>OX359273.1:39967897-40667272 GCA_947179155.2 Hedera helix
AAAGTCAAAGAAACTGTGTAAATTGTAAACCCTAATTTGGACTTGTGATGGGTTGAAAAGGGTATTTTTCAAATTTGACATGTTTCAAGTAAGACTGATTTCAATTTTAAAAACCCTAATTTTCTTTTTTAATGAGGTTTATGACATCTTTCTTGGATCAGTCCTTTTGTTTGATTTGTGATGCTCAACTGACTTGTTATTATAAATTAAGGAAGTGTCAAGAGATGGAAGAAATGGGCAAATGGGAGCTTGATAGGTTTCTCTTGTAGGCCTTATTCCTAGCCTTATAGGAGAGAGAAAGGAGAAAGAGGTAAAGTTAACAGCAATGGAAGGAAATAGGAAGATAATCTCAGAGTTCTGCATACCTTCCCAGATCTTTGCTTGTTGCTTCTATTTCCATATATTACAAACAGATCTATGAATCTTCTAATATGTGAACTAAAATGGGATTCATAAAGAGAAACTAAATACACTACATAAAGCTCACTGAGGAAAAAAAAAACCAAAAAAAAGAAAAGAAAATTGAATCTTTCTATGAGATATAAAACTCAAAAATCACCCAAAAAAACTCTGTAGCACAAACCCAAATAGACAACAGGCATAAATTTACCAAACTATTCATTTTAGAAAAACAAAAATTCCACCATGGAAAAATGGGGAAGATGGGAAAGTTCTTGAAAGAAGAAGAAAATCAACGAAAGCACAAACACAGAAAAATTGTGGTGTGCCTAAAGAGAGAAAAGAACAAGTCTTGGCGAATTTTCTTAAGATTTGAGATGATAAATATATATATACCTGTTGTTAGCATACTCATAAAGGCGGCCTTTGTTAGAGAAGACAATTAGTGCAACTTCAGCATCACACAGAACAGATAATTCATAGGCCTTCTTGAGTAAGCCATTGCGGCGCTTGCAGAAAGTGACCTGCCGGTTTGTCGTGTTTTCGATCCGCTTGATCTCAATCTTCCCCCTACCCAATTTTCTCTGTGGGGAAATATCCCGAGATTGATCATCAGGAAATGACATAGTTGCAGCTAGCTGATTCAAAAATTTCACAAAAAATCAGTATGCAATTAATTCTTAGCCCTTTTATCTAATTTCTGAGAAGATATAGCAATAAAAAAAGAATTTGTTACACCCATTCTAACACAAATTTGGTAAATATATTGGAGTGATGAGGGTGTGATTTGAAAGAAAAAGGGTTGCTAATAAAAGAGGTGAAATACTGGGGAAAATGGTCTTAAAATGTTGTTATCAATTTTTCTCTGCTTAATTACTAAGAAACAAAGGGTATGGAGAAAACTGAGGATAGAAAATAACTAAAGTTTCTACCTTTGCTTTTTCACAAATATGAACAGGAAAGATGTAGAAAATGGAAGGCAATAGGAGGCTGGTATTTATAAAGTAAACAGTGACCCTTAACTAATTCTTGAAGCTAATTAATTTGTTGTCTTTATAGCAGATTATATCTTATTTATACATCTCTAATGTGGTTTTTAAATTTGTTGGTAGTTTGTATTGAAGAAGCAGCAAAACAGAAGGCTAAATATGGAAACCACTCATCAAGATGCAGACTTCCCCTGGGCCATTCAATTTTTTTTAATCTTTTATTTTCTTTTAAGCTTTCATGTGAGAGAGCATTGGAGTAGGGAGTGGGAGTGGGGTGAAAGGACCTTTGAAAGTGATTTTAATGGGGTGAAATGGAATATTGGACTAATTAACTTGCACTCAAGCTTTAAACTTTAAGTACATATAAGAAAGAAAAGAACTTATATCTAATGCATTTAAATTTTATGTAACATTTGGGTTATGATTTGCTTAGCTTTTGAAGTTATTAAAAAATAAAATTACAGAGTCCCAAGTTTTTTAAGAAACAGTCTCAAGTTAGATCTTCCAAGTTCTTTTTTTTTTTTTTGTGGCCAAATAATAGTCTTCCAAATTCGTACTTGAAAACTATATTAGTTAAGATACTTTCTCCATATGAAAATAAGAGTCCCATTCCTCCTTTAAGAGGTGGTCAAGTTTATTATATTCACTAATAATAATTAATACTTTGTATTTTTTTAATATAATTTGTGATATTCACGATTGTATTAATTAAAATAAAATGTAATAATATTAATTTTAAGAACTTCAAAAATGTCAAATCAAAACTCGTATTTTGAAAAAGCACAGAATAATAGCTACTCTTCTTTATGTGTAAGCTTAGAGAGAACACAATGAAAAGAAAAGAAACGATTAGATGGGAGAGAGTTTCTTCAAGAATTCAAATCCTTTATATAATTCTATCAAAAATTGATATTTTCACATCCTCCTTCTCACATAAATATTAAGTAGGTTTCACACCATGTGAGAGAGGAGGATGTAAAAATATCATTTTTTGATGTGAAAATATATATCAGTTTCCATATTCTATTCTATACAACAAATGGAACATTAATAAATGAACAGAATTAATCATCGCTACCTCTATAACAGTTTGAATAAGTTTACACACATAAACACTAAACATAAATTCAAATACAAACTTTCATCTTACCATTAAATAGTGGGGTTTGGAACGAAAATCCGTATCAGACTCTATTTTTTAATAATAAAATAAGAGTTTATATTTAAATTTATATTTTAAAATTGTGTTTGTAAACTTCTTCTTATAGCTGTTAACAAGATCGGTCCAATCCACCCGCCTTGGCCTTCAATTGTCAGATATTTTACATAAGTATATTCAAACTACGTACATAATACTCCTCAGTTCAAAAAAAAAAGTTTTATTTAAAAATTTTAAAACTTAATTTGCAAAACTCTCAAAATTTTAATATTGATACTCTCTCCGTTTTAAAACTAAGGAACAATGTACCACTTTTATGAAGGAAAAAAAATTCTCCAAACATATCTCTACTATTTGCTGAAAATGTAATAAAGGTAGCATAATAATTTCTAATTAACCTAAAATATAAGTAATAGCATGTTATGAACTTCATGTTATTTTGTGTCTAAAATTACAAAAATCTATTTCTAATTATTTTGGAGCGAGTAAACACAGACAGAATGATTTACGTTGTGAAAACAATCAAATTTTAAATTTTTAGTAATTTCTACGTAATTTATAATAATTAAATTTATATTTATCAAAAGTAAAAAAAAAAAAGGTATATGACTTTTAAATTTTATAAATTAATTTTAAATTTTTTTTTTTCTCCACAGCAAGGTTAGTCTATGACTGAATATATAGGTTATGACAAAAGTGAAGGTGAGTCCATATATATGACATCCATCTCCACCTTAATTCCTACCTAGTGTAAATCTTCTATGGCAACAGTGAAAGATAAATTTGGCATTTCATACAAATATATAGTTGTATTACTGTTGCATCTGGCAATACCATTAAAAATATTTATAGTATTTGAATACTAATGTGACAAATAATTTTGGAAGGAGGGAACGAGTGTATATATATATATATATACACATACATATATTACTGTTGCATCTGGCAATCTAAACGTGTTTCACCTTTGTGTACTTTTATAATCATGCTCAATCATATGAGAAACTTAGACCTTCATATATATGAGGAATATTAAAAAATCTATTTGTACCTCTCTCCATATATACCCTCCAATTTTTGATCTTTTATAAAGATTATCAGACTCTTTGAATATTAAAAATTAAAAAATGACATATATAATCAGAATTCAAAACCACCTTGTTTCTAGCTCAGCCATTTCATTCAAATCCAGTTATTTTCTAGTTCAAACCTTTTATTTATCCCCTCTTTCTCATCTTTTGTCCAACTCATTCTAACTGTCAACTCCTCTTTGTCCACTTATGTTACTTATAAATATTTTTTTTTTTTAGTAAATGAAGAAATATATACGCGACCGTTGTGTTGTACATAAGATAAAAGATGAGACAAAGATATGAACTCGTTATTTTCTTGTTAATTCATGTAAAAGCTAGCTCCCAGTTATCCTTTCAAGAAATGGAAGTATTTTCTAACTCATTTTCACTAAATTCAAAAATAAAATACCAGTATCAAAACGTTGCTCTTAATTGGAAAATAAATAATAGTAAATTTTTAATGCTATATGTGTGTGTGTGTGTGCAAAAATTATATATCGATAGAATATCTTTAACTACTTTTCTCAATAACTTCTAGTGGTGCACGAAACGTCATTGTTCCATTGCCTACACATGCCGAACATAGAAATTAAGCATTGTGATGACGAGTCATTGATTCATAAATAAATAAATGCTATTTGTTTCCTCTTGTGCAAGTCTAGCATTATTGACTGCATGTTATTTCTTTTAATTTTTCTTATTTTAATTTGGACAATGAAGAACATAGATAATTAACTTGTCCATTTTCGGCAACTATCCCAAAATGGATGTCATATTTTTCTTATAGGACTTCCGAATTTTTTGTTCTTTTTAGATTTCTAATTAACACGCTTATAATTTGAATGGACTAGATGATTTCTCATACAATTTTATTTTTTTTTTTTTTTTTTTAAAAAGTGAACTATAAAGGTATGGATAATATTGATGGAGTATGAGTACATATACCAAACTGTACAGACAAGAGTTATGGCCCTCAATCGTCTTGCCATGACAAATTTGTCTCTAACGTACATTTGGCCTCTTTACTTCACCCAAAAAATAAAGAGGAAAAAACAATTTAGCCACCAAAAGTTTATGCTCATCAACTTTTATAATAATTTTATAATTTAAAACAGAAAAAAAAAAAATTGGGGGGGGGGGGGGGATGTTAAAACTTTATAATTATCTTGGAGAGAAGAACACCATTCACACTACAATAATGTCAATAATACTAGTAAATTTTACTTTCACGTACGCATGTTAATAAAAGCTTAAATTAGAAAGGAAAAAAAAATAGTTACGTGAAGTTCTAACACGATCCTTTATTGAATCCCACTCCAATTAAGTTTTTTTTTTTTTTTACAAACTTTTTGAGGGTAAATTAAATAGTAATGATTTGGTCTTATTAGTGTGAAATGAACTACGTACAAGTCTACAATAGATCAGAGATTATATATATATTGTCATATTTTGATTCTAGTTATGTATTTAGTTATACGAATAAACTTTCTAATATGTATACATATATTCCACTGCACCTTAATTCTTCTAATGGTTCTACGTCAATCGACAAGCCATACAAGATACAAAAAATTCTCACATATCAAAACTTCTTATCATTATAACAGAAAAATCTTCAGCATATCTTCCCCAAGGACCACATCACAATTAATGATTTAAGCCAGCAACTAGTACCTTCTTGTTTCACAGTGCATGTTTCTAAAATCATGTTAGAACTATAATTTAGTTATGAAAAAAGAGATGCGATATCCCTTATGAAACGTTTAATCATCTGTTCTTCAGATGTTCCTACTCTTTTCAGTTAATGTTTGCTGTTCTTAGGAGGTGTGGTTGGAGAGAGTTCTCTCGCAATTGGGAAACTTTAACCAACTTTATCCTATCTAGACCGAGCCACACTCTGCACCACAGTATTTTACATTTGGATTTTGCTGCTGTTACTCATGCCATTTGGAAGGAACGTAATGCTAGGAATCATAATGAGAGGTCTACTCCTGTTAGGATTCTTATCAATGATACTTTGAATATTGTTAAATGTAAGCTTCATACTAATAAAAAATTCCAAAAACAATGTGTTAGAGCTAGTCATTGTATGCTTGATCTTAACTTAAAGTAGTCTTGGCTTCATTGGGCTTGTCCTTTGATGTCTTTACTAAAAAAATTTTTGGAGTTTCCAAGTCCTTGTTTTCTCTTGCTTTTTATATAGTGAGTTAAGAGTATGGAATCGCTGGTGGATTCTTCGTTGCTACTGATTAAGTTAAGAGTTGTCTGCCTGTGTTTGTTGCGCTGTTTCTTGATGATAGTTGTGCTGCTCTTGTGCTGGTTGTATGTGGCTGGATGTTCTGTCTAATTTCTGATTCTTGGGGCTGGGTTTGGTTCCTGTTTGGGCAGCTGGTTGTGCCATCTTTTCGGACATCCTATGGCTGGCGTTTAAAGCTAGTTTGGGTCCTGTTTGGTTCTGTTTGGGTGCTAGTTTTGGTTGGCTTACTGCACAGTCCTCTGTTTTTGTTCTGTTCAGTTTGGGTCCCTTTGTGGCTATTTGTTTGACTCCGTCTTTCCTTGATGCTTTGGGTCTGGATGTGGTCTTCTTTGTTTGGCAGTCTGTTGTTATGTTTGTTCCTTGGCTTGGCCTTTTTTTGATCTGGAAGGAATTACTATCTACACTACATGCATGCATGCACATGTCGTTTAACTGAGTTAGTTGTATGGGTCTGATTTTGTTGTATGGCTTGGCCTGTTTGATCTGGGGTATGCCCCAATGCTATTGTAATTTGTTCCTTTTTTATTATATTCAAATTTTAATTTAGCAAAAAAAAAAAAAAAAGATGCGATAAATCTTACTCCGTCTATCCTCAAAAGAATGGCCTAATGTACAATTTTTTTTTGTCATAATAAAGATGACCTAAGAGACATAAATTAAAAATCGAGTATGTCATTTTGTGGGATTCACTAGTATTTTAAATAAATAAAAAAACTCATTACTCTATGTAACTTTATAGGGTCACTAAGGATATATTTAAAAAAAAATTTACAAAAATTAATTTGTGTAAAAAATATGTTTATGTAGAGCTGCAAACGAACCGATTCGGTTCGGTTCGAGTTCGGTTTGGTTCGAGTTCGACTAGTTGATTTTTTCGAGTCGAACTCGCACATGGTATCGAGTTCGATTGCTCGATTGAACATGTTCGCGAACCATGTGGTTCGATTCGACTATGTTCGTGAACGGTTCGGTTCGGTTCGAGTTCGAGTTCGAGTTCGGTTCGACTATGCTAGTGTTCGACGCAGCTCGACTCGGTTCGGTTCGGTTCGTTAGTTGCTCCAGTTTGAATTGTATTTCTTACATGTTTAATATTTTTAAATTCTAAATACAAATAATTAGTTATTTCATATTAAATTTTAAAGTTTGTCTTATTAATAATTGTTAATTTTTTAGTAATTTTCTTTTTTTATTACTTAAACATCTTTTTGTTTTTTTAATAATTGATTAGAAGTACACATTTTTATTAAATAATTAATAAATAATAATGTGTACTTCTTCACCTGTAATTTAATTAAAATAATTGTAATATTTTCATAATTTTTTTAACAATGATTGTTAGATTATTACAATTTATATCACTGATAATTTAATAAATTATAACCTATGTCATAAATCACATAAATAATGTCATTAATCTTCATACAATGACAATGTGACATTAATTAAAAAATGATACAATACAATTGCTTACATTTGCTTGAGTTATTGAAATTACCAAATTAAGATAGAGAATAGAGAAATCAAGTTATCATTGTATCGAGACTTCACTAATAGAGTAATAATCATTGTTTACATCAACCTATTGTTCATCAACCATATAATTAAAAGTGTAAACTTGATTTTAAAATTTTTAAATTTTTTAGTGTTACAGACTTATAGTGTATATGTGAGACGGTGAGAAAAAATAATTAACTAATTTTGTTTTATGCAATTAAGTAATCATATTTAGTATAAAAAATATTGTTTAAAAAGTTTAATAATCCAATAAAGCAATGTCACGGTACCGTTTGCATGAAACTAAAATGAGTTAATAATTTAAATTAAAATAAGCAAAAAGGTGGGAAAAAAAACAAAAACACAAAAAGTCTATAAATTACTTTGAGTCTTTGATATTAGAATTGTAGTTAATTTACAAAATTGTAAAATTTAATATATTACTTTAGTTTTTTAGAAAAAAATTATTTAGTTTTAAACAATATAATTATGAAAATTATAAACTTTTTATAAAATAATTCTCAAGATTTATGTTATTCAAAAGTTAATTACCACATTCCTTTTTGAATTAAAAATTCATACTTGAGCAGTTGATCTTATTACTTATATTTCAGAACGGAAGAAGTATCTAATAGTAATACATTTCAAGGTTAACAACTTAACAATATTAGTTTATTAGATATTGAATTAATCTAAATCAACTAAATTCACATTATTCTAAATTTTAGAATATGAAAATATGAAAATAATTAATTAATTGAGGAAGTAGTAATATCGCCCTTTTTTGAGTTAATTGAAAGTAGTAATATTTATTTATTCTAGACTAATTAAGTAATTAACAATAATATTGACCACTACTACTAATTTAATATATATGAATATATTATAATATGATATTATGATATATTATATCTTATTTGGCTATTCCTAATTCCTAAATAAACTCGAGTATTTGAGTCCTCTTAGCCTTGTAATTAAATTTTAAATTTTTTTAAAAAAATAAAAATATTTAGCCTAATTTTTACGAACTTGAGCATAATAGACGAATTCGAGCATTAAAGGCAAACTCGAGCATGCTCGCGAACTCGAGCATTATAGTCGAACTCGAGCATATAGTCAAACTCGATCTGCTCGCGAACTCGAACATGTTCGCGAACTGTTCGCGAACACTAACGAACCGAATTTGCACGTACAAGTGCGTTGGTTCGATAATGCCACTCGAACATGTTCGAGTTCGACTAATGAGGTTCGAGTTTGGTTCGAGTTTGACAATGTTCGGTTCGGTTCGGATCGTTTACAGCCCTATGTTTATGACATCTTTTTAAAGACGAAAGGAGTATTAATTATTAATATTATATCTACAATGATGATTCTACTAATGTCCCTGTCCATTCAAAAAAATTCCGGTTCAATGACTAGACATGTTTTCAAAACATTAATTATTTCACTTTTTTTTTGTTATGTTGTGCGAAATTTAATAATTTTGACCTCTTGATTCTTTAAAAGTGGACTTAACTACTGTACCAAAGAGGTTTATACTCAGCATTAATATCACTCATTATATTTACTACTTAGGATTCTAATTATTTATACGTTGTTTAGGCACTAATATTCAAAGAGCTAGGTCTAGTGTTGGTTTAATTAATTTACTTATGATATTCAAAATTAAAGTACTTTACTTGTGAAATTTGATGCATTTATGAGCTCAGATATATATAAAATTGAGCGATAGAAAATTAAACTAGAGAGAAATATTTGACAGAATGTTACTTTGAAGTAATAGAAGAGGAGAGAGAAAGGGAAGTACATGCATGCCCAAAGTCTTATGGAAACCAATATTCTTTATTTGCTGAGGACCACAAAGCAATATGATATTTTGTTGGGACAAATGACGTTGAGGGCTGCACCACTTCAATGCATGACCTAATCTCATAAATACTCTCCCCCCTCTTTCTCTCTTTCTCCATCAACTTTAAGTTGTTACTTCTCTTCAATAGTAAATTAAGTTTAAATAACATTGATGAATTCCAAATTAATTGCTCCTTCCGTTTTTGAGTGTCATCGACAGTATACGAGACTCTTTAATAGCTTTAATTAAAAATCTAAAATTTTGTAATAGAAAGAAAAAGAGGTAAAGCACTACCAAGCCTACCTTTGAGTATTTAAGGATATACTCGATGCTCTATGAAGATGGAGGGACAAGAGGAATGCATAAATTGGAAAGAAACTTTTGAAGGCATTACATATAAGAAACATCAAGATTTGGTAAATATTTGACATCTCCACATGCACTACTGATATCCTAGAGGACAAATCATGAAAAAACCCTAGCTAGAAATGGATACTACGCAACCAAAAGTAGGTGAACAACAACATATAATAGAGCAAAATTTTGCACGAGATTAGCACATGATAATTCTTGTGCTATACCCAATATAAATTCTTTTTCTTACTAGAAATTTAACACCCTTCATCACCAATTTCTCCCATTGATAAAGTTTCCAAAACAGAAATATCCATCTGAAGCTAGCTAAGCCATTTGGGACAACGTACTCAATTATTAGCTAATTAATTATATTTTGGAACAAAGTGTACTAAACATTGTTTGCTACTGTATTATTTATCAGCTATATGATATCAAACAAATGTGTTATGTCACATTTTCCTTCACTATTAATTTCATTCTTGCTCATAATTTTAACTTCTTTTCTAGATTATCATGGTTAAGAAAATTGATTCAAATTCATGACAGTTCATGATAACTTGATATGACAATCCCATGATATAATATTTTTTCGAATCAGCTTAGTATATAAAAATAGAAATTTATTAAATAAACATATAGGTGTAGTAACAAATCACGAATATCCTTCTTGAATGATCGTAACAATTTGGACCAAAATGACTAAAATCAAATATTAGGGTTTTGCTTGTCACTTTGGAAACATAAGGAATCAAACTAAAAACAGGTAAAACTTTTTAAGGGGCAAAAGCTTACCCTTCTCTCAACAACCTATATACGTGACCATGTTTATATGTTTTTCAAGCCAAAGTACGTACTTCATAAATGCCACGAGTGGATAATGCTTTTACATTTGTTGGTGTATATAATATACTATATAAATCATGCTCCATTTAATAATTGATCATAAAGGAACCGAAAGGTGTTTTTTTTCTCCCTATTTGTCTAGCAATGTTAGCTATATTGCTATCATTGTAGCTTTAATTTGCTTTGTGTTATGCAATTAGGTTTTAATTACTTGTGTTCCTTCCAATGTGTGCAATTGATAGTGGCCTCTTAATCTCATGCCAAATCAATTTATGTATACATACAGGGTTAGAAGATATCAAATCTTGCCTGATAATAATATACCATAAATCTTAATGTGACTAGAACCAGAAGTGGAAGTATAAAATTTCTCACACATTTTGTTGCTGAATTTATATAAATATTTAAAGATTAATTGCAATGTTTAGGCCAAAAACTATTGTTCGATCCTCGGATGGTATGTATCGATGTACTTAAAATATTATTTTCTTATCTAATTAATACTCCTCCATTTCGCAAAAAAAAAAAAGAGTCCCATTTGTACAGAAATTTGTAGGATTTTTTTCTTCTTTTTTTTTTATCGATGCTTCAACTTTCATGGAATAAAAAGTTAACATTTTGGTTTGATAGAGCACAATCCGTACGCATATATATTTCATAAAATAACAAAATATCGTCAAGTTTAATAATACCATTTTATTAACATGTTACGACTACTAAATTAAACACTTATTATATAAAGAGATAAATATGAAACAAATATATCCTTGAAAAAAATGCAAATTTTTTAACTGAAAAAGTTTTTCTTGAAACATAGGAGTAAATTTAATCTGTAAGAAAGATTAAAATGAAAACAAAAATATAAATAAAATTAGTTATAGTCTTGAAGGATAGTTGGGCTGTTGACATGGGTTTTTACTCCGGAGAGAAATAATTTAATGTCAGGCATCCTGTGTGAAGCCCTGAACCCACACTCAGTATACACAGAATAATTTTGGTGTTGGGGAGGGTGTAAAATGCATATATAATATAGATATGCAGAACTAGCCCAGTGATGGAGTAGTCTGTAGACATGTATTAGGCTTGCCCCATAGAATCAATGACTTGATTCCTTATTTGCTCTTCCACTTGTTGCTAGTAAGTAGTACCCAGGCAAGAACTTTGTTTTACATTTTACTTTTTTTTTTCTTTCCCTTCCGGGAAAAGGGAGAATATAAACAGCAGTAGGAAAAAAGGGATATATACGTACGGGAGTTAATCCATAGCAATCAGTTATTCTGGTTATTATTTCAATAATTTAAAAT
The DNA here is from genome assembly GCA_947179155.2 of Hedera helix. Taxonomy (NCBI): domain Eukaryota; kingdom Viridiplantae; phylum Streptophyta; class Magnoliopsida; order Apiales; family Araliaceae; genus Hedera; species Hedera helix. The sequence goes on from OX359273.1 coordinate 39,979,622, forward strand.
TAGCTTAAAAAATTCTCTGTCGCTATAGGCTCTAGTAGCAGGGGTAAAAAAAATTTGAAGCTCTGGCAACAGCTTTGAATTTATTTTTTTTGCCTTACCACTAGAGGCAAGGCACCCCTATTTTAGTTGTCGAAATAATAGTTTAACAACCGGTTACTATTGATATGACCCCTATATATATATATATATATATATATATATAGAGAGAGAGAGAGAGAGAAATGATCAAGAGCATACTCCTTTATCAAGCATATCCCATTTAGCGACAAACCAGCGACGGGTTGGTCCGTTGTTATAAGTTCGTCTGTCGCTATAGCTTTTAACGACGGACAAACTTATAGCGACGGACCAAACTGTCGTCCAGTCTGTCGCTAAAAGGGGTATTCTTAGTATGCTTGATAAAGGGGTATGTTCTTGAACCACGTCATATATATATATATATATGAATAATGATCCATAGCATATATTCAGGATTAGAGACGTCCGTTATTATTAATAGCAGATTATAAAAAAAACACGCGAACTCAAAATAAGAGTTTGACTTTATTAATTAGTGTTTAGAGTTTATTAAAACTCAAATCGAACCCGATTCATACAACGGTCCGATTTAAACCAATTAATTATTTTTGACCAAAATTCGCTTAAAATTGACAACTTAACGGTTGAATCAGTTGACTTAATGGATCGATAACCGTCTCACGAGTTTGACCGGTTTAGCGGCTCTTCATTACCTTCTCAGTTATTTTCTCTTTCCTATTAGGTAATTATGGATTTTTTTCACATTCTCTCTCTATATGCACATATTTTTGCATAAAGGCACTGATTTCTAATAAAGTTTGTGATTTTAGTGTTTCGATTTCTTATTGATTGATTATAGGCCTTCCATTCTTTCTCAAGTCCATAGAGATCTACCGCTCACCATTACCATTTGTCGACATGGATTCACTGTCAAATTCGATTGATACAAATCCTTTTTTATTCCCCTGCCGATTCCGTGTGGTATTTCTTGATTTTGACCACAGTGAGTTCAGTGCAAATAACTTTGGTTCTTCAATTCTAGGTCATATGCAAAAGTTTACTGGTAATGATCCAGTTTGCGGCACTTGTGGCAACAATTCACAGTCTTGATAACAGTAAACTCTGGTACCCAGTTATGATCGCGATTCAATATTTTTTTTTAGTATTTACTTGAGTCGTATAAAGTAAATATTATACAAATATGTTTAATATTTTTTTAGATAAATTGATTAATTTTACATATTTATTAAATATTATAAATAATTAATAATATATTTAATTATTTATTATTTATTACATATTAATGATGTCATTGAGTCAATGACGATTCGATCATTTATTGGATCAGTGACTCATTCATCCGGTATTTTTTTCGATTTGATGACCTGTTCGGGTTTGAAAATCTTGATTTATTAACCAGGATTTAATATTTATTAATTAGGGTTTAAACCAAGATTTAGAATTTATTAGTTAGTGTTCAAGGTTTATGATTTATTAATTAGGGTTTATCGTTTATTAATTAGGATTTATAATTTATTAACTAAAGTTTAGGGTTTAGGATTTATCATTTATTAATTAGGGTTTAGAGTTTATTAACTAGAGTGAATTTAGTTTCTTTTATTTAGGGTTTAACTTTTTAACGGACGTCCGTTATTATTAGTAGTGGACGTTAAAAAAAAAAAATTAAACGTCCACTACTAATAATAGCGGACGTTTATTTTCAACTTCTAATCTTGACCGTTACTTCTTCTTTTGTACAGTATAGATGATATTTGCTCATTTTTAATCCATAACTAATATTTTCTATGAATCATACCCACGTATATATATATATATATATATATATATATATATATATATATATATATATATTAAATCAAAAAAAGATATTTAAAAATGAATTCTCTTTACAATTCATCAAATTTAGTCTCTTTACAATTCATCAAATTTAGTATGTCCCTCCATACAGGGACTTTCTCTATCTAAGAAAAAATAGATAAAAAGTTTAAAGCACACCCGTGTACTTACTTAATTTCACCTCCAACATGAACTCATAGATTTGCAGAATTAAAAAATAAAATTATATAAAGATAATGCACTTTCTTCTATTTTCTTGTGCCAAAGCTAATGTACATAAATAGTTGCAAAATTCCTTGGAGCAATATGGGATATCAATCATTCTCAACACACCAAGTCAAATAGGAGATGCGACAAATCAGAACAATGTTTTCCTGCTTAGAATACGAAAACTTTGCACACTTTCTAATTTAGCAGGTCACAGATGTTGGCCGGTACTTATATGCTGATTGAATGAGACCAACGGCTGCGGCTACTACGACTAGAATTCTCTTTTTTCCATATTGCTTCCAGATTTTGAAAGCAACTCAATGATCTAACCTGTTTGACATAAACAATAGATCAAAATAAGAAACGGAACCTTCATTGTAGGAATAATGATAACCACTGTGGCATCCTAGTATATACAGTTCCACCGTAGAAACAGGTCACTAATTTAAACCAAGAAACATGCCTATATATATATATATATAGATAGATAGATATATAGAGAGAGAGACCTTCCAACATCTCTTGTGAGCAAGAGTACTGTAGATGGACTCCAGCCGTGGAATTATTAGCTTGAATGTTGGTCTATTGACTGGCTTCTCATTCCAACACTCCTCAATCAACCTATTAACAAAGAAGTAAATTTTATTACTTTTGCATAGATATTAGATAGATGTATCAGGAATACTATATAACATTAATAATAGAAATTAGAGTAAGAAAGCAAATCTATTCAATTTATTTGTGTAGTAACCTTATATTATTTAATTCATGGTACCTACTTTTGGCTTCAATAAAAACTATAAAATTGCAGATATTCACACAACACAAGTAACAAAAAAAGCAAAAGAAGGCTTTATAAGGGAAGAATACAAATTAGAACATGTCATGCTAAATAGCATAGGCAATCAACAGAATCTCCCAAGGAACAAAGAGACTTACTCTTTAAGTCCATGGGCATAACATTTTGCGGGGGCTCTAAATGGGGGGCGATCCTTTGCAGCATATGCTTTAGGAACTTCATTTTGTTGCTTTGCAGAAAACGGTGGGCAGCCTTCAATCATCTACAGTACAGCACATCACAAATATCAACTTATCAAGCCTGTTAAGACCAATAAAATTGGTTAAAGAAGCACACTCTTGAATATCATTAAGACCATATACAGTAGTTACAGATTTTAAATTTTATAGTTCTGTTTCTTTTTCTCAGTTTTCTTGTATAAATACTCCATGACCACCAAATGAGTTGATCATAGAACATAAAAACTCAAAAATGTCCTTTTCTAAGGTTTAAGGTAATTAATTTTTCCAACTAATTTCAATAGCTGAACACCTAAATTGTTAGAAAATGATTGACAATGAATTATCGAATATTCAAAAAAACAGGTTATAAGATGGCACTTTGTTATATATCATCTGATAAACCACTTCTATTTTATACAGTAAATAGTAATACTCCCTGTCAGAATTACTATTCCCATTTGACATTTGACTTACTTTTACGCACGTTAAGATTTGCCTACAACACACTATAATTTCTCGATGATTTTTTTTCAATGTTGAACATTCAGACTAAAATTGGAAGATATTATTTCTCCTCTCATATAATTGACAATTTCAACAACTCTGTCAAAGATTATGTAAGAAATAACCTATGTGCATATATACCAAAAACTCTTTTAAGAAAAAAATAAGGCGCCATATATGTAATTAATTACTATATTGGAGAAATATGGACAAGAGGCAACAGAAAGAAGCAAATTTATTTCCAATTTTTATGACAAAAGCAATCATTCCTTGTGAACATGCTTATGAAGACTGAAAGATGAGAAACTTTTACCTCCTGTAGAATTAATGCAAATGAAAAAACATCCACCTTAGTATCATACTCTTCGTTTCTGAAAACCTCTGGAGCCACATATCGGCCTGTTAATGTCATGAGCCAAATCTCACTAACAATCAAGATATGAATATCTAGAAAATTAACCCATAAATATGGGTGGTACGCAAACTTTTTGTTCATGTATAGAAAAGAAATGCTACTGACATCATAGGGAAAAAACAAATGCATGCTCCAAATTACATCTGATTTTAGTAAAACTATAAGATAATTCACAAGTCAGCTATAACTGTTGAAAACAAGCATGTGAAGTAGCTGTTCCAAATAAATAATTATGTAAAGTATTAAATTAACATAGCGATACTGATTCATTCACTTAGACAATTTCCTGTTTCATAAGACATTTTCCTTTACATAACATCCCAAAAAGACGAGGAAGTTACACAATAAATGTTTAGTATGGAGTGTAATTTACCATTACAACATTTTAACAAATGTACTCAACATTAAAAGAAAGCGGGTCAATCATTTAGTTTTTTCAAGACATGATTAAAATATCCATCTTCTATTTGACTTTCACATGCCCAATAAAGATACTTAACGCTACTACAATTTGAATATGCCATTTTCACCAAAAGCAGCACACTTACAAGATGTGTCTTGACAGGTCATAGGCCTATCCTCCTTAACTCTGCTGGTAACTTTTAGCAGCTTGCTAACTCCAAAGTCTGCAACTTTTAGACGCCCAGAGTCGTCACGCAATATATTTCTGTTACCGTACTCGCAAAAATTAGCAAGTGTCTCACATTTCGGAGAAAAAATTACGAACTTACTGAAACCTTTATGCTATTGCATGAGGTAAAGTAATCTCAACAGGAAACTTACGCTGGCTCAAGATCACGGTGAATTATTGCTTCTGGTTTATTCTCATGCAAATAGTTCAATCCCCTGCAAATTCACCAAAAATGATTTAAGAAATAGCATTAGATCCATTTGTGCCCAGTTGGTAGAGTAACTTGTAGATCACACTAGAGAGACGGCTTCAGATCTTCCCATAAACTTAAACATCATATATTGCCCAATTTGAAACCTAGTTCTGCTCCGTATGATTTACCATACAAAGAAGAATCACAATCTATGACAAGCATCCAGCAGCTAAGCTTAATGCTAAAAAGACATCCAATTTTGTCCCCTTATAATCTCCCGTAGCAAAGAAAGACTATTATATAGTTGTGTTAGAGAATAACAACACAGCAAAAATAATAGCAAAGAAAAAAAGTCACACAATACACAAAATTTACGTGGTTCACCCAAAATGTTTGGGTTAATCCACCGTCAGCGGCTAACAGTTTCACTATCTCTTAGAAAATTCGTATATCATACAATTTGCAAGATTCCTTATATAACACGATATAAGTAACCCTAATTCATACGAGAGTATAAAACTACCGGCCCTCCACTCCAAGAACGGGCCTAGTTACCTTTGGGTAGCTTTACGATCACATCTGAATTAAAGTTCAAATCAGGCTTCACCAATAACGAGTTGATGCTCACATAAACTCCTAGGAAGATTACTAAGAGTTTGACTATATCACTAAAACCATGCAAATCATCATTCAATCATTCCTTTTTAAGAAAACTCTCGGCAGGCAGAAGGTATTAAAAACAAGTAAAAAGTGTGGATTTTTATTTTCAGCAAGTAAGAATAAATTTGAGGATTGAAGCTTCCCATTTGTTCAAGCGTTTTGAAAGGTTCCATTACTTCAGAAACACTATTGCAGCAACATGTTCAAATCCTAGTCCACTTCAATCATTTACAAAGCTGTTGTTCCTAATCTTAATCTAGCAATAAGCTGACTAGCTGAGCTTCATATCCAATGTTTCAATCCTTAGTTTCATACAATATGTGCTTATGGCAATAACTATATAACACACAAGATGCATTGTATAAGTTGTTCTCTGATTATTTGCATTAGTGATGCTAAGCAACATCATGATTTCAGAGCAATTACAGACCTTGCAATGTCCATTGCAAATCTTACAGCTGATATAGGTTTTAGAGGTCCTTTTCGTTTCATAAATGCACAAAGATCACCCTGCAACAGGCATAGGAATGACTATCAGAGAAAAAAGTTATAGCTGGTAAAATTCATCTTCAAAGATATTTCAAAATATAATTACAGAAAAAGAAGAGGGGAAAAGTAAAAAGAAGAAAAATATACAGCCACAACCAAAGCATAAGTCTTATATATTCCGTAGTTATTCATTTAATAATTTTCTTGTTGATGACTACAAAGTAAAGATTGATTTCTCTTTAGAAAGGAAGGAGACAAAGACAACATTCAAGATCAAAACTTTCATACTATAGGAGAAAAGAAACAGAGCACAAAATAATCAGCACAGTTTCGTGTAATGTGTAGATAGAAAGAGGAGTCACATTCTCATTTACTTTTGCATTTGCATGTTGATTGGGTTTATTGAATTCTTTCTTTGAAGTTTTGGGGGAGGAATGGGTGTGTCCCGCCTTGGAGGAGGATTTACTGCTTATCCTGTTCAAAGGGTTTTGAGGGAGGAAGGATGCAAAGATATGCTTTGGAAGTGTATGATCTTTTTTTTTTTTGTTTTTTGGGGGGGTATTTGGAAATTGCGTAATGCTCCACTTTTTAGAGATAGCTAGTTATCTTTCACTTTGCTGCGAGATAGAATCATTTCCTTCACTTCTTTATGGGCTTCCATCATGGGTGTCTTTAGGGAATTTCTGTTTCTGATCTTCGTATCGATTAAAGAGCTCTCGTTTAAATATTTTCTTTTTTGCAGGGTGGATGGACTACTTGTAGACCTAATGCTTGTATCCTCTCTTTTCATCAATAAAATGTCTTCTTTTATCTATAAAAATCGTAAAATTTACCAATAACAGCAAACTAGAAATAACAAAGACCTTTGGTAAATACTCTGTCACAATCATCATCGGACTACTTTGAGTTACAGCACCGAGGAATTGGACAACATTTGGATGGCGTATCTTCTGAAGCAATGCAAGTTCATCCCTGAAAGCCCCCCTGAACAAAACCAACTATTTTAACAAACATGTATGCAAACAACTAGTATAAAGCAAGGAAAAAACATTTTTCTGATAAATGAGCACTCACACTTTATCATCATCATTTATCACTTCCTCCACAAGCTTCTTTACGGCAACATGTGTTCCACGCCAAGAAGCAATACTAAAGGTCCCCTAGTATTTTACAAATTGTTGATACAAAGTAAAAAAATGACAATGTTGTTACAAATATATAATATAGAAAGGAAACATAAAATGGAGCAATCACATGAATAAACCTGATTAATAATAAATCAAAACTATAGGTTCAACTATTTTGACCAAACTGTGAATGAAGATTTGTCTGGTTACAACAAATTTCTGATTTCTACATTGATCTTAGGTTTTTTAGGCTGATCTTAAGCTTTCTTTCTTTTATTGATAAGTTCCTTTCTTTGCTCTAATTCTCAAATACTTTTTCTTTTTTCAATTTAATTACATTTGAAGTACTCATTCTTCCATGCTTAAATCTTAGCTCTTAGCAGACTTCAAAATCTTGTTAATCAATAACATCATTTTTTCCTAGAACAACCTCACATGGTTCAAAGTATTGGCCGATATCGATAAAAACATATCGGCAACAGCAGTTGCCAGCATGTAATGGGATCAGGCGATACGTAAAGGAATCATCCAATAGGCGATATTGGTATTGTAAGATATAATTTATTTGTTTTTACAACTTTGCATTAAGAAAATGGTTATGTTATATGTCAACGACAACTTTGTGTGTATTTAATTCATTATTTTACTTATTCTTGTTTTTAGGATCTTTTTCAATTTTTTGAGCAATATACAGCTTTTTGTTGTGTATCACCCAATACAGATGCTAATACTGAACTGCATCAATAATTGATGTCCGATATATATTCCGATACCACGACTTTAAAACCTGCTGTCTCAGCAAAATTTCAACTAGTTGCAATGTGTTATAATTTCTGTAAGTATTTTCCATCATCAAAATTCAGTTGAGTTAGATATCAACATTGAGTAATCAACCCCAACAGAAAATGCAAGGACATCAGTAGAGCAAAACAAAACGATAAATAAGTTGAAATTGATATTTAATTAACTGTACTAGCTACAAAAGAAAGTAACTACAGAATGAGTAGCAAATTACCTTTGTTAATTCAACGCTGTTTGTAAAATCAAGTTCCTTGGGATCGATTTCATATTCTGGGACTTCAAGGGCATTTTTAACGTGCATGGGGGCCACCTAAATTTAAAAGCCAGGTGAAAAGGCAACTCACTGAAAAACTTAAAGAAGTGTCTATTTAAAGGTTTTAAGCACTGAGTAACAGCACGCAGGTCAAGCACAAACTAATATGGTGACCCAAAAACAAATGTAAATGACTTACTAGAAGCTTGGCGCCATGTTTCTCCAAAAGTTTAATCACATCATGATTTTGATAATGTATTGCATCCGCAAGAGGCTGTTTAAAAAATTTCAGATAGTACTTTATAGTAAAACCATATGGCATAAGAAGAAAACTGGTTATTCAGTTATTTGAAAAAAGAAATATATAAAGTGCATAACGTGTTGGAGAAAGTAAGTGTTCACAGGCATTCAACTGACAAATTTTTCAGTCTTTCAAACAAATTTAATGATAAATGAAACAAAATGGGGCAATAAATAGAACAGGGTGAGAGAAAGACCAGAGAGAGAGAGAGAGTTGTGTGGTAAGGAATGCATGCATTTCAAAGATTATTTATAATTCTCCTAAGATATCAAGATCTGAGCTTTTTGGTCTACATTGTGACTACTTCTAAGTCTTTCCCTATGATACCCTCACTTGCTAATGCAAGAAACTGGAGCAAAAATAACTAAAAGAGGTAGTGGACGTAATGACTGCATAAAGGCCCATGAGGAGGTTGGGAACACACACATACATGAAAGATGAATTCCCTATTTTAATAAAGGTGGGGAACCTTAAAATAACAGTTTGTTGAATCTTAATATCCAAGACATCATTGTAATGTTTAATATATTTAGTGCTTAATTCTCAACAAAGATTAAATTTTTATTTCAATTAAGTGGCCTTTGATTCTTTCAAATTTAGTTGACAAATTGACGTTGTCAAAGAAACCTAAAAATTGGGCATGCCAAAGGATTACTAACCTAACTACATCTAACCCTAACTCTTGAGCGTGGGGTGGGGCCACTATTTAAACCTGAACTACTGCCCGCAACATCTTACCCCTCACAGCCTCACTGCAACCTACAACATATGCATTGGTATGAGGGGAATATTGCATCACTGCTTAACAGTAACGTAGATTCTAGAATACATTGGTATACACAAACAAACAGTATTTGCATAGGTGCATATGTAATATATCGATGATCGACACAAAACTATACAATCACCAAAGGGAACAGCTCAACTGGTGTACACCGTACACAACAGTAGAGGTTTCATAAAAGCCACACTACTCAGAAGCACTACTTAAGATTGCTTCTGTGAATAGATAGAGATGTCATGTGAACAAAATCAAAGACTTCAAAGACCCATTGAACCAAATTTGTGCATTTATCTAATTTGCAGTTTGCCAAATGAATGATACACCAAAGCAACCAAAAGAGAAAAGCGAGTTAAAGTTGAATAAAGATGCTTTTCTGGAACACACTGGAATAAAGTAGACAAACAACATAAACGCCTACTCTAGGCTCTCTCAAGCAAGGAAAACATAAGGCGACGAGGAAAATATCTTAATACATACAGTAAGTAATTCATGCATCCGTTGTATGGGCTCACCTTCCTGCAGCTCACAACAAATATTACCTTAAAAGTTTACAAATTTTACTGTATCAGGAACAAAGACAAACTACCCCTAGTCTCCCTCCATCGCGATACAAAAAATTCTCTCAATTTTAGCTAAGAATCTCCTTAATTTTATGTGCCAAATCTGTTATTTAAATTACACAATACACATGAGGGTAATTTTAAATGTCATTATTTTCTTAAAGATCTTAACTTTCAAACATTTTATACGCATTAATGAAGTAAAAAATAAAAATGAACAACAAATAAAAATCAGACAAAACAAACATAAATTATAAAACACAATTATAAATCTCCATCCAAACAGTGGAATTTATACCGTGCTTCCCCAGCGATCTTTGGGGTCAACTAGAGCCCCTCTTTTTAGCAACAGCTCCACAACATCAGTCCGCCCCTGGCAGGCAGACACGTGGAGCGCCGTCCGGTCATCAATATCCCGGAAATTGACGTCAGCGCCGGAATCCAGCAGCTCCACAATTCCTTCCAAATCACCCTCATTGGCCAAATACATCAATTTCACTCTCGGATCAATAACCCCTTCCCCATCTTCTGTCTCCTCCCCTCCCACCGGCTCCTCCGGCGCTAAAGACGACTGCCTCAGTAGCAACCGAGTTATCGACTCCATTAACTATAGAAAGCAGAATTGAAGAGTATTTCAGTGTGCTAAAACCCTAGTTTCTTCAAATTTCAACAGCTTAAACCCAAAAATTTCAGAAATAAACTGAATACACCCTAGTTTCTTCAAATTTCAACAGTTTAAACTCAAAAAAATCAGAATTAAATTGAATACGCCCTAATATAACTTTGAATGTGGGTATATATAGGGAAAGAAAGTTGACGGGCGCTAATAAAAAGAAGTGGTACATGAAGTTTGGGGGGAATTGTTAGCTGCACGTTGACAATTTTTGTATAGAAGGGGAAGCGTGTGTGCTTCACGCGTTTAGGACAGCAGGAGAGCTGCGATTGGGGGCTTAAAGGTACGCGGACGGCGCAAGCTGCCCGTGGTGGAGGGTAACACTAACGTGCGCTTCAGTGGGTTCGCGAAACCTTCAATGGAGACGACGTAAATATTTAATGGCGGTTATTTACTATGACGGCACGGCTTTCAGTTAATGGGTCCCCGGCCGGGTAGTTTGGACTTTGGATGATCAGTTCGCGGTTCTCCGGATGACAATTTAATTCAAAACAAGCTCACCAACCGCATTGATAATGATTTATTATATTATAAAATAAAATTATTTAATTCAAATTATAAAAAAATAATTGTAATTATTAAGTTTATATTTTTAATTATATAATTGATTACACCAAAATTTATCAGTTTTTTTTTTTTTGGAATTAATGATTTTAATGGTGCCATTTTTGTATAAAAAATTTAAAAATTGACTATTGCTGTCTATTTTGATATTTAATATTAAAATCCAGCAACACCCTAGCATACTATTTGAAAAAAATTATATTTTGAAGATGATATATGATTTAAAATTGGAATACTATGAATAAAATTTTAATTTGAAGAGATTTACTTTATTTAGTTTTAAAAATTTTGTTGATTATCATTTGTTATGTAAAATTATTTGTCATGGTAAACTATTTTCATGTTATAATTTAGATTACATTTAAAAATATCTTGTTAAATTTAATTTATTTTTTTTATTATGTGGTATGGTGTTGGCATTAATGCTGTTTGAATTAGAGTTGGTACGACGTGATTTGAGTACACATTTCATTGAAATTGATGTAATACTAAATTACTTAATAATTAAAACAGTACCACATTATTATTATTATTATTATTATTATTATTATTATTATTATTATTATTATTATTCACAACTATATCCATTCAAACTCTTAGCAAGTATATATTTGATTTATGACTTCGAAGAGTTTAGAGATTAAATACATTTAAAAAATTTATTCGTTTCACGAATGCATTTTATAAACGTAACGTAATAATTTATTTACAACTGAAATTAACGTCACTTATTTGCACCATCTTTCTATTTTTTCCCGGACTCTTTAGTATCTCTCTTTTGATTCCTTCTCTAGACAGACTCTGTGTTTAAATTTGAAGACGATATGTCTCTGGAAGAAGTTGGAAAGAACCTCCGCTAGATCTACTTTTAACTATATAAAAAAAAAAAAAAAAAATAAAAAAATAAATAAATAAAATTGTACAATAAAAAAAATAAAAAAGTTTTAATTGTGATATAAATTATAATGGGCTAGTACTACAGCTTGTTTTTCGCGGACACAAATATTTTATTTATATTCCCATTTTTTGGCTGAAAAGTCAGCAATAAATATGAATGGCCTTGAGAGTACTCCATACTTCATTTCCAAAAAGAAAAAATAAATAATAATAATAATAATAATAATAATAATAATAATAATAATAAGACTACTCCATACTTACCGATGAGCTCTATCTCAGTTGGTGTATTACAAGAGGTCCTAAGTTTAATTTTTGACGGTGATCAAAACAGAGAGTGTGTGTGTGTGTTTAAATTTATTCTAAATTATCAAAAAAATAGTGAATATGTTAGAGAAAAATTGCTGATTAAATTTTATTGCAAAGAAAATTCAAAACACAAAAGACAAATATATTCTACTACCAAGTGGAGTTATATTTATTGTTGACATTTTATTTTTAATATTAAAATTTGCATTTAACAAACATAACATAAATTATCAACAAAAAAAAACATAATTAGGTTAATGATAATAAATGGTACTCCATTTTTGAAGAAAAGGGAACTAGTATATTAGTACTTATCAGTGTATGCAACTAACTTTAATAATTAGGTTAATGATAATTTATAAATAGTACTTGAAGTGAATCTGTTTAGAAAGTTTGAAGATAATGAAGTATCATTAACTCAAGAAATCTAAATTTATGCTAATTCATTATATTGAGGCCTTAATTTGAAGTGTAATATATGAGCTAGAGTTTGATTTTGATTAAGGTCCAAAAGATAATAAGGTCATCCTAACAGGGCAGTTCAAAGGAATTATCTTTGATGAATATTTCTAAATTTCATAAGACACCGCAAGATCCACAAATAAGTACAATATAATCAATTTCTATGCAATAATTTATTTGTTTTTATATTGTGGTGTATATCTCTTTGTTATTTTACCACTAGAAATGACAAGATATACTCAGTAAATTTTACTATATTTCATATTAGTACATATAAGGCTCTAAACTAATTAAATTGTTTGCAACTAAAATTTGGCTCGATTCGACTCAAACTCGTTTAACAAATCGAATTCTAACAATTATTATTTTTAATGAACATGTGCAATCTGAGTTCAAGTTATGCTTTATTTGATTGGAGCTCAACCAATTTAAACTCAAATTATTTAATAAGAGTAATATTTATCAATTTTAATTTTTTTTATTATAAAATTTTAATAATTAAAATAATAATTTATTATTATAAGTAGAAAACTTGATCTCAACTCAACTCAATTAATCAAAACACCTGAACAACTTAATTATTACACAAGACAAGTTCAAACATTATATCTAGACTCGTTTAAAAACTTGACTATGAGTTTGAACTAGTCAAGTCAAAACTTGACTCAAATCAATTATGTGCAATATAGGTGTAAAAAAAAATGCTCTATTTTAAAAAAAAATATAAAATCATTGTTAACTTTTTAAACTTAAATTAAGATAATTTTAAACTTAAAATTGAGACGACTCAATAAAAATTATAAAACAATATATCTTATAATAAGTAATATTTTTTAGATTATTTATATTCATCATTATATTATATTGATCAGTATTAAAGAGATCCTTGTTACTTTTAAATTTTAAAATATTTAAAATTAATTTTAAAAAATTAATAATAATCTTGTATTTTGGTACGGAGGTACTAAAAAAAAATAAAGTGAACAAATTTTGGGGTTGAAAATGAAAATATATGCAAGTAAATAGGAGTTTGGGCCAATAACTAAAATAGGAGTACGTACGTATCAAGGGTTTTTTTCTTCAATACAAGACATTTATAATCTGTGTGAAAAAATAAAAAAGAAAATTATTGCGGCAACGGAGCTAAAAGATTAAGACGACAGCGCTCAAAATCTCGGTACAGCATAGTTAATCAATCTGCTTCCCCTTTGGAAATCGTTGTAATTTTCGCTCTCTTTGCTATTTGAGTTGTTAGATAATTGTAGAAGCACACATAGATAATCCAGTTTCACTAATAATTCTTTGTTTTAAGTTTTCACCATTTTATATTTCTATTTCAGTTAGCTTATCAGCTCAATCAGTGTATTGGGTTTATAGGCTTGTAATTTGATATAGAAGAATTTGGAGTACAAAAAAAATTGTATGTTTGTATATGTTTAGATACACGTGAATTTATCTACACCCTTTTGTTTTAATAGCTTGATGAGGGTTTAGTTATTGAAATGCAGTTAAAAAAAATTCTATTTTATTAAAAGGGGCTGTCTTGTTTGCAGTATATGTGCTTCATTAGTAGAAAGATTATATAATGACATGTTACTTGACTTTATATTGTGTTCTGTATATATGCCTTTAACAGAAATGGAGAACTTTTATAGTTGAAGTATATACATGAGACAAAGTTGGTTATATCTATTTGTCTGAAGGGCTATATAGTCTAGTTTAATTGTTTAAATTACTGAATAAAATGAAGAAGAAGACTTGCAGTATGTTTATTCGACTAGAACTGGAAAGTTACAGATCCAGGCAAGTTGGAGTCACTAGCCCAAAATTTATTTATGATACACCTAAGAAAGAAGTCTAGTAGTGTACTGGTAGTACTGAGTATTAATTACTACTGTATATTACTTCATACCGTAGAGCGTAAAAAATTACCTTATGGATGTACTGCATCCCACCAATGTTGTAATTTTGTCTCTAACTGATTGTATATTGTCCATCTTCACAGGACAAAAGTGAAATACTTTTGTGGTCTAGTGGGAACGAAATACAATTAATTTGAGATAAAACTCAAAATATACAATCTTTATGGAACAGACGGAATATACAAGTGAAAGATATAGCTTGTTGTTTAGTTTTCCCTTGAGGGGAACTTTGAATTTAATCAATCGGTTTTACCAAGTACAGGTGTAACCTATGATTATTCGGCTCGTGACTTTTTTCCACTTTTTGTATAAGACACTTGTGCGTCTAAGATAAGCAAATGCATTTTATTGACAGTTATTCTGCTTCATACATGGTACTCCTCACTCTTCAATTAAGAAATGTTCTTAATGATATACTCACTTAACTCACCCATTTACTTATAAGAAAGAAGTTTTCTGAATGATGCATTATTGAATTTTTTCTGTTTTATGTAGAGGATTTATGATTGACATGTAGAAAGATGATGGAACATACTGTATTCAAGACAATCATGTCTTGATATTATCCTACATAGCAATTAGCAGAGAATGCTGAACTGAGAAAATGTTATTTTACATACATTAGATGAGATATATGTTTAAAAAATTCATGAGAAGTGAATTAGTGAGTGTATTTGCACTTGAAGTTACACGACACCAAGAAGGAAAAAACTTTGAAAGTGTAACCTTTGGTCTATTGGTAAAATTATTATTGATGGTATCTGCAGTTGTTGAACTTGGTTCACATGAAACGATAGAACATGGGAATTGAGGAAATTTATTATACCTATAATTATGTCCAAATTCAATACTCATAGTTTTTAAATAGCGTACCTGTTGCATATTGAACTCTATTTTCTTTATCTTAAATTCTAGGGGTATCATGGATCATAATTCTTACCTTGTACAATAGATTATGTAGTTTTGAACATTTATCTCAGTGGATTTATATAATATGTTTGAATACTATAATTTTTTTCTGCATATTGGTTGTGTCATACGGCACTTTGAATTTTATTATTAGTAATATCCAAAAACTAGAGTAAGAGCAAAAAGTTAGCAAATTGGAAACAAGAGGCACAAGAGTAAATCTTCACTCACTTGATTAAGAATATGCAAAATGGTAAAATCTTGAGATCTAACCTAAAAATGGGTGTTGATATTGTTTTAATAAACTTTAAATGGTTCCATAGATTCACTTGTTATAAAAAGGAAAAGAATGACAAGGTGCAGCTGTAATAGGTCTCTCTCTCTCTCTCTCTCTCTCTCTCTCTCTCTCTCTCTCTTCCAGTTGTTTCTTCTTTTCCCTTCCAAAAATTGATAATATACTTTTTTTTAATCACGCTGCTTTATTTTTGTCCACATCTCTTATGTCTAAATCTGTACCTTACTACTTTAGTGACATATATAAGAAGGGTTGGGGAAGGAGGGCTGGAGGATAGGGGATATGATCCAGAGAAATTAAATACTTCCATTTGTGTTGAGGGAATAGACTCAAGTGTAGTTAGTCACTTTAATGCAATTGATTTTTTTTCTCTGTGAATGATTGGCTTACAGTTACTTAACACTTTCTTACTGTCTATTCTGATATAACACTTATTACTATCATAACTATACCTGTTCATTTTTGGCTCATTCTTGTGCAAATTCTTTTGTTTATGACCGGTAAACTCTATGTGCCCTGCATTATGGTGGCTATATTTTCAGGGATTTCAATGGAAGACAATCAAGATCTGGAGGACAAACAGTCAGAAGAGGTATCAGAAAGTGCATCTCAGAAGAAACAAGAAACTCGCGAAGAGATGCTTTCTAGGCACAGGTGGTGTATCCATGATGGATGCCTCTTTCTCCATTGTTTGATGTTGTGGCATTTCTTTATCATGCTCCATGATTGTTATTTCCTTCTAATTTGTTTAATTCTGGTTTATTGGGGAAAAGACGGGGAGTGGGATATTTATAATAATAAAAGAAAAACAAGAGTTTGCTTCTGAAACTTGTGACAGAACAGTAGATGGGCGACGAAACTACTTGCAGGATTTAGGAGACTGAACAGTACTTCTAACTAATGAAAACTCTTTAGTAGTTTCAACTCATAAAACAACTAAAAGAGAGAAACCAAAGGCCCTAAGAGAAATGGAGAAGATTTAAGAGGATTACTATATAAACACCGTAGAACTTCACTAGCCAAAGGTCAGAAAATATATCCCCGGTATCAAAGTGGCATAGGATGATGGTGCTGGAATTATGCATGTACCTGGGCGGTTTTCGAGTGGGGACATAGAAAAATTACTCAAAGCCAAGGCTCTTTTAGATTTTTATGTCTCAGGCTCTCAGCCAAAATGACCCTTTTGGCAAATGTCTTCAAATGACATCCTCATAGGGAAGGAGTTGCACACGTCACCAAAAAGTACTGAGTGACTGAGTGAGTGGCCACACTAGATGATCTTGAAGCTGAAAAGGAAGTCATGTATTGTGAAAGATATTTCTACACTGGTCTTGTAATTTGATGGTACGATAGTAAAGCTCCTAACAAAACACAATATATGTGTGTGTGTGTGTGTGTCTATAGACCGATTTGAAGAGCGATTTTTAGAATACAGTCATACACAAAGAAATGAAAGAATGCATATTGAGCCCTGCACAAGATAGAACAGACTAATTACATTTCCACTGGACAAGCTCTGCATTGTTTTATTCCAACTTCTGGTACGAAGATCTATAGTTTCAACGTTACATTCACTTATGTCATAGTTAAAGTGCATTGTTCAACGTACTAGTTATTATGGTTATTTACTTGTTAACTCGCGAGAAGATGGGGTAGTGACATGTCACCATCTCAATGTGAGTGAATTGATCATTTATAGCTGTGTTTATGAGGGATTTATATGTTTTTGAATTTTGATTGTGGCAATATAACTTAGGTAAAATGTTTGAGCATTTAAATGGAATTTCAATCTTGGGATTATTATATATTTTCTGTTAATATAATGCATTGTAGGAAAGAGATATCCCAGTTGCAGAACAAGGAAATTGCAATGAAAAAGGCTGCTGCTAAAGGTAGCAAGGCTGAACAGAAAGCTAAGAAAAAACAAGTGGAGGAAGAGATTGCTCAACTTTCCATCAAGCTCAAAGAAAAACATGCAGAGGAACTTGCTCTATTAGGGTATAGCAATAGCAATGGGAAGGAAACAGGCAATCTTGACACTTTGGTGAAGGCCATAGCTGGTGTCTCTGTCACCAGCCAAGTTGACCATTCAAAGCCAAGTAAGAGTGTCAAGAGGCGTGAGAAGAGAGCTAAGGAAGAAGCAGCTAGAGAAGAAAGAATACAAGAAGAGCAGAGCAACCTCGTAAGTGATCGAATGATTGAAAACAAGAAGTTGGAGAAAAAGCTCGAACCCCTTGGCTTGATTGTGAATGAAATAAAGCCAGATGGGCACTGCCTCTATAGAGCTGTTGAAAATCAGTTGGCCATTCTCTCAGGAGGTTCTTCTCCTTACACATACCAAGAACTTCGGGAAATGGTGGCTGCTTATATGAAGAAACGTGCACCTGATTTCCTCCCCTTTTTTCTGTCAGAAAATATGGCTGATGGAGATTCTGATGATTCTCTTGTGGAAAGGTTTGAGAAATATTGTAGAGAAGTGGAGTCAACAGCAGCATGGGGTGGACAACTAGAGCTGGGTGCTTTAACTCATTGCCTGAAGAAACATATTATGATATTTTCAGGATCATTCCCTGATGTGGAGATGGGAAAAGAGTACAAATCTGACGGTGGGACTGGCTCATCCAATTCAAGCATTATGCTATCATACCATCGACATGCATTTGGTCTTGGCGAGCATTACAATTCTATCATTCCGGTTTAATCCAATAGGATTCATTATATCATAGTATGTGAACAGATTTTAATGTATTTTTGTGGGCGTGCAAACCTCTGATGATACAATTTTGTCCTAAGCATGAAACTATAATTCTGTGGTAAACCTTAAACTAAAGTTATGCCATCTTACCAATTCAGATTTAGACTTCGCATGTCTTTCAGAATCTCTTTCTTTAAAATTCTCTGTGATATGTAGTCCACCTGATATGCCATATCAAGATTAACCAAGGTTGGTTTTTCTCTTTATCAGATATGTCTCTGTTAGATGAAATCAGCTTCTTGAGCTTGTTCTGAAGGCCACAAGTTTGGCCATTTAGTCGAGAGCCTTATGCCTAGTGACTAAACCCTATTTATTGTCGGTTAAAACTGATATCGGCTAGGCATGTGGTTAAACTTGATATCTGCTGGGCATGTAGTCTCTGCCGGCTTTTGTTTGGCATGCTCAACCTAGAGGTGCAACAAATGCCCGAAGCCTGAAAGTTGGCCTGGCCCAACCTAAAAAGTCCGAAAAAGCCAGATGTGCTTTGGGCCAGGCCCGAGCCTGGACTGGTTTGGGGTCCTAAACAGTCCTCTTTATTTCTCCAAAAGAGCAGACTGGGCATGAGCGGGTTAAAGCTGTTTGGGGTCCTAAACAGTCCTCTTTATTTTTCCAAAAGAGCAGACCCACCTTAAATAGGGCTTGAATTGGCCTGAAAAAGCTTGAGTTAAAGCTTGGACTGGGCATGGGCGGGTTAAAGCATGAGAGCTTGCTCTAAAAGCCTGGAAAATCAGACTTTCACAGAAATTTTGTATAAAAGCCCCCCAGGCGTGTAAAAAATAAAATCATGTAAAGGAGTTGCGGAAGAGAATAGTACATATGCAGATGCCCGTGGCCAACATATGAAGCACAACTTAAACTTTCCTTGGCCAAGAGATGATGATCAATCTCAATCCAAGTATTGGAGAATATATAGGACTTTGGATAGAAGTGTTAAAGATAGATATTTGTTGAGCTCTCTGCCTTGTATTTTGGCATCTTGAAAAGCATAAAAGTTGAGGTGTACTAATGCATGTCACCATTTTGGGTGTTGTGGTGAGAAAGCACACAACTAACGGATACCTTCTTCACCTGGGAGGGCCCATGCATGAATTTGTGATGCCAGGACTCGATCTTTATGTAATATTGTAGTTGTTCACATGTCTCAACCAAAAGTTTTTTTTATCTTCTTTATTTGTTTATTATTGTATGTTAATTTTTCCAGTATTTAAAGATACTTTCAACTTTATGCGGTGCGACCACCTTTCACAAAGAACAATATAATGTCAACGTTTTGATTGGAGGAATGAAGGTGATCGAGAATGGAATGACTCGTTCTTATAGAATGAAAAAAATTGTGTTTGGTTACTCCATTAGAATGAAATGGACAATTCTCATTCTTTTCCAATTTATAAATTTTATTCCTTAGAAGAAAATATAGAATGACTCATTTTATTTTTTATTTTATTTTTTTCTCTATTCTATTTTTTTATTCATTTTATTTTTTTAATTCAAACGTAACATAATTTATATGGGTAACATAACAGATGAGGATTTTGCACTCATCATATGATTTAACTAGGGAATCCCTTTGATAAGGGCATCCCTTTGCACTAAACATGTGATTTATGTGAATAATAATATCTTCCATGATAAGGGCAATATCCCATTCCGGTTGATAAAATTTATTCCGTGCATGGATGCTTCATAAATCATGCTCTTTCTGTCCCACAAACAAGAGGCTAATGTGATTTTTTTTTAAAATTTTAAGGATATATTTTCTTTCATGTTCGTCTCTATGTACAATAAATTGTGGTGTTAAATTTGAACAAAATATGACTGACATTTTATATTATTGTTAAATTTGAAAAAGATGATTTTTTTTAAAATACAAATGAGACTATTTTAACGAAATCGAGAAAGGGTTAATTGACCATTTGGTCACTGTATTAGGGTCTGATTTTCATTCGTCAACGTGCATATCACGTGAGGAATGAATGCTTATGTGTACATTAGTTTTGGGGTTAATTGACTTTTTGGTCAATGTACTATGGCCAAATTTTTATTTTGGTTACATAAATTTGTGATAAAAAAAATTATAATTAAAATTGGTGATATAAATTTAGATAATATATATTTAATTATTATAAATTTATATATACTTATACTAATTTGAATAGGAAAAAAAAAAACTTCTTTTCTGTTCCTATTAGAAATAAGAATATTTTTAAATTTAGATATTATTTAATTGATACAAATTTAGATAGTACTTATATTAATATGAATAGAAAAGTTGAACAAAAAATTTGTAAAACCAAAAATTGGTGAAATCAAACTAAGTTTTTGCTTTTAATTATACAGTTTACTAACTTAGTGTCCTGTGCCAAAGTACGAGATTTATAATTTTATTTAATATATTAATTATAATTTATATTAATTATAATTATAATTTAAAGTAAAATAATAATAATAAATTAAGACTATCATATCACTTTATTATTCTAAAAATTAATTCTTTAATTTTAAAATAGAGCGAGTACGTATTAGTTAAAAATCTTATGTAAATTGACTTTGAAATGTTATTTTAATTATTATTTATTAAAATAGTTAGACGTATAATCTTACTTAAAAGTAACATTTCATAATTTAGTGTTTGATAAAACACCTTCTTAGTAAGGAAAAAAATAATATATATATATATATATATATATATATATATATATATATATATATATATTTTGATAAAACACCTTCATGTGATTACGACGTTTTAGAAATATCAATTTTATTTGTGAAAATATCAGTGCCTTAAAAAAAATTAATAAATTAAAATTAAATACTTGATGTAACAAAAAATCTCTATTTATCTTTTTATTTGAGAATAAATGGGGTATGTTAATTATTTTGGTCTTAATATATTTTTGGTGCCAAATTCCTACTATCCGCTGACGAATTCCATCAATTAGATGGAATATTACTTAATGACCATTTTGTAATTATTTACGAGTATAATTATGCGATTGTAAAACAAAAAAAAATCGATAATCATAATGAAAATCGGACCCTAGTACAATGATCAAAAAGTCAATTAACCCAATGGAGAAAGTATATATCAGTCTTCTTTTTTCTTGTTCGGAAATCACGTAGATTTCCATTTGTAGCATATATGGTTGCAAGTTTTCTTGAACGGTGATGGTCCCCAATTCATGAATGGATATAGTATAAAGAAATGCTACGAATTAATGGATCAAAATTGTACTCTTTTTTTCTGCTTTGCATATGCTTTTAAGAAAGGTTTGTCAAAAATGTATGAAAAAAAGAAAGAAAAGAATATAAGAAACAAATAAAAAATCCAAAACCTCTCTTAAGGGTTGAAACCTTCTCATTGATTTTGGTGCACAAGTTAAAAATTCTTATGATATTATTATCTTCATAATGCGATGAAGTGACCAATAGTACTTGTGGCTTAGTTGGTTGATGAAGTCTTAACAATAATTTTAGGTATGATTTGAATATTTTAATTTACTCCCATGAACAAATTTATGTGGAAAGAGAAAATGTCCCATGCAAGGTTTCTAACTTGAAGACACCTGGAGTCTCATGGAATAATTGTTAGTGATTTTTTATTCCATCAAATCTCTTTTCATTGCCAATAGATTTAGTTCGACCAACAGTACTTGCCATCTGCGCTTCACTAAGATTAGAGATGTCGTTAGAGAATCTAAAGCAGTATTACTGTTCGTCCTACGTAGCAGTACTGTGTGGTGCGTTGGGATGAAACATAAAATTATTTTCATGCGGAAGGGAAAACTAGTATTTTGATACATAGTTATAAAAATACTTTTAAAAAATTTAACAACTAATAAATAGGTTAGTATGCTTCCCCCAAAATTTACATAACCAAATCTCTACCTTTGAGAAACACTATACACCATAAAAATTCCAATTTTAATTCAAAAATTCTTTTAGTCCAAATAAAAGTAGAGCCAGATTTATAAAAGAAAATAATCAAAATTTGGAATTAAGAATCCAGCATGCACCCTTTAGGGCTCTATATATAGTCTGCATGGCAGGATCAAGTAACTCACAGGCTCACAGCCAACCCACAACTCTTTTACTTCACTAGCTCATATAAAGCTCACCTTTCTTTCTTCACACACACAAACACACACATACACACACACACACACACACACACACACACACACATATATATATATATATATGGATACGGTGAAGAGGTTGGGATCTGAAGATCCTGTGGTGATCTTCAGTAAAAGTTCTTGTTGCATAAGCTACACCATCAAGACAATGATACGCAATTTCGGGGCGAATCCAAAGGTTTATGAGCTGGACGAGCTGCCGAACGGGGAAGAAATGGAGAATGCACTGGTGGAATTAGGGCGGAACCCTAGCGTACCAGCTGTTTTCATCGGAAATAAGTTGGTTGGTGGTGCTAATGAGGTCATGAGCCTCAATGTCAAGGGCAAGCTTAAACCAATGCTCATCCAGGCTAAAGCTATATGGGTATAAATATAAGAACTATATATTCATAATACATATATATAACTATAAATAAATATAATTGAAAACACTATTATATATAGTCTTTTCATTTAGTAGCACATACGAACTAGTGTGGCATAAATAGTTAATAATAAGCTCTTACATTTGAGTCAGACATGTGTTTCGGCTTATTTTAGGTTTGTATGTATGTATCAAATTATATTTGTATTTAGTAATAATAATGTGTTATACTATGTTATGCAACTATAATATAAGCAGCGGCTCACCATATGTTGAAGAAACAATTGTTGATTCCGTAACTATTAGGAACACAATTATATATTTTACCGGAAATGTTCAAATTTACGACTTGGAACTAGACGAATGATTCACGCTTTGGCTAATCATGGAACCACTTTTGACAGGTTCAGATGGTGAACATATCTGTTCTCTTTTAAATATCTTTTTTGGTTAATTAGAGTATAGAGTGCTATAGAATTCTGACCATTTCCTACGTTGTTGCGCAAGCCTAAGAAAATTCACAAGCTCACGTTGGTCGTACGTTGTAGGAGGAGACATTTAAGACAGAAGTGAAGATGTCGAATTTAGTTTACCTTTGCTTCTTTTTTCATTTCTCTTAGATGTGTTGATAGAAGACAAAGAATATGAGACAAAAACTAGGTACCCTTTCAATTTTATCCACCTCCAAATTAAGAGAAATGTGTGTATTTCCAATTTCCTTAGGCTTGCGCGCAGTACAATATATATCGAAAATCTATGAATTATCGGATATATCTACATTTAAACTTATTGAAGGGGGTGAAAATTAGGTGAATGATTCATCTAATTCTAAGTCATAATTAAATTTGAACGTTCAAGAAATTCACTACTCCTTCCGTCCCAAATTAAATACCTAATTTTGACTTTTTCTAATCGAATCCACTATTTTTAGGATTAATAATTAAATATATATAAATATATTACTTTCTTTTGGTTATAATCTTTTTATCTACGACAAAAATGGTATACGTATTAGTTTTAAAAATAGTCAATTTGACTTGAAAAAATCAAAACTGAACATTTAATTTGAGATGAAGATAGTAGTCGTGTTCCGCTTATATAGCGATGGGATCAATAATTCACTATATAATTTAATTGTATCTCCAACATATCCTGACCAAGGCTTACCTCCTATTAAAATGTAACACAATTAACAACACTAATCAATTGATGAAAGAACATAAAATAAAAAAAGGATGGTCATGTACGGACTGAGAGAATTACCAGAGAGAGATACATGAGAGAGAGAATTGCACCATGCACTTGTGATGAGAGGGAGCGGCGGCCAGTTAAAGAAGTTGCCGCCGGTGAGAGTAAATGTGCTTGAGAGAGTCACCGCTGTGAAGAAAGTGAAGGAAGGAGAAGTTGAAGAAACGAATGTAGTGAAAATAGTGCTAGCTTATTTTATATATGCGGCGAACTGTCCATCCTCTCGTCTATGGCCTAGTAGAAAATGAGTAAAATTGAATAACTGAACCAAATTTTTTAAACCAAAATATGTCGATTATTCGATTATTTTTTGCATTTCGGTTAATACCTGTTTCAATATCCTATTTTCGGGTTCGGGTTTAGTTCTTGAATTTTTGTTATTTAGTTAATAAGAAAAACACATAAATAACACCAACTTTAAAACTATAAATTATGCATGTGGTATCATTCAATCTAATACTTTTTGTTATCCTTTTTCTTACCCTCTAGACACAATTAATTTTTGGTAACCTCCTGGCCGAAGCAATTCACCAACGATTCTGTCAAGCTCGGTTAAGTCACTTTCGACGCCCATCCTGTTACGAGTAAGAGAAAAATACACTGCATATTAGAATAGCTATCTATGAAGCAAGAACATATGCCCAATCAATAAGAATTGTCATTAGTGTTTTTCAATGGTATATTTTTCCTAGATATTCTCGAAGGATTTTAAACAAATCTGAAACGAGAGATCATTACAGTGATGATGTTAATTTATTTCATAGACAAAAGCTGACAAAAGATTAAGAACCATAATAGGATACTTGGTCCAATATCATTTTTCGATGGATAAGAAGGCAACGAAGTCTACTAGAACAAAGTGACCTTTGTACATCAAAAACATGCTGAAGCTTTCAATACTGTTATCCTCTCTTTCTGAAAAGCAATGACAATTATATGAAATGATAATATGATCTTGCATTTTATATAATTACACAAGTTCAATGCTAGTACTATTTAGTTTAAGCTTTAAATTTTGTTGGTTGATTGAGCTGTTCTATAGGATTATTTCTTCTCTAGAAGTCTGCTAGTGTTGTTCTATTTTCTGCATTTGCATTTATCTATATTGTATTCTGGACATCAGTTATCATCTTTATGCTTTTAGTCTAGTGAATTAAAATAGGAAAAATGTAACTCAATTTCGGTTATAACCAAATAAAAAAATTAAAAAATCGGTTATTTGGATAGTAGTCTTTTGATAATTTCGATTTTCGGTTATAATCAAATAACTTATTCGGTTTAGTTATAATCGAATGATAAGTCTTACTCTCAATGCAAATAAGCTAGGTGTTATGTACAAGGTACAATTTGTTTATCGTGAATGCACGTGTTATCATAAATATAGAAAAGTGATATTTTTACAGAATTTTTAAATATTTTTACATGTAAATTGTCGTCATAGACCTATAACAACGGTCAAAATCATCGTTATAAATTTATAACGATATTTTTTATGTAAAAATATTAAAAAATTTTGTAAAAATATTAATTTCCTAAATATAGTGACCTGTTATTTACGAGGTATAGTCTGTTCGTTGATAATAAATACGATCTATTTATGAGGTACTCCATATAACTTGTTCGTTAAAGGAGATGTTATTTATGAGATATGACTTGATAAACGTTAATGTATAACTACGTGGGATCCCATCACGTGAGTCGTTATTTACGAGATACAACATATTCATCATAAATGTGTCATCGTATAATTCTTTATTGACGAGGTATAGTTCATCAAAAATTAAAAAAACATTTGATGCCTCAAATTAAAATAGGCTTGACTTACTTTATATAAACGATGAACTGTCTTTAAGGCTGCAAACGAGTTGAATCGATCCGGATTTTAAACTGCTCGGATTCGTCTCGTAAGGTTAAATTCGTACTCGAATTCGACTCAGATTCGAACTATATAAAAAAAACTTTACTCAGATTCGGCTCGACTCGAATTTTCGTTACTCGAATTCGATTCGACTCGGATCGAATTATATTCAAACTACTCGCGAACGTCAAATTCAAACTCGAATTCGAGTCTTCACATAATAACTAGTTTTATAATACATATAATTATTAATTGAACTTATTATTTTACTTTAAAATGAAAAAATATAATTATAATTACACTTTAAATATATAAAATTAAAATTAAAATTACAAAAATAAAATAAAATAATAATTAATTATTCAAAATTTGTTTAATTGTGTATATATTATAAGAGAATGTATCGAGTATAGATTCGAATATGTATCAATCGATTATGTATCGGATCATAATTAAAAATTCGAATAGTTTGAATTCTAAACGAGTCGAGTATAACCTTATTCAGATTCTACTCGTATTTTTATTCGAACTATTTTTTGTGCTCAGATTTGAATCATATTATTAACGAATTCGAGTCTCGTTCACATTTTTTCGAGTCGAGTCCGAATCGAGCCTGAACTGTTTGGTTCGATTTGCAGCCTTAAGTCTGTCCCCATCGTATGATCCTAAATAAGACGTTACATACAAGGTACAACTTGGCTATTGTAAATGCATGTGTCATCATAAATAAATCGTTATTTGTGAGATACATTTGTTCGTGGATTACTAGTAAGCCGTTATTTACGATATACAACTTATGCGGTGGTCATAAATAAGACATTGATACGACTATTCATTGTAAACCTGTTTATTTACGAGGTACAGTCATCAAAAATAAAAAACCATTGATGCTTCAAAAAATTTCCATACTCAAAAATAATTATGCGTTAAAATGCATTCATATTTATAACTAACGCCCATCGCTAATAAATGAACCAATTTTTTGTATTTATTTATTTTATTTTTGTGTGTTTTGATGGCTACGTATAGTCTAACCCGTTGTAAATGTAATTTTGTTATGAGTAATGACCCATACATGTATAATGACTCAATGTAAAAATGATGAAACTCACAATGTAAAAATAATGGGTCTCACTATTTTTACATTGGATCATTATATTCATCATTGCATGGGTCATTATATATAACAAAACTCTAGTAAATGTGCTCATTTACAATGTACATTTGTCCATCACTGTTTAGTCTCTTTCTTGTATAATTATAATCACAAACTTGATAGTGCATGAGCTAGTTTGAAATCGGCCGTAAACGTGATTTTAACAAATTAAAAATCTCAAAGATTGAACTTTTCTATAAAAAAAAAAAAATCAAATAGAAAGATCCATCTATTTCCATCTTGATCATTACCGAAGAAAATACAATCAAAGATATATATATAGGAAGAGAATAAGAGGAAACATTACCTAAAAACCAATATTAGAGGAGACGACAGGTGTTTCTGTAGAAGAACACCCTTCTTCAATTTCATTATTTGGACTCAAATTTAGAAATTGTGCGCGTGAATTAATAAGAAAATAGGGTCCTTATAAGAGAGAGGAAGGGAAGAGGTAGTTTGGAAGATCGAACGGAAAGGGATGTTGTCCAGTGAGAATTTCATGTGTATAAAATAGTTATAGGTTTTTGTTTGCAGTGTTGATGTGAAGGATTATGTGACTGGGTTTGGGAATCCGGACAGGAGGCACTCTTAATCAGCAAAAAAATTGATGTCGCCGTTACCGTAGCCTCCGATGTATCAACAGTAGCAACAACACCAACAAAAAATATCGAAAAAGTCAAAAAATAAAGACCCATAAAAAAAAGGAACAAAACTGCTAAAACAAAAACTCAAGGAATTAAGTTCCAAACACACTAAACACACAGAACACCCTATAACCAAAGAAGCACTAAATGTTAACCACTGCTTCTCCAGGTGCAATATGAATCAACAAACACCACATATGGTAACAGAAAAGAGGGGCACATTAAGCTTCTTGTCCATCCAGAAACCCAAATGGAACAGGAAAATCCAAAATTTATCATTATTAATGTGTAGACAGAACAGCAGCTATATAGTTTATTACAAAGTAAAATTTACAAAACTAATTAGCGTCAAGGTTGCATTCAGCCACCTTCTCCCAGGATTTGAGGGTTTTGTCCTCGGTGTCTGTTTTGTACAATGCAAGGCGAGTTATCTGAAAGGTCAGGCTGCCAATGCTTTCATCAAGGGCATTGGCTTTCTCTTGAGCTCTTTTCTTCTCCTCCTCCGTCAAATCAGCATACAGGAGGCTCAGATGTGGCATATAAGCTGCAACATCATGCAATACATTTGTCACATGACAACTTAAAGTTACCATGAAAAAACACAACTCACGTGTACAATTTAAACTAGGGGATCATTATAAAGAGAAAGAGGAAGAGAGAAGAAGATGGTTAAATTTCTAGACTAACTACTAAAAAATTAAGCATTATACATGCCATATTCTAAAGCAACCTCGAGAATTCCCGACACAATATCTCTTATAGACTAACTGAAAGCGAACTCAAATGTCCTTTAGACACTAATTATTTTTCTAATTTTTTGCCAAATTGCTTTAAGTATCCTAGGCAGCATATATTGGTTTTCACCAGAAGTTCTCTAGAAACGGACAAGGGGCATTAGGCAAAGAGGTTTGATAATGTCAACATGGGACATCCATTTACATAAAACATGCTTTCCTTTCCAGTGCACGATTTCTTTTGAAATTTAAGAAATGAATCTACAGAAGTTCCCTCTGCCAGAGGAATCTAATATATATGATTTTGTTGATGTATTATGACCAAGTCCTCCTAGAGTCCAAAATTGTATTCCAAATTTGAAGTGTACATGCCCATCTAGACTTGAAAATATTTGCAATCCCATTTTAAATGAAACTATTTTACCTTATATAATTAGCGACATGATATTGCAATCATCTCATGTAACAAGACTGTTATGGTTTGATACATAATAAATTGTCCATAAGAATTTAATTCAGGGACAAATATGGACTTCCATCTGTTCCCACATTTTCCTGTTTAATTCTAGAATATTTGCCGAAAAGTGTTCCTACCATCAGAAATCAGCTTCAACATTATAACTTCATATCACTAAAAACATCATTCATATCTAAAATAAATCAGACCTCGCGGAGCTTTAATAAATTTACTTTCGTAGCATCCAGTAAACATCAGGCTACATAGCCTGTTGTCGATAGCTTCCTTGTTCAATCATTTGTAACTTCCCTTTCAACATCTTTTGTCCAGATCGTCTCACAACACACTAATTCCCAATTCAACTCACATATATGACGAGCATAATAGCACTGCCACTGCACAACCCCCTCCCCACCCTTCAAAACAAAAAACACATAAGCACGCAAGATTTTTTAAAACAACAGTAGCGATATACTTCCTCAGTTCCTCCACTATGAAAGAGTCCACTTTTAAGGTCAGAGTTTGTAACGAAAATTTGTGTTAAAAATTGATACTTTTAGATACTTTTTCAGACCTATTGCCGAAACTAAGTCTAAGTAGCAGTAAAAAATTTGCATCCATTTTGGCAAGCCCTCCGCTAAGCAGTCAATTCTATCTCTTCCTTTTGGTTAACCAGATAAGAACCAATAACCGTGTAACCCGCAGGTTCCTCCAAAATAAGTACGTGAGAACAAACAGATATGGCACATTATTATTGAAAGTAGACACTCATTCTAGATCGTCACAAAATGATAAGTTAGACTCTCAGTTCAGGATGGAGAGAGTATCAAACTAACTTTGCACAAATCTGCAGATTGAAGAGTTCTGTTTTTTTATTTTTACTAAGTCAATAAATTGGGGATGTATCTGTCCTAAACCCAAGCAACACAATTCAAGTAGCATGAGTGAGAGAGAGAAAGAGAGAGAGAGAGGGGATAACACAATTCACTATTTACTCTTTGATATGTGATCAATAGTTTAGTGAGAGTCATACGTGAATGAATTAGACTCATCAATCATCATTCCACGAGTCCATTATACAACAGCTAAAGGAACTCTATGTTTAAGGTTTTATGCATAAAGAAATGTTATCTAAAGTGGTTCACAAGATATTATTAGAACAATATACTTCTAAGTCAAAGTTTATTTTAGATTTCGTACACATTTGTCACCATCTACCAATCCAAGACTCCAAGTTTCTCATTTTCCTAAATTGATGACATAGACGGCCAAAAGCTAGTTAATCATTTCAGATGTAATACTAAGAAGTCCCAAAAGTATCTCCATCTTATGCAGTTTGAGTCAGGGAGAAAGGAAATATTTTTAAATGAAGGATATGGGTATAAGAACTTACGTGTTGAGCTCTTGAAACCAAAATGATTGGTGCAGTGTGCACTAGGCTCCACAACCTAATTTAAAAAAAATAAAATGGTTATACCTCCATGACTCCATAAGCACTAGAAGATTCATAGTTCAACATATAGATATTTCCACTTACTTATAGGAAAAAGGTTAGCTATGCAATTAAATTAATATAAACTGAAAAACAACACTTTACTCATCAATAATCCAAAGAAATAATTTTAAAAAATAATTTTAAAGATTTTACAGTTAACACGAGGTCACACAGAAAACCGCCCAGAAAGAACTCACTACCATCTCCAGAGTTTGATATGTCCCAACCATTGAGTGAGAGATGGATCAAGAACTCATTCAATATTCAGTCTTAACAGAAGGTATGCAGTTTCGTTCGTTATAAGTGATGTTGGGAGCTCAAGTGGCTCATAGCAAGACACTTGATGAATAAGTTGATGAACAATGTTTGAAGCTTTTATTTTCTTTTGTTCAAATTAGAAATGCAAAACTAACACGACAAGCTTTGAAAGAAAATAAATACAAGGAAAACACCATAGTATCGTTAAGAAAATACCCTTAGACCTTAGTCAATCTTATCAAGAAATCCTATTGCTGCATTTTGTATTGGTATCTCATATAAACAGCACGGGAAATGATTTATATGTCGACAAATTTCATGATGAGGTTGGATTGTGACTGATGTGAAATTTTTAAGCGATGAGATAGAATAAATTAGGGTGGCCCTCGTTAATTATCTCTTATCCCATGTGTTGAGTTATGTATTTAATGTTTTAATGATGATAATATGTTTTTTTTGTTGTATGGAGCTGGTTAATGGAGAAGGTTTGGCTTTTAAAAAGGATGAACTTATTATATATTGGTGGTACTACAAGAGGGATGTATTCACTGATTTCGTAGAGGCCCGTCATGGTTCAAGTTTCATAGAAGTTACCTACTGGACTAGGTCCTGTAGGAATCTCTTAGGATTTCATGCAAGGTTTTCTAGCCCAAAAGATTTATTTACAAGACATTATTAAATTGTTGAAAAATCTATTTTACATGGTCTAAAATGCTGAAATTTTGGAAACAAGATATAACAAACCAACTGTGTTTTGGTTGGGACTCTATCAACTGAATATCTCTTTCCAAATTGGTGGCTGATATCTTTCCTTTAAACTAAGATTTCAAACTATTTATTCAAAATTCTTTTGGAAAGTATATCTTAACATAACTGATGGTATCAAAATCACGCTGCTAATATTTTGGTTATTCCATACCATGATCTGGGTATCCTTGGTAACGTTAATTTATATATCCGTTGATTTAAAGTTATTCTACAAAAGAATTTTTTAAATCAACTGTGATTTGCTAAAATCCTTTTAACGTCAACTTTTATAGCCGTTGGTCTCTATATTATATATACCTTTCTTGGCTAAGAAAAAAGGGAGAGCTTTAACGCGAAAATACATTATGAGATTAAGGGCTTACACAGAAAATTTCTAGCAATCATTCATGCCTTGTTCTTAAATCCTCTTGGCTGGAAAATCATAATTATATTGTAATCATATTCTTTCATATTAAAACTTGTATTCAAGCCTAGATTGGCTTGATTGATCCAGTGGTGGATAGGTCTGTACAAAGGGAAGCTCTAACGTTGTAGTGGTGCAAAAGTTACAGAGGTGCAAGCAGTTGCGGTCGTGCAAGGGGGCAATGGTTTCCAACAAGATCAGAACTTATTTGTACAGGGAAGTTGTGTAATTAATTGAACAATCTATTAATAAAATAGTCTCCAATACCAGTTGGTATTGGACGTGGATTAAGCCACTACATTAGATGTTAAGGGCCGAATCACGTAAAAATCTTGATGTCTTTGATTTGCTGATTATCTTGTATGGTTTGCTTAATTCTGCATTATAATATTGTTCATACACGGCTTAGTTAAAATCAAAGTAATATAAAGAAGGTTCTGCATAATAGTTTATAAATTAACCTAAAGCAGAGACAGGGTATACTTGTCTCAATTATAACTAAAGGAGAACACCATATAAAGCAGACAGAGCCTGTCTGTAACTAAAGAAGAACATAGCTTAAAACAGACCTGTCTGAATTCATTCTTTTGCAGAAATTTTAATTCGTCATTGATAATCGTTTTGAGCTTAAACAACCCCCCCCCCCCCCCCCCCCCCCCCCCCCCCCCCCCCGGGTGTGCACACACAAAGAATTACGCCATGCTTCCACATAGGTCCGTATTTGTCTTTAAGACTAACAAATTCAGAAGGAAACTGTACCCATCAAAACATATCTAACATAATTCTGTAATTTCTCTTTATGACAAAAACTCCTCTTAAAAATTTGAAAGTACCCATAAATTGTTTACTAGTAAACATGTATCCATACTTCATAGGTATAAAATATGTAAAAAGAGAGAACTTTTTAGCTCAAAAAATATTGAAATTACCTCAGCCGTTGGATGGAGTAAAAGAAAAATACACTGATAAAAGAAAGTCCCTGTAGCCACCTTCTCCACTTTTGCAGTGTAAGCCTTCAAACCTTCACAAGCTTTCGCAAACTTGTCACGTGCGTCGCTCTCCGTCAAGCTGATAGCTCCGACGGCGGTCACGTGAGGCTCGAACTCGGGCCCACCAAACTCCGATCTGAGACCGGCCATCAATTTCTTCAGCCTCGGCCTCAAATCTTCCGGTGGAAGCGCCCACACCGAAAACACATCCTTCTTGATTTGTGAATCGCCCAATTCTTGAACCTCCATTAAAATTAAAACTGAGATTAGAAAAATGCAAAATCTAATAATTCCAAGAGATCTAATGATGTAGAGGCGAAAAGACGTGCACAGAATCAAAGGGGAAAGATTGGAGAGAACCCATTTCTGAAGCTTTCATGTCACAGGTTGTAGTTTTTTATTGATTATTGCAAGTTGCAGAGTTTAAAGTGATAAAGTGAGCTCTGATTTCAGATCATAGATTTTAAATGGGAGATCAATGGTATTATACGAATATGCCAAATTAGGATTAAAATATTGAGCTGCTTAGAGCTTTGACCAATTTTATTGGTCAATTTATAAAACAAGTTGCATTATAATTTAGATTTTCTTAAGATATGCCCTTGGGGCACGTGCTAAGCGCAAAATTCAATACATAATATTATTTGTTTATATATTTATATTGAATTCAATGCATAAAAAAATAATATACTAGTGGACCCTATGTATTGAATTTAGTTACTCCCTCTTTTCTATTATATAAGTCGTTTAAGACATGATTACACATATTAAGAAATGTCATTAATACTAATGTTAGGCAATTAATATGGGTTTGAAATTTCATTACTACCCATACACTCATTAATTACTCTTCCTTCTCTTTCTCTTAATTATTTTATCTTTAAAGATAGAATAGGAAGTGATTAAATTTGTTCTCCTAGATATATGTAAAACGACTTATATTTTGGAAAGAAAAAAAACTTCTAAAACGACCTATATAATGGAAAGAATGGAGTAATATTTAATGGGGTTCATGTCTTATTTTTCG
The DNA here is from genome assembly GCA_947179155.2 of Hedera helix. Classification (NCBI taxonomy): domain Eukaryota; kingdom Viridiplantae; phylum Streptophyta; class Magnoliopsida; order Apiales; family Araliaceae; genus Hedera; species Hedera helix. The sequence continues at coordinate 40,013,771 of OX359273.1, forward strand.
CACTTAATGTGTGCCCTAAAGGCACACATTAAACGGACCCTTATAATTTAACCTCATTCTTTTTCTTTTTTCCTTTTAAGACCATCAAGGATTCAAGGTCAATTAATACATATTGCGCATTTGTGGTATATAAATATAACTTTGATAAGTGAGTTGATCGTGCATTTGGTCTTCATTTTACTTCAAACCTGATTGGAAACTCAAATTATTTCTATTAAAATTTAATAAATTTAAGAATACATTTATCTTTTAAAGGAAAAACTATTCCATAATGTTATAGCATGGTAAATAGTTAGTTTGTTCTTCCTCTCACATGCATGTGAGTCTCTTGAGAGATTCCACCACAGAGGATTCCATATGCATGTGAGAGGGGAAGCAAACTATTTATTATACTCCAAGAATATATAATATTTTTTTCTTCCAAAGAGTGAAAGAGAACGGCCTTGACTACTTCGATTACTATGATGATTCTAATTTTATCAAAAAATAAACTCGAACATTCACTTTGCACAATAACAGTGTTATAAAAATTCTCGCCTAGGTTCGATTAGTCACCGCCTAGGCGCTAAGCCCCCTACCGCCACGCCTAGGCTCTAGCCCCCTTGGCGCCTCGCCTAGACCCAAGACAGAAAAAAAAAATCTCTACGAAATTAGACTGGCCTAGGTGGATAAGGCAGAGAAATTAGGTGTGCCTAGACTGAGAAATTAAGACTGTAATTATTATTATTTTTTTTTTAATAACTAAGTTACAAAACAATATCGTAGGAGTGGATGATGAAGTTTAGGGTTGTTTGAGTCTTACTTGGGAGGCGGTTGGTGAAGCATCCGTAGTAGATAGCGTGCTAGAGTCTAGGAGAACTAGTAAAAATATTGGAGTCAAAGAACTCTATGAAGAATATTTTTTGTCTGATAATGACACATAGGAAGAGAGAGATGATGAATATGAGTGAAAGTCCGATTGAGACATTATCTTGGAGGAATATGAAGAAAAACAATTAGAGATATAAAAGGATATGGAGATGAGGACTATTAATTTATATTTTTTATTATTTATTTGTGTTTAAACTTTGAACAATTGCATGTTTGTGTTTGAACTTTAACATTGACAATATGAATATGTGTTTGAATTTTAAGTAAATGCCTTTATTATCTTTATTATAGATTATTTTGCTTTATATTATTATTTTGTTTAAATAAATATAAGATAAAATATTAAAATTAATTTAAAATAAAAAAATTGCCTAGATGCTAGCCCCCCCTCTTGGCCGCCTGCTTAATGCCTTTTAGAACATTACATAATAAAAAGAGAAGTAATACTCTCATAACAAAAGTTGATTATAAAAAAATAAATATATTATAATTAGTAAATGTTCTACCGTATATAAATGAATCTAATAATTATAATAAATAACTATCATTCTCTATCTAATCTTTTATTACCAAAATATTATTATAAAAAAAAATGCATATTACTAAATTACCACATTTAATCCTCTGGTACACTACTCTTTATTTCTAGATTAATACCCAAGTTCAAAATCACGCTACTTTTTATCTCTAGATTGAAACCCAATTTTCAAAATTCGCACAGGCTAGTTTAAGATGCCCACAAACTTAATTTATCAAATAATTAAAATGAACAATATAAAAAAAAACTTTAGTTTAACATTTAAACACAAAGTTTTAATAAAAATTATTGACATGAAATACCTATATTTTAGTATGCCTTATTTATGCTTTCTTATCAAGTCCAGAGATGTTGAATTGATCTTCGGATACTCAATCCTATGGGTAAGCAAAAATTGAAATTAATCCCGAAATTGAACTAAAAAATTGATCAAATCGCATTAATAAAATTGTATAAACGTTTACGGCGTATATGACAGTTTTAAGAGAGTTAAAAATTCGTATTTACAGTTTATTTTCGATTTTTATGGTCCACTACACCACAAAAACCACACCGCACCAATAATGATTAAAATGACATTGTTTGTTGATTTTTTTTTTTAATTTTTTTTTATATATAATTCCTTTGTTACTTGCATTGCTATGAAATTAGCCAAACATAAACATTGAATGCAGGATACAACAAAGTTTCAAAGTAATTCCTTTGTTGCTTCAAAATTACTGATGCTCATTAACGTAGCATATGAGATCTTCAAAATTTTAGCATATAAGTAAATACTTAATAAATAACAAGTTGTAGTACACTGGCCACATTGTTCTCCAGAGGCAATATATCCCCCGAGACAAGGCATGCTGCAGAATAGTCGTCCTAACACTACTGAAAACATCTAATCAACTAGTGAAATTTTTTCTTATTTTTTAAAAACAAGGTCCTGAGAGGTTATTTAACTGTACCGAATACTAGAACCGTAAAAGATAACCGAAAAAGTTCATATTCGTTCGCATACGTATTCGGAAAAAAATAAATATTATTCATATTAAAAAAAAAAGATATATCCGTATTCAGTTTAAAAGTATCTGCAAATAAACGGATATGAATACGGATATAAACGTATTCGTATTCGTTTAACATTGAACCGTAAATATATCCGATAAATAGTGGATATCTGAAATCTGATATCCGAATTCGTATTCGTATCCGTATCCGGAATTCGTATCCGAATAACTTTTTTTAATAAGCAAAAAAGTAGCATTCTTTATATAATAATTAGTTTTCACTATTATACGAAAATTATTTTTAAAATATATCATTTTACATCTAAAAAGTAAGAAATAACACTTTTATTATAATATTAATAAACTAAAATAAATTGATTTAAGTATAGTTAATGAATTTTTACTATTATAAAGTTAAAATATCTAAAATGTATAATTTAACAAGTGTTATAAATATTATAAATATCATTTAACAAGTATCACAATATAACTTTTGGATCATTTAACAAGTGTTATAAATGTTATAAATATCATTTAAATGTTATAATTATAGATTATAAATATTCATAAACACTACAGTATTACTTCAAACATATAAAATGGACATCAACTCATTAATGAACATCTAAACTTTAATAAGTAGAGTATTCTTTTTGAAATTAAGGATTTCAAAATTAATGAAAACTTATTTGAATTGTAATTTAGAGTTTTGATTATTGTATTTATTAAAAATAAATAAATTAACATTCATTCATTAATAAACATTATTTTAAAACTCATTATTTTTTCTCCTTATTATAGTTATATATAGTGTTACAATATATCCAAAATGCATCATTTAACAAGTGTTATAAATATCATTTAAATGTTATAATTATAGATTATAAATATTCATACACACTACATTATTACTCCAAATTAACACATAAAATAGATATCTACTTATTAATGGACATCTAAATATTAATAAGTAGAACATTCATTTTAAATTTAGGATTTCAAAAATAATAAAAACTTATTTGAATTGTAATTTAGAGCATTGATTATTGTATTTATTAAAAATAAATAAATTAACATTCATTTATTAATGAACCATACTTTAAAACTCATTATTTTTCCCCTTATTTTAGTTATATATAGTTTTACAATATATCTAAAATGTATCATTTAATAAATGTTATAAATATCATTTAAATGTTATAATTATATATTATAAATATTCGTATACACTACATTATTACTTCAAATTAACACATAAAAAAGACATCTATTTATTAATGGGCATTTAAACATTAATAAGTAGATAATTCATTTTGAATTTAGGATTTCAAAAATAATGAAAACTTATTTGAATTATAATTTAGAGTATTGATTATTGTATTTATTAAAAATAAATTAATTAACATTCATTCATTAATGAACTATACTTTAAAACTCATTATTTTTTTCCTTATTCTAGTTATATATAGTCTTACAATATATCTAAAATATATCATTTAACAAGTGTTATAAATATCATTTAAATATTATAATTATAGATTATAAATATTCATACACACTACGGTATTACTCCAAATTAACACATAAAATGGGTATCTACTTATTAATGGACATATATCTAAACATTAATAAGCAGATGCATTCATTTTGAATTTAGAATTTATAAAATAATAAAAAATTATTTGAATTGTAATTTAGAGTACTGATTATTGTATTTATTAAAAATAAATAAATTAACATTCATTCATTAATATGTATGGTTTAAACTTTAAATTGTGATTAGTTATGAATAATTATTCAATTTTTTTCTTTATTTTTTGTAAATTATTTGAATGAATTTTATATTAAGTAATTGATAAACGAATCCTGATATTTGAATATTCGAATAATTTGTTTATTCGTATAAAATAAACGAAAACAGATATTATCCGTATTTGGATATTATTTCGAATACTGGATACGAATAAAATCCGCCGAATATCGGATACGAATACAGATAGCGAATTGATTTTTTGGATACGGATACTGCTATATTTGAATTCGTTTATGTCCGTTTACACCCCTACTAAAATGTGACGACCCCAAATCCGGGTTCTTTAACATCGGGATTGGTTCTCACTGTACAATACTTAACCATAATGAAATACATAAATTGTATTCAACTTCGCGGAATAATACAAAAGGTTCCTTAATCAAAAGGCTACACTTCCCAAGGTCTATTACCTTAATCTTAAACATTACATATCTTAAGGGAAATACAAAAGATTTACAACAGTAATTACATAACAGTAAATTAAACTAGCATGCAATTACTTAAAACTAAGCATTCGCTTTCCCCTTGCCTTTGTCCGATTTAGAGCTTTCGGGAATGGCTGAAATATAGTCATGATATAGCAAGAATGAGCAACTAAATGGCTCAGCAAGTTTATAAACAACAATCATACGATATATCATGATGAATGGAAATAACTTCAAGGTTTCAACAATAGCAATTGTGAAAGATAACAAGAATCAATGTTCAATAAAAGAAGGGATTGACTCTTTACTGCTGAGTGGTCTTTAAGGACCATGAACTGCTACTAAGGTAAAACAGACATACAATGTCTGACTCCTTGTTTAAAAATAACGGGACAGTTGAGGGGATCAGTCCTCTCATGTCCTATGTATATGCATCACATTTAGTTTTCTTGCGCGCTGTCGGGTATCCGACAAATAAAATCCCCTTTTTACTAGGGTTGTTCTATCTCAGTCTTACTGTAAGAATCCGCACCAGCCAATGGTTTGGATAAGCTTTTATACTATTCAATTAAATGAATTTAACATGCATTGGTTTAGCCGAATCAATTAGCTTAGACGTTCTTAAATAGTTTGCAAAGCACTATGTGCGAATACAATAATCAATAGCGATGTGAAGTAATTTTTGATAATTAATTCACTTAAAGGTCTGTCAAGTAACTACGAGTGTAGAATACTTGCTCAACAATAATTGAAATGTAAATACGGTTGAATAATAATTGCAACGATAAATACAAGTTAAAGTTAGGAAACTTGCAATAAGAATTACAAGTTAAGGATAGAAAACTTGCCTCGTGCGTCGTCTACTGCTAATCAAATTAATCTAACAATCCTTGAACGGACCTAACAATTAAATCAATTTGATCTTAAATTAGTATCATATACTTGTAAGTATAATGACCTTTATAAACCTTACGAACCACATAATTGATTAATTATGGGTAATTAAACACTTAGGAAATATTATCATTATTTGATAATATTTCAAACACAAAGAACTTATATTAATTGTTTAATATAGTTCAAAATAAATATCTAATATTATTAATCATTTAATAATATTTTATTAAGTTTCTAATATTATTAATCATTTAATAATATTTTATGGATTATTTAATATTATTAATTATTTAATAATATTTTATTATATCTCTAATATTATTATTCCTTTAATAATATTTTATTGATTATCTAATATTATTAATCATTTAATAATATTTTATTCATTACCTAATATTATTAATCATTTAATAATATTTTATTAGGTAGTTAATATTATTAATCATTTAATAATATTTTATTAAGTATCTAATATTATTAATCCTTTAATAATATTTTTTTAATTATCTAATATTATTAATCATTTAATAATATTTTATTAAGTTTCTAATATTATTAATCATTTAATAATATTTTATTAATTATCTAATATTATTAATCATTTAATAATATTTTATTAAGTATCTAATATTATTAATCATTTAATAATATTTTATTAATTATCTAATATTATTAATCATTTAATAATATTTTATTGACTTTATAATATTATTATACACATAATAATATTTTAATAATTTTCTAATATTATTATTTATTTAATAATATTTTGTTACCTTTATTATATTATTATATCAATAATAATATATATACACCTTTAAATCAATAAATTAATCATATATATAATTAAAAATATATTTATTAAGTCCAAAAATACTAAAATGATTTTTGGAACAATTTTCATTTTCTGACCCGACCCAGACCCGGCCCGACCCGACCCGGTTCGGGTTTTTATTTTTTTCCCGAACAGTGCACTGCGCCGGGGCGCAGTGATTAACACTGGAAACGGCGCCCCGGCGCTGTACTCCAGTAGGTGCCATTTTTGTGATTTTTCTGGACAGTTTTGATACTTTGATTCAAACCTTGATTAAATGAAATCTACACATCCAAATAACACCAAATCAGTGTTGATGTGTTCCTAACTTAATGTTTTACAATATTCCATGGTTCGATCGTCTTTTTGAAAATGTTTTACACGAAATTTTTGGATCGAACCACATAGGGTTGAAAAACGACATCCTTTTTGGTAAAAGCTATAACTTCCTTGTTATTCATTATTTTTGAAAACTTCCAAAAGGTTTTATCTTTAAAACTCATAGATCTAGCTTTCTAGCCATAAAAATCCATTTTTGGATTTGTACATTTCAAAATACAACATCAAACATAGCATGCATGGTTAGGGTTTTACCGGTAAATCATGTTACACATATTCCTTTAACTTCTATGCAATTCTAACCTACCAAATCATGTTATAAACACATAGATCTATGAATATACATATATTACATAGTTAAATACATCTAGATCGTCAAAACGAGTTTTGATCGGTTAAAAATACATTTTAACCGATCAAAAGCTTTCTAGACTACAAAAATGAAATAAGATGGAGTTTAGAGAACTTTTAAACCTTTGTGATTTGTTGGCTCTCTTTCTCCTTATACCAAAGTAGTTTGTGTAGCTTGAGGACATCCACCAAGACCTTCTCTAGACTTTTCTCTCAACTCACAAGTGTGTTCTGTAACAAATGCTCTCAAATGCTCTCTCTCTTTTTCTTTCTAGCAACTTCAAATGAACTAACAAACATTGAACAAGTGTGGAGTGTTTCTTTTATAGCCAACCACTAACACACCATTAACTCACTAATTCACCCATGTTGGTCAATTTAATTGCTAATCATGCTTACTATTTGATTGAATGACCATTTGATTGACTCATTGAATGACTAGGGTTGTTCAACCACTATATGACATGGATGGATTTCCAAGCAATCTAAGAAGTCAAGTTATCCATGTGGGGCCCCCAAGAATTCAGCAAATTGGATTATCCAAGCCATTTTTCCTTTATTTTTAATGCAAAAATGTGCATATATACATCTATATATATATATATACATATATATATATATATATATATATTGACCAAAGTTTGACCCTTATTGGACTTCACATTGGGCTTGGTAATAACTTCTATTGGGCTCATTCAATTAAATTGTTTGGGCTCAATTTAAATAACACATTGGGCTTATATTAAATAGTCTATGCTACATTTAATTAAATCAAGCATTGGGCTTGTTTAATTAATTACATGGGCTAGTAATTAAATTAATTACATGGGCTACTAGGTTAATATCTTTAACCTAGTTTATCAACTTATTTGGATATAAAATATAATCCAATTAGATTTGCTTTAATTAATTATACACTTTGCTTTAATCCTTCAAATAAATATACAAGCACATAAGTACATTTATTTAATTATCATGCACAATTAATTAATGAGAAAAATTTAAATTCATTGCTAAATATTTATTAAGTATATTTACAATGACTAATAAAATTCGTGGTCATTGCACTAAATACTTAGTTGACTAGGCTAACCTAATTTAATAAAAGCATATAATAAATTAAGTAAATTTGGCACTTTGTTATCTTTATTTTCATTTTCTTTGCAAAGTTAATGCACCTAAAGTGAGTAAAAATTGCTTAAAAAAGACGAGCAACATATCTGAGTCGATATTTTTGGCATATTATATAAACATTGGAAACAAGAAAAAAAAAATTTTATAAAATTTAATTGTTTCAATTGATTTTGAAATCAAAATCACACCAAATAAAATCACACCGTTTTAAAACCGCACAATGCGATTTTGATTTTGTTAAACCGTACCTAAGCGATTTCATGTGTGATTTGGATTTTAAACCGCACTATACTCAACCCTACTCGATTCGTTTTCATTCAACTTACGTACCAAAGCTTATATGATTTAATTACAACTACAAAAACAATAAAATCTTTCGAATAATAATATTTTTTTAATAATCATTAAACAAATTTATATCAATTATAAAATTTAAAATTTGTCAAATTAATTTTAAAAAGTCAATAATAATCGTATATTTTAGAAAAGAACAAAAAAGAGTACATAGTTTTATTTAACTTATAAGAAATTAATTTATAGAATTACAATCTTATTAAAAGTTCGATAATAAATTATCTAAACATTAAAGGTAATTAACAAATTTAATAATTAACACACTAACATTATCCACACACACAAAAAAAGGTTTAAAATATCAAACAAATCTACAAGGCAGAAGGGTCCTACTGATTGAAATTTAGAAGGTTTATGGAAAAGGTGTAAACTTCTTCATTTCAGTATCCTCCATGTCAATGGCAAAACCTTTCCCGGCGTGTTTCCAGTAGTCTGCCATCCGGTTTATCAACTACGGTTCAACAATTAGATCCACCCTAGATATTTTGAGATCATCAGTTGACATTTTGTACTTTTCATCTCTCTTCTGAACTAGCTTTGGATCTATTATCCCCAACTTCACTTCTTGTGGAGACATCATCAGTGCTGGTGCACCCAAAGGAAGCCCGTCACCTGCACCACCCACATTTAAACCCATATTTAAACATAGGAACAAAAATTCTTAATTACCCCATATTAATGGTGACATATCATATTTTTTTGAATCTCGTTTTCAAGGGATGCCATTTCATATAATATTGAATGCCATAATCCATAATCTTGTAAACAAACCCTCATTTTCAAGGGATGCCATTATATATAATCAATGTCATAATTAATAATTTCATTAAAATAATAATAATAATAATAATAATTAACAACTCCTCACACAACGGAATATTTATTAATGGAAAAAAAGGGTGTAATTGTTATATAACCAAATTTGGCATAGATCAACCTAATTACCTCTATCAACTTGCCAAGTGCACCAAAACTTGCCATAGGTATGAACAAGATCTTGGAGTTCACTCCTTTGAATCAGCTCAGGAACTCTTGGGTTCACCCATAGTCCTGATGTGATCTGGACCATCCATCATGCAATTAATCAAGATTTATGATTGATTATTTGTGTATTCAATTCATTGTTTATAATATATCATTTGGACACCAGAACTAAAAGAACCAATAAAAGACAGAATTATTAAGTGTAACCTCATGAGCATGTGAGTGCCAAAGCTTCTGCTCCTCTGATGGAAGGGTTTCAAAAATTTGATCAGATACTATATACTCAACCCCTGCATGTAACAATCTATCAATCGTGCATATATAAGATCATTAATGATTTATTGAAGTCAACTCAAACATTTTCAAATTGAAATGGATTTCTTGAATTTCTTTAATTTTAGTTAATACATGCAATGAAGAATATTAATCGTAAATTATCAAACATCTATTGTTGAGTTATCTATTCATAATTTTCAACATATGATGTCAATTTTGAGGGTTTGAAAATATTTCAAATTAATTTTTAAAAGTTTATAATGATGTTATAATACTCCATCCAGTTCTACAAAAACAAGTCAACATTTATAGACCAGATTCATGTCAATTTTTAGTTTTAATTGATAATGATTTCATAAATTGCTGCCAAACAGTCGAATGAGACTCTTGTTGTAAAAGAGATGGAGTAGATAATTACCAATCAGTCGGGCGTTGGAGTCATCTGTATCGTAAACGGCACACTGGAGAAAGTCCTGGTTGAGGCGAGTGACATAGTGGTGAACCTCGATTTGACGAGTCATGTCGTGGCTATAAGAGGCAAAGCTACACACATGCTGCTTCATCTGCTTTAAGGGCTTCAGGGACTGACTAATCTGAGCTCCTTTGTCCAGTATCCTTTGCGTTATCGTCATCGGCTTTCCTGGAGGCACTGATCCGTTGCCTGACGGCATCGGTGCCGGATTTTGATCAGTCGAAGCCATTTATTTAACTCACTTTTCTTTCTTCTTGATTTTTTGCCTGTGTTGTGTGTGTTCTTAGAGTTGTGTACGAGTGTAACATATTATAGCTATAGTGCGGTACGTAGTTGTTGGGGATACGCGTGTATCAGCATGGGATATGAGGTGGCTTAATTTTGGAGACACGTGGCGAAATTACATGCATAGGATAAGATTTTGCCAATTTACATTCTTTTCTTCTTTTTCCATATGATTATATATATATAATTTACAATAATCGGTTGTTAAATTATTATTTTGACAATCAAAATAAGAGTATTTTTGTTATGAAAGTCTTTGCCGTTAGAGATTTTAACAACAATTTTTTTTTTTAACTATTTTTAAATTATTAAAATAATAGTCATAATAATCGATTATAATAAATTAAATCCTATATATATATATATATATATATATATATTTCTGGTGCAATCATACTACTTCCATCTTTCTTAGATTCCGTTATGATAAAACTGCCTTATCGTGTATCACTATTAAATTTTATAATTTTTTCTTGCAACTTTTGTAATAAAATTCTATTTTAATTTTAGCGTCTTATGTGTGAGTTAATACATACAAATTAAGTATGCTACTTGTGTTAGGGAATTCCATAGATAACTTGAGCCTGTCCATGATTTTATGATACTTGAGTAATTTTTTTTTATATATTTTTGAAAATTCCTCTAACTCATAAATAACCTGTTCAAATCTAATTTAAGTAGATTTGGGTTTATATTTTTATAAACTCACGAAATTCGAACCTGGCCAGATTATATATATTATAACATATAGACATATATAAATAAATTTTGTGTATTATCTTTTAAAATTACTTACAATTTATCAATATACTTTTATATTTTTATTGTGTTTTTTCTATTTATTATTATTATAAAAAAGAGGCAGGTTACTTTGTCTAAGAAACAAATTATAACCCTTTTTTATATTTTTTTTGTTTAAAAAAATAAAGGGATAAATTCAAAACTTGTCACATCCAGCATTGTGTTCTTCCTATTTTTTCAAAAATACTAATCAGATCAGTTAATAAGTTGCCCTTTTTTAATAATTTATGATTATCAACTATTTTTTTTTTTGACAAACTAAGTTGATTATAATTTTAATTATATTTTAATATTTGTCCGTTCAACTAAACTCGAACCTATAAATTTTAGGGACAATTACATTTACTAATATATTTTTAAAAAATATTACAACAAAAGTATATATATATAAAATATATATAAAATATTTTAATTTGTTTGTGTGATTTTAAAATTTAAATTTTAAAAAGTCAAAACATCACCATGAAATATCCAATGAATTTTATATTTGTGTTACTTTTCGAGGAGGGAGAAAGTGAGGATGAGGAAAAAGATGGTGGTGGTAGTGGTGGTGATGGTGGTGGCGGTGGTGGCGAAGGAAGAAGATGGTGATGGTTGTGGCAGAAGAAGATGGTGGTGGTTGTGGTTGTGGTGGAGGAGAGAAGAAGATGGTGGTGGTTGTGGCAGAGTAAAAAGATGGTAGTGGTTGTGGCGAGGAAGAAAAAACTGCAGTTTTTTCATCTCCACACCTGCAGTTTTGTCATAATACAGTTGGTAACCAAACTTTTATACCAAGGTAACCAAACCTTCATATCAAGGTAATCAAAACCTTCATACCAATGTAACAAAACATTCATACCAAGATAACCAATCCATCTCCACACTTGTATTTTTTTCATAGTGCAAATTCATAAAGCCATACTTTCCAAGGGGGGAGAAAGTAAGGATGAAGAAGAAGATGGTGGTGGAGGTGGAAGAAGATGGTGGTGGTTGTGGCGGAGGAAGAAAAAACGGCAGTTTTTTCACTTCCACACCTGCAGTTTTGTCATAATACAGTTGGTAACCAAACCTTAATACCAAGGTAACCAGACCTTCATACCAAGGTAACCAAAACCTTCATACCAATGTAACCAAACATTTATACTAAGGTAACCAATCCACTTCCACACCTGTAATTTTTTCATAGTGCAGTTGGTAGTCAAACATTCATATCAAGGTAAACAATTCAGTTTTATTATTTGAATGTGATGCAGTTGGTTGCAACCGGTCTAATTCAAGCGCTTAGGCGCTTGGGCACGGTCAAACTTGAAGGTAACCAAACACGTATATGAAGGTAACCAATTTATGACTGTGTAGTAACTACGAGTTAGTAACCAAATCGTTCGAGTTTCTCGTCAATTGTGGTTTTAAAAGAGAGGGACCAACCAGACCGCGTCCCCTGTCAAGGATTCATGTTGAAGATGCACATATATATGTCTAGATGGAAGGAGAATGTGGAGGCGAATGAGAGATGAGAGAGAAAAGGAGAAGGTGAAGGCAGAGGAGAGAGGAGAAAAGAGAAGGTGGAGGCGAAGGCGAAGGAGAGAGAAGAGAGAAAAGGAGGTGGAGGCGGGGGAGAGAAAAGGAGAAGGTGGAGGCGGAAGAGAGATGAGGAGAAAATGAGAAGGAGGAGGCGGAGGCGAAGGAGAAAGTGGAAGATGAAGATGACGTGATTTTTGTGTTGTACTCTTTTTATAATTATTTTGTGAATGCACTAATCTTGTAATTAATTTATAAATGTTGTATATTATTTTAAAGAGCCCTAAATTTTATCACGGATTAATTGGTACTTGGGCAAACGAATACAGACTCGACCTCCAAGCCCGCGCAACCCATACACAACAAATTTTGTGCGGGTTGGGACTTATATCCCCTAAACCCATCTAACTTGCCCAAGTTGCAGCCCTAATACAAATGCAAACTTTACTATAACCAATTTAAAAGAAAAAATTATTCTTTTTCTCTCAAATTAAATATTCAGTTTTGGCTTTTTAAAATTAAATTAACCATTTTTAAAACTAAATTTTATACTATTTTTAACAACTATTAAACAATTTTTATAATTTTAAAAATATATTTATATGTGCTTAATTATTAATTTTAAAAATAGTCAATTTAATTTTAAAATATTAAAATTAAATATTTAATTTGAGAAAGAAAGAGTATAAAATTTCATGGTAATATGTGACAATTTCACCGTATCCAAATTCGTCCTTTTTTTATATATATAGTTAAGCTAGCTGTTTTAACAACTAAGAGGAGGATTGACCATTCAAGTTAAATGTATTGTCTCCCGTATTATATTTTATTTTCCGTCACATGTTATGTATTGTATAGTCTTCTATACGTATATAGTTAACAATTTTAACTAACACTGAATTTGTCCACTTTCAACACATTATTTGCTTTGCAATACAATAGATGCCACAGTATGAGCAATGAAACAGTAAGGATCAAAGAAGTAATACTTCCTCTACTTACATTAAAAAATACAAAATGAAGACAAAAAAAAAAATAAAAGGTAAAAATAAAAAATCTTAAGTTGACACCCTTCAATGTTATCAATCCTTCACTTTGATTGAGTTACCTACTTAATTCCCAATGTCAGGCCTCAAATTATTCAGCCCATTTCCCTTGCTCCCATCTTGATCAACGTCAGGGCTTTGTTTCCTATACTTGTACCTCTTAGCAACAACTAAATAGATCAAAAAATTAATCAAACTCAATAAAGAAAGCAATAAGTAAAAAATATTCAAAAAGCTCCTTTATATTATTCCCAGCCAACCACCCTCCACTTCGCATTCACAATCTGCCCAAGAATTGTGCTCAAACAATACCCAAGTGCCACTGAGCTCCACAAAAAGCAAGTAGAAATAGATTTAAGCCCTTTTGGCACCTCCGAATAAAAAAACTCCAATAATCCCACGTACGTAAGCATGTGAGCAATACCAAAAATAAAATATTGTATTGATAACCAAAATACACTTATAGGCAACGGTTGCACCACGGGGATTGCGTCGAGCATGTCATTGCGCCTAGCCACGCCTTTTCGTATGACTTCCATTATTCCGGCCGCGGCCATGGACAATGAGGAGAGGATTAGCCCTACTCCGACGCGTTGGAGGTGAGTTATTCCGGTGGGAAGGTTGGTTATTTTACGTGCGAATGGGACAAAGAGTTAGTCGTAGGCGGGGATGAGGAAGATGACGGGGAGGATGGGGAGAGAGGCCAGTGGGATGTCGAAAGATTTGGTTATGCTTGTGTCCATGGTCACACCTTGTTGGATGGAGAAGGTTTGGAGTTGGGCTAAGCAAAGGCCAAAGGGTCATTACAATGGTGCAAATGAAAATGGGAACCATGCCTAGGAGGATTTTTGCATTTTCTACTTGGGTTACCCTGCATAGTTTCCATGGACTAAATTGATGGTGTGATGGATTGTTGGTTTCTGTAGTTGTTTGGATGGCTGCTTTGTCTAAGCACCTAAATTTTTTTTGCAATCGATTGGGATTTGTTCAGTATAATTAGTTTTTCAGAGACACTGTAAAGTTACTAATTTACAGCATCTAATATCGACTATAAACAATAAATTTAAAAAGTTTAAAATGAAAAAGTCAATGGGAGTCTCACTTTCGGAGGGTGAAGTGTTACAATAATTAATGTTTATTTAGGATGTTAATATTATTAGACCAAAAATATTACCAGGCCAGGCAATTATATGCTTAGCCACACTTTTAATTAATTTGCAGTTCTCTTCTAGTGATCTTTATTGGGGCCTGTAACAATGTGATTTTTGTTCTGGCAATATTTGTCACCTTTTTTTAATCTTATTAGATTTGTAGAAGAAATAGAGAAAGCTGATTTGAAAACTTCTGTATGGGGAAGAAATTCTACTTCTAGTGCAGCTTCCTCGTCCATATTGAGCTCATATAGCTCTGTAGCATCCTCGGGGAGTATACGATTCCTGTTTCTAATAGCTGCTACATACGCCTCCTTGTATAGCACGATTACATTTAGACCAATAAACAACAAGGAAATTGCCAATAGATGTTATTTATACACTACCTTTGTCCCAAAATGAGAGTCCCATGCATTAGACTTCTGGACCTATTTTTATCTTATGCATTTTAAGGTTTGTCTTGCACACACACACATTCACACTCTTTGAGATTTATCTTTAAGAAATAACAAGTTGAACTTTTTGATTTAAAATAGATTAAATGTCAAGCGGGACTCTCATTTTGGTACGCAAGGAGTATAATCTTTGGCTTTTGTTTGTTCAAGAGGGCCATTATGTGCATGAAGATAGGTAAAACTTGACTAGAAGTGCGAACTAACCTGAATAATTTCAGTGAAAGCACTATTTCCTTGATGAACACGAATTCTATATTGAGTCAATCCACCACCAAAAACAATTATTGCCACAAACATGGCAATGGTAGAAGCTAGAAAGAGCAAATCCCCAGTCCCATCCTTTATTATCTTGAACCCGCACAATCAAAGTTAAACTAACAGCACCCCCAATGCACATCGCTAGTAACAGCCAGTTGAAGAAACTCGACATCTTTCGCCTCTTTTGGATCTTTATCGTCAAATTGATCAGCTCCAAGTGTTGGTAAAGCCCCCTTTACTCCAGCAGTTCCAACCGCTAACGCGTGTAGAGCGATAAACAGCATTGCGGAGTTCCCTCCACTGACTTGCTCGCACTTAGCTGTTGGATCAAAAACGTTGCATGAAGGTGGCTGGAGTTTTGGGTAGTGAGCTTGTAGTGTTAGTAATGCAAGTCCCTACATCAATAATATATAAACATTAAGAAAATTTATCACCAAGTGAGGCGTGAATAATATTGTCTGTTGTTGAACCATCCAACTCGATCGGGCTTAATTTGTCGGATGTGGGACTTTTTATTGTATTAGTTATAGTTTTGAGAATTATGAAATGGGTTACGTACCAAGAACTCCATAGTTAATGAAATAATAGCGACTTTAAATCTGCCCAAGTAGCCATCTGCTAGGTATGCCACAACGACGGAGAGAATGTAGCTTGTCCCCATGAAGTTGGTGAGATGGTTAGCTGCATCTTCGGCTATCTTATAATGCATTACGGTGTTGAAGTATGTCACTAAGTTCACTGTTAAATTGCACCTTTTAATTATATGAGTTTTGATCAATTTTGGGTTTAATTTAGACTCATTAGTTGATTGAATTTAAATTAAATTAAAAATGCATTTGATAGTCTACAATAAGGAGATTAAGTGAGAACAAAATATAATTCAAGTAGGATTTATATACTATATTTTAATAATATTCAAAGTGAGGTATATGAAAAGGTGCATTGTTGTTTCCAAAACTACTTTCTTTAAGTACCACATCGATAAGAAGTAAAACTATTTAATGCTTTATAAGTATGAGTGAAATAGTTTAATTTACTTGTGGTACTAAATGTTTGGTTTGGATTGGGTCACAATGATGTGGTGCAAAGCACCACCCGCCCGGGTCCCGGGACCGGGTGCGGTCGCATTAGGCGTCCGAGCCATGAGCCTATCTTTTTAGATAAAACTCAAGTCAGTGTAATTCACCTGACTATGAATTAACTGCAAACAAATGCAACAACTGAAACTGATTTGTGATCAATTCAGTTTATGTTACAGAATTAATTCTGTAACAGTTACTTTGAATTGATATTAATTTTCAGTTGTAGAATTTTAGCAGTTTTTTCTTCCTTCTTCTTTATATTCTATATATGTTTCAACCTTTATACAGAAGCAATACACTAAGTTTTCAATTGTAAGTTGCTATTGCATTGAAAAAATATATAGGCTTGACATATTCTGTAACCGTTACTTTGAATTGATATTAATTTTCAGTTGTAGAATTTTAACAGTTCTCTCTTCCTTCTTCTTTATATTCTATATATGTTTCAACCTTTATACAGAAGTAATACACTGAGTTTTCAATTGTAAGTTGCTATTGCATTGAAAAAATATATAGGCTTGACATATATCCTGGAGGTATATTGCCAGTAGCCTTTTAGCAAACCTTAGTGGTAATGGACAATAAACACCTTAAGGACAGGAACAACCCGTGTCAAACTTTTTCTGTTCCAATTCTCGATTGTGTTTATTTTTTCATTCACTGCCAATACCAAAGTTGCCATGTTCTCGAAACCAAATGATCCTGCAATACGAAATCAATAGACATCTCATTAGCCATTGGTTATAAATGTAATTAGCTAGAGATCATGCGTATCAATTGAAGTGTTAAATTAGCGGAGACTCCCCGAGTCTATAATAAGGATAAATCCATTACAAAAAACATCAACCATCAGATGCGTCATCTTCAGCCACCAAAAAGTCGCAACAAATTATTGATACTCTTGATAATAAAGTGGAAACCTTATATACAGCACAGTCTATTTAACACTAAATTACGATGTGGGACGTATTACATGTTGTATGCTTGGCGGCATGTTAGTAAGTTGAACTGTTCGTTAATTAACTAGTATGAGCCATGCAGTTCGTGTTCCTCCATGCTTATCCTTCCTAGCTGTTCTTCCTTTCCAGTCCACCTTCCCCTCAACAAGTTGCTGATCACCTTTATCCTGGGAAAAAAAGAACTAGAAATTAACTAAAAGGAACATAATGATAGCATATGAGTAAACTAATAACGCTAGACAAAAACTTTCTACTTTATCTAGGCAAATTATTGCTGAGTTGTATTGTACAACCCATCAATACACTGTCTAGTTTTTGTCTAGTCGCCTAATTTTTTTCCGAGTAGAATGAGTGTTACATTACCATGACAACTAGGGTTTTGTTAGCTGGTGCTTGAAAATTTAAACTGTTGAGAATAAAGAAGCTAACAAAAACTATATATCCGGCTGGTGTATCTACATGCATATATATATAGGAGCCATGCATGTAAATACCAGATACTAAGAGCTGATGAATTGAAGTTGACCATTTCCATGTACCAAAAATGAAAGCATCTTCTTGTCCGAATGTAATTGTACTTAAGGATGGAATGTTGCCGCCTTGAAGAGAGAGATTCCGAAGACAATCAATATGAAACGACGGCCGGAAGATGTAACAGATCTAGTGAACTTTTATGGAAGGTGAACTTAGCAACATTAGCTAGTGTTTTATCTAGCATCTTTAATTATAAGAGCTTAATTAATTCATTTATAAATACTCCATTTTTTCTATTATATAAGTCGTTTTAGAAGTTTTTTTTTTCATAACACAAGACGTTTGATAAAAAACTAATCATTTCTTAATTTGCTCTTAAAATAATAGAGTAATTGAGAGAGAAGATGAAGAGTAATTAATTAGTGTATAGATAGTAATGAAATTTCAAACTAACATTAATTACATAATATTAAAATTAATGAGATTTTTTAATATGTATAATTATGTCTTAAACGACTTATATAATTAAAATGAGAGAGTATATCATAAGTTGATGGTGACACCGTTTATTTTAAAACTTTGCTATCATTTTCAGCATAATGTTTTATGCTCCCCTTGCGTAAATGAGGCCCAACGGTGAGAGGGATTGATCTTTTAAAGTTTAGTGAGTACGTAGTAGGATTTTATAGGGGGCAAGGGATAAATGGCCTATATGAATTACAAAAGTGAAGTCCAAAAACGGTGGAGTAGTTTTGGACATTTCATAATTTTCATTTGTACTAAAAAATAAAAAGATGGTGTGCGTAACTTAATATTTTGATCTATAGGCTCCATTTGGGTGTATATATACTTGGATTTCAAATGAAGGGATTTGATCAGAATGTTAAGGAGCAACCAAGCATCAAATACCATAATATGTTAATGATTATGCATATTTTCCTTTGAAACTGGGTTTCAAACTTCCAAACAGTCATTGCTTCTAGAATTGCACCAAGGGCAGCATGACAATTATCAGAAAGAATGTATCCTTGTCCCTGGTTTAATCCCAACCGGCCAACAGGCCTTTCGGCTTATCTCCTTGGAGGCCCTTTTTTTTTTCCTCTCTTATCTCCTTGAACACGAGCAAACAATATTTCTTATATGTGCTAGAAGTCTCTCAACAACAGGCATTTATATGCCAAAAAAAATAAAACGCCATGCATGAAATGTTTAAACAATTTAAAGGAATTAATAGCGAGAGGGAAATAGAGTTTTTTTTTTCTTTTTTTAGTCCATGTCAGTTCAAGAAACTACGCCATATTGTAAAGCATTGATATATAATTACTGAGCTAGGTCAACCAAAGATTATGTACGGAAAAAGTACTTAACCTGCACGGCTACTTGGGAAAGACCATATTTAGAAGCTGACAATTACTTGATTTCAATATATGCTTTCATATTACAAATAATAAATGGCAGCCAAGGAGAAGCTCGAACAAATTAGCTTAGCTTAGTTGATGAAGTGTCTTAATGTTCATGTAATATTGGAATCAAAACTTGTATAAACATCAGTTCCCAAGTTTAAAAAACCAAAACAAGCCGAGTAGCAGGGAGATTCCAAACTATACAAGGAAGCATCCATGATGATCCTTTGTAAATTACAAAATTTTCCACATACATATTTGAACAAAAAGAGTAGCATATTCCCAGACAGAGCTCTGTCCTAAAAATAACCAAAATCAAATACAAAATCCCTCAAATATCGAAGAAAATCTGTCAATTTAAGAGTACAAAATCTAAAAAATAACAATAAAAAAAAATGTGCACCAAACTTAAAGCCTGTGCAAAGAATGCTTAGCTATGCTTTCTACTCAAAAAAGGGAAAACTACAACAAATAGACCAGCCTAATTAATAGTTCAATAAAGAGTATTTTATGCGCAAAACAATTTTTCCCTTATCTACCCCGAGCTTAGCCCCTGTAACTAACCAGTGACCTGGAATATCTTGTGGCCCCTTGGACATTTCTGTCATGTCCACAATTTTGGCTAGTTTCCCGATGTGGCCTGAACTATCCGTAGTTTGTTCATTTAACAATGAAGTAGAAGCACCATCAGACCTTTGTACACCAGAGACATTCGAGGGGCTGTGATCCCACACAGTTCGACGTATTGTACATCCTGGTACTTTGGAGAAGAGAAGTTTGAGGTGTAGCACACTTTTGGAGGCACCAAAATCCCATACACCAAATTGCGCCCCCGTGACGATGTAAACACCAGAGAGATCTCCTATGCATGTCTCAGTGTGCTCTATAGGTGCAGTACTTACATGGGAGAAGTTCTTCCACTTGATTGGTTCGAACCAACGACTGTCTTGCTCCTCGGGACCTTGCCACTTCGGCGCACCTATGGCCATGTGTGCATCCCAATGGGGTTGAAGGATTTTAGGAAGAGAGACTAGGTGCTGCAAATGGATAGCAAGTCGGTTTTGCTTGGTGCCTTCTAGGGTGAGTTTAAGTCCAGTTACTGGCTTTCGCCCAACTGTAACCTGCAATAATGCACCATCAAATATTAACTAAAGCTAAACAGCAATAATGCTTGTTCAAGTTCAAAATGAGTGAATCAAGACAAGAATATGAACTGTAAAGTGTGACAAATATGATATCTGTTTTCCGTTGCAAATGAGAGGACGTTGTTTCAGGAGATTGTCTTAGGCTTTGGCACTTTCCTTCACTGGATTTTCTTTAATACTTTGATAAAGCACAACCTAGTCCATCAATCTCTAGATGAATTGAATATGAAGAATTGCCAAACAATTTTAAACCTTTGGTTCATAACAGCAATTCAACAACAGAGTATTGGAAACTAAGCATGGCACCTGATCTGGACTTATATAAAGCTTGGGGCCCATCAAACTGAATTGAAGGGATGGGCACACAGGATCCTTTCTTTGGAGGTTACTCTGCTCAGGGGCCCAAACTCGAGCAATTTGAAATTCCAAGAAATATTGTAAATCCTCTATAGGTGGCTTGTCTGAAAGAAAAAATAAGGAAAGCCACAGATGTCAGATATATTTTAGTGGTAATGATAAATTTGAAGTGTTTCCATCAAAGCATATCCTTAAATTTATATATTTTTTCTCATTATACACGTAACATTGGATTTTATATAATTCTTTCACTAGAAATAAGTGAATCTTATGAATAGACAATTAGATTTTTTAGTCCATTGTTTCCTATAAATTTAATTGTATGGTCTGGTATATACCCTGAAACTATGCAATATCAGTTCTCTTTGAATTCGAAGTTCGTTTTGATGGCTTGCGATAGACAAATGATAAGGTTGCTGTTCAAGTTAGTGAAATTCTTCCACTGTAATTAGACCTAACAGGAACGGAATCGTCCTCTGTGCAATTTAAACCTATCATTTAATCCAGCTCAACGTTTAAATTTAGAACTATTTTAACAAATAATGGTGTCTTTATTAATATTTTTCTCATAATTTATAATTAAAAAAAATTGCTGAAGAGTCAGAATAAGATGCTGGAATCAAGTCAAAATCTGAAACTAATGAACCCAATAAACACATGACTAGATCTTACACTCCAAATATAAGTCGATGGCACGGGCTAAGTGCTTTATCCCAGGCACCCCTTCAAGCAATGAAACGATGGGGATAAATGTCATGTTAATCACATCAGGTGATTTTTGTACAGATTCTGCCCATCTTATGTGACTCTGCTCAAGATCATCACCACCTCTTCTTCTAAAAATAACGGTAACATCCTGCACCAAGAAACTTTGTCATATTTTGACAACCATAACTACTGCTATGAAGTTATGCGCATCAGAAAGGAATAAGTAACTTTTAGGACAAGGAGATCTCCCAGGTGAAGAAACAGTGTGCCCCATGGATCAAATCTCATTCAAGAGTGGGACCATTAAGGTGAATCAATCTTTAAATATTTTGTAAGGGGAAAACTAACCTTATCCTTGTATTTTAAGGGGGCAGCAATTGGATTACTTCTTGATTCCGAATACTTCTGCTCTGCAATGTCTTTCACATAGTTCTCAATGTCTGATACTGATAAAGGTGATGATTGATGCTGCCTGATATAAACTACATCTCTTCCGCCAACTGTTGCTGAGGTAACAATATGTGTGCCATAATTTTCAATAAAGCTGAAAAGAGGAACTTTCATGTCAGGAATCAGATTGCACCAAGTTTTCAACTTGTAATAGCTATGAGCTATCTGATTTGAAGCCTATCCATTTGTAATTATTATCTTGCAATTTTTTGAATTGCCATTTAAACCAAAACAGTAAGCTTGACAGTTAGGTATTTTTCTTTTTGAATCATACAGGCTTTTATCTAAAATACAGTTTTTGCAATTGTTAAATACAAGCAATTGTTAAAATGACAAGAAATATGCACAATAACCCAACTCATGGCACAAAAAAGGGCCGAGCTTCTACAGATCATAAGGATACAGAGTACAAACAATGCACATGTACAAAAATGCATAATCCATATTGACAAAACTAAATAAAGTAAAAGAACTGATCATTGATCAATCTCTCCCTCCATTCATTCTTTTTTCCTTTCCTATTAATGATTTTTGTGCAATCAAAGTTACATTTAAAGACACTCAGATTCATAAATATGTTATACTCCCTCCGTCCCATAAATATTGCAACACATTCTATTTTAGGAAGTCCCAAAAAAATTGCAGCACTTTCTTTTTAAGTAACTTTCGTGAAGTTAAATGACTAATTAACCCATAGTCACATCAGCTTTATCATTTTAATATATAGTGGGTCCCCTCCACTAACTAAAGATATTTTGTGGCTCACATTCTTGGAAAACTCTTAACCGCACACTTTATGGGGACCACTAAGAAAATCAAATGACATTTTGAAACTTTCTTAAAATTTGTGCAAAAATGTGCGTTTCAATAATTACGAAATGGAGGGAACATATAACAAGAATGACAGTTTAGTGAAATTTACCTAGCCAAAGATGCAGGATCCCAGGAGTATGGAACAGCACGCTTGACTTCCTCATTCAAAACTAAATCTAAATTTGCTAGTTCAACCTTATATAACGGAATGACTGAACCAATCATTGCTAGAGATTTTGTAGTTGCAGCATCAAGTTGCCAAGAGCCAGTTAAATTGAACATGGCATTAAAGCTGCCCAGTGGAACATGTCCTGATATCTCAGACTTCTCATTGAAATATATTGCCATCTGAAATTACAAGTATCACAGCCAGACCATGAAATACTGATCAGCTTGTAGAATAAACTAATACTGGAAGTAAAATACGAGAAGATACCAAAGTAAATAAAAAATATGAATACACCAGGAATCTAAAAACATGTTAACGGCTAAAGCCTGAACTTACAACCAACTCACATATAAAACAATGTTCAAAGACAAAACCCTTTATAAATAAAATAAAGGATCACATTCATCAAATCTGGAACAAGTAAGCATCATAATTTTTACAAAGTACGGATATAATGCTATAGCTCGCGTCAACATATTAACATATTATAAATAATAAATAAATCTGAGGAGAGGAACAATCATTTGCTTTTCCACTGCATTGTTACTTGTGATTTATGGAGAACTCTGTTCCCCTTTTTTGGAGTTTTTTGGGTGAAACAGGGCGATATGTTTATGTGTTGCTGGAAAGGATCTCAGAAGGTTAGAAAGATCGAAACAGATGGGAGCCGACCCCCACTTTGCTTGATGAACAAAATGGAGACAAAGAAATCGGAGAAGATTTAAAGGTGAGTTTGTTCTTGTCCTCAAGTTGCTATTTGCCTATTCCTGATTCTGTTATTTTTTGGCTGTATTAGATGTATTTTGTGTTGGGGCTGATCATCAGGGAGAGTTTTGTGATAGAGAGTTTATGCATATATATTTTTATTACTCCTTACGTACATAGGTCCTTGCTGTTATTCTGTACGTTGTCTGCTTAGTGCCTCTTAATGCACAGGTGTCATTTTTTACTCCTCTGTGCTAGCTGGATGCATACATGCAATGTAAATGGATTGCCTTGCCCCTTCCTTTTTTATTATAGAAAAATAAACTTTGACTAGATGAAGCATTTGCTCTTCTATGAAATCCTAATCAGGTAAAAAGAAAAGTTAATGTGTTTATTTGGAATACGTAAGTATGGCCCCATGTGTGGGGAGTAATTTAGCCAGAATACTTCAAAACCATGGAGTACAATAATCACCTCCAAGGTAATGAATACAAAAGGCCTGAAATTCTGTTTTAATTTGTATACATAATTTTAGATAAGTGTGTAAAATGTTAATTCTAATATGTTCCTAAATGGGCCAAGCCCCAAAAAGGATTTCAATTCATGTAGGAAATCAGGACTATTGGTTATCTTAATTTCCACAATATTCACATAACACAGATGTTACCAAAACTTTAATTAGCTTTCTTTCAAAAGGACGCCTGAGGCTTGTTAACATTTTTTTTCTTTCAGAAATTTGAGAGATGTATGAGAGACCAATCTTGCTTTCAAGAGAAGAGACAAAGAAAGAAATTCACTAGCAGAGATGAAGAGAGGAGTTTTATTCAGTACATTATATGGCCACAACAGAACTCCAGCTGCAATGTAGAAAGGTGCACCCACTTCTCTCAAAGGTAATCCTTCTTATTTTTGTTTAAAATTTTGCTTAATATCAAAGTTTCGAGACAAATTCAGGGAAAAGGAAACAGTTTGAGCCAGTGGATTCAGTTATGATAAAGTTGATAAGGGACATCAGGAACATTTCTCACTTCCCAGTGATATGAAGAGATCAATATCAATTAACTTGAATCAGTAAAAATAAAGATAAAAATATTGAAAATCTACTAATCAAAAAAATTATATTGGAAACTTAACTGGATCACCGATATTCAGGTTAAATAGTCTTTAAACCCTAAAGCAACAAGAACAAATTCCAGTAACTAAACACAGATCAGTTAAATCCCTCACCAGAATTGATAGCTAACCAGCAAAATAATTCCACTCCCCTTTTAACCAGAACAAGGAAACAAAATCAAGTAACACAAATCCCAACAAGAACTATACAAGAAATCAAACACACACGTAATAATTCAGCTAAAATCAGCATCAACTAAAGTTAAAAACAAAGCGATTCAAGAACTAAGGGATACCCAAATACTTATTTCAGCACCAAACCAAATTCAAATAAAAAAACACAAAAATCTCAACAAGAATCTGAGCAACAAAACAACAATCAAGCCAAGTAAATATCAAACACAAACCTCATCGAAGCTACAAACAGAGGTGGTCTCAGTGACTTTCTCCCCTCTAGAAGACTCAATATCAACTGAGACATTTGGAACAACAAACCCATCAGACACAGCAAGATCCCTAGTAACCGCATCATTAATTTGAACCAAACGAGACCCAGGAATTCCCTTGCAATAAAGAAGCCTAATATCAGAGGTGACATCAAAACCTCGACCCAGTGCTTGGATCGAGTTGCAGAGGGTGGTGTTGAAAGCATCAGAGCTCATGCTCTTTCTTGGCTCCATAAAAGAGGGATGTTTCATTTCATTTCATATCTGAATTTGGCACCCTGTTTTGTTGGGATTTTGATCTGATTTTTTTGTGTAGGACTTTGGATTTTGGACTTTTTGTGGGGGGGGTCGTCCGAAGGAGGAGAGCTTTTTGACCGTGGTGCCTGTTTTCTAGCTGTGTTGTTAACTTAAAAACGCGTTGGTCGGATGATTCTATGTTGATTGTTGACTGGGGGCCTTTTCCTTTTCTTTCTTTTCATCCTCCCTTCCTGCTAATTTAATTGTCTTTCTCTCTCCTCTTGAAGATTCATCTGCCTCTTTCATTTGACTTTTAGCCGACCTGAGTTATTCTCTTTAAAAAAAAATTCACATTAATTATTTTTTTTTCTTTTCGATACATAATATAAAAAAGTAGGTAAGGTATAGGTAATAAGCAGTATTTCCTCCTCTCAAATTAAAAGTCTTATTTTAATTTTTTTTAATTAAAAATTATTTTTAAAATTAATAATTAAATATATTTATAAAATTATAAAAATTAAAATTAATAACAAATTATATCTAATTTCTTACGATTATAATCTCTTAATTTAAATTTATTCAACAATGATATAAAAATTAATTTTAAAAATAATCAATTTGATCAAAAAAATCAAAATAAAAATTTTAATTTAAAATATGTGTAATACATATTGTTAATTAATTTATCCACGTACTGATCACAAAATTTATAAATAATATGAAGAGTTTTAATATATATTAATGTATCAGGATATTATTAGACTTCACTAAAGTTGGGAAATATTTGTCGATGTTTTTTGTTAAAATTTATAAACCTTCTTTATTGCAATGTATATATTATAGACTAGCTTTACTCTAAGTCTAATAATATCCTGATACATTAAATATAAACCATTGTGAACGAGTGAATTCATTACCTCAACCCACTTAATTTTAAAATTAAAATTGAATTAGATGGGGGTGAATATAGGAATTGATTTGGCCACCCATTTCAAATCTTACGATACAGTTGCTTCCAAAAGAAAATACTGAAAATTAAAGTAGCCCGCCAGCATCACCGTTAATCGCTCTTCTTGATCATTGATGGATGCCTAGTGTTTATTAAGCTAAAACTTACGGTCTAAAACTTGTGTTAACAACGAAAAAGCAAATTAACAGTTTATAAAGGTCTGACTAAATTGGAATGAACAATATAATTTAATTATATTGGGTCAAACTTTTGGGTCTTATTTGAATTTCAGAGTAGCATCAAGATTTTATGTCTTCAGTAGTATTACACAATTCAGCTAGACTAACAATTACTAACCTGTAAAAGTCTGCATGTA
Organism: Hedera helix; assembly: GCA_947179155.2. Taxonomy (NCBI): domain Eukaryota; kingdom Viridiplantae; phylum Streptophyta; class Magnoliopsida; order Apiales; family Araliaceae; genus Hedera; species Hedera helix. The sequence continues at coordinate 40,040,912 of OX359273.1, forward strand.
TCAGACAACATTATTTCTACACTATTTTCCCTCCATAATATCAAACTCAGACATACATCAATTTACATATAAACCCCAAGTTAATAGAATTAAACAATAGGTACAAATTCAATATACTCTTTCATCAGGAGCTCCCAATCAATATGTAGTCCATGTCAAGGAACATCAAAACTGCTGCACAAGCCAAATCATGCAAATTATGATTCAAATATTGTTAGTGAAGTCTCATGTCCAGATTTCAAATAATCTTCGGATGATATAAAGGAAGAGCGCTTATCTGCTTGGAATGCAGTCGAATTCAGGGTTTGGCTCCCGGTGAAAACTTTTGAGTAGATGAAAATGAAGAGCGCATGTCAGTTTGGATAGTAGTGGAACTCTGGGCTTGGCTCCCAGTGAAACTCTGAATTTGTTTGTCTTGATGAAAGTCCCTCATGGCTTTGAATCTAAAATCATCAGTATAGGTATTAGCTTCTGGGATTGCGTCTGGAATGGTTAATTGTCCCTCGAGCATGCTCACTACCTCGGACATGATAGGTCTGAGTGATGGAGATGCATTTGTGCACATGAGTGCTACTTTCACCATTCTTTCTGCTTCTTCTTTGTTGAATTTAGACCCCAACCTCTGATCAACAAGCTCCTCGAAGTTTTTACTTTGTTGCAAATGGCACGCCTGCAATATTAAGTGTCTCATAACTTTTAGAAAATTAAAAGGATAGCAAACACTCTGCAACAATGATTGGTGCTAATTATCCAATATTTAGTCTAAGAATTTGCACCGCCAAATAGAAACCAAAAGGGATAGAAAATCCTTTAGAGTACCCAATCCAATAGACAAATGTAATTGTTGCTTGGCATGTAATTGTTGTTGCTCTTCCCACTGACAATTTCCAATGCCACAACTCCGAAGCTGTAAACATCAGCCTTGTCACTCAAGTAACCCCATAGTGCATATTCTGGAGCCATATATCCTCTGAAAACAAAGGTTAAGTAAGATGTCACAGTTTCATATAAGCCATGTCAATTGAGAAACATAATGTCAGAGAAGGGACAAGTAAACACACATTGTTCCAGCAATTCGAGTACTTATGTGGGACTTGTCATCTTCATTGAGCCTAGCCAAGCCAAAGTCAGAAATTTTAGGATTCAGGTCTCCATCAAGCAGCACATTAGTAGCTTTGATGTCTCTGTGAACAATTTTCAGTCTTGATTCTTCATGAAGAAAAGCCAAACCTCGAGCGATTCCAATAAAAATCTTAAACCTTGTTGGCCAATCCAGTATAAGTTGGCTATTTTCCGAACCTAAAGATAACCAATACCCAAATATGGTTAAAGCCGCATACATTAAGACTTGTAAAAGCATTATTTACTAATTTCCAATGAAGCCACGCGACATAACCGGGACAGAACTCACCAAACAAAGCACTGGCAAGACTATTGTTTTCCATGTATTCATATACCAGCAATAACTGGTCTCCTTCAATACAACATCCATGGAGCTTTACAAGATTCGGGTGTTGTAAACATGATATCATGGCAATCTCATTCAAGAATTCACGATTCCCTTGCCTTGATTTGGAGGATAGCTGCTTCACTGCGATTAGCGTACCATCTGATAACAGACCCTGCAACAGTTCTTCAGTTTAGAGTACAAACATAAACATAAAACAGAATTAAATCCAGTTCTGAACCGGTTTTAATTAGAGTACCTTATAAACAGGACCAAAACCACCTTCTCCAATCTTGTTTATGGAATCGAAGTTGTTAGTAGCAGCTTTTATTTGTCTTAGGGAAAAGGAAACTGTTTGCAACTCTGCTTCTTTGAAGTCTGTCCAATGAAAATATATAGCATGATGCTATACAATGCATACACTAGGCAACATCCATTCAAATTTTAATAAAGTGAAATTTCAAACTAATTTCAAAAGTCTCTCTTTGCTGGAAAACACGAATGGATCTTCTTCAGCAAGACTTTTACCGCACAATATTGGAATTTTATAATAAGAAAGAGCAATAGTTGCCAATATCTCCGAAAGAAAAACCTAATTACTGAAAACTTTGCCATATATATCTCGAGATCTATGTTTATTCAGTCAACGCAACAAACTGCCTTTCTAGGCAAGTGATGGAGTCTATATTCAGTAACACACTAACAATTTACAATCCAAGTAAAAGGATATAAAGATCTTCATATAATCTCTTTAAAACTATTTTGTTGTTATGCATATGAGTTATTTATTCATTATTGAAACTACTGCAGGTAAATGAATAGAATTAATAATAAGCATATATATGGCTTTCTTATTCTAAGCTAGTTTTCAACAATTGATATAGCTCTCACCTTTTCCTTTACTTTTTTTGCCTTTCAAACATCCTCTCCACCAAAGGATTGCGAAGATTAAAGCAATAACACATAATGCCACAACCCCAACAGTAACATAAACAATGGTGTTCTTCTTTCCACTGGTTGTACAAGATTTGAAATCTGATCAAAAATTCAAATCACAACAGTTATGCTTGCTACTAGACAATAACAGACATAGAACAACCAGAAATGTGACCAGATAAAGATTAATTCAGTAGCTTAAGCAGAGACATTTATGCATTACATTTGCTAAACAATCAACTAAAATGACAAGTGGGCATGCAGGCATGTGCAGTATAAACTCTTACAAGCACCTAAAGAATACTTACTTGGCTCAACTGAAATAGCTGATATTAGGGGACCATAAACTCCTCTAACAGGAATACGTGTAGTCCCTTTACCAGCCCAATAAAATCGGATCTCTAAGATATTGTTTGTCACGCTGGCAATAAAAGGTTTGACCAAAGGCCTCTGGGCCCCACCAGCCTCGCCTTTAATATTAAAATCCTTTTGAACTAATTCTCCCTGAAACAATAATGAGCTTCAAAAATTCTTATGGCTTGAGAAAATACACATTTAATCACAAATTTAAAAACTTGCCTGAATATAAATATCAAATATCCGCCTCCCAAGATTGTTGGATTGACTATCATTTGTAAATTGTATTTCTGCAAAATGCAGACTTACAGCATAATTCCCGTTTTCCAAACAATAACGGAAGTAAGTAAGAGAAAGAGGAGAAAGGCGTGCTGTACGATATAAGTCAGGGATGTTTGTTGATGACACAGTTTTAACATAACGTGTATTTTGATAATTATTATCATCCATGAAGTCCCCACTGCTACTAAATCCCCAGTAATTATTACTTATGTAATATCTTGCTGCACCACCTACAACTTCAGCATCTCCTTCATACACGACTTCGCCGTCACTTTTTTTGACCTTCAATTCATCCCCACCACTATTAACATGTAGAGAACACCCATCTGCCATATGCAAATAGAGTAATTTAATCGCACATCTCTAAATCAATATAAAGACTAAAAAGTAAACACACATCGGTGTAAGCACTGTGAGTTTATATATGTCACTGCAGTGCATATTGAGAAATTTTCCAAGGCAAGCTTATAAGTTACAATAGACCTGTTTGGATTCCCTTCTAATTTTGCACTTATTTAGACTATTAAAGTTATTGGAATAATCTAACTACTGCAATTGTTGAACTATTCCGAAACACTGTTTGGATTGGCCAACCAAAAATCGTTTAAAGATAGATAAGCCAAAAAAACTGCTTATGCTTATCTGGGGACACTTTTGCCTTAAATTGCTGAATCAAATAATCTTGATTCTAAAAATCTGTAAACATCTCTCCTTGCTTTTTCAGATTTTGCAAAAATTGATTACTTGGACTGAATAAGCAAATACAAACATTTTATTAAAAGTGAATTTAAACATGCTTAATGAGCTCTCATCTATAAGGTGTTTGGTTATTATTAGCAGCTTTCATGATACGAGGGTAGAACATCAAAACTTCAAAACACCAAACTGCCTCTGAAATCAAAGGATATGCAACATACTGAAGGTAACATCAGTTTATGAACATATTTTTAATATAAATAAACTGAAGTTGGCTTGCAAACTGAATTTGGTCGTCTACAGCTTATTTTTTCTACTGAAAATATAGGGATGTTTAACATAGGGAGTTGTAAAAATAGGGTATGTCCAGAATATTTCAAAGAATTAAAGTTATACTGATATATTCACATGAGGGTCTTCACATTTTCTCTTTCCCTGATAAAATAAATTGAACTTATTCATCAAAAGAAGGATATGATATTAAATTCTGACAATTAACAAAGAATTTTCAGGCACTTAGAATTAAATATTCTCCAAAACAGCAAACTTACATTTAGGACAGGTGAAATCTTTTGTACATGGAAGAACTGCCCTTCTGTTACAGATTAGTAAGAATAGTTAGAATCAAGTCATAAAGTAGAAAAGAAGTCCGATTACATAGAATCTTCTTCCTCACTTTCAGCTACAAAATCTAACTAGAAAAATCCAGAGAAGCAAAAACAGAAACTCACAAGGTGTTATCCCAGGAAGAGCTTTTGAACAAGTTGATGTAAAGGTTCCTAATGAAAAGAAAAAAAAATAAAAAAAAATAAAAAATCAGTACTACATATTTTACCAATGGATACATAATTTACTGGGTAGCATACAGCCAAAAAACAACAAACAAATAAAAGAACTATTCTGACATGTTTGGCCGACAAGTGGGTTGCTCTGGGCCCTGCCATGTAAAATTATTGTAAGAAAGATCACTGCACAGAATCATCAAAGAGTAGATGTCATAATCTTGTTAATAAATGCGATAGAAATGTAATGCAAATAACTAACGAACTTCAAGGATCATACAGAAACAGTTTGCAAACTCAAACATATATACAGATGCTGTAACCCTCACCCCCCATGCACGAGCGCAAGTGAACCCACCCACACAAAGCACAAACATTTGTTAAATAAGCATCCTAAATAATGACGTACGCGCTCATTCCGTCCTTCAAGATTGATTCTGGGACATCTCCACTTAGCATGTTGCCGGTCAAAAATCTATTTACAGCAGCTGTAGTTAGTATCTAATATACTTGAACAAGAGGGCAGTTTAGTGAAACAAATTTGGAACAAAAGCAAGTAAAAGAAACCTACAGTAGCTTGAGAGAATCTTGTTTTCTTAGATAGGTTAAATATAAGATTTTAATAATAGAAAAACAAAATGAAAGTATTTCCAACAATTTTGATTGGTTTTAACATATTCTTTTCTAAATTCAAAAATGATATATCAGTAACTTGAAAAAAACTCTTGGAAAAACTGCTACAATAAGCCTGAAATTTGTTGTCATACTTACACGAATCTCAAACTCCTAGCCCTGATGTCTTTTGGAATTTCACCCACTAATCTGTTAAAGCTTACATCCCTGTCCAAATCACGATAATTGGATGTCATCAAACAAATGGATGTGGTAGAAAAGTAACAGTCTGTATCATGAGGATCTGAGGTCTTTCTGACTGTCTATTTATGGAGTCTCTTCTTATAATCACTTGTAATAGCAACAAAGGAACTTAGAGGAGAGATAAATACAATAGTGGACTAGGAAAAAACAAAGAACACAATAAATATAAGGAAAATCTAAATAAATAAAATATTTATTTAGACAGAAGAAATAAAAAATTAAAAGAACCATAGGAAGGTGGCTTATATTATTAATATAATCCCCAAAAGACCAAGCTCATTTGACTTTCTTCTTCTTCTTTCTTTTGCGTGTGTGGTGTGGGTATCCATGTCGAAAGGACTTGAATAAACTAGAAGATTTTTCTGATGGACGCAAACAATGGATCTTATTTGGAGCAAGTTCAAGGGCTTAACACTCACTAAGGAAGGAGAAGTACAGGAAAAATAATGTACATATACCTTTTTTTATTTTTCAGAAAGACACGTATATATCTCATACATTGCATTACCAATGGATATCCAAAGTTAAGCATGCTGGATCTGTGGGAAGTCCACGTGTTGCCACCCTTGATGTAAAGAGATGTTCGTCATGTCAAATAGTGTTTCAAAGGCTCTTTCAAGATTGGGAGCTTGAGGAGGTTGATGGGTTTTTGTTGCTTTTACAAAGTTGGGGCCATGTCAAGGAGGACGGGACTTGATTCAACAGTGTTCAATACTAATAGGACCTCACAGGTCCAGGTTGAGGTAAGGTTCCTTTGGAGTATGAATTGGCGTGTACTGTCCCACAGAAGGTGGAATTCATGGACGGCACCTCTAGGGGCTACTCTAACCTAGGATTCATTATGGAGGGACAGAAATTTGGTAGATCATTGTTATGTGTGTAAAAAGGATTAGTAGGCAGGTCACTTGTTCCTTCGTTGTGAGTTTGTTAGTGATTTGTGGGTGACAATCTTTGTGCTTTTTGGTATCTCATAGTCAATCTGTGCCTTCTTGTACGCTTAGAGGGACTGACATTCATCAGAGTTGCAGGATGTATTGGAATATGGTTCCCCACGACTTATAGAGTTATAGTGGGTAAAAAGTAATTGCAGATATTTTGAAGAGAAGGAGCTTCATTGTATAGTAGTTCTTTATTCTTGAGCCTCTTATTTTTTTAGCACAAGAATTCTTTCCGATTCGCTGGAGTCTTTTGCTGATTTTGTGTCGAGGTTTGTCACAGTAGCTTGAGATGGTTTTTTGGTGTTTAAGTTGTATTCCGGCTGTTTTCCATACTTCTTGTAAGATTCACTTGGGCAGCATCACCCTTGATGCCTTTGTTTATATAATCATTTACTTATTAAAAAAAAAGGCTTGGATATAGCTGACAGCAAAAGTCACATTACTTACACCATTTCCACGTCTTTCATTTGCCAAACATATGTAGGAATTTCTCCTGAAATGTTGCAGTTTCTCAGTACCCTAACGCCACGGATAAAGAATGTCAAAAGCATGCAGGATCATATGCATAAATCTTTATGCAAACAGATATATACACAATTATTCATTTTCTTGGAACGTACAATCTTATTATGCCTGTACTACTACTTAGATTAGGAAATCCCTGAATTGGCCCATTTATGTCAGTAATCCTCCTGTGAAAATTAGAAAATCATGAGTCGATCCCTTAAAACTGAATTTTTTTAATTAGATAATGTAATGAAAATAAGGAAATCACACAAAGCACGTAGCACATTTAATAGGTCCTAAACTCACAAGTCAGTTAAGTTTGTCAGAAGAGATACATTTGACGGAATCGGTCCCTCCAGCCCACTTGCACACATTTCTCTTGATTGACAAAATTAATTCATTAATTATAGAAAGAATAGTATTACACAAAACAAATGCATTTACCAAAATTTCAAAAGGTGTATCGATGGATAAGGATCTTACAGTCTTGTAAGTAGTTTCCAGTTCTGTATAAAATCAGGTACTTGGCCAGTAAAATTGTTATCATTGATCCTACTGCATTTAGTAAGAAAATTGGCTTACTAGGTAGTGTGATTAATAAATAATAAGGGTGGTTTCAGAAAATACACTACTAATGAGCTTACAAATCTGTGATATTTGTTAACCCAACAAAGGTCATTGGCAACCTCCCTGACAGTTGATTGGATGACAAAATTCTGCAATTCCAATATCATGCAGCAGATGAACTGGTAAGGTCTCCCATATAATTGTGTAACTTTGATTTAAGATGTAAATCATAAGATAACTGGATATGATAAGGTCTTACATAGTTCCCAAGTTCGGCAGCTTCCCAAGCTCAGAAGGTACAGTGCCAGAAAAATGGTTTGCTTCAAGAGACCTGGTCAAAAATCTCCATCCAGATCACTAAACCAGCAGAATTGAAACAAACTACACATTCTGAATATACTCTTAGAATGCACTGGAGTAAATAGAATGATAACATAGTGGGTTATGAAATATACACACTGCAGTTATGGTCTGAATAAGATTTGTGAATAGAACATCTATGTAATAGAAGTTGTTCTGTTGCTGGTCCAATTTCTACTCGGATGTAACTTCTAAAACAATGACCACTATATCGCATAATTTTTGTTAGACAGTGAAAATAAAGCATCAAGCCATCAAGACCTACAGGTATGTAAGAGTGGTAATGTTTCCCAATTCCTTTGGAATTTCCCCTGACAAACGATTTCCAAGAAGAGAGCTGCATCAAAATTTTGTGGTTAATTTTACAAAACAAATATATTTAAAAATTTCTCATAGAAGATAAATAGTAAAAAGGGGAGTGTACACTGAGTTTAACTGCGTTGAACCCCATTCAGGTGGTATTGTACCACTTAAGTAATTGTAAGCAAAATCACTGCAAGAATTGGACATGGATGGAATTAGATTCATTTCCGGGATTTTGTTTCTGTACCAGGAGCGTCAACACTGATTTTGGAAAGGCTCTTACATTGCACGAAGGTGAGGAAGTTTCACTACTTCTGGTGGAAGAACACCAGGAAGATTATATCCCTTGAGCACGCTGCATATATGGGATATCAAAATTTTGAGCTTCAAGCCTAAAAATGAAGTTTTTTGTATAGAGAAATATATTCTAGCTGGGTGGCAAAGGTGCCCATATTTGATATGTTAAGCAGATGATGAGTCTCAACCAACAGACTCGGATAAGAGGGCCATCTTACAAAAATAGAAAGAACAATGTTCAATGAGGTGCATAAAGGATAGTTAGGTTCTCGACCAAACAAAAGGCGCCTACATCATTGAACAATTAGAACCAATTTATCAGTGAACATCTTTAAGGCATGATAGATGATGGTTTTTGGAAAATAGAGTTCATATTCATTTGGCAGTATGGTCCAAGACCATTATTCTGTTATTACTATGGTGAAGACTGCAATGTGACATTGTCAAATAAGTCAAATATTTTAACTCACAAATAACACTATTGCATGGAAGAGTAGGTTAAGGATACTATACATCCTTACGACATGACAGATTGTGCTGTTCTCAGAGTTGCACTGACAATCAACAATTCTTTCAGATCCCGCAGGTGCCTCCGGAGTAATCCCAACCATTTCAATTTGGCACGAATCACCATCAAACTTCCAATAAGTCGCTCCCATTGTAGAGCTGATTTGTTGCAGAGCATCAACTATTTGACATAGATGGACCAAAAATTAACAACAAATGATGGTAGATTCTCAAAACTCGCATCAAAAGTTTATACAAAAAGGCAAAACTTAAAGGAACCAAGTCATGTTATGAATATTATCCAACTAGGGTAATAAAGACGCTCATTATTGTTATCAGGTTTAACATAAGATTATTTGGTACAAACTGTGATTGTAATTGCACCACTATTTAAGTTTTTATCTTTAAATATCCAGTTTACCCAAATCCCATTTAAAGGTCTCAAAGTCAAACTAGACGTCAAAGGAATAAGCTTGCAGTTTACCAAGCTTGCAGTTTACCGCTTTAATCAGTAGTTAGGAAATTCATTGCTAGAGATTATGTGATCAAAATTCCATAAAATGAAAAACTCATGTGGGTTAGGATGGATAAGGGTATCGTAAACATCTGTTTGAAGATCTTATGGTTCCTTAACCCATCAAAACTATAAACTAATTGGATAAGTTAAGATGAAGCTATAACAGCTTCCCAAATTCAATTCCTCCAAGGATTTATTTCAACAAAAAAATTCTAGGATTCTTCTAAATTATAGTAAAATTTTGTTGTTCATCATTGTGTATGAACTATGTGAATGCACTCTTAACGGTACACTCTCCCACTACTAGGGGTGTCCATCGGTTTTTTACCGAACCGGAACCGAAAAAACCGAACCGAAACCGAACTCGAATTACCGAAAAACCAAGAACCGATACCGGTACCGAATTATCGGTTTCGGTACCGGTTCGGTACAAATTCGGTTCGGTTTTTTCGGTTCGGTTTTCGGTTTTTACCGATTCGTAATATATATAATTATAATTTATAAATAATAATTATATATTAATTTATTTATATATTATAATAATATATATAATTAAATATATTATTTTATATATAATAATATATATAATTATTAGAATTATTATAATAATTAATAAAAATTTAATATTATATTATTTATTTCGGTTCTTTCGGTATACCGGTATTTACCGAAATGCAAAATTGTCCGTACCGGTACCGGTACCGAAAAGTATAAAAAAACCGAAACCGAAAAAACCGAAACCGAAAAAAACTGGTACCGCCCGAACCGCTACCGATCGGTTCGGTAAAAAACCGAAAAAACCGGTACCGTTGAACACCCCTACCCACTACTACAGGGCTGGCTTTACAAGCATTTTAATGTCAATTAGCTCCAGAAACGTCCATGCCTAGTAACAATACATAGACAACTTGATTTTTCACGCACTGATCACCTACATTTTCTTTTACCTATGTCCTATCAATACAGCAATTGACAGAACTAAATCTTTTGAAAATTTAATGGGATTTGTTACTGACTTATAATTTTACTTGTGTAGATTAAAAAGATTTAAAAAAACTAAACAAAATTTTTTTTGTAGCAGGCTCAACTAAAACCATAAGAAATTTGAGATAGACTGAAGAAAAAAAATATAGCACAAGCATATTAAATCTTTGAATTTAAACACTTCAAAAAACCATTATTCTTCATGAACCCACTTCCACTAAACAATATGTTTGGTTCCTAAGAAAACCAAAGGAAAAAAAATCGCAAAGAAACGTTTCTCCCTCTTTTGTAAACTACTCCATAACACTAAAAATTTCCCAAATAAGCCCAATTCAGCTATGCCAGTAAACAATGTCAATAAATCAACAAATTAAGTAAACCCACCAAATTTTAAGCATTTTCTTAGCATCCAAACAGTGTATAGTGACGATCAAATCTGCCTTACCTTCTTCTTGTGGCAGCTTCGACTCCGTAAATCTTAACAACATGAACCAGCAGCTCAGAACAACAATGAACTGAACAATTGGGCTCCAACCCAACATGTTAAACCTTCAAATTTCAGCACCCTTAACCACAAAAACTATAATTTATATAAATATAAAGGGAGAAATTTGGGGGGTTGGAGGTAATAATGGTTTCTCTTCTTGTAAAGTTGTAAATGATATCTGAAAATCTAATTATGAGAAAAGTAAGGGGTGGGGTAAAAGTAAATGAGCTGAAGGTTGAAGAAGAAGACGAAGTTGCTAGAGATATTGATAATCTCAAGGCTGATAGTGTAAATGGAATGGAGTATTATAGAGAGAGGATTCAGGAAATATGCGGGAGAGCAGATCTGAAATTTAGGTACGCACGTGTGCTGTATATGTATCAATGTATGAAAATAGTTTTAATAGTCGCTTCCTTTTGTTATATAAATCGTTTAAAATATAATTATATATATTAAAAAACAATTACTCATTTTATTATTAGATAATTAATATTAATTTAAAATTTTATTATTAATTAATTATTATTTTTTGCTCTCTTAATTATTATTTTTTTAAAGATAAAATAAAAATAAATTTTTTTTTAAATATATATAAAATATCATATATTATGAGGGGGAAAAATCTACTAAAACAACTTATATAATAGGAAGGAGTGAGTATTAATTTGTTACTTGGGAAATTTAACTATGTTTTATTACTCCCACCATTATATTATACTCTTGCTACAGTTTTATTTGTCTTGACTTATTTTTTATAATTAAATTAATTATGTTTAAATTTAAAATTTATTTTTAAATTTATTAAATATAAACACAAAATAATTATCATAAAAAATATATTTAATATATTATCAAAGTCAATTTATTTAATTTTAAAATAATTATTATTTGTACATATCTTGAAAGGTATTGAATTCTCTTTCTTATAATACCTATATTTATCTTCTATTTACAAATATATTTAATTTAATCAAATAATTACTCTTCTTTCTCTCTTTTTTTCTCAATTGTCTTTTCCTTCTTTTCCTCTCCTTTTCTCAATGTAATTATTTTCTAAAAATGTTGGCTATGACCAAGAAGATGGAAAATAACAAGGTAATTTAATAAAGATGATAGTATCATTTTCTATTGATCTATTTTAAAAATTAAGCTATTATACTCCCTCTATTTTATTATAATCACGTTTTAACTTATTTTTATATGTTACAAAATAATTCTTATTTATATATTTATATATATATATATATATATATCGTTTTAGAGAGTGATTTTTTTTTTCTTTCTAAAAATAAATGTCACAACCAGGTCAATTATAATGATCTCACTGTTTCGTTAGTACAGTAGCAAGTGACAAACTTTTACAAGAGGAATTTCTATGTGGTCTTATAAAATGTCACTGAAATCTAGTACGGCGTCGTTAGGCAAGAGTTATTACATGTAAAAATAATAAATATGTACGGAAAACATTTTTATGACATAGTATATTAGTAAACGCGTTCGGTTCTGTACGTAAATTATGTTATTTTTAGTGTCATAAAGACGTAACAATAATACGCAAGGGAGGATGATGTCACTACCCTAGCTAGTACATAGCTCCATATGCTATGTACATATTTTTTTTATTTTTGGTATCAAATGTACCAATAATTCAGGAGAATATGGAAATTACATAATTGAATGAGCTAGCAACACGGCAACAAAATAAAATAATGGAGTAAGCTAATCAAGTTTAAAACACTTTCTCTCGTGTTTCATTTATAATAAAATTTATGAAGTTTAAAAATATTTTTTTAATATTTATTTTAATTGCGGTAGCATAATGGTAAAATTATATTGTTATAATTGAAATACTGTTATTAGTAAAAAAAAAAGAAATTTTGTTTAGAATTTATTCATCCCTTAAATATAAATAATTTTTTTTTTGTGAAACAATAGAATATTTTATACTGATTTAAGTGGTATATCACTTGTTTAAGAAATTAATTGTTAATGTTAACGCTTGAATTTGTCAGAAATTTTGATTACCGTCAATGACGCTAAATATGCACAATTAAACAACTAAAAACACTTGACGGGTTGAACCGTTGGGAGATAGCTCCGACTTGAGAGTAAGTACATATATCAAAATTCGTTAATAATGGAGGTGCTGATATTAGATCCTACCTCAATTGTTAACTCCTTTTTATAGTTGATGTCGTCTGAAGGTTGAAACGTACAATGGCTATCTCAGAGACATAACTCACATCTCCGACATGTTTACTGATTGTCACAATGTCCCGAATGAGTGTGGAGTGATAACCGTTGTGATAACTGTCACAATTATTCTATTTTTTAGATTTTAAATGGTAACGAATTAAGTATGTTGGATTAAGTATATTTGGCCTAATAGGTTGAAAGAACGAAGTCCATTTTAAATAATCCATTCACTTTAATAAAAGTTCGCAACCCAACACTTTATTAAGGGGGGTGTATTTAATTATGATTTGTAAGGACTTGTAAAGACTTTAAAAGTTTAATTGTATTCAATCAAGACATTTAAAGAGTTTATAAAAGTTTAGTGGTATTCAATTACAACTTTTCTAATGTCTTTAAAAGTTATGTGGTATTGAATTAATACTTTTACAAAATCTATAAAAGTATTTCGGTATTCAAAGAGTCATAGATTTTAAAGATTTATATCAAATGGTGGAGTTTGATAGACTTTAAAACAATATTTATTCATATTTAAAGTCTTCCAAAGTCTGGCATCATGCCCAAAGACTTCCAAATATTTGTCAAAAACTTTCAAATATTTGAGAAAGGGAGAAGATGAAAATAATATAAAATAAATACAAATAAAATTAATAAAAATACATAATAATAAATAATTTTTCTAAAATAATAAAAATACTTAAAAACTAACAAATAAAAATAATATAAAATAACATAAAATAATATAAATTAATTGAAAACTCACAAAATATATCAAAATCAAATTAAAATAAATATTAATACATTTAAGTACAAAATAATTACAAAAAATTAGCATTTAGGGAATAAAAATATAGCATAGTTCATTCTCATCAGTTGTGTAAGCTTACATGTTAGTGTTGATTTAATATATTTTGGGTGTCATTTATACTGGTGATTTGAAAATGTCTCCTATAAAACTTTTGATAAAATAATGATATATTAAGTAAATTGTCTAATAGAATTGTTCGCATTTTAGCAACTGTTTCTATGGAGAATTTTCATAAATAACCATTCCTTTCATTTGATTGTGAATATCATTTTATGTTGTTGAGTTAAAATTATAATTACAATATTTAGGTATTAGCAGTAAAAAAACAATAGAAATTTTTAAAATTTTACGTGGTTTATAAACTTTTTCCATTATAGGACAGTGTGTAATTTTCTCTAAATCAGTTATCCCCTTGATTTTTTATCTATTTGTGATCATTGGATTATGTGATACTCTATTATGTCAAAGGTGTAAAGATGGGGATGCTTCCAGACCAAACTAATCTATCCAGTTCATCATTTTTATAATTTTCTTTAAAACATATTGTCCGACCTCTTTAATAAAATGCTTTATGATATAAGTTACAAGATATATTAAAAGTATATAAAAGTCTATCAAAGTCTTTAGTAAAAAGTCTATAAAAGTATGTCACTTATTTCATGGAGTATTTAAAAGTCATTTTAAAAGTTTTTAAAATTATTAAAAGTCAACGAACTCTATAAAAATCTGTCACTTAAAAAAAATCTTTAAAAAATTTAAAAAATCTTAATTGAATACATCCCCAACCCCAAATATGAAATGAATAAATTAATCTTAGTCAATCAAGGCAACGTGTTTAACTTTAATTCAACAACTATGTGCTTTCTTAGTCAAAGTCTTCACCTTCCTTCGTATTATGTACACGTTATGTCACTAATCAAATCAAATCTACTAATTAACTTTTTAATCAAAAATTCACCAAACCCCTACTACTCTTTTGTACCAACATGAGAATATAAAGAAGTTCAAATTCAAATGAATTTTGGGTCCCCTCCTTTTCTTTTCTTTTTTATCTATCCATCTATCTCACTTTTAGAGTTTCATTTTAAAAACCCGGGCAATGAATTATAAATATAACCTTTTAAGTTAATTTAAATAATAAAAACAAAATTGGAGCATCATATTAAAATTTAATCTTTTTAAAATAGGAGATTCTATTTTTTTTATAAAAATAATTTGAACAAGGACATATGGATAATTATATACTACAACATGAAGCAAGTGAAATTTACAGTTTAGAAATATGGGGAATTTTTACTTTACTGAAAAATGGTTGGTTGCTAAAATTTTAAGGCAAATACAAGCTTTTCTAACTAACCATTTTATTTTGCCTGTAATGTTTAACTTGAAGAAAAATAAAATTGGGTAGTACTTTGTACTTAGTGATGCACTTAAAATTTTGTAAGTCGAACGTTATAAGAGAATAAATTATATATAGATGATTTGTAATATTAAAATTTTACATATTGTAATAATAACGTAACACGATGCGACACACATAAGGAATTCATAAAAAAATTAAGGGATTTAAATTTTAATAAGGTTAGTTAAACAATTTTATCATGATAAATAATAAATACAAAATGAATTAATATAATTAAAATTTCTGTAGTCCGTATATAATTTATTCTGATGTTAACATTGGGTGTGACAAATTAGAAGTTGGATTCTGTAGAATTCCATAGAGTTTTAATTTAAATTGGCTAAGCATGCGCCAGGTCTAAGCGGGGCCAAATGAGACCATCACAAACCTGTTTTTAGTGCTAAACAGACAGGTCTAGGTGGGGGCCCAAATGAGTCCATCATAAACCTATCTTTTAGTGCCATTTCAGCCCAACATATGTAAAACAACTCCCTACCCCTTTTAGAAACATAATGAGCCTTTTACTAGGACTGGTGTTAGTTCACCATCTTGCTAATCTTGCCAACAGATATAGGAGGTGTAACTTGATTAAAGAATTATTATTAAAACACATATATAAAATGATGTGTATGATTTTAATTAATTATAATTATTAGACCCACTTATGTATAATGGTTATCTATTAATTACATTTGAATACGTTATTTTGTAAACTATTTTTTATAACAACTCTCTGTATAACAATACTTATACTTATAACTTTTGATTAAAGGTGAAATCTAATGGCAAAAACCTCTCTTTTACTGTATAAAATGCCTATTTCTCTGTAACAAATTAGAATTCAACAAGCGCTATAAAAAATTAAAAAAAAAAGAAAAAAAAAAGAAAGAAAAGAAAAAAGAGTACCAAAAACAAAAGAATTCCTACCGTACTGACACGTATAAAGAAAATAATTTAAATTTATATGTTAATGTTAATATTATATTGATCTAATATTTAACTTATCATGAATTTTATGCTAACTGAATTTCTCTCGCACACAATTCAAAAAAATTATTTAATATATCAAGAATACGATGAATAATATATTTTTCTCTCATTTACATGTAAATTTCGGTACAAGAGACCTTACAAGGACTCACATATACATGAGGGAATATAGTCATGCTCCTGCACCGTGGAATAATTTCTCCACAATCCGACTGATCAAACAGTTTGGAGTACATTTCTGAACTGATTTAACAAAATCATGTTTTTCACGTTTCACACTCGAATCCTCTGCATCATAATGAACGAAACCCTAGCCGTAGCAATACACACAGCTATTCAATCGTCTCTTATATACATATTTCTACACATCTTCAATGGAAGACTCCAATTCAAGCATCAACGACGATGAAAACCATTTCATCGAAGCTCTGGACGAATTCCCTTTCTACGATTGCACTGATTCCAGTGAAAATGATCGACCTATTTCCCAGTCTTCTTCAATTTCTCAGCTCGACCCAGTTGAAGAATCCAATACTGACGGGGCGTTACTCAAATCCAAGCTTCGTCGCCGGCGAACTTTCTCTCGCAACGTTCGCAAAGATATTTCCGGCTCCGGCGGTGATTTGAAGGACTTGAATACTGATTCTTCTGTAAGTTTTGGTAGTAATGATACCAGGTTAGTTGATTCGGCTAGAAAGTTTAAATTTTTACGGAATTTGAAGGAATTCGAGAGAGAAGTTGAAAGTTCGGATTTGAATAATGTTAACAATCGCCTAAAAGAAGAAATTAAAAATAAGTCTGCGAGTACAGATGAGAATAATGTAACACCTGATGAATCAATTGCAGTTGGAAGAGTTAAAAATCCCTTGAAAGCAATGATTATAGAGAATTCTGTGGTCACAGATGTGAGAAGTGAAAGGACTGGTGAGTTGACTGCAGTTGATTCTCGAGTAGGCGTAGTGGATGAGTCCTCTTCACATTTTCTGTATTCTTTAGCTGGTTTAGTAATCAAAGCTATTGGCTTTCAAGTGAATTTATTTGTTAGTTTAATCACATTTCCTATATGGTTAGTCTACTCTTCCTACATGTTTGTGACTGATCCATTTCATGTAATGCGGCGCTGTAGAGAGTATTTTACAGCAAAACTGCTAAGAATATGGGGTACTATATATGGGAGTGTTTCACCTATGGTATATGAGTGGTTTAAGGAACATAAGTCAATCTTGAAGCTAGGTTTGCGATTCGGGTGGGGAATGTTGTGGTCAGTTTATGTCTGTTTCGTTTTGGTTAGTTTGTTGGTATCCGCATTTGTGATTGGTGGTTTGTTTACGAGGGTCTTGGTGGAGAAGCCGATTCAGATGAAGAAGACGTTGAATTTTGATTACACGAAGCATAGTCCGGTTGCTTTTGTGCCAATAATATCTTGTCCAGGTGTCTCCTGTGGTATGAACTGTAGGGAAAAGATTGAAACTGGGAAGCTTGGGAGTTCGCGGGTTCTCCCTGGTAACTACAAACTTCAGGTTACTGTTTCATTGACGTTGCCAGAGTCAGACTACAACAGAAACCTGGGGATATTCCAGGTAACATTTGGGTTATTCATAATTGTCCTATACCTGTTGTCTGAAATTATTTTGTGTGCTAGGTATTTTCAGTAATGGTGACTGATATCAAAAAAATTTATTAGGGATCCTGTATAACAAAAATATAATTACTTTGAACCAATTCCCCAAGGGCTTGAAGTAAGGCAAAATTGCAAATGTTGATACCTTTGAAAACCCTGTTGTGTATATTCTACTTTAGTAATTTTTTTTGCTTTTCTTTTTCTATGTCCTGTTAAGTTCTTAGTTCTGATTCCAAGCACAACATGCTAAACTTTAATATTTTGCAGATTTTCTGTAGCTTGCTTTTGTTATTTAGTGGTTAAAGTCCATTTTCTTTGAAGGATTTCGTAACTCAGCACATTGTTTCTTTTCTGAAGGTCAGGGTAGATCTCCTCTCTGCAAATGGTTATGCCTTATTGAGTTCTAGGCATCATTCTATGCTGCAATTCAGGGGCCAGCCTATCCGACTTCTGTTGACTTTCCTTAAGATTGCTCCTCTTCTTGCTGGCTTTTGTTCAGAAACTCAAACACTGAACATAAAATTTAGTGGTCTTACTGAGAGTGATATCCCTACTGCCTGCTTAAGGGTGATAATTGAACAACGAGCAGAATTTCGGCCAGGTGCAGGTATCCCTGAAGTATATGCTGCATCTCTAAGCCTGGAGTCAGAACTTCCTCTGCTGAAGAGGATTTTATGGTCTTGGAAGACAACTATATTTATATGGCTTAGTATGACGGTG
This sequence comes from Hedera helix, assembly GCA_947179155.2. Lineage (NCBI taxonomy): Eukaryota > Viridiplantae > Streptophyta > Magnoliopsida > Apiales > Araliaceae > Hedera > Hedera helix. The sequence continues at coordinate 40,059,489 of OX359273.1, forward strand.
TTTACAATGGAGTTACTTTTTGCTCAACTCTGTTGCAAACCTCTAATTCTTCCGAGGGCAAGACCGAGGGGTGGTTCTTCTAACGCTAGTGCTTCCCTAAATAGGAGTCCAGTTGAAAGGTAGCTGAGCCAGCATACTTAGATGATAAAAGAGATTGTATTCGTCATATTCTAACAGTCACTATTGGTATGTTTGGAGACTCTAATATTTTAGTGTATTCCAGAATGTTGTGATACTGTCATGCCCCAGATGTCTTATCGAACAAAATGAAAATCACTTTGTAGTAATTTGCCCACATATAATATTTAGAAGTATATCTCATTATGAACTACTTATTGTATGCATTGATCAAAGGATTATTAATTCTTGAGTAGATTTAAATTAAGATCATCCTCGAGTTATTAACAGTGTTGAACTTATGATCCATTATTTTCAGTATGAGATGATTGCGTACAGATGCACTCATCCAAGCTTTTAGCTGCCAAAACAATTCCAAATAAATGAAACCCCCTGTAAGACACAAATGTGTCACAGGGGACTTGAACATCGTCCGCTGTTATGATGTCCTGCCATTGAGCTATCCCCCGGGGATTCAGTTTGAGTTTTCACCAAATAAGAGCTGCAATATTTTCTAAAATCTAAAAGAAAGAAATGCACCGTGCTGTTTTGGTATTATATTATGCATATGAAAATGGTTTTATATAACTTCTTGTCTTCTATAGCAGAAGAGGTATCACTGTTTAAGAAGGTCGGCCTATTTTGAACTCCAATAATGATTTGTGACGGCTTCTAGATATAATGTTTTTCATTGTTCCTCGTTACAGGAATAGGTTTAGAAAAACAGAGCATGTCAGTTGCAGTTTAGTTTAGTGGTCTGATTGTTGGGATATTTCACATGAATCTCACATAGAGTAAATTCAAGAGTGTAGATTGGTTAACAAGTATGGTGAAATTTCAACCTAATAAGTTAACCTTTTAGGTAAGAAGGTGATCTAACATGTTTATTGGGTCAATCTATATAGGTGTGCGTTGCATTGGTGATAAATTGAGGTAGGATGGATTGTACATTTCCGCTATAAGTGGTATCAGAGTCCATGGTTCGACGGACTCAAGTATCAGGTTGGTACTCCATAGTGAAATATTCATAGGCCGTGTGTTACTCAAATAGAGTTGAGTTGGGTAGAACATAAGAGGATCACTTATGATTAGAGTGCAGGGCTCTTGAAAAGATTAAAAGTTGTGGAATCACTTATTAACGAGTGACTACACTAGTATGATACTTGTGATGGATATAAGAGTGTAGATGAGTTAATAAATATAGTAGAGTCTCGACTTAATAGGTTAACATTTTAGGTAAATAAGTGATCCAACGTACTAATTAAGTTAGTCTACATAAATGTGTGCTCCATTAATGATAAATTAATGTGAGATAGATTATACAATTCCGTTACATAGTATGAGTCTCTTTGTTTGTATTGGCGGTCACTGGTCCTTCCTCATAATGACGAACATGCTTTTAACATAACAATCATCCAGGTCAGGTCTTCTGAAACTTGTCTGAACGACTAACGTGTCTAAAATTTGTTTAAAGGAAACTATTATCAACACGGGACATGCAATAACATCAACTAGAAAAATGATCAAGTTTAAAGAAGAGACATGTACGGAGCATTAGCATAGCAATTCACTCGAGTGCTGAATTAGTTAGCGAGAGTGTGAATCCAATTCTTATGCGCAAGAAAATCATTTTTAAACTCCAATTCATTATTGTAATGCTTGTTTTGGCGTACAGATTTATTTCTCTGATAATAATATATCTTGCGACTTAATATGTCGACTTTTTAGTTGCGAGTTACGTGAATAATTATAGTTTGTAATATTTAAAGATATAATTAATATAGTGAATCACTTTTATAATCCTATTAAATCCAATATATTAATATACATTACAATCGTAATTCGGCATAAAACTCTGGTAATACATTCTCCGATAGCAACTCTAGTATTCAAATTATCATGTCGGTATTATTGCAATTTGGATATATTATATATATGCATTTTTTATTTGAGTTTGATATACTCTAGTAGACTTCTTCAGCTAAACAGGCTTAAATGTGTGCACAGCTAGGACAGTTCATTTGATATGAAACTAGGGAGTCAAACTTAATGCGAGTGGCTGGTGGATTAGTGGTGGCTGCTGGCCATGAGTCTGTCTCCATACCTACTGCATCGAGCCTCTGTGTAAGTAAGCAGAAACTCGTTAATGTTGGTATTCAGAGTCGTCGACTCAGAGAGCTAGATAATCATCTCCTATGATGCATGCTGTTGTAAACATTTTTACTTTTCAGTCAATTTGTAGGGATAATTGTAACTCGTTACAGGATCAAATGGTGCAATTGTTGAAAAGTTTGTATCAATGAAATGTGTCAATTCGATTGAACTGCTTTGTCGGCGCCTATAAAAACCATATGCATAACCTTTATAAGAAAAGAAAGAGAAAATCCCCATATGCATTTTCTGTGCTTAATTTATATATATCAATTGCCGCAAGTTTAGATACTAGGGTATATAAGTATATTGCATCTCTTTCATTACAGCAATAACAAATTTCGACATAAAAGCTTATTGTATTCTACTTTACATGTACTTATTTCATGAGTTTTACTACATCGGAGTATTAGGCGAAGCACACTATAATCTCTTCTGTATTAGGTTGATCAGTTGCGGGCTGGACTTCTGAGGAAAGAGGCGGTCTTGGTGATTTCGCGCAAGGGCTTGTTTGTGAATCTAATAATATTGTAGACCCATGCACCTGCTATGGCACCAGATATTGGAGCTAACATGTATATCCATATCCCCCTGTATTTGCCTGCCACAATTGCTGGCCCCAAACTCCTTGCTGGATTCATGGAGGCCCCTGAAATTGGCCTGTCAAACAATAAACAAGTCAGACCCCTGAACATACAAGAAGTCCTACATGAATTAAATCTATGATATTCTTTTTCGAACTGAGGACCCCACGACAAAGGAGAATTTATGTTTCAGCAACCTGTCACTATGTTATAGACTTCAGGTTACATTAGCGGTGAATTAAAAGATGACATTAATAGATATTGTTACAGGACAATATTGGTTTAATTCAGGACCTAATTTGTTATGTGGGGTTTAGAAAAAGGCTGTTCGCTGATAATAGCATAGCAAAAATGATGTGTTAGAGTATATATATATATATATAGCGACACTTTTATAATTATTTTAACGACACATAACACGTGACAATTGTTACTTTGATTTTTGTGCCGACAACATCAAATGTCTAAGAGACCTAATTTCAGCTAAGCTTTCGGTGAGAGGGATATATAGACGGTGATGACATTAAATTTTGGTGATAAATATTGAAAACGATAGAAAATTGCGTTAATTCATACGCTGCAAGCATCACGTTAACCAAAACAGTAGCTCCAACGGCAAGCCCAGCAAGTTCACCAATCTGCATTTTAGCAATTAAAACAAGAAGATGATAAATTAAGGGTCCATGTCTTTGTCAATACAGATAAAAATATAAAGGCTTGGAAGTCGTCATTGTCATATAAAATTAAATAGTTTAAATATCATGACTCTCTAAGCCTCATCAAAGAATATAATACCAATTTAGTGGAGAGAAGAATGTTATGAACACGATTTAGCTAGTAAACAAGAAGCCAATGAATTAGCTTTATAAATCCTGTATTATATTATATCAAGGGTTTAAAGAAATAATTACTAACAGCTCGATTATCGGTGGCGACACCGGATATGACAAACATGAGGTAGAATGTGATTACAAACTCCAACACCAAGGACTGAAGGTCAGTGCCCGACGGGAGGGTGCCCGGAAACCGATCTTGATTCCCGTTGAATATCAGCCGGAGGGTTCCGCTAGCAAGGGTTGATCCGGCGACTTGAGCCAAGATATAAGCCGGTACCTAGGATACAAAAATTGTTGTAATTAGGTTAACAAATATATACAAATTCAACTCAAAAGTTGATTTTTGTATAAGGATTTTATTAAAAATGAATGACAGTGTATGGAGTTAAATTTTACCTCTTTCCATGGAAATCTCTTGCAAGTGGCAAAAGCAATTGTAACAGCAGGGTTAAAATGTGCACCAGAAATATGGCCAACTGAGTAAACCATAACCATGACCGCCAGTCCCCACACAATTGCAACCCCGGGAAGTGTTATCACCCTGTTCTCCGCCAAATTAACCGTCACCGCCGCATCACCGGCGAATATTAAAAAATATGTGCCTATCATCTCTGCAATCACCTGTATATATATATATATATATATATATATATCATTCATTAATCATTAGTATATTAACCATGATTAATAATTATTTACATATGATTCCAAAATAGTAGTAGTTGTAGTTATCTTTTCAAGCCTCTGCCTTTTGTTCTTTTAGGAAAAACTTTTTGAGGTGGTATTTTAAAAGGCAACTATTGTCTCTTCTTTGTCCATTCAAATAATTAATCCGGCTAGATGGACATATATGACTATTAACTAGCTTAAAGCTGAATATATATATATTTAATTTTTTTAAGGAGATGAAATTGAAAGAAAAATATTTGGTTGCCAAGAAAGTGAATTTTTCTACCTGGGTAATGGGGAAAAACAGAGAATTCCGGGGAAGAAAGAATCCAAAACTTTGAAATTGCCACACGATGCAATTTCAGGTTTTAATGGAAATTTTATTTTGCTGATTAAAAAAGAAATGGGATTAGAAAAAAATCTCACCTTCTGCAAAAAAGGTAGAGTGACAAGACCACCTGAGCCAGAGGGTTCTTCAATACCGGGTCTAGGGTTGTGATTGATATTGTTAGCATCTATTACAGTCACTGAGACTACTCCATGGTTGCCATTATCTGTTATCTCTGCCATTAGAGAGAGAACAAGAGGGAGAGAGAGAGAGATAAGAGAGAGAGAGATGATTTTTAATTATGGAGTGAGGATTAAATCAGTAGAGCATGTCCTATTTATAGATGCATTTCAAAATAGGACGCACTTCAAGAAAGTGTGCTTTTATATTTATCTAAAAAAATTATTTATAAATTTTATTTTTATACAAAATAAAAGAATATAATTTTATTTTATTTATAAAATACAAATAAAGTAAAATTATATATATATATTTTATAAATAAGATCAAAGAATAATTTTTTTAAATAAATTTAAAATTTTTCTTCAAGAAAACCAAAAATAGAGATATACGTGTAAGAGTGATTATATGACATATTTGTTACGAGACTATTTGAAATAGGTAGATCAAATTTACGAGACTAAACACATTTTTTACCGTTAGAAATAGGTAGATCAAATTTAAAATTTCTAATCCTTCTACTAAATAGTACTCGTAAATAATACCTTTTTTTTTAAAATAAATAAATCTAAACTACCTATATTTTTTATGAAAGACATATTTGTCCAAACAATATTATAGCAAAAAATTACTATAAACAATTATTACATAGAGAGCAGCGAAATAATTTATATATCAATAAATTTAATTATGATAAAATTAAATTATAATTTACTTTAAATTTTAAATAATAAAATAAAATAATTATTATATATTATATATTTCATGTATCCACATTAATCGCATCCACATACATTTATCCTCGTATTATTTATATAATATGAGGAGTGAGGAATTTTTGACCTTTTCAAATTAAGATGCCTGACAGCATTTGACTACCAGGCCTCTAATTTCTACCAACGTGTTTTACAGTAATATTACTATTATTGTGCTATTATATGTATATATGGTAAGGATAATTGCCATCACAAACAGCTGATTGTGGTAAAAACATTTTATTAATGATATTTTTTTTCCTTCTATATTAATGTTATTATTCACAATTCTGTTATTTCACAATTTTATAAATTAATATTAAATATCCGAGTTAATTCAAAATAATTTTAGATTATAATTAATATAAAGTATTTTAATTTTTTGACAATAAAATTATAAAAAATAAAATAATACCAATTATAAAATCTATTATTTTAAATAATAAAATAAATCAAATTAATTTGAAATTTAAAAATAATTCACATTAGTTTTGAATGATCAAATAATATCTTATATTTTTGAACGATATATATATATATATATATGTGTGTGTGTATCTTTTTCTTGTATTTTAATATCGTTAGTAAATGTCATTGAAAAGTGTGAGAATGGAGGGAAGTGACAAGTGAGTTACTCCTACTTTGACAACAAAAGAGGGAGCATTAATCAAGACCGATTCCAACAACCAACCGGAAATACAGAAATATATACAGTCTCATTGCAATTACTCATTTATTTCAGCTAGCAGTCCAATTCCGATAGACTGGTTCTCATTTGTAATTTAGTACCCTCCTTGAATCTTTTTCCTCCAAATGTAATAAATATTGAAAAATATGTCTCATATCAACATCTTACAATTAATTAAACAAGCCATGTCTCAGGGCCGGCCCAACTTAATAAATAAAAAAGCCTGCGCTTTAGGCCCCATTTCAAAGAAGGCCCCAAATTTTTTAAACATCATAAATAATTCATATAAAAAGGTCTTATAAAATATAAGCTAAATAATTTTTTAGGGCCCATAATCCAATTCAAATATTAAATAAGTAAAAAAAAATTAACAGTATAAAAAAAAGCCTCATTTAAATAAAAATTATTAATACTCCTTCCGTCCCAAAATAAAAGTTCTCCATTGATTTTTGTAGTCAACTTGACCATTTTTAAAATTAACAATTAAACATATATATTTAGATTTTTAAAAAAGTAAACATTGAGATTAGTACTAAATTTTATATAATTTATAATGTTTATAGGCTTTTTACATATATATTAAATAATAATAAGCTATATTTATTCAAAAAATGATCAATTTGACCATAAAAGTCAATAAAAAATGTACCAAACATAGAAGGTCTCATTAAAAATATCGCTTTAGCATTATCCAAAAATAAATAAATATCGCTTTAGGCCTCATATTGTCTTGAGCCACCCCTGCGGCATGTCTTAGCATGATAATTCAGAGTTTAGCTCATTATCACCTTTTATATGAATTTATTTTCACCTTCATGCAAATTAGTGTGATTTATTATTGTGTTTTCTCACCATTAATGCATTTTTTTCCCGATATTATAACTGTGATACTTGATTTTGATTATAAAAAATTATTATACTTATATACATATATATTTTAATACACATTTAGCGACAAAATATTATATTTAGTGATAAAATAAAATTCGTTGTAAATAATTAGCGGCATACTAAATTTTGTTACAAACACTTGTGCTATTGGAAATGTTGTTAAAAATAATATTTGTATCGTTAAATGTGTATCAAAATAAATTAAAAAGTAAATATAATAGAGTGAATCCTAGTCCTAACTAATTGGTTGATATTATAAGTAGAATTTGATATAATTTTTGACCGGCTTAATTGGCGGATATAATGTAATAATGAAATTAATGTCATTCACACGTGAAACCACCATTGAATATATGTATACATGTTTGATCTTAATTCCTTAAACAAACCGAGAAGAAAAGGAATTTTATTAAATTATAGGAGTATCTAATATATCGTTGACAACTAAAAACCAACTTACCTACATAGATGTGTTTGAAAAAATTACACCTAATTAAACGAAGGGATTAGAATTCTCTCTATTATATTTATTATTTATTTTTTAAAATATATATTTAACAACAAAAAATTATATTTAGCAAAAAAATTAAATTCATCATAAATAATTAATAACGACGTAATAAAATTCATCACGAATAATTATATCGTTAAAAATATCACAAAAAATAATTTTTATGTCACGTTTAAGATTAAGATCCCTCTATTACAGTTGTCTTTTAACTTCTCCCACTACACAACATAAAAATTAATTTTAGTTACACTTTTAGTTGATTGTAAGTAATCACCCTATATATTCATTAGTTTGAGTGCAAATTTAATAAATGCGTGCATATATACGGTTTCCTTTTATTATATATTTTTATTCCAAGGAGAATATAACATATGTTTTTATGTGAACAAGATGCATACTCTGCGTTAAAAAAAAAAGGTGTATACTCTGCTATAAATACTTACGAAAAAATATATTTATTACCACATAAAAAAAATTAACTTTTATTACGAATAAATATCATTGTATTCAATCATAATAAAAATTATAAAATTTTATCACAAAATATAACGAAACCCTAATATTTAAGCATATAACGAAACCCTAATATTTAAGCGTGGCAACCAAGCGCTTATTTTGTCATGATAAAAAAAAAGAAAAAAGAAAAAAAGAAAGACGTGTTTTTGCCGAACGCCGTGTCTTGACAAGTGGCACATCCATGTGAAAAGATATAAGAGTGTATTTTAAAATAAGTGTATAAACGAATAGAATATTGAGTTATTTAGATTTGATTCATAAAATTTATCGAGTATGAAATAAGATTTGATTAAAGTTTGTTTAGCTACCGAGTCGAACACGATCTCAAATATAGCCCGAACAATTTAAACTTTTCGATCGAATATAATCCAAGTATCAATAGAAAATTGCAATTTGAAAATGTTTGAGTAATTTATCGAATTTTAAATTTTGCTCATATTTGAATCGTTTATATTTTAAATTGAGCTCGAATCGAATTTTTAATCGAGTAGGTACGGATGGAGTTCAAACCGTTTGATTCATTTTACAGCCTTATTTTGATCTCATTCCTCTGTCATACATATATGGGAAATAATTCAGATACAACATCATTAGTTAATGTTGGACAAATATACATACACTATATCCGGACACAATATCAGACACAATATTGATCTCAACCAATAAAAAGTGGGGCCTGGCGCGGATTCGTACCAGACTCTACTTTTTAATGATTGAGATCAATATTATTATATTAGAATGTAATGTACTTAGACTTATTCGTTAATGTTTGATTAAAAAGTTTGACAAGTATTTTATAGTAACCTTCCATCAAATTGGTTGATAGGACTTGTTAAACTGTTTGACACAGGGGTGTTCATCTGATTTAAATCGGACCAAATCGATACCAGTTGAATCGGTATACCGAACCGGTAAATCGGTTCGGTATCGATTTTTAATCGAAAATAATAATAATTAAAAAATAATAAAATAGGATAACCGGTACGGTCCAGTATATATTGGACCACCAAAGTTCCGAACCGGTCGTACCGGTATACCGAACCATCCAGTTCAGACCGATTCAGTATACATGAAAATTTAGTTGGACCGATTTTTTAAAATACCCCTAATTTGACATAAGTCAAATCATTCCTTGTATATATCTGCCGGATGCCATAAATGTGATAAATATGGTTAATATGATTATGACAAACATTAAATTAAGAGTAATTTTATCGGTTCACGTATTTAATTGATAAAACTTGTTATTTTATCAGATAAAATTTATTTTGATCGTTAACGGTACCGTCGGTACGTAACAACTGCAATCACACAAAAGGACAACGATCAAGTTGAACTCGGCCTTGGATATCAAGTTAGTTGGTGCAAAGATTTGTAGGCTGAAACTTGTGAGTTAACTGTTCAGTTGACTTGTGACGGGAGGATTAATAGATACAACCCCAACCTACAACTAAATCAAGTGCGTAGCTAGGGTTCGGTTGAGTTATAAGTAGTAATTGGGTAGGATTAAAAACTGTTATTATAAGTTGATTATAACCTAGATTAAAAAATTTACCATAATCAAATTAACTAACTGATTGTACACAGATGAGTCCACACTTTTGAAGCACCAAAAGGAAGAGGGTCAAAACCGACCCACAAACTATATGGTTCAACTTCTCAATGGGCATGCATGTAGTTATCTATAATTTCAACGCGCCTGCAGGGTAGCAAGTCAAAAAAGAACCACTACTTCTCCCACCCAATAATTAATGAATGCTAAAATTGCATGAAATTAGATATTCGCTAGATTTATATTCAACAAAATGTCGATTTTTGTTGCGAGTGAAATTATGTCCGAGTATTCGTAAAAAGAATCAAACATATTTTTATTATAATATATAAACAAAATATATATGATGCCAGTCATATGGTCGAATTGAACAATTCTCCTATATCCCCCGTGAAGTAGTAGTGATCGATCACACGTATTTCACATGGTTATATAAAAAGGAAAAACTAAAGAAAAAGGAACACATGATCTATCCGGAATGAAGGGACTGGTATTTCTCCCATGATTCATGGGGAAAGATGGGTAAATCTCATTCTGGATTGGTGGCTGCTCGTTTCTTATCTTAATTTAGTGGCAGGCAGGCAGGCAAGTTATGACCCTCGTGATAATATATATACCTGCCTTGTTTTTCTTCCTTTCTTTCACGAGAAAGCTAGAAAAATTATTCTCTCTCAACATATATGGATGGAGTATAAGTAATAAAGAAATGAACATGGCTCCACCTGTGATTTGCATTTTGGAAGTTAATAAGTACTTATTCCACTACTAATCACTTTGATCTTACCTTTTATGTTTGTTGAATTGTCTACTTCTAGAATGGGAGATTTTTTGTATTTAAAAAAAACAGAATGTTTCTTTTTAAAGACTCGTAACTACTTGTACTTAAATCATGGCGTTCCGGAGACCTTTGATATGTGTTCATATTAATGCAGGGTAGACCCGAGCGAGATTAATTAATAGAATAAAATACAGCGGCATCCTTTCTAGATTAACAGTCATCTTTTTTTTATTTTTAATTTTTTAGCATCGTTATATTTACAAATTTTTTTTACAAAATATTATTTATAAAATGATATGGCGACAAAGTGTAATATATAGATGATCCATCGTACATGTGTGTGTTCAATGGTTATAGGCTTGTAGCCCAACCACAATCATGCATATTATTTTGCATCTCTTTTTCATAACTATTTTTTAATCACCTATATAGTTTATTGTTAGTTTTTAAAATAACAATTAATATCTCTATAAGTTTTTAAGGTTGACCAAATGGATAAAGTTATATATTTATTTTTGTATATTATCAAATTATAATTCATGAATAATATATATATATATTCAATGATAAAATTATCCCATTTTAATAAAACACATATTAGTTATAGTTTTGTTTGTAATTAAGATAATCTCACTTAAATTGTTTGTAACTTATAAAAAAATTAATTTAGTTTAATTAATACTTATATTTTTGAGTTAATGATACAAATATTAAAAAATGTTGATAGCTGTTGTAATGTTGTAATTATATTTTTGAGTTAATGACACAAGCCCTCACTACGACCTCCAAAACCCAATCTTTTTCCTCCGAAAGAAATTAATGTTACTAAAAAATTAATAAAACTCTAAAATTAACATTGGAAAAATATCACCAACGCAAGTTACAATTAATTCAATTAACCCCGCGAGTTTTTACCATACATGATGGTAATTATTAAGAGTAACCCTAGTACTATTACATTAAAAAACATAATATATTATAGCATTAAGGATTATATGGTTACACATAACATAACCTCAAATTTTAAAATAAATAAGTTATAATAATAAAGTAGTGTTATTCAAAATGATTATATATGTCTATTGTAACTTGAAATTCTAACAATTTCGACAAAATCATGTATCTCTTTAATTAAAACCTGATTATATAAGGACCGGTTAGGCGCAAGATCAGAACTTAATAGCAAGGATGACGGGAGGGGAGATATCTTAGAAGGGTTCCAGGTCTTTTCAAGATATGTAATTTTCTTTTTGAGGGGTTTTATCAATGCTAGTTCGTATTTTCAAAAATATTGTGGATTATATTCTTATTTCCAGAAATAAAAAAATTGACTTTTGCCAAAATAAAAATAAAATAAAAATTATGATTTTCTCCTATTAAGAAATTGTGAGACCATAAATAAAATTAGGGTTCACATTAAATGATCATAAATGAAATTAGGGTTCACACTGAATGACCTAAAATGAAATAACGGACGACGAACAAATAAAGACCGAAAAATATAATTTAAGAGTAGTTGTTATGAGTCTCAAGGCAGAAGGCTTGTGAGGACTATTCGTGTTTGGGAATCGGTTGAGGGATTGGATTGGTGGCTAGAAGAATTGGGTAATTTGGACATTACCTGGGTAACCAGGGGTATTCCAGGAATTTACTTATCATTAAGGGCATTTCTGAAAATTCTCCTCTTGACATGTGCCTGACACATGCCATAGACCCTATAAATACCCTTCACCTAACAAGTGAAAGGGGGGACATTCTTTTGGAAAAATACTTGAGAATTCTAGCTATCTAGACACACACTCTCTCTCTCTCTCTCGAAACAAGAAGGACGTTGGAAGGACTTGGGAATTTGTGATCGACTAATCATCGAGTGAATCAAAGTGTTGGCTTGCCTATCTGAAATTCACTCGAAACACTTGTCACGGCTCCGGGACACCAGGGGTTACGCCGTGATCCTGGAGTTCTGTCACGTGTTACTTTGGTAGTTGCTCACCGATTCTTCTCCCCTCTCCAATATTTCAACCGATTCCGTACTCTTTCCGGATTTCTCGCCTCCACCATAACTACGAACTCTAACCCTAGAAAGGTACGCAATTTCCGTGCCTACAGAAATCATCTTAGAAGTTGATTTATTTAATTAATTAAGTGCCACACCCTTTTTGTTGTTTGGTTAAATCAAAGGATCATTCTTGACAAACGATTTGTCGATCGCGCCAATGTATATTAGGGGTGAGCATAGTGCGGTTTGATGTGGTTTAAAGTGTAAGCCACACATGAAACGGCTTAGGTGCGATTTGACAAATTTAAAACTGCACATGAAACCACTTGTGATTGGTGCGGTGCATTTTTGAACCGTGCGGTGCGATTTCATTTGGTGCGGTTTCAGTTCTAAAATCAATTGAAATAATTAAATTTTATGTAATTTAAATTAATTAGCATCACACAATATTAAATACCACTTTGATAACACACAATCACACACAACTTTACTTATAATGACAATATTTTGTTTAAACAAAAATAAAATAGAACATGAAAATATGAATGATGTTATTATCTCTTTACATATGAAAATTCTAAACAGAGATAATTATAATTTGAGATAATTTTAAATATTTGTACATTATAATAATACTTCTTGATATACTCTATTTTGACAATGTATGGTGCGGTGCAATTTATTGCTTACGATTTTGCATAGAAATCAAATCCAAATCACTTTTGCGATTTTTCAATCTACTTAAAACCGTCACATACGCTGGAACCGTTGGTGCGATTTTAATTGGTATGGTTTTTGGTGCGGTTTCGGGGGTAATTCGATTCCTTACTCACCCTTAATGTAAATTCAAGTAAATTAAAGGGCTAAATACACTTATGTTACACTAAGTACCATCAAATTTATAATTCGGCCCCCAAAGTATTTGAGCTTACAATTTACTATATAAAATATCTAATTTCATACAATATAGCCCCTAAATTCATATTTCGGCCAAAATTAATCAGAATACCAGTAAGGTATTGTAGCAAATGATAGTGGTATTGCGGTTAATTTTGGCCAAAATCTGAATTTACTAGTTACATTGTATGAAATTAGATACTTTATACAGTAAATTATAAACTCAAATATTTTGGTGTCCGAATTATGAATTTAATAGTATTTAGTGTAACAGAAGTGTAATTAGCCCTAAATTAAACACAAGCCAAACCTAGCATTCATGATTTTAACTTCTAACTATGGTGTTGAACAGACAGAATTTTTTTGGTGAAGATATCTAAGTATCTTAATATGCAACGGAGTTGGGAATTTGGGATGATCCAAATATTAAATTTTGTTATTTCTGCTTAAAAATACTAATATCTTTGTCAATGTAACACATATTAGTCTTAAGAAAGATAGGCCAGAGGGGTATAGGTTACGGGGTTAATTATAAATAACTAATACAAATGAAAGGCTGATATTAAATTAGGATCTATATATGACCGTGATTTATTGTAGGATGAAGTTTATATCTAGCAAAATATGTAGTGAGAAGAAGGTATCAATATATCATAAAACAGTTCCATTTCTCTCTCTAATTTCTTCTCTTCGTACATACACATACATATATATACACACACACACACACACACACACATATATATATATATATATATATATATATATATATATATATATTGCTATGGATCCATATAGGACATACACTATTTATACAATTGAAAACAAAAATAAACCACTAAGATTAGAAACTGAAGAGCGACGCCCGCTACTATTAATAGCGGATGGTAAAAATATATATATATCATTCGCTACTAATAGTAGGGGATGCTAATTAGAATAAAAGTTTGACTTTATTAACCATGATTTAGGATTTATTAACTAGGATTTGGAGTTTATTAACTAGAATTTAAGATTTATTAATCAGGGTTTAGAATTTATTAATTAGGGTTTATGGTTTAGTTTATAGGGTTTATTTTTTAGTTTATAATGTAATATTTAGGGTTTGATTTTCTAATGGATGTCCGCTACTATTTGTAGCAGACATTTAATTTTTTTTTTAAACATCCTTTACTAATAGTAGCGGATATCCATTTTCAGCTTCTATTATTGATCATTATTTCTTGTTTTGTACTGTATAGATGGTGTTTGCTCATTTTTGATTATATAATAGCAATAGGAAGTACTTACTATGGATTATGCCCCATATATGGGAAGTGATCCATAACATGTATTTGTTATGGATAAAAAATGGGCATAAACCATTTGTAGCATCCGTTCTAAATATCAACGATCGAGATCAAATTAAGGAATGCGGAAGTAAAAAAAACACATATCATCCGCTAGTAATATTAGCGATTACTAGCGGACGGTAATTAAAATAAGAATTTGACCTATATTAATTAGAATTTTTACCTATATTAACTAGAGTTTAGGTTTACTAACTAGGATTTATTATTTACGAACTAAGGTTTAGGGTTTACTAACTAGAGTTTAGAGTTTATTAACTAGAGTTTATGGTCTATTAACTATGATTTATTAATTAAGGTTTAGGGTTTGTTTTTTTTAAACTAGGGTTTAGGATTTTTTAACCCTAAACTCTGGTTAATAAACCTTAAACCCTAGTTCGTTAACCTTAAACCATAGTTAATAAGCCTAAGTTCTAGTTAATAAACCTAAAACCTAATTAATATAGGCTAAAATTCTGGTTAATAAATCTTTAATCTTAGTTAATAAATCATAAATATTAGTTAATAAACTTTAAACTCTAGTTAATAAATCTAAACTCTAGTTAATATAGGTCAAACTTTTATTCTGATTAGTTCCACTACTAATAGTAGTAAACGTCAATTTTCAGTTTTTAATGCTGAACATTCTTTCTTATTTTTAATAGTATATATAGATGGTGTATGTCTTATAAGAATTCATAATAAATACATGCTATGGAACATTCGAAAATAAAAACGTATATATATCATTTGATTTTTTGCCTTTCTCACCATAAATCAAGGTTAACTTGGGACAAGAACATGCATAATTATCACCAAGTGTCTATATATTTCATCACGTAATATTGTTAACTAATTCATAATCCTAACACTCCTTATCAAGGTTAACTTGCGGTTAGTTCAATCACGAAATTAATCACATAGGGAATATAACTACTATAAAATCAATCATTTATAAATTATAAGATTAATATTAATTTAAAAAAAAAATATATATATATATATATATATATATATATTTTTAAATTTAAAATTGACATGATTCATTTAAGTTTTAAAAATTATAAATCTTATAAATAGTAGTACTTTTTAGATAATTTATAATATTCATATTATATTGACATCACGTCAATTTTGAGTTTAAAAATTAACTTTTAAAAAGTTAATATTGATCTAATAATTTAGAACTGAGGAGTATAACTTAAGAAAATTATATTTTTTTTCTTTCAAGAATTAAGATCAAACATATATATCAATGAGCTTTTCGAAGAATATGCACAATAAACCCTAGGAAATACAGGCCTTTCTTCTAATAATGACATGTATTTCATTACTACACTACTAATTTACTTTATATATATATATATATATATATATATATATATATATATATATATATATATATATATTTCTTAGCTCTAAAGGGGATTTATACACTTCTTTTTTAATTATTCAAATCCGTTGCCCTTCATCAATTACTTCAAAACCAAAGATAAAGGATTATATAGTTAACTTCTCCTGTAATTCACAATGTTTATTGGCTTAATAATAAATTACCTTATTTTACAAGCCGGTCAAGAATTTTTTACAAATACTCCCTCCGTTCCTTTTTAATAGTCATTATAGGATAAAACACAAAAATTAAAAAATGCAATTAACGCCTTGTTTGATTGACCAAAATGGTTATATAATCTCAATATTACTCTTTTGAAATTTATTAGAAAAGATGAAAGAAAAATAAATTATTTATGTAGGGATAATATGAAAAATAAAGTCATTAATGCTTTCCTGAAATCTATAAATAACAATACTTCATCCTTTCCATTATATATGATTTTTAAGATGTAATTACACATATTAAGAAGTCTCATTAATACTAATTTTATAGGCAACAAATGTTGGTTTGAAATTCTATTACTACCTATGCACTAGTTAATTACTACTACTCTTTCTCTATCTCAATTATTTCATCTTGATGAGATTTTTTAAGGGCAAAATAAAAAATAATTAATTTTTTTTTCTAGATATATGTCCAACGTCTTATATTATGAAAATACAAAAATCTTCTAAAACATCATAAATAATGGAAATGAGAGTATAAAAAGGAACAAATTCTTAAAATTCTTAAATTGGGTCTTGGGATCCAATCTTGGCAAAGCCAAAATTATTAAAATTCTGCTCAAATTATTAAAAAAAAAAAAGGAAGAAATTTAACTCTCTAAAAAAACAAATAAAAAATTAACATAGGGAGTATATATTAGTTTACTGTAAGTATATATCACCTTATTTATTGATTAATCTGACTTCAAGTTTTATTACAAAGGCATACCATTTTCCTAATCTCTCTCCCTCTCTCTCTCTCTCTCTCACACACACACACATAAATATATATGCATTTAAAGCAAATATACAATATATGTTGTAGGTGAACAAAATGCATACTCCAGTCATATATCAGATCCAACTTACCAATTACCTTAAATATTTATGCGCATTTGACAACTAAACACTTAATTTTGCCATGATCCAAGAAAGAAAAAGAAAAAAAGAAAAAGGTAAATTTATTATTATTATTATTATTATTTTACCGAATTAATGGCAGGTCTTGATAAGTGACGCCTCCACCCAAAATTGACCACCGTAACAATAAAGTCAACATATCACAAGAAAGAATTATTAAATATAGTTAGTTGAAAAAGTCTGATTCTAGATTCTAAGAAGTACATAATATTGGTCAAAGATAAGTTTTGATGGTCTGCTAGATAGGAGGCCTTATAAACATGACCGTGGGGCATCCTACGAAAAAAGGGTTCTTCAGGGGCCATGCACATGCAGATATACAATATTCAAAGATGTTAACTGCATCTGTTTTTTAGAGGAGTGTGGATGTGATTAATGATCTGGGGTCGATGAGATTGAAAAATCTACACGAGGAAAGATGTACAAATATACTTTCTATGGGACCTCAAAATGATCTCAGTTCTCTGTCATGCGTACGTGCCTGTTGTATATATACTAACTCTCGACGTTTTAATTTAAAAATATATTTTTAAGGCGATAATTTTTAAGTATAATTATTTATATATATATGAAATGATTTATAATCACAATTAATATTTTGCGAACGTCATTGAAATAAATTGACCACAGTACTATTTTACACTAATTATCTGCCAAACTGTTTTACGGATGTGTTAGAAACATGCCTGCCAAATTCTTTATTGACTATATGCAAATTAGTCATAAGCAACGTATATAGGAGGAATTGATTAGGGTACGTGACAAAAAGAAAGGACTTGGGTCAAGTTGAACTTGGATTGAGTAGTTGGGTTGACAACTTACAGATGAGGAGATTTGTGAGTTGAAACTTGTGAGTTTAATTAGTTTATTGTTCAGTTGACTGGAGGATTAACAGAGCTAATATATACTAGTACTCCAGCCAGCTACTAATTAAATTACGTAGCAAGGATTTAGCCGAATTAATATAAACAAATGGGTACGTTGGATTAGAAACTATTACTATATATTATAACCAGGGTGAAATCTTAAATATATACTCCCTCCAATATGATAAGAGTTTAGTTTACCAGTGATAGCATAATAATAAAATTATATTTATATTTATATTTTATGTTTATTCTTACATATGATGAAAGTTAATTTCCTACTGATAGTATAATAGTGAAATTATATTTTTATTCTTAAGAATATTGGGTCATTTGGACATTAAATAATTTTTTTTTATATATAAATAAGACTCGTTTTGTGGTTGAAAAAGGGTATAATTATTGTGCTCAAACTAACTTTTTGAACTCAGATGAGTCCACACAAAATGAGAAATAATATTAGTGTTTGAAACATGCACCCAAAAAAGGGATCATATTAAACCGACCCACAAACTATATGGTTGAATCTCTCGATGCGCATGCAAGCAACTATCTATAAATTCAACACGCCTGCAATAACAAGTCAAAAAAGAATTAAAATCGAGAGTTTTTGATTCAGTGATATTTTAAATTTTTTGTTATGCAAGAGGTCTTAAGTTTAAACAGTGTGTTGTGTGTGCGCGCGTTAAATTAGCACAAAAAAGAAGAAGGACTAATTGACTATAATTAATATAACTGATCAGTGATTCTCTATAGCCTTCAAATTGATCGAAAAATCGATAACGTTAGTTATTATATATATGCTGATCATGATGATGATGGTATAACGTCAAATTCAACATGCAATTCTCCTTTGAGTTTAGAACTAGCAAGTAATTACACGGATTTCACAAATATTTATTTAATATAAAGTACGTTATATTTGACCGTTTGTTTTAGTTATTTAAAGAGGGAAAATAAAAGAAAAAGGAACTTGTTTTTCTCCCATGATTCATGGGGAGAGAGAGAGAGAGAGAGAGATCTCATTCATTCAGTGGAGAATGGTGGCTGCTAGAATGGGAGATAAAAAATAAAATAAAATAACGCGATAAAATATTTATTCTTGTAGACTTGTAATGAATTATATTTCAATCATGGTTGTACTAATGTACAGTGTGACTTGTGAGGAACCTTTGATGATTGTGGAAATATGGAAAAATTACAGGTAATCTCTTATGTCATATTTTACATGTTCATTTAAAAGGCAGAATTCACTTATAAGTTGAAAAAAAAACTCCTTTAATTCTAAATTATAAAATTAATATTAACTTTTTAAAAATTAATTTTAAACTCAAAATTTAACATAATTTTATTTAGTTTATATCAATATAATTATAAATTATTTAAAAAATAATACTAGTTATAAGATTTATATTTTTTAAGACTTAAATGAATCATGTTATTTTTAAATTTAAAAACATCTCAAATTAATTTTTAAAAAAATAATATGATCTTATAATTCAGAATGCAGAATGGAAGGAGTATAATCGAAGTGCATTGAATGTTTGTAAATATTAGAAGAGAGAGATTGCCATTATGTAGGCTTAATATAATTTGGGTGCCAAGCAATATGAAGTATACTTAATAGTATAATAATAAGAATAATGATATCAGAATTCTAAACCATTATATCAAACTGAAAGGCTTATATCTTTAATAATTTCCAGCTTGTTACAAATATTAACAAATCTAATAATAAAATTATTTTCTATACAAAATGCAAATTGCGACGGCGACCGTGTGTGCCTGCTAAATATGGGAGAAGTGTGATTCTTTTGTCTTTTTTTCCTTTAAATTGAATTCAGAATGAGTGACTTTTGTAATAATTCAAAATCCAAATCTTTTGAATTTTGATTTTTTTTTTAGAAATTAAAATTTCTTTGCCTTTTGCAAGATAATAATACTATGATCCTGAGATCCTGATTTTGTTTTGCTGGCTTTCATTGGCCATCCTGATTTGGTTGTGCCATCTGTAGGACTCCCTTTCTTCTGTTGGTTGTGCCTTTGTTTGATCTGGGGCATGCCCTCTGCCATTGTACTATGTTCCTTTTTTAATACAAAATTTAATTTAGCAAAAAAAAAAAAAAAAAAAAATAATACTATCTCAATTCTAAATAATAAAATTATTGTTGACTTTTGAAAGTCAATTTGAGACATTTTTAAACTCAAAATTTAGATGCATGATTTATTAAAATTATGAAATAATAAATTTTACAATGATTAATATTTTTAAGATAATTTACAATATTTATTATTATATTGATTAAAATTTAAAAAATTCATGATAATTTGAGTTTAAAAATATTTTAAGTTGACTTCAAAAAGTCACAACGATCTTATATTTTGGAGTAATATTTTTGAATCTTTAACAAAAAAAAAACTTTAATCTCTCTTAGTTAACCTAAAAAAATATGTATTTTTAGCTTTTAAACTAGGTGAGTATAAGTTTTGGTATAGATCAAAGGCCCAAACAAAAGAATTTCTCTCTATCAAGTGTATATTAGTTGCCGCCTGAGCCTCTAGGGAAAGACCCACTCTTGGTATTTTTCTCTTGGGCTTGCTTGCGAATCTAATGATCTTGTAAACCCCGGCACCCGTTATGGCCCCACATAGTGGGCCTAATATATATATATTCATAAACCCTTATATTTAGTTATTTACTTCTTGCTGGATTCATGGATGCACCAGAAATTGGCCTGTTAAACATTCATAAGTCGGGCCTTTGTACATGAAGGACTAAGACTAACAGCACGGTTATTGGTGGCGACACTGAATATGACAAACATGAAGTAAAATGTGATTACGAATTACGAATTCCAACATAATGTTACGTTTAAATTGAATAAATAAAATAAGTAAAGAAAAAAAATAAAATAGAGAAATGAATGCTGTCGACGCCGATATTTCGTTTCGTTTTTTTAATTATTGCCCTTTCCAATTTTAGCCTTTGGATTTAAGATGTGATTTTGAAAAGGGTCGGCTTAAGTGTCGACGGGGTTTCGAAAGGTCGATTTTATAATGAGCCAGTTGATCAGAGTCGCCAGTTGGTATATTTGAAATGGATGTACCAACTCATCCGAATTTTGTTTTCGTAATTGTTGGCTCATATGTGACTCCGATTCAATTGGTCCGCGAACCGAGATTCATAGAGTTCGGGGGCTTGCTTAAGCGAGGGGAAGGTGTTAGGCATTCTCGACTTCCGTGAAACACGGTTATCGCAAATCTCGATGTTTTTCTATCTTCTTAAATCCTAAAATGTGGGTGTGCGCATATGTGTGCGTGTATGCCTAAAGGAATGTTTGTGGTGAATTTTTGCATAAAAGTTGCTTTGATTTTATATGGCAAATGTGTTTTGTCGGGAAAGCGTTTAGACGTCTTTTGACCCAAATGACAAGGCTTCGCTATTTATAATAAAGATTGATTTTAATTTTGAAAACGATGAGGGTTTTTTATTAGATGTCATTTTTAGAAAACAATAGTTTTTAAACTTTTTGTCAAATAGGAATCGAGACTATACATTGCCTTCTAACAGTAAATTCAATTAAAATGAAGGCAACTTCTATAACTCTTTAACCCTATGCACAAAGTTTAATGAAAACGTTTATCTATTTTTTACGAAAACATCTTTTATGACATTTCAAAACCAAATGGAGCCTTTTCGTCAAACAAGGATTAAAGTTCGCCAAAAACTCTTAATCTTTAAACCTCGTGAATCTAATATCCTAATTTGATCATTTTTTAGAAAATCTTCATCGTTTGTCTTATTTTGGAAAACCATTTTTTTTTTTGTGTCGTAAATCAAAACAAGCATTCAAAACGTGTCGGTGCTATCCATGGACATGTGAGCCGTCTAAATAACCCCAAACACCCACAATCACATATTTTATTATTACGGGGCCTTAACCCGATCACGGTTTGGTATCACTTTAAGGCCCGATATTACATATATACAACCATGGACCCTATACAATGATTACATACACCAAAAATGTCCATCATCGGGATTTGATCACGAGGATCTCCTCCCTAGGCTCACAGTTACCCAAATCACTGCACAATCATACCAAGGCAAATCTAATAGTATTAGACTTGTTATTACATTACACAA
This sequence comes from Hedera helix, assembly GCA_947179155.2. Taxonomy (NCBI): domain Eukaryota; kingdom Viridiplantae; phylum Streptophyta; class Magnoliopsida; order Apiales; family Araliaceae; genus Hedera; species Hedera helix. The sequence continues at coordinate 40,081,802 of OX359273.1, forward strand.
CTCAAAGATCGCAAACCCAACACAACGAACTATTCATTACCACAATAAACGATATATTACTGTACGGATGTCATCGGGGAATTAGGAGGAAGTTACGTTCCGACAGAACCCTCGCTAATAACCCCTAATCCACGGATCATCATCAATATAACATACTACATTAAACAACCCAAAACACAAGATTATACTAGCAATACAAACAATAAAATATCAAAGAAAACACCCTTTTCACCTTGCAAAATACCGACGAAAGCTTCTTATTTCACGAATCGGACAAAACCACAAGAACACTTGACTAATTAGCAAAAGAAAATGGATTTATCACTTGAATCTATCAAAGACCCGAGCCTTTCTCTCTCCTCCCGCGTACTCTCTTTCTCTAAAACTTAAATTTTCTAACTTTTTCTCATCTCTCGGGTGGAAATGGCAATGTATAGCATTCCGCAGGTGCATCTGCGGCTGGATTCGCTAGCCGCCCGTGCCGAATCCTCGGCTGCCGGGTTGTCTCCTCGAGCCACAAAAAATGCCACGTGTCTCCGGCCGCAGATGCATCCGCGGCTGTCCGGCTTTCTTTTCTCGATTTTCGTGTCACGCAGTCCCAAACATCGTAAGCGTAGTGGCCATTAGTCGTCTTTTGTGATCAAATTAGGTTTTTCTGGATCAACTGTTTGCCTCGCCTCAAATAACCTGATGCTCGTTGTTTGTTATGACAGCTTTAACTGTAAGTCGTCGGGGTGGCTTTGTGTTGGGGTCCACCTTCCTTTTTGCATGTCGGGTCAAGTGACGATTTTTGCCCTCCTGTCAGGGTTAGTACAAAAGTCCAAAATTTGGGTGTCTACAAATGCATCATTTTATTTCAGCTAGAATGAATCATTTCATATTCTCTCTTAAAGAATAAAATTCATAAATTTGGGAGGGATGAGAATAGTCTATTTCATTCCCAAGGAACAAACAAGCATAATTTTTTTCATTCAATAAGAATAACTTATTCAATTCCCAGTTTTATTCCTCTAATTCAAACATAGCACAAAGACTGAAGATCCGAGCCCGATGGAAGGGTGCTTGGAAAATGATTTTGCTTCGCTTTGAATATCAGTCGAAGAGCTTGGCTAGCTAGGGTTGATCCTATTTCTTGAGCTAAGATATGCGCTGGTACCTACGGTATCAAAAAATTTCAAACTAGGTCAGCATATATATATATATATATATGAAAAATTCTAATTCTTTCTTTCTATCTGTTAGGATATAACATCATCTACAAACATCAAATAATAAGATTCACAACAATATTCGACCAAAAGGGTTCATTTGAAGTGTCTTAATCATGTGCTGCAGTAATCATATGCGGAGAACATTGAATAAAAATACTATCGACACATATTCGTGCATGTTAATAGTAAGTAAAGATTGTCGTCATTAACCACGATAATAATGAGTAATTATTTAGTGATTTTAGGATATTGTCACGTGATATCTCAGACCACTTATATTATCTCATTTTAATAGGCCCAGAATTATAAACAATGGGACATCACTGAAATGAGGAGATATAATTAATATGAGATATCATATAACAGTGTTCCAAGACTACTAAATAATTTTTTCGATGATAACATAACACGTGGCCCAAGACACATGAGTGTCAAGTCACGTAACCCAAAACTATGATCTACTTTTATATGGGAAACTATCTTTTCATACGAATATTTGATTTTCTTATGTGTGTCCTTCTTACATAAAAGTGAGATTCACTTCACTTTCTCATGTGAGAGATGATCACGTGAAAATATCAAATATTTATATAAAAGTACATAGTGTCCTCCATTTATAATTTGAGTTTTTTGTACAAGTAAAAGGATAGTCACTCTATCTCTAAATTCTTAAGTTACATTTGGATTAAAGGAATGAAATGGGTGAACGAATGGAATGAAAAGTTGAATGATTTATTGTATTGTAGTTATAATGAGTCAATTCATACTTTCCCTCAAGAAATAAAATTCATAAAATTAAGAGCAATGAGAAAGATTCATGTTGGGATATAATTATTTGGGCATGGTTAAGGTGCAACCCAATTTATTTTTATTATGACCCGAATCCGGTGTTGGTCAATGGGTCATGATTGGTGTCGGCACATTACTGTTAATTCTGGAGATTTATTTAAAGAGTAGTAAAGTCCATATTGAAATAAGATTGTGTTTCTTTATTTAGGGGAAATTAAGATATTTAACTTGAGAAAGACTCAATCAATAATAAATTACAATTATAAGGTGATTCTAAAAAGGATTCTCATTCCTAATTAGATTCGGATGCACGATACTAAAGTGATGAGAAACTATAAATATTGCAATAAGTAGAGGATCGTGGTATATCTAAATTACACATATAATTTACATACAGAATTTTATTATTTTTCAGTAATTTAATTCTCTTTATTGTTTACGTTTTTGGTCTGTACTGATTCTCATATCGGAGTTGTGAAGGCGCAAGCCGTTGGACTCTTTGATGTGACTATTATTTATGCAGGTAGTTCGTATTTTCGGTGATTTTTAATGGGCGTATAAATTTTGACATTAATACTGACGTTAAAAGAAGACTAGATAAAATTATGTTAAAAAAATTACTATGTGGTAATTTAATCGGAGTTACACAAGGGAAAAAGCAACGTGTCGTATCAATTATGGGGTCAGACTTTAATTAAACTATGACAGTACATATTTTGAAATTGATATGTTTAGCATGGAGGATGAGATTACAGCTAAAGTTAAGTTACTTAATTTATTTAGTTAAAAATAAATATATAGCATGTGAATTCTTTTGTGCTTGACAACATGCTAATCACTCCTCTCGCTAAATTTATTTTTACTTTATTTTGTTATTCGCTCTCAAATTATATTGAAAAGAAAATTCTGATAGACTTCAAAAAAAAAAAAAAAAAAAAGGGAAAAATTGATTAAGGTCAGTAAACTCTCTCAGCCGCGTATTACAAATTGGCGTCGTCATTAATTTGATTCTTTTTAGGTGTACACATTCATGCTTTGCCTCACCACATATTCATGCTTTACTTCTCTATATATTAGTATTATCATATACATATTCATATTACACACACACACACACACACACACACACACACACACACATTCTAATCTTGTTCCTTCCCTTAAAAAAATAAAATAAAAAAATCTCGCGATATCCATACCTTTTTTTGTGTTTCCCGAATTCAAAACTTTTTTCACCAAGGAATTTCGGGTTTTTGAATTAACGAAATCTTGTAGATTTATACTGTAATTATATATGTTGTAATGATGAAGTTATTGTTTTGTTTTTTGAAGGATTGAATTAACTGTTGATTTGGTGGAAGAACTTGGCATACGAACTAAGATTATTCTCTTTATCAAAGAACAAAGGCAGGACTTCTACTGTCTGATGGGAGAGAAGAGGATATCTAACCTGCAAATTCAATTTTAATCTTCTAAGTTTTTCTAAAATACTATTATGGTGCTATAAGGTCGGACAAGCCTCCCTAAGGGTTCGGGACGGCAACTAAGGTGGTATAAGGTTGAGTAAAAGTCTCCCTAGGAGACGGGAGCACTATCATGAAGATATAAGGCGGGTTGAAGATCTATACAAGGAGGATCGATCGAGATCGGCATGGTTATTTGTCATAAAATCGAGTTCCGCACGGTTCTTTACCATAAAACCTAGATCAGCACGGTTTTACGCTATATAGTCGAGTTCGGCATGAATGCGTGAATAACCCTCTAACATCACAACACAAGGAGTATTCAAAGGATCATCATGCAAAAACAAATTAGAAATAAATAAGGCTGATTGGTTCTTCGGAATTTATTCATAAAGCCTTCTTAGGGGTCGGGAGCGCTATCACTTTTTGATTACTCTCTTACTATAAATTCTTTATAACAGGAGAGTTGGAGACAATATTAGGATATAATTATTTGGGCTGGTTAATGTGCAACCCAGTTTATTTTTATTATGATCCGGATCCGGTGTTGGTCAATGGGTCATGATTGGTGTCGGCTCATTACAGTTAACTCTGACGGCTTGTTTAAAGAGTGATAAAGTCCATATTAAAATAAGATTGTATTTCCTTATTTATGGGAGATAAGGAGATTTAACTCGGGAATGACTCAATAAATAATTAATTGCAGTTATAAGGTAATTCTAAAAAGGACTCCCATTCCTAATTAGCTTTGGATGCACGATACTAAGGTGACGAATAAATATAAATACAGCCATAAACGGAGGATCGTGGTACATCTAAATTGTAAGACCCCGAATTTTATGAAATACAAAATTTAATTTTTCTTCATATATATTTTTTTTGAAACAGTAAGTGGTTAAATTAACAAAATTGAAAGTTAAGGATGTTATGTGCAAATTTTATTTTGTCAGACAATATTCGCTTTGTCGGGGAATATTCGTTTGGTCGGGGAATATTCGTGCCGTACGACGGCGCCGAAATAATAAATTATTGGTGGACCCCACAACGGAATATTTGTCGGATATAGAAAACGACAGAAGTAACCTTTTTAAATAAAAATAGTCAACGGAACTGTTAAAATACCGGTGATAAAAGAATAGTAGCATACGGTAGTTTATGGTATTTTCTGTAGCACACGGTACTCTACAGTAACACACGGTATTGCATAGTGTCTCATATTATTGGTCTGATAATTGACACCGTAACTGTTACGCATCATTTCATCGATAATTGTCACTGCATAATATTTTATATTATCAATTCAATAATTGTTGTTACACAGTATTTTGCATTATTGATTTAATAATTGTCATTACACTGTATTTTATATCATTGAGTCAATAATTGTTGTTGCACTGTTTTTAAAATTATTGAACCTAATAATTGTCACAGTAACATATGCACAGTAATTCACATTATTGAATCAATAATTGTCATTACACAGTAACGTATGCTTTATTTTACATTATTGTTATCTCTATTATGATGTTATTTAAACAGTTGTATTTCATTAATTTATTGACTTGATATCTAAGAGCTAACTATACTGTATTTATAACAATTAGTCATAATAATTGAATTGATAAAGTTATTTGTTTATAATATAAAGTTAGGTGATTATTAGGTGATATGAAATGAATGGTGTAGATTAAAGTGTGAATTATTGTTGAATAATTGAATTGATTTGTTTATAATATAAAGTTAGGTGATTATTAGGTGATATGAAATGAATGGTGTAGATTAAAGTGTGAATTATTGTTGAATAATTAAATTGATTTGTTTATAATATAAAGTTAGGTGATTATTAGGTGATATGAAATGAATGGTGTAGATTAAAGATAATATAATATTTGAAATGGATGATGTAGATTAAAAGATGATCTTTAAATGAATGGTTTAGATTAAATGAATGATAAGATTTTTGGCTATAAATAGAAGCCTTAACTTAAGGATTTTTCATAAACTTCCTTACTTGTTCTTTCTTTCTCTCTCTAAATACTTCTTGTGAAAGTTCTCTCTAAGCGTGCTTAAGTCATCTTGAGTATTTGTGAAGATCTATAAGTATACGTGTACTGTTCAAGTTAATCAACCTCATTTAAATCAATATCCAGTAACGTGTTACGGTAAGGGATACCATCTTTTTCATCTTCCATTATTCAAACATACTATGGTAAGGGATTATCATTATTTGATTCTCGATAATAATATTGTTTCTTCCTTACTCATAAGACGTGCCTTTTATTTTCATGTATTAAATTGTGGGAATAACCTTACGGAGCGGATTGCCGCCTGTTGGTGAATAACCTTTCGTATTCATTCATTATTAATCTCTGAGAATAACCTTACGGAGCGGATTGCCGCCTGTTTGGTGAATAACTCTTTGTACTCAAATTCTATTAAATTGTGGGAATAACCTTACGGAGCGGATTGCCGCCTGTTGGTGAATAACCTTTCGTATTCATTCATTATTAATCTCTGAGAATAACCTTACGGAGCGGATTGCCGCCTGTTTGGTGAATAACTCTTTGTACTCAAATTCTATTAAATTGTGGGAATAACCTTACGGAGCGGATTGCCGCCTGTTGGTGAATAACCCTTTGTATTAATTTCCTTCACCTTTTGTTAATCAAACCTGCTACGGTAAGGGATATTATTTTCTTTCATACTCCTAAATCGAAATTTATTATGGAACTATTGCTTCTATAATTCCTGAAAATATTATATGTTCCATAATAGTTGAACTTCATTATTTCAACTGAACCTTCCTATTTACGTGAACCTTTCTATTGAATTGTAACCGTTATTCTGAACTGTGGATCTTGAATATCATTTTTAAATTTCACTCCACATCATGTTGACAATTTGGACATTATTTGAATCTGTACAAAGTAAACTTCCGATACTTATTGTTATCCTATTTCTTCTGTTCATCATTTATATCATTCTAATCATCCAAAAATCAAGCTGTTGTGAATATCTGTGGCCGGGGGCACAGATGTGATATATTTGTTGAACAGATGATAGGTTAAAGGCGATATAATAGGTTAAAGGCGATACATCTGTTCGGTGTCTTTTATGGCACGTGGTGAATGTTCTCTTTGGCCCGTAGTGCAAAGATGAACTGTTGTTTGGTATGATTATGACCAAAGGCTGAATCTGGTATAATCATGACCGTTGGTGTTATATTGAATGTCTTTGGCCCGTAGTGCAAAGATGAACTGTTGATCTGCATGATTATGATCAGGAACTGTGAATTTGTATTATTTTGACTAATGATATTTCAGATGATAAAAGTTGATGATGTTTTTCCTAAAAAGAGAACCGAGTGGACATTATAGTCTGCATTATTCTTCTAATAGATTACTCATTCCGCTGCTATTATTGATCTGAACGTTGTTTAAGAATTTAACTGCAGTTTTTGATATAAGCCTTGTAGTCTATTGTATTCTATCAAGAACTCAGCTGTTGAAGACTAATGATAATTTATTCGTCATTATCTTAGTCATGATATTCTTTACTGGGCTATTTGAGCTCACCCTTTCTTTTGTTCCATTGTTTTTCAACAGGAGATGAAAACATAACAGGGTCTAGCCGGGGAATGGAGTGAGGGTCCGAGAAATAGTTATCATAGTCTTCACGTTTTGTAAAATAGTGTGGCAATAATAGTGAAGACTTAGTTGTGTATTATTATACACTGTATTGTTGTACGTTGTGCTTTGTTGTAATAATTTTGTTGTAGTCTTTTGACGACTCAAGTTTGGGCTGTGTGGGCCCAGATTTGGGGGCGTCACATAAATTACACATATAATTTACATACAGAATTTTATTATTTTACTGTAATTTAATTCTCTTCACTATTTACGTTTTTGACCTGTACTGATTCATGCACCGCTGTTGGGCTCTCTAATGTGACTGTTACTTGTACATGTAGTTTGTGTTTTCGATAATTTTCAATGGGAGTATGAAATTTGATGTTAACAATTTATTTCATTTCAATTGAACAATCAAACACAATTTTTTTCATCCCACATAAGTAATTCATTCTATTTTTACTTTCATTCATCCATTCCAAATGTGGGGTTAGAATCTCAGATTGTCTACATAATCTTCCCTATGCAAACTCTCTCACTCTTGTACAAGAGTGTTTTTTCTTTTCAACGGAAATCACCGTTAGGTCATTGATTTATTACTCGAGTAGGTCAAAAGTCAACTGGACAAAAGGAGCGTCACCGCCTTATTCTCGGGCCAGATTAACCATCACCGCCGCATCGCCGGCGACTATTAGGAAATATGTGCCTAACATCTCAGCTATCATCAGTATGTATCCTATTCATTAGTATATTATTAACAATACGGTTATTTCGCTCCCGTTCTAAAACAGAAATAAATTCTGAAAGCTTAAATGACTGAAAAAAATTAATGATTTCTTGTCAAATTAAAAAAATATATATACAAGTTAATTTGGTTATAGAAAATACTAAACTTTCAAACAGTTGTTAAAAATTTACCCCTATACACGTCAGCAGACATGTAAGTTCGCATGATCAGATTTTGAGTATTTTTGACAAATTATTTAAAAGTTTAACAATTTTGATGTGAAAAAAAACAATAGTTTGCATTTATTTTTTGATAACTTGACAAGAATTTAATGACTTTTTGGGTCATTAAGTCTAAAATAATAAATTCTAAGTAAATTAATCTTATTAATTATCCAAATATGACATTAACAACGGCTAAAAATATAGTAGTAATGGCATTTTAATGTTTAATCTACTTATAATGTAAGTAAAAAATATTTTAGAAGTTTAATGTCACTTTATAATTTAAATTAAAGTGTATCTTTAACTTTAAAATAAAAAATAAAAATATATCTCTAATTCGACTAGAGGGAGTAACTAGTTGTAATAATCATTTCAAGGTTTTCCTTTAATTTTTATTCTCTTCTTTTAATTAGCATAAACTTTTAGAGGTGGTCTTTAAAAATAAATACTAACTATTGGCTCTTCTTAATTTGTCTAATCATATTATTCTGCTAAATGGACACTTATGAGTATGACTAGCTTAATTAAATTTGAATATTTTTAATTTGTTCAGGAGATAAAACACCTTTTTATATCTGTATCTAGCTAATTGGAAAAACACAAGAGAAAACAAAAAAAAAAACAGACAAAACAAAAAAGAAAGAGCAAAAATTATATATATATTTATTGTGTCGTTGAAAATTTTGTTAAAAATAATTTTTATATCCCTAAATATGTATTAAGAGAAATTAGAGAATAAATATAATATAAAAGATTTTACTTTGGAAGAACCTAAGGAGAACATACCTTTTCAATTTTTTAAAACGCTTGATGAATTTTTAATTTTTTACTGACAAATAGATTTAAAATTATGATCTTACACAATAAAAAAATATATTTTTATTGCTAAACTATTATTTTTAATTATTGTCATATTTTATATGCTCATATTAAGGCATTGTGGACTTCAAATATATTAGTAATAATGTGTCCTTTGCTTTACCCGAAAAAACAAAAGAAAAACAATATTTGACTTCGGTATTCTATTGGTTTCCACTTTCCACCCTACTAGGGAGAATGAATTATTTATAACATCTTTAACGGTAGTAGTAAAAAAAATTCTTTAAATTAAAATTTATTGATCTACGTGGTAATTTAAAAAATATTATTTATTATTTTAATATTTTATACTTCATCAGTCTCTTTAATTCAATTAATACAGTATTTAACTTAAAACAATAATAATTGATAACATTTAAATTAATTAATAACATTCATTTAAAAAAAATATAACATTCTAAAAAATAAATTATATTCAAAAATTAATATTTAATTAAAACATTCATTTTTGTTGTATTGTTTTCTCTTGCCTTTATCTTTCCGTGTATTGTTTTATTCTCTTTTCAATAAAAATAGTATTTAATAATGTTTTTTTTAAACCTTTCAATACTGCAGCCTGTATTCGGATAGCGAATGCCATATTATTTACAATCATCTTTTACAGTATAAGATGCATAACACAAAAGGAAAATAAATGTATGCCATATCATATAATCAAAATAAATATTTTAAACATTTTTTTATATGATTTTGACTCTCTTAAAATAAAATAAATATTTTGAAGAGGTAAAGTCAACTTATCAATTCTGAAGAGAGAGAATAAGATTGCAAATTTGATGACTAAAGTTAAAAAAATTATTAAAAATAAATTTTTTAATGTGACTCACCTATTTAAATATCTTAAAATAATTAAAGAGATTATTAGAAATACTCTTACTGTCCTTTCATAATTTCAATAAGTACACACCGCAGTAAACTAAGATTATAATTTGTTTATAACTTCAGAAACTTCTAGACAAAAATAAAATATGCTATATACATATGTACACATACACATACGTATGTCTACGTGTGTGGTCGTACAAAAATCATCTTCTTGAGAAGGCAATGTTGTATCAATAAAAAAGAAAAAAGAAAAAAAATGCGTCATTCATCATGCTTCATGCACTATGTTTAATATGAAAATTGCAACATAAAATGATACTCCCTCCATTTCACGACAAAAATTTCGTTTATAAAATTTATAAATATTAAAAATATATTTTTATTTCATATATATTCTTAAATATAATAAATTTATAAAAAAATGAAATTTAACAAATATTTATTATAACACTATTTGAACAAATATATCTCTGAACGCCTATAAAAGAAATGGCGGTGCCATCAATTACTTGATTTTTGTGAAACTCTTTTGGTTTCTTTTCTTCGAATTTAGTTAATTTTTAAATTTAGAAAGGAAACAGTGTTTTGCTTTGCATTTCAGAAAATCAGAAGCAATGCCATCAATTGCTTGATTTTTACTTTTAAGCCGGGGGTACAAAACTTAGATTGTTATATTGTATTTTTAAAAATCAATTTAAAAAAAATTTAAATTTAAAACTAATATGATATATTTAATTTTTAAAAATAATAAATCTTGTAATTAATAATATTTTTTTGGTAGTTTATACCCTTCCCCTTCCTCTTTTTTTTCTTCTTTGTTTATTTTATACATATATGCATACTTACACATACACACACATTTGGAATATTCCACTTAATAAGGAGATGAAAGAGGCTTAGCAGCTTTGAATAAATACAGAGCACCCTGTTTCTGTTGGAGTTTCACTAAGGAATAGAGAAACAGTTGTACCTGATAACTCCATACGATGAATTATAGTGACACCTTACCAAACATACAAGCTACAAATATCTAAACTACCAAGAAGGAAAACTAAGAACATTCATAATTATATCACTTTAGAATCAAAACTCACCCAACTCATCAGACGACCATAAATTCAATAGCTTCAGCCTCCTATAAAAGACAGGATGCAGCTAATTATTTCCGTAAATATTTTTTTAAAGAACAACGGTATAGTTCAAAAGAACTCAACGTGATACCTATGAAAAACCTATAAACTTTCGTAAGTGTGGCACTAACTCAGCAATGCAGCCTTTGCAGCAAGCTAGCAGAAATACTACCATTCAATGAAGATCCCAAGACCCCAACACTTGTGGCACTTCGATGAAAGTCATGACCTGACCAGAAGTTCTCCATTTTATTCCTTTTCCTTACAGGAGAAAATTAAAGCGTTACTCCTCTCTCCAGACATGTAATCCATAAATCTGTCCTGGGATCACATCCTTTGATTTGCGAAAAGCATGAAGTAAAGCAAATGATCATTTTTTACCACCCATTTCAACATATAGGTATGTAAGTGTATATGTATATGTATATGTATATGTATATGTATATATGTGTGTGTGTGTGTGTCTATAAAAGGGAGATGGAAAACTATTTCAATGCATGGAAAAACTGCGATCAATTTTGATAAAATAGATATGAAGAAACCCAGCAGATAGATTGAAAAGTCTAAGTTCTTTCTCAGTGGACTTCACTTTATGACTTTCAAATTTTAGTTTTAGGCAATGTTAGAGACAAACTAGTTCTTACACTTCTATAATAACACACATTTGTTTCTAGTAATGTTGAACACACAGCCAACACAAATGGCAGATTCGCATAAATACATACACGTACATGCACCGTGCAAACACACACATAAATCTGATAAGATAATTGAAAAACACATCATGCCCTCCATTAAAATATCTTGAATTTTATCTCTTCTGTTTTTTATCACCTGTTACTAGAACCTATATATAGCACCGGGAATATAAGCAAGTAGACTAAAAATCCTTGGCATTCATTATATGCTTCATTACCAACTTCAAATTTCTCTTTCTTCACTTATTTATTTTGAATCTTCCACTTTATAAGTCTGATAAAAGAAGCTTACCAGTTTTGAAACATTACATAGAGCACCCTATTTCAACAAGAGCCTACCAAGAAACAGAGAATTTCTGCCTGACGCTCCAGATGATTACAGAACTGACACATAAGAGAGAATCTACATACCTCTATCTAGTATCTAAGCAACACTGTTTATCCACCTAAAGAAAACTCGAAATATTCTGAAGACAACAACATATGTTTAGTAGTTTAAGCCTCCAACGAAAGCAAACGTGGTAGCTACAAAATTAAAATAAATGACTCCTGGAAATTATATTGAAAGAAATCAATGCAACTACTCCATATGAAGATTCTCGAAATTAAAGAACACCAGGGTCCATAAACACTCCTATACCCAATACACAATGCCACCTTTATGAGACTAAATCTAATAAATCTTTACAGCAAGCTAATACAAAATCTACCATCTGATAAAAATCTCCGATAAGCTTGGCAATCACATGAAAGTTCATTGTATTCAGGGAAGTTAATTCTCCTCGCTCTTCCAATGGTAACATGTTTCACATTTGACTCTAAATGTGAACACACAGAACTAACAAAAACACATACATATATTCATACATCCACATGCCCGCAGATTTTTTGATAACTTTCTTTAACTCTTTTATTTTTACAAGTAAACTGAATAGCACATCGTTTACTCCATCAAGATAATGAAAGTTTATCACTACATTCGCGAAAACTTAATTCAGTACTGATGTTCTTAATTCCTTCATATCTTAATATACAAATATATAAATCTGTATACATACCAGTAGATCAGATGTGGTCTTATTTGGAACCAGAAAATGAGAAATTTTATAGAACACAAACTTCAAAAAATGAAGAAAACAACCCAAATGATAATTCCAGGAGTTCACTGATCCACACTCACAAACAAAAACTATTTTCCCATTTCCTAAAATTTCTATTTTCCCAGTTCCTAAAATTTATGCAATTGGAAACTAAAGCAGAAGCATCTCATTTCCAATCCAAACCACATAAAACTAATCAAAAAACAATATCCAAACCACATAAAGCTAATCAACAAACAACATTGAGAACAAGAATGAGATTACTCCCAATGCTTCAATCCACAAAGCAACATTAAAACTTCTATTTAAAAATACAACAGATGTTCCGATCAGTGAATTATAGAGAAAGAGATTAATCACAAGAGAAGACCTGAGAGGGCAATCGAAAAGCTTCAGATTTAGAAAAGCACATATCATCGAGTGCGTCGCTTTGGCACCACCGGCATCTGGAATTCTTCAAGCACGGCAACTTTCCGGCCAGTTCACCGCAGTTTGGGAGCTGCTGATAGGATTTCCTCTGAGCAGCAGTAGCAGCTAACAGATTCCGGTGAATCTGACCTCCACTAGCACCACCTGAGGAGATCGTTCTGAGATTGTGGCCGACGACGCCGTATGATGAAGATTGGTAGAAGGTTCCAAGGACGAATATCGCTAGAAATGGAAGTAGAAGGGAAAAGTTGAAGGCAGTATTTGCTGCCATTACATTACAACGGAAAAGCTACAAGCTTTCAGGCAGACAAAATACAAGAGAGAAAATTGAGTCCAAATGGTAAGAAAAAATAGGTTCAAGTTCTGTATTGGACATGGGTTATTGCCCATTTACAGCTTGGACAGTCCATATTAAATGGGCTTTGTTAATAAATTTTAACAGTGGAGTTCATTATAATGAATGGGCTGTCCATATAATTGATGATTGTAGGTGGGTCACTATAATGAGATTCATTGCTTATCCACTTATTTTTCATAATTTATATAAATAATAATGTTTAGGGTTAAGGTAAATTTTATACGGTGACAATGAGTTTTATGTTAGAATTGGAGGTATGTGATGGCCCGTATACATACATATTTACTTGTGCTCTCACACTTACTGTCCAAGTAATTTTAGCCTAAAATTTAGTCTCAGTTGCCTAAAATCACTTATTTATGGGGCACTAAACATGATTTATTACTCTCATTAACAGTCTACTATCTACTGTAGTTAATAATTTATTTTACAAATGGATAATTTTAAGTAAATAATGAACCTGCAGTGTGGGTTCTTTGGCGGGACTCCGATAGTATTGGCCGAGCACATCGGCTCAAACACCCAATTTGAAAGTAGGGGCGAGTATGGTGCAGTTTGGTACAATTTAAAGTCTAAATTGTACATAAAATTGCTTAAGTGTGATTTGACAAATTCAAACTGTATATGAAACCACTTGTGATTGGTGCAGTTTTGAACTGTACGGTGCAGTTTCACTTAATGCGGTTTCAGTTCTAAAATCAATTGAAATAATTAAATTTTATACAATTTAAATTAATAATTTAGCATCACACAATATTAAATGCCACTTTGATAACACACAATTTTATTTATAATATTTTGTCTAAACAAAAGCAAATAGAACTTGAAAATATGAATGATGTTATTTCCTTACATATGAAAATTCTAAACAGAGAGAATTACAATTTGAAATAATTATAAATGTTTGTACATTATAATAATGCTTCTTGATATACTTCATTTTGACAATGCATGGTGCGGTTTATTGTATGTGGTTTTGTCCATGAACTAAACCCAAACCGCATTTGTAATTTTTTAACTCACCTAAACATACGCCGAAACCAACGTATGATTTTAATTGGTATAGTTTGTGCGATTTCAAGGGCAATTAGGTTCCTTGTTCACCCCTACTTGACAGCTTTTTTAGGGCAGACATAATTAACTGATGATAACTTGCCCTTGTGAATCGTGATGATCATTATCATATGATCAAGTAGAGTGGTTTTTGGTTTTGGTGCTACTTGTTGGGTGGTGTAGACTCTATCTTTTCTGAAGTTTTTATCTTTGTATCGATTCTCAAAGTGATTGCACTGACATTCTCTTTTGGATTCACCACCGTTTGAGAGGGTAATTTTTCAAAACCTTGCGCCTCTAGTCGACTGATTGTAGTTGTCATTTGTCTTATCTACGTTTTCAAATTCTGCATATTTGCCTTCGTGTCTTATTGAAATTGTAAAGTGTTAGTGGTAAGTTGTTAAACCAAATCTTACTACCGCACAAATTCTACAAACTTTCACTTGTTGTGTATTACCTACAGTCACTTGACGAACAAGAGAAGTTAGACTAGCCATTTGTTGTTTAAGTGAATAAATTTCTACCTCATTGACATTTTTGGAAGAAAAATCAAGCTTAATGCCATATTATTGGGAATTAGCCGCCATGTTTGCAAATCAAGTTATTTGCAGCTTCGGGAGTCTTATCCACCAAAGCTTCTCCGCTAGTGGCATCGATCATGCTTTTATCGGTAGACATAAGTCCTTCATAGAAATATTGGATGAAGAGTTGCTCACTGATTTGATGATGGGGGCAACTTGCACACAATTTCTTAAAACGTTCCCAATATTTGTATAGGGATTTTTCATGGTTCTGCCTCACACTACAAATTTATTTTCTTATGCTCGCTGCCCTTGAAGTTAAAAACTATTTCTCCAAGAATAATCTATTCACTTCTTCCAATGTGGTTATACTTCCGGATGACAGATAGTAGAGCCAATCTTTAGCCAAATCTTTTAAAGAGAATGGAAAAGCTCTTAATTTGATTTGCCCTTCAGTAACTCCAGGAGATTTCATACTCGTGCATACCACATGAAATTCTTTTAAGTGTTTGTGAGGATTTTCACCAGCAAGACCATGAAAAATAAGCAAAAGATGTATTAGACCAGACTTTAATTCAAATGAAATATTAATATCTAAATTAAAAAAAGTTATGCATAAAGGTTGTTGGTTCAAAGGGCTGCAAGTTCCTTCAAAGTTTGATTTTTAGCCATGATGTCATTTTCTTTAATATTTGTCCGACTTTCTTTCCTTAATCTGCACAAAGTTTTTTTGATTTCTGGATCAAATTTCAAATCATTTTGATTAGTAGAACGAGTTATAGTCATAAATAATCAACGAAACTCAAATAAACTAGAAAAAATAACTACAAAAAATTACTAAAACAAAATAAGGTTCACAAAAAACAAAAAAGTACATAAATTAATCCCCGGCAACGGCGCCAAATTTGGTGTGCTGTCCCAGATACCCAAAAATAAAATCTTACTTTAGAAAAATATTTATGTAGTAGTGTAAGTAAGAGTCGATCTCACATATAATGATTAATTTAATTTTATATTTTTGTAAACAAAAATTGGAGAATTTTTAATTAAAGAAATAATTTAAATAAAATTAACTAAAATAATTATGAAAATAATTTAATGAAATAAATAGAAGAAAAAGTCTTGGTTCAAATTAACATCCACCATCAAGAATTTACAACTGATCATTGATGTAAGAATAAATCAATTGATATTTTGAACATTCACTGTAAGAATAACTACTCACAGGTGGAATAATTTTTCTCCTATCTCCTTAATTTTAGTTAAGTAGACACACGCGTTCTAAATTATCCTTATTACTAAACAACCTTCAGCACGTGCTAAATATTTAATTTAATAGCAGCTTTAAGAATTAGAAAAATCGCTGAACTAAACAACACAAGCCACACGTTTGCATTTAATTTAGATGAACATTCTTCCTAAGATATAATAATATTTTGATCTATAAAATAATTATTAATCTTAATCACTTCACAAATAGCTGTAGATTAATATGAATAATAAACTAGTAGGCCTCAATAGTAATTAAACAAATCAATCATAAAATTAAGTATAGAAGAATATTCAATACTCAAAATATAAATTGAACAATTAAAATAAATTAGATCTCACATTGTATTAATCTTGATGGCTTCAGACACTTAAACCAAGAAAAATAATTTAGCCACACATAACTATGAAAAGCACTACAGAATAAAATAGAGAATTTTCTAACAAAATATTATGTTTTCTATTGTATCTTAAACTCTCTATTTATATGCTACATAATCCTCATAACCCTAATAGGAATTATACTTTTCAAACCCTAATAGGATTTAAAATATAAAATAAAATAAATATAGAATTCTTATTTATTTTTCTATTCCTAATTTGCGAAGGATTGCTTTAATTTATTTGCATTACAATTCATTAGCGTAGCTGAACCCTCATGGAAATAAGGAAGATATCATACCATACAGTGGAACCCAACATGGAATTAAAGAAAGAAACCAATTAGTAGTTCTTCATTTGGTCGTGAGATCTACGCGTGAAAAAACCAAGCTGGAATCTGCTGACCACAGCCGCGCATGGTGTACGCTTCGCTGCTTCCATACCCGATCGCGCATGGCGCGAAAGCTGCCCTTATCCTTCATTGATTAAACGACATCGTTCCTTGCACAGTCGGCTGACTCCTTGCCTGATGCCGCACCTGACGCGACTTTGTCCATGCAGCTTTATTACAAAACTGCCATCAAGAGCTAATAATTTACCATTTTGCCATCTAGCCCAAATAATTCTTACAAAATAAAATAAAAATTAATAAAAATAATATAAAATTAATAAAAACACATAGTAACACATAAATTATCTAAAATGCTAAAAAAACTTAAAAACTCAAAACTAATTAAGTCTAAAAATACCTCATAAATAGATATAAAATTTACTTATTATTGGGGGCACGGTACATATTTATTAGTACTACAACTGATGGGGTAATTATTTAGTGGTTATGAGTATCTGTCATGTGATATCTCATAACATTCATGTATTGTCATTTCAGTACTTAAAGTGAAATGACTCATTTTAAGTATTTAAATGATAGTACATGAATGGTATGGGACACCACGTGTCAGGTATCCTAAGAATATCTAATAATTTTTCCAAGTGATGACGACTAAAGAGAAAAGAAAGAGGCATAAAAGGGCAGCATAAAATTGAAACCTTTGAATACGTCAGTTCAAATGAATGAAAATACACTACAAATTAAGAATTTTCAAGAGACGATGGAAATGGTGAAATGGGGTTGTGCCTTTTATAGATGGAGTTGTCATAGTGTGATTACTTGTCATATCCATTAAAAAGAAATTAAAAGACTCACTATCCCATCAATTTTTCAACATTTCAACATAAATGGGCTCACAGTTTCAAATGCCAAAAGCATGAGATTATAAGTTGTTCATCAATATGACAATATCCATGGTACATTGGCAGGCATATATTGAATCCCAACATGTCAGCTAAGTACAGGAAAAAATGATTGATTGATTGATTTGAGATCACCAAAAGTACATAATTTACTACAAACACTTATTAAACAGTACATGATTTGTAAGTGCAATAAGACGGTTGATTTACTTAGAAACACACCTATAAGATAATGTTCGTGAGTTCCACAATCACCGAAACAAAAACACAATCCTATTTTTGTGAAAATGATATTTTCAGTCCTAAACCTATAGTATACAATACAATTTTTGTATAATTGTGCTTTAACAGTTATCCAATTACATGAAAATACGACGTGGTTTTGATTGTACAAGTATGGACTGATCACACGTTGATCGTACTTGTACAAACACAATGACTTGAATCTTGTAGCATCTTGGACCCAAGATATTTCATTTTCATTTATTTGGTCATTGTCTGTCGGTGGGCTACCCAGCCTAACGCACACTGAATCTCATAGCAATATTTTGTCGCAAAGAAGAGAGCATCTAGTTTATTAATATGCGACATCTACTTGGGCTGTTCAACTGATTCAATTTTTTTGATTTTTTACGGGATAGGGACCGATTCCGGTATCGATTTTTTTTGGTGCCGGTGTTTTATGTTCTGGTATAAAAATTTTTGAATTCAATAAAAATTGAAATACCAAAATTAATAATATAAAAAAGTTTGTAAATATATAATTTTTGTATTATTTAATTATTATATATATTATTTTAATTTTTTATTTTATTCGATTTTTTACCAATGAACACCCCTACATCTATTAAGAAAGATTGAACTATTTAATTAGTTGTAAACAAATTTATGTTTAACCATAAATTTGTACCACCAACTATAAACGCTATATAACTCTCTCTTCGTTCAAATTTTTTTTTCAATAATTGGTAGTGCGAACTCAAGCAGCTGGTTAATCATACAAAATCCATTTCAATACCGGTGTATCAATGCTGTAATGGAAAACTTCTTTTTAAAAATGAAAAAATGAGGAGCAAATGTAAAAGGTAAATTCTCTGAGAAAAGGTTAAATAATTACCACATGAACTATTTATAACTTAATTTATACTTTTCCTTAAAGAAAGTAAAGAAAATAAAATATAACTGCTACTCTACGTATTTAATCCCCTGGTTTGCAAACCCAGAAAACTTCCATTTCAGAAGCTTCAGACATAATGAAAGTCACTGAACTGATGTTTGCATGAAGGTACGTAAGCTAGAAACCAATTCAATTAACATATGGATATTTCTCCTCATTCCTTCTGCCACAATTGTCTATCTGCAATGCAAAAGAAATTCTTACTAACAGTATAAAAGGATAATATTATCAACCAAAGGGTAAATAAAGTAAGAGATATTTGACCATATTGTGTAAGATTAGTAAGAAAATGTACACCAGTTCACCTGGTTCTAGGGTTCCCAAGGGTAAGCTCAAGATCATCCGAGGCGCATTCTTCGTGAATCCTCTCTCCTTCCCATGGTTTAACTAGCCTCTTTGTATTACTGCCGAATGCAAACTCAGAGGAAATTGCATCAGACATCGGAACATCTGCTGTTTGATCGAAACCTGCAGCAACTGCCGGAGAGCATGTTCCACTTTGCCCGGGAGTCCACATCCGAGACCCTCCGCCAGAAAATGCCTCTCCGAAGCCGAATGGATTTGGTGAAACAAGGCTGAATGTAGGAGATGATGCCCCGTCTTGGGGAGTTTGAGCACCAGATAGCCACCCTGAATCAGGTGGGGTTTGACGGCCAGGGCTTGGAGGTGTGGAAGAGGGTAGGAAAGGATAGTGCTGGCCAACCCAGGCTGGAACAGCAGTTCGATCATCCCAACTATAGTTCATTCTAGGAGTTCGGGCAGTAGGGGAGCTTAATGGTGGAGTCACAGGTGCACTTATAGAACCTCCAGGAATGTAAAGATGGAGGGGGAACTTGGACGAAGAAGGTGATGAGCCAGATGAGAGGTTTTTGAGCCAAGGAATAAGGGAGTTGGGATCAGCATTGTTGTTGGCACTGGCAGTGCAAAGGGATGAAATTGGGCTGGGAAAGGAAGACGAAGCAGGGCTTGGATTGTAGGATGCACACGGACTTGGTTGGTATGACAAACAAGGACTAGCTGATGCTGAGCCACCAAGAATGTCCATGTGTTCCGCAGGCTTGCATCCCTTTAGAATCACAAAATGATAAGCAGCAGAAAAACATACCAGTTGAGACACTATTATAATTTCCGCAGTTAGCATTCTATTTTTGTTCTTTTTATTTTGACAAGTAATAGTTGCCAATCAGGTACATAACTAGATTTTTAAGTGCACTTTCAAAGATTTCACCTGCTGTCAAATGCAAAAATAAATTTTGTTTATTACTGAGGTAAAGTTATTAGTTGGCCACATGGATATGACACAATCATATGTAACTTTTATCAATTTTTCTTGGTAAAAAAGTGAACCCCTTTCACTTACCACACCAAAAGAATCGTGAGAAAATTAGAATTGGAAGTACCTTAACCTTACCCCTTTCAGTAACACCATTTAGACCCTTTGTGAATTAAAATCATTTACTAATCCAAGACTTAACCCTCACTTCTCCATAGTATGCTATTATTCAGCCATTTGTCAGCTTCAATCCTTCATTATGTAATGAGTATTAAATCAGTTAGACATCAGCATGGGAAAAAGGGATTCACTATCTAAGTCCATGTAGACCATTTTGTTTGCTAAATCCTTAATGATGTGGAATTACTTTGACCCATCAAGGGTTTCCACTTTTCACATAAGATCTCATTGCCAAAGGTTGCTATAGATGCCTTAAACCAAGTCTAGTACACTCTGAAACGAGCAATATTCACTAGTAAAATAAATACTTTCCATTTCCGAGAAGGAAATGCACTTAAAAGGCTAGTAATGAAACTAATGATAGCATGTTTTCCGAAGAGAATTCATCAGATGGAATATTATATGGAGGATCCCTATAGGAAATACAGCCAAAAGGCTACAGGATATCCTCCCTAGTGTAAAGATGATAGGTCCTCAATAGTCAATACGCTATTTTAAAAATTCTACTTGCCTTCTGGTCAAATTTTTCTACATCTGTGTATGTCTAATTCTTAACATTTCAAGACAGACTGATTCTAATTTAGTTTAAAGCTGAAATTAGTCGCATAACTCTCCAATGGTATACATGGCAGTATATATTTTCTTCCAAGCACAGTGCCTAATAAGAAAATTTTAGAATCATAATGGCCATCTAATGCGGTGGTACTTAGGCTATGCAGAAGCACTCTATAAACTGAAAGCTCTTGGTCAAAGCCTCGTCATTGTCCAGCTTTCATAAAAATTTAATCTTTCAGCTACATCCACAACTTGTAAGGCTCCACTTTAGCATTTAAGTATTTTTCAGACAAATCTAGAGCAGCCTAAAATTTAGACTGTTATCCTGGATAAAATTGACTGGGGAACACTTTTTATGACTCCCACCTAGTAATTCAAAAGAATAATCTCCATTTAACCAAATGTGTTCAAGTCGCCCACCAAAATAATATTTTGCCCAACAAAAAAAAAGCACTTGTATTCCAATAATCAAATTAAGCCAACCAGATAACGATATTAAGTTGGCAGGGCGCACATGGACCCATTACTGTTGTTTTTATTCTAACCCTGATCAGGTAATCCTCATACGATGCAAGACTAAAGTTTTTTATTTAACAAAATCTAGATAGCCCAGTTTTCTGTATACTCCTAAAGAACATTAGAGTTGAAGGCGGTCCATTGAGAAGCAATTTAGAAATATTATCACATAACTTTTAAATTATAAGGTCAACTATAATCATACAGCTTCACACGGCACGCTACCTCTCACTTAACCAGCTAGATCTCCCACAGTCGATACTAATTCAATATTAGTAAATCAAAAAAATTAAAGAAATGGAATCCAAAGATTTGATATCTCCTTTCTTACATATATAATCACACGAAGGAAGAAAAGAACATCATTGAACCAATAAGAATGTGAAAGTGGCAATAGCACAGTAGGATACTAATTCAATATTAGTAAATCAAAAAAATTAAAGAAATGGAATCCAAAGATTTGATATCCCCTTTCTTACATATATAATCACATGAAGGAAGAAAAGAACATCATTGAACCAATAAGAATGTGAAAGTGGCAATAGCACAGTAGCAAAAGCATATAAAATTATGTTTGTACGACATTTAAAAAACAGAAAATAAACAAATGAAAAGAACCAAAAAAACAGAAAAGGCCCACACGCCATACACCACAAAAAAGCCCATGCAATCCCACGCGTGAGTTGAAAAAGTGTCACCCGGGAATCTCGGATAAAGAAAAACCTCCATGAATTACTTTATCAAATGACTGAATTGCCACCGCCCATAAAAAAGATAGCGAAGGGCAGTTTGGGAAACAAAATCCAGCTGAGCTGAACCGAAAGGAAAATGATTTTCCCGAGAAATAAATACCTTCACAATCAGAATCCTGATTATTACATACCGTCAACAGACTGCCAGGTTTAACAAAGGCTGAAAATGTGCAATAAAGCAAGTGGAAGTTGTTCAAGGTAGGAGATGAGTGGTACTTAAAAAGACAAAATTGCCCAATTCCACCAAGTAAATTACAGGTCATTAGCTAGTTAAGGGAAAGAAATTAGTGAAATCTTGAGGGGCATTACTATGTAATAGTATGAAATCCCAGCGTGGCTTGCTCAGTTTCTCGTCAGAATGTTCTCAGAAGAAGAGAATCTTTCCCTCTCTATGTATTTGTTAGTAATAAATTTTACTTCGTCAGAGAGTTCACAGAAGAAGAGAATCTTTCCCTCTCTATGTATTTGTTAATAAATTTTACTGAAAGAGAATATTTTGTGTTTCGCGCAGTTAATGATGGAGTACATCACATACGGAAGTAATAGTAAGCCTAAAAGACATCTGTGATCTGTGATCAGTACATAGACTAATCTGAACCGTCCACAACTACTAGCTACGTCATTAGGAAAGACTTGTGTAATGTTAAATTTTCAGCTAAAATCTTCTTCCTTGTGCTAATGTGGCCTATTGTGCACCAGCCAAGCACTCGGTTGAATGTGGCGCATGTTAGTCTACAAGATCCGGTGAGAGAGACGGTATAGCCTCTAGTTCCTAGGTCAACCTCAACACAGCTATTCCTGCTTGAATTATCGAAGGCCACAAATTTAGGCACAGAGATCAAACATCGATTCAGAGATCGGCAGAAATAGAAAGAGTGACTCGGTTATGAAGATTAATAGCTCGGCTATCATACACCAGACGGCGAAGTTTAGCCAAAATCACGGCTAGAAACTGAAAAGTAATTCTTCATCTAGAACACTACCAGTGAATTAAAATATAAAACAGTGAATTACTTGGAAGTGAACGAATTATTACCTTTCTGTAAGTGGTGCCGTCTTCTTCAACGGTCCAGCCTGCCTCGTTACAGAGAGCCTTTAACACCTCGTTGTTGTCGCAGTGTTTGGGCAGCTTGTAGTTGCCATACAACCTCAGTCCGGCGAAGATCTTGGCGGCGATCGCTCTCCGGCGTCTCTCCCTCCGCTTGTTGTTCTCTCTCTCCTTCCATGTCGGAAGCCTCGACCCCGACATCATACCAGGACCGTTCTACTGTCAGGACCGGAAATAATTCGAGTACAGAACCGTATACTGAATTTGTTGTAATTTTTTTGATTGATTGAACTTTGAAGTGAGAGTTAAATAAATGAAATGAAAATTGGATTGTGGACCGGAGATGAGATAGGAGGAGATGGAAGGAAATTATAGAGGTTAGTTTTGGTTACGTGAATTTTGATTATAATTACGAAAGAGCCCACAGAATTATTTTATTCTTTTGCTCAATAACCTGGAAATGTGGGTCTCGCACGTGGTTAGTGTTTTCAGAGGGGGGAGAGAGAAGGTGGGGCCGGGTTGTTGCCAAGGAAGAAAGTCGAACATGTGAAGACCGGAAATATTTGTTGGGTTATTTGGGTTTCACTCGTGCAACCGGTTTCTAGCTCTTTAAATGGTAAATATATACATACGGATGGGGGTGGCGTGTTTATCGGTAAAAAATTAAATCAATATCAAAAAATTAAATCGATATCGAACTGAAAATGTCATTAAAATAAGAATCGATATTAATATTGAATTATCAATTTTAATATCGGTTCGGTACAAATTCGATTCGAATTTTTCGGTTCGATTTTCAGTTTATACCGATTGATAATATATATAATTATAATTTATAAATAATAATTATATATTAATTTATTTATAAATTATAATTATATATATTATTATATATATAATAATAATTAATATAAATTTAATATTATATTATTTATTTTGGTTCTTTCAGTATACCGATTTTTACCGAAATTCAAAAATGTTCATACCGTTACGGGTATCGAAAAGTATAAAAAATAAAAAAAAATCGATAAAAAAAAAATAGGTACAGAAAAAAACCGATACCGAAAAAATCAGTACCGACCGGTTCGGTAAAAAACCGAAAAAACCAAATTTTTTGAACACTCCTATATACGGGACTAATTCATTGATAACATTATAAAAATTAATTTATTTTGATAATAGATTTTAATCGTTTAGGATGAGATTTGACGATTTATATGGTCTACTCTCGCGGTATAATATCTAGGTATCTGTAGTATTATACGGCGTACGAGTGATATTGTCTAAAATACCCCTAACATTAATATGAACAAACTTACCATTTGCAGTATCATACAACGGGCGATGAAAATTACGAAAATGCCATTGTAATATTAAACGAGTGATGACATTTTTGAAATATGTATCGTCCACAGTATTATACTACGGACGATATGAACTACAAAAATGTCATCAGAAGTTTCGGATGACATTTTTGAAATTCCTATCGTTCACAGTATAATACTACAAACGGTAGATATAAGTTCGCACGGCGTCGTTTTAAGGAGTACTCTCGTCCGTAATATAATACTGCGAACGTTGTCCACTTAAAACTCTTCTATTTTTCACGATCTTTCACATTTGAGATCTAGATGACCCAAGCACATTTAAGAGAAAAATGACTAAGTAACCGTTTTGATCGGCACATAACTTTTACATTCTGAGATATTTGCTCTTACCCGCTAAAATAAGTTATTATATCTATGTTTGTTAAGGTTTATGATAAACAAAGTTGATAAGATTTTGGATTTTTTTTTTGTATACAAAACATCAACTTTATGTCTATATTTATTTTTTGCAAAGTTGTTTTATATACAAAGTGTTCATATATGTTTATTTTGTGTGGTTTAGTTATCAAAATAGAATTCAATGCTGGACCAGTTGATAGTTCTGTATTTTGGGATCAGGCTAACCACATTTCCAGTATTGTATGAAAAAATCCTCACTTTACACGTTCTTTAAGAATAGATGAGAGTGGAAGATCTATAAAAATGTGGGTGTTAAATGATACCCAAAAAATAGTTATTAAAAGATTGGGGGTTCGAGATATTTTGTGATACAAATTTATATAACCAGTTAGATGTTAGATTAATAGAAATTTGGTGGAGCATTGGTGTAGTGAGACAAATACATTTCACTTCCCAATGGATGAAATAACAATAACCTTAGATGTATACTTCATTTTGGGATTACCGGTTATAGGTCGACCATTAAAATGTACATTAATAAAAAGTGAAAAAAAAATTGAACAAAAAGAATTTAGTAAATATGTATTGAATAAAGATAAGCCGTATAATTGAGGGGGTATTGTCTTGAGTTGGTTGGTCGATAGATTTTCTAAACTGCCCCTAGATGCCGACCTGGAGATGCTGGTGACGTATACCAAAGCGTACGTAATGTATATACTAGGAAAGATTTTATTTCCATCTCCTTCTCGCGATGTCATACATCCTAGATATCTTTTATTTCTATAAAATGTTGGCAAAGTGTGCGATTATGCATGGGGAGCTACGGTTTTGGCTTGTTTGTACCGCAGTTTATAGAAAGCCTCTCGCCTCGATGCTAAAAGCTTTTCGGGATGTTTAACACTTTTGTTGGTATCTTATTGACTCTACTTGTAATGCCCCTAAATCCAAGCTCACATAGCTCAAACTTGAGATGTCAAAATACACAACTAATACAAAACACAAAAAATATAAAACTCAATAATATGCAACTAAGTCTTCACTATTATTGTCACACTATTATACAACATAGTGAAGACTATTATCTACAGACTCGAACCATCACTCAATTCCCCGGTTAGTCCCAGCTACACTTTCATTACCTGAAGAACAATGGAACAAAAAGAAAGAGTGAGCTTAAATAGCCCAGTAAAAAAATATCATGACAAAGATAATGATGAATAAATTATCATTAGCCTTCAGCAATTGAGTTCTTAATTGAATATAATAAACAATAAGTTTTAAATCAATAACTGCAGTTAAGTTCTTAAACAAAGTTCAGATCAACAGCTGCAGCAGAACAACAACCATTAGGAAAATTATGCAGATCATGATGTCAACTAGCTTTTCTTTTTCATAAAAATCACTATTAATCTTTATCGTCTTAAACGTCATTGGTCATGATCATACAAATTCACAGTTCCTGATCATAATCATGTAAATCAACAGTTCATCGTTGCATTATGGGCCAAAGATATTCAAATATAACATCAATGGTTATGATCATGTCAGTTTACAACCTTTAGTCATAATCATACCAAACAACAGTTCATCTTTGCATTATAGGCCAAAGATATTCAAATCTAACATCAATGGTCATGATCATACCAGTCTACAACCTTTGATCATAATCATACCAAACAACAGTTCATCTTTGCACTACGGGCCAAAGATATTCAAATATAACACCAATGGTCATGATTATACCAGTTTACAGTATTTGGTCATAATTATACCAAACAACAGTTCTTTTTTTCCCTTGACCAAAGAAAATAATCACCACATGCCCTAAAAGACACTCAATCATTATATCGTCTTTATCCTATCATTTGTGCCCCAGACCACAAATATTCATCAATTATCTTTGCACTTAGGCCTAAGATATTCACAACAACTTGATTCTTGATGATTAGTATAAATAACAGTGACATAAATGATAAACAGAAGAAACAGGATAAATAATAAATATTAGAAGTTTACAATTTTACTTTGTGCAGATTCAAATAATGTATAAATTGTCAACATGATGTGGAGTCAAATTCAAGAATGATTTTCAAGATTCACAGTTCAAAAATAGTGGTTAAAGTTCAATATAAAGGATCAGAAAAATAGAAAGGTTCAATTGAAATGATATTAAATGAAGCGCAAACTATTAATGAACATATAATCATTTCAATAAGTTTTACTAAATAGTACTTACGATAGTAAATTTAAGGATATGAAATAAAATGATATCCTCTACAAGTAAGAAATAAAATGATATCCTTTTACGAGTATGAAAAGAATGATACCACTTACCTTGATATTGTGAAACAAAATTTATGGCCAAACAAATCCTTCCTTGTTTATCTATGTATTAGTAAAGAATCTAACTTTTGGGTCTTCTAGAGTTTTCAAAATCTCTTTATGTTTTCAAAATAATGTTACTCTCGAAAAGATATACGGCATAGACTCAAGAATCACTCAATTCGGAGTTAATATGAATGAGTTATGAATTTTTAAAATTAACACTGAAAATAGTGATGAAAATCAGAATAGGTTATTTTTTTTAGAATTTTGAAGGCATGAAGATGACTTCAGATGACTTTTCTTCCTTCTTCAAAGTTGTAAAGGACGAAAAACTGAAGGGACAAGCTTTGAATTAATTAAATTCTGACAAATAATAAATTTACTATGATTTTTCAAAAGAGTTGTTGTACATAAGAAAATTTAACTCGGGAATTCAAAGAAAAATGCGAAAGATTTCAAAACTTGAAATGACTTGGAATATAAATGTAGCACTCTAACTTATATTTATCAATACATGAGGTAACTTAGCATACATAGATAGAAACTTACATTAAAAAAAAATTTAGAGAATGGAAGAAAATATATGTAAGAAAGTTATGATTTTTTAAAAAAATTAAGTCCTCTATTTATAGCCAAAATTCAAGATTTCTTAATTTAATACAAATCGTTCAATTCAAGATAATGTTTAATCCATACAATATATTTTATCTTTTAAGATTTCTTTAATCTAAACCATTCATTTAATAAAATAATTAACTTTATATATAAATCAATTAACTTTATATATAAAACAACTAACTTTATATATAAATCAATTAATTTTATATATAAAACAAATAACTTTATATATAAATCAATTAACTTTATATATAAATCAATTAATTTTATATAAATCAATTAACTTTATCAATTAATTTTATATATAAAATAATTAACTTTATATAAATTAACTAATTATATATATAAAATAATTAACTTTATATAAATAAATTAATTTTACATATAAAACAATTAACTTTATATATAAAATAATTAACTTTATATAAATCAATTAATTTTATATATAAAATAATTAACTTTATATATAAAATAATTAACTTTATATAAATCAATTAATTTTATATATAAAATAATTAATTTTATTTATAAAATAAATAACTTTATATAATGTATATAAAAAAAATAACTTTATAAATTATTTTAATAATAATTCACCAATTATTTACAATTATTCATTATTATAACCAATTCTTATAAATGCAGTGTAATTAGCTTTCTAAATTAGAGACTCATAATACCCGTAGAAATACCAACTAATAATAAAATACAAAAGTTAAATCAACATCATAATAATGATAACAATAATGTAAAAAATAAATAAAAGAAAGAGCACGTTACTGTGTAATTGTGACGCCCCCAAATCCGGGTCCCTTGAACCTCGGGTTCGGTGCTCACTATTCATCACTTGACAAACATTCATAAAGTAAACTTCAATAACTCGCGGAAAACATACATAATCTCATTACAAAACGTACCTTCAATCCCAGGTTCCATTAACCTTAATACCTCATCATTACCTTATAACATAAAAGGTTTACACATAAAGTACGACTAATTACTTCTACTCGTTCATCTTTCCTTTGTCGTGGTACTCCTTAGATCCCTCGGCTTAACTGAAAATAGTTCATGATATAGCAAGGGTGAGCAACGACTTTGCCCAGCAAGTTTAAATAAATAAGAAATGATATATCATGAATAAAAAGATTCATCGTCAAGGGTTTCAACAATAGATAACAATTGTGAAATAACAAGAATCAATGTTCAATAAAAGAATGGATTGACTCTTTACTGCTGAGTGGTCTCAAAGGACCATGAACTGCTACTAAGGTAAAAACAGACATACAATGTCTGACTCCTTGTTAAAAATAACGGGACACTCGAGGGGATCAGTCCTCTCATGTCCTATGTATATGCATAACATTTAGATTTCTTGCGCGCGTTCGGTTTCCCGACAAATAAAAATCCCCTTTAACTAGGGTTGTTCTTTCTCAGTCTTCTGTAAGAATCCGCACCAGCCAATGGTTTGGATAAGCTTTTATAATATTCAATTAAATGAATTTAAACATGCATTTGTCTAGCCGAAACAATTAGCTTAGACATCCTTAAACAGTTCGTGAATTTATGAACTATAACAGTTGTAAAAGCACTATGTGCGAATACAATAACCAATAATGAGGTGGAATAATTTTAGATAATTAATCCACTTTAAATTCTGTCAAATAACTTCGAGTGTAGTATTTGCTCAACAATAATTTGAATAGCTCAATGTAAATAAAGTTGAAGGAAACTTGCAACAATAAATACAAGTTAGGGTTAAGAAGAACTTGCCTGTTCCGCTGACTACTGCTATTCAACTTAAAAATACTTCCTTTGGGTGACCTAATATTCAATAACATTGATCCTCCAATTAGCATAACACATATAAGTTTATTTAACATTAATAACCTTAACATATATGTCTTAAATCATCTATCACTTAATCATAACCTTAAAACTCTTAATAATATTATTAATCCCTTAATAATATTTTAACTTACATAACCATCACTTCATTATAAACACCACATATAATATTATTAATCGTATAATAATATTTTAACCATTTATTATTTCAATAATAAATCACTTAGCTCCTCAATATTATTAACCATCTAATAATCATCTAAATCTCTTTATTATCTTAAACACTTATTAACATTAGTAATAATTAACTAATGCTTTACACTAACCCCAATGATATTAATAATATCTTAATCATTTATAAATATTATTAACCATTTAATAATATTTTATCCTCTCAATAATATTATCAATCATTTAATAATACCCTTATCTTTAGTTAATATTATTAATCAATTAATAATATCTCAATCATATGTTAACATTATTAATAATATCTTACTCTTCAAATAATATTATTCATCAAATAATATCTTCAATAACTCATAAATATTATTATCCATTTAATAATATTTTACACCCAAAATAATATCATTTAATACTATTTTCTTCTTTCATTAATATTATTAACCATTTAATAATATTCTATTCTCATACTAATATTATTAACCATTTAATAATATTTTATTCTCATACTAATATTATTAACCATTTAATAATATTTTAATCCTTTAATAATATTATTAATCATTTAATAATATTCTACTCCTGTATTAATATTATTAATCATTTAATAATATTTTAATCCTTTATTAATATTATTAATCATTTAATAATATTCTACTCCTTTATTAATATTATTAATCATTTAATAATATTCTACTCCTTTATTAATATTATTAATCATTTAATAATATTTTAATCCTTCATTAATATTATTAATCATTTAATAATATTTTATTAACTTACTAATATTATTAACCATTTAATAATATTTTAATCATTCATTAATATTATTAACTATTTAATAATATTTTAATCCTTTATTAATATTATTAATCATTTAATAATATTTTATTAACTTACTAATATTATTAACCATTTAATAATATTTTAATCATTCATTAATATTATTAACCATTTAATAATATTTTAATCTCTTATTAATATTATTAACTATTTAATAATATTTTAACAATCCTCAAATCCTTTAATGATTATTTAAATAATAATCTCTTAATTAATTAAACCCATTTATTATTTAATATTTATTAAATAACAAATGATCATTTTATTCATTTCATCTCCCTTTAATTATTATTTAACATCCTTTAAATAATAATTAACTAATTATCCTTATTTATTAAAATAATAAATAATTACCTTATTAACTTCATCTTTCTTTAATTACCATTTAATATCCTTTAAATAATAATTAATTATAATAATAGCTTTTATTTACTTTATTTATTATTTATTATAAATAATAAATAATTATTAAAGTTGGGTCCCAAATTAATTATATTAATTTTTAAGCAATTTTATCAATTTTGGACTTAAAAGACCCGGCCCGACCCGACCCGGAACGGAAAACTCACTGGCCGTGAATAGTGACCAAGGGCCCCGGCCCTCCTTTTACAAAGGAAACAAGGGCCCCGGCCCTCCTCTTGCAGAAACTGCAGAATTGCCATTTTCTGATTTTTCAACTTTTGCTCCTTTGATTAAAACTTGAATAAAATGAAATCTACAAATCCAAATGACCTCAAATTGGTATCGATGGATTCGTATCTTCCTAAACTACAATATTCCATCATTGGATCAAATTTTTGGAAAGGTTTTGGTTATGAAAAATAGCCACAAAGTGGACTATTTGTACATTGGGTTCTTAAAATGAGCCTATTTGGTTCAAAAATCATATCTTAACCATAACAACTCGTATGAACATTATACCAACTAGGTTTTGCTCTTAACTTATATATTTACCATATCAAAGAAGAAAATTTCAAACACAACCTCTAGCTTTCAAAATGAAATGCTATAAATCACAACCCCAACTAGGGTTTACCGGTAAAACTTAATATAGACATTTCTTGCATTTTTATGCATACCGCTCATACCAAAACATGATTTAACTACATCAAACCATGAATATACTTATATATCATAGTTTTAGACTTCTAGATCATCAAAATAACTTTTGATCGGTTAAAAATACTTTTTGACCGATTAAAACATATATAGACTATATAAATTAACTAAGGAAGGGTTAGAACACTTTTCAACCTTCATAGTTCCTTCTATGGAGATATTCTTCTTGCTAGGCCTCTTCTTCCTTCTTGAGTGAACCATTAGCACACTAGCTCACAAGCTCTCTAGCTTTTTCCTCTCAACTTACAAGTATTTCTCTCTTTAGCTCTCAAATGCTCTCTCTCTTTTCACTCTTGAAATCTCTAGCAAATGAACCAACCAACATAATACTTGTGTGGAGTATCTTATTTATAGTCATCTACTAAACCATCATCAATTCTCCTAATCAACCAATGTTGGTCAAATTAAGGCTAATTGGTGCTTACTATTGCATGAATGACTAGGTTGATTGACATTGTGATTGACCTTAGTTGTTCACCTACTATGACAAGGAGTAAATTGAAAGCAACTTGGAAAATCAAGCAACCCCAAGTGGGGCCCCCTAAATCTCAGCAAAATGGGATTAGATCCCCCATTTTTGCTTTATTTTTATTACATTTATTATACATATATACACCAATTGATATATATACATATATATAATGTTTGACCAACATTTTGACTTCCTATTGGGCTCCACTTTGGACTTAGGTATTAAATAAGTTGGGCTCATTCATTTAATTTGTTTGGGCTCAATTTATTTATCACATTGGGCTAACATTTAAATAATCTATGTTACATTTAATTAAAACAAGCATTGGGCTAGTTTAATTAATTACATGGATCAATGTTTAATTAAATTATATAGGCTACTAGGTTAGTTTATTGGACCTAGTTTAATATATCATTTGGACTTATTATATAATCCAATTAGAGTTGCTATTTATAAGTCAATTGGACTCCTTAATTAATTTAGCTTATATAACACTATTACTTACAAATTCTTGGGTTTGTTTTAATGAAACCCTAACACATATTAATACAAGTACTTTGACTTGATTAATTTAATTCATTCACTAACCCTTATCATCAAATTGGGTTTATAATATAATTAACCATACATAAACAATTATTCCCACATTGGATTATCTTAAATAATTCATTTACTTCTTCTTTCTCATTATTCATACAAGTAATTAACTTGTTCACTATAAATCTTCTTAATTGCCATACAAGGCCAACATTCAAGCTTTGTGATTTCATCACATAAGTTTCTCTTGAAATCTTTTTCCTTCTTTAGTTAATTAATTTAATTAACTAAATTAATATCCTTCATCTTACAACTTAACACATACACACATACTTCATACCTCATATTTTCTTATGGATATAATTAAATAATAATAAAAAAAAAACTGGGTTCGTAATTTTCTCGATCATTACATTCACCCCTCCTTATAAGGATTCTGTCCCCAGAATCATCGTTATAAGATTACTTAAGATTTTCTTATCATCTGTTCTTTTTTTTTTTTTCCGACTCTTTTCCTCGTATATCCGAATTAATTTTACGGACAAGTTACCCTTCATGTATCTAACACAATCCTTTGATTTAAAGACACTCCCTTTTAATAAAGTATTCTACTTTCTTCGGGAAATTCTTTTTATTTAGTGAAATTCTCAGTCAGATAGTATTCGAATCAAATAATACCTAAACGATTATATTATTGATCGAAAACAACTGTCATCATACCTCTTAGTTTTCTTGATATTACTTCTCGCCTTCAGGCAGTCCTTAAACGGATGACCCATTCTTCCACAAATAAAACACTTCCAATTCTTTCTAGGACCAGGACAGTTTGAAGCACCGTGTCCTTTCCCTCCATATCTATAGCAACTATCTGGCCCTTTTAGACATACTCCTATGTGGTTCTTTCCACAACTTTCACAACTTTCTATTCTTTGTTTGTCTTTTCTTTGACCATTCTCACTATTTTTATGGTTCCTCTTTCGTTTATGAGCGTTACAACCTCTGCTACTTCCTTTACCATTTTCTTCTTCACTTTTCTTTCCTCTCCTGATTATACTCTGTCAAAATCCTTACCTCCGCCTTCTGCTATGATTGTCTTTCCTATCATTGCTGAAAACGTGTTAATCCGAAAAAGTGAAACCTTACTGTAGATCCATGTATTTAATTCTTGTTCAAACCTTCTTGTCTTTCATTCTTCCGTGTCCACTTAATGTGGAGCAAATCTTGCTAGCTCATTAAACTTGGCGGCATATTCTGCTACCGTCATACCTCCTTGTTGAGTTCCAAAAATTTCACTTCCAATCTTATCTTTGTACTATTTGGAAAATAGTTTTCAAAGAATAATTTTTTTACAACGAGTCCACGTAACCATCCTTCTCCTGTTCGGCTTTTGTCCACCAATAATCAGCCTCTCCCTTCATTATGAAGGTGTCAATTGCTGTCTTCCATTCCTTTGCAACACGTGCAACTTCAAACACTTTCTCCATATTTTCCATCCTTGTCTGAGCTTCGATTGGATCTGTCGACCCTCGAAACTCAGGTGGTTCTATTACTTTAACATCCTTAAAATTTGCCACTCGATTTTATTTTTTTCCGACGAACTTCCAAATACTGGATTTCTGCTTTGTATCGCTTTTGCTACCATATTAGCAAAAGTTTGCATCGGGTCCATCTAACCTCCTTCACTATTAATTGATTCTTCCATCCTCCGATTTCGGGGTTGTCTATGCGGCGACGTTATCTGTTTTTAAATTAAAACTTACGTTATGCTCTTATATTCTGTTCCTTACATTCATTCTTATAGCATTTAATAATAATGCTCACAGTATCACTCTAAAGCATATAAACATAACATCTATATTTATACGCAACCAATAGTGCCTTAGCACTTTACATTTTGAAACCTACTTCAATAAACGCTCATATCCCATAAAGACTGCAAAAGTCGGGACTTAACATAACCATCTAACCCACATACTCCAAGAGTTGAGTTTTACAAACACTTAGTATCACTTATTCCTCTTATTCAAAATATTTTACATTCCTTACCCCGGAACTTAATAATTCGAATACCGTCTGCTTCTTATGTTTCCTTACACGTACTTGATTGCTAAGTAGTGTATCACTATTCTTCTTTAATTTCTCCTTATCCAGAAAAATTTCACTATCATGCTAAACATTGTCATTTATTCCTCATTATATCCTTCATTAGTCTTATACCCAACATCGTATTCTTGAAAATTTCTCATGCTGTTTATCAGCTTATTCCTTTCTTCCTCTTTCCGAAGTCTCCGTATCTTTAAACAAATACTCACACCTTCTCTGATAATGATTCTCTTCAAACCTAAGTAACTGTGGTGTCACAAACGTGATTACCCACCTTATCCTTCTTCAAATCATAGCTTGCTCCTCGATGCAAGACATCACTATATAACACAACTTACCAGTAGTATTCAGGAGAATCATACTGGCCACAACACAATTCTCAATTCACTAATAACTAAATCTTTATCTATGACCTTGTTCTAACCTCCATCACAACTTGTTCATCGAACTTACCACACAATATGAGTTCAGGAACTTACCACAATCGCATGGCTTGAGGAACTTATCCTAGTCAGACTTTAGTCGTCCATTCGCTGAGGGGATCCACCATACAATTATGAGTTACGAACTTACCATAGGTGTGAGTTTTAAGAACACGCACCTAATCTCTACATTCTCTACCTATCCGATATACTATGAGAAAAGACTCACCTTCTCACCATATATATATCGAATAGCGCGACCCAAGATTTCACTGATTATCATATTTAGGAAGCTAAGTGGTTGTCAAACCAAACACAATCTCCTGCCCATACAAGAAATTGGTCAACTCGGCCACTATATTACTATAGGAAGCTAAGCGGTTCTAAAACCAAGCACTAATTCCCCGCCCATACAAGGAATCGCACAACTCAACCACTAATATGAGTTCTCAAATAAAATCTACAACCTATAATTTACTTATTAACTTAATATGAATTTTCTTAATCCATACTTTAACACATAACTCCTCACGAGTTCATCTTCGTAGATCATTTCACGATCTTAATATTATTCTTTCTACTACACAACAATCTTATTATAAGATGTCGTCTATCACTTCTTTGATATCCTCTTTCAGATATTTATTCCTTGTCTCTGGATTTTCTCCAATTTCATTGATTCATTCCTCAAAAGCGTCTACTATTAGACTCATCAATCGTCTGTAAGGAATTATGGTCTAATTCCTTATCTTTCTTCCCTATTGTCTAGAGTATTCTTTCTTTAGAACTTTCTCTTGACATTACCGTTTGGCATAATACGGTAGTATTATTACCTCTCTGTTGATTTTAGGCATACACTTTTAATGCCAGCATATAATCTAATCACTTAAAATTTATTAACATATTCTTCCTTGGTACGTAGTACCCTATCATTTATACAGCTACACACTTCTAAGCATTCTTTTGCTTATTAATCATACACACAATTATCAGTCACCTATCTTCAAATCGTTTGATAGCCTAAACGTTATATCTCGATCTTCTCATTCAACATACATTCTTCAAACTTCCATACTATAGTCATCTTGTCTTTCTATCATCCATTTGCATATTTAATAACCATTTTAATATGCATCACATTAGTACGTAGTACTATACTTGTTCTCAGCACCATGTTAATTACATAACATATCTCGCTTCTTAACTCCAAAGTTGGGATTTTCAAAATTTTAAAACTTATTTCATCATTTGCATAGATAAAATTCAACTTACAGATTAGAAAATCATCCGATTTTTAAATCTTTTAAAATAACTTCCGAAACGTAATTTTTTAAACATATTCTCCAAAGTCAAACTCCCAAAGATATATACTTCCAAAGTTAGACTCCTCAACATTCACTATTATCATTCTTATGAAATTTTTTATCATGCTTATCTCTTCCTACAATCATTCTACTTTTCTCAATCACTTCATCATCATCTGCTTTTATAATTGACTCCAAAAATCTGCTCATTCTTCTATGATTCATTTAACTCTTTAACAACTTATTTGTTTAAACCATCAGTTCATCTCTATTTACTCCGATCATCTTTGCTATCACCGATCCATATAGAACAATCTCCTCAAGATATCCTCAATGTCCTCAAATCATTCATTTGTATCTTAACATCATTTCCTTCTATTATACCTTAGCCACATTTACAACTGATCACTTCTTCTTATCCATTCCCCATTGATTAAGTATCTCTCAATCGTTATTATTTTTCTTCATTATTGCTTAACTTTAACCTTCGGATCATCTTTCGAATCCACATACTCTTCCGATCTAATAACAGATCTTTCTTACTTACACATAACTTTTCTTACTTGATGAATCTTCCACAATTCATCTCCTAAACTCTTTATGAGTTTTCTTGTCTTCTCTACGGTCATAATCCTAAGGTTTTTCCCCACCTAAGGTTTATAACCTACAACTCTGATACCAACCTGTGACGCCCCCAAATCCGGGTCCCTTGAACCTCGGGTTCGGTGCTCACTATTCATCACTTGACAAACATTCATAAAGTAAACTTCAATAACTCGCGGAAAACATACATAATCTCATTACAAAACGTACCTTCAATCCCAGGTTCCATTAACCTTAATACCTCATCATTACCTTATAACATAAAAGGTTTACACATAAAGTACGACTAATTACTTCTACTCGTTCATCTTTCCTTTGTCGTGGTACTCCTTAGATCCCTCGGCTTAACTGAAAATAGTTCATGATATAGCAAGGGTGAGCAACGACTTTGCCCAGCAAGTTTAAATAAATAAGAAATGATATATCATGAATAAAAAGATTCATCGTCAAGGGTTTCAACAATAGATAACAATTGTGAAATAACAAGAATCAATGTTCAATAAAAGAATGGATTGACTCTTTACTGCTGAGTGGTCTCAAAGGACCATGAACTGCTACTAAGGTAAAAACAGACATACAATGTCTGACTCCTTGTTAAAAATAACGGGACACTCGAGGGGATCAGTCCTCTCATGTCCTATGTATATGCATAACATTTAGATTTCTTGCGCGCGTTCGGTTTCCCGACAAATAAAAATCCCCTTTAACTAGGGTTGTTCTTTCTCAGTCTTCTGTAAGAATCCGCACCAGCCAATGGTTTGGATAAGCTTTTATAATATTCAATTAAATGAATTTAAACATGCATTTGTCTAGCCGAAACAATTAGCTTAGACATCCTTAAACAGTTCGTGAATTTATGAACTATAACAGTTGTAAAAGCACTATGTGCGAATACAATAACCAATAATGAGGTGGAATAATTTTAGATAATTAATCCACTTTAAATTCTGTCAAATAACTTCGAGTGTAGTATTTGCTCAACAATAATTTGAATAGCTCAATGTAAATAAAGTTGAAGGAAACTTGCAACAATAAATACAAGTTAGGGTTAAGAAGAACTTGCCTGTTCCGCTGACTACTGCTATTCAACTTAAAAATACTTCCTTTGGGTGACCTAATATTCAATAACATTGATCCTCCAATTAGCATAACACATATAAGTTTATTTAACATTAATAACCTTAACATATATGTCTTAAATCATCTATCACTTAATCATAACCTTAAAACTCTTAATAATATTATTAATCCCTTAATAATATTTTAACTTACATAACCATCACTTCATTATAAACACCACATATAATATTATTAATCGTATAATAATATTTTAACCATTTATTATTTCAATAATAAATCACTTAGCTCCTCAATATTATTAACCATCTAATAATCATCTAAATCTCTTTATTATCTTAAACACTTATTAACATTAGTAATAATTAACTAATGCTTTACACTAACCCCAATGATATTAATAATATCTTAATCATTTATAAATATTATTAACCATTTAATAATATTTTATCCTCTCAATAATATTATCAATCATTTAATAATACCCTTATCTTTAGTTAATATTATTAATCAATTAATAATATCTCAATCATATGTTAACATTATTAATAATATCTTACTCTTCAAATAATATTATTCATCAAATAATATCTTCAATAACTCATAAATATTATTATCCATTTAATAATATTTTACACCCAAAATAATATCATTTAATACTATTTTCTTCTTTCATTAATATTATTAACCATTTAATAATATTCTATTCTCATACTAATATTATTAACCATTTAATAATATTTTATTCTCATACTAATATTATTAACCATTTAATAATATTTTAATCCTTTAATAATATTATTAATCATTTAATAATATTCTACTCCTGTATTAATATTATTAATCATTTAATAATATTTTAATCCTTTATTAATATTATTAATCATTTAATAATATTCTACTCCTTTATTAATATTATTAATCATTTAATAATATTCTACTCCTTTATTAATATTATTAATCATTTAATAATATTTTAATCCTTCATTAATATTATTAATCATTTAATAATATTTTATTAACTTACTAATATTATTAACCATTTAATAATATTTTAATCATTCATTAATATTATTAACTATTTAATAATATTTTAATCCTTTATTAATATTATTAATCATTTAATAATATTTTATTAACTTACTAATATTATTAACCATTTAATAATATTTTAATCATTCATTAATATTATTAACCATTTAATAATATTTTAATCTCTTATTAATATTATTAACTATTTAATAATATTTTAACAATCCTCAAATCCTTTAATGATTATTTAAATAATAATCTCTTAATTAATTAAACCCATTTATTATTTAATATTTATTAAATAACAAATGATCATTTTATTCATTTCATCTCCCTTTAATTATTATTTAACATCCTTTAAATAATAATTAACTAATTATCCTTATTTATTAAAATAATAAATAATTACCTTATTAACTTCATCTTTCTTTAATTACCATTTAATATCCTTTAAATAATAATTAATTATAATAATAGCTTTTATTTACTTTATTTATTATTTATTATAAATAATAAATAATTATTAAAGTTGGGTCCCAAATTAATTATATTAATTTTTAAGCAATTTTATCAATTTTGGACTTAAAAGACCCGGCCCGACCCGACCCGGAACGGAAAACTCACTGGCCGTGAATAGTGACCAAGGGCCCCGGCCCTCCTTTTACAAAGGAAACAAGGGCCCCGGCCCTCCTCTTGCAGAAACTGCAGAATTGCCATTTTCTGATTTTTCAACTTTTGCTCCTTTGATTAAAACTTGAATAAAATGAAATCTACAAATCCAAATGACCTCAAATTGGTATCGATGGATTCGTATCTTCCTAAACTACAATATTCCATCATTGGATCAAATTTTTGGAAAGGTTTTGGTTATGAAAAATAGCCACAAAGTGGACTATTTGTACATTGGGTTCTTAAAATGAGCCTATTTGGTTCAAAAATCATATCTTAACCATAACAACTCGTATGAACATTATACCAACTAGGTTTTGCTCTTAACTTATATATTTACCATATCAAAGAAGAAAATTTCAAACACAACCTCTAGCTTTCAAAATGAAATGCTATAAATCACAACCCCAACTAGGGTTTACCGGTAAAACTTAATATAGACATTTCTTGCATTTTTATGCATACCGCTCATACCAAAACATGATTTAACTACATCAAACCATGAATATACTTATATATCATAGTTTTAGACTTCTAGATCATCAAAATAACTTTTGATCGGTTAAAAATACTTTTTGACCGATTAAAACATATATAGACTATATAAATTAACTAAGGAAGGGTTAGAACACTTTTCAACCTTCATAGTTCCTTCTATGGAGATATTCTTCTTGCTAGGCCTCTTCTTCCTTCTTGAGTGAACCATTAGCACACTAGCTCACAAGCTCTCTAGCTTTTTCCTCTCAACTTACAAGTATTTCTCTCTTTAGCTCTCAAATGCTCTCTCTCTTTTCACTCTTGAAATCTCTAGCAAATGAACCAACCAACATAATACTTGTGTGGAGTATCTTATTTATAGTCATCTACTAAACCATCATCAATTCTCCTAATCAACCAATGTTGGTCAAATTAAGGCTAATTGGTGCTTACTATTGCATGAATGACTAGGTTGATTGACATTGTGATTGACCTTAGTTGTTCACCTACTATGACAAGGAGTAAA
Organism: Hedera helix; assembly: GCA_947179155.2. Taxonomy (NCBI): domain Eukaryota; kingdom Viridiplantae; phylum Streptophyta; class Magnoliopsida; order Apiales; family Araliaceae; genus Hedera; species Hedera helix. The sequence continues at coordinate 40,123,125 of OX359273.1, forward strand.
TTGAAAGCAACTTGGAAAATCAAGCAACCCCAAGTGGGGCCCCCTAAATCTCAGCAAAATGGGATTAGATCCCCCATTTTTGCTTTATTTTTATTACATTTATTATACATATATACACCAATTGATATATATACATATATATAATGTTTGACCAACATTTTGACTTCCTATTGGGCTCCACTTTGGACTTAGGTATTAAATAAGTTGGGCTCATTCATTTAATTTGTTTGGGCTCAATTTATTTATCACATTGGGCTAACATTTAAATAATCTATGTTACATTTAATTAAAACAAGCATTGGGCTAGTTTAATTAATTACATGGATCAATGTTTAATTAAATTATATAGGCTACTAGGTTAGTTTATTGGACCTAGTTTAATATATCATTTGGACTTATTATATAATCCAATTAGAGTTGCTATTTATAAGTCCATTGGACTCCTTAATTAATTTAGCTTATATAACACTATTACTTACAAATTCTTGGGTTTGTTTTAATGAAACCCTAACACATATTAATACAAGTACTTTGACTTGATTAATTTAATTCATTCACTAACCCTTATCATCAAATTGGGTTTATAATATAATTAACCATACATAAACAATTATTCCCACATTGGATTATCTTAAATAATTCATTTACTTCTTCTTTCTCATTATTCATACAAGTAATTAACTTGTTCACTATAAATCTTCTTAATTGCCATACAAGGCCAACATTCAAGCTTTGTGATTTCATCACATAAGCTTCTCTTGAAATCTTTTTCCTTCTTTAGTTAATTAATTTAATTAACTAAATTAATATCCTTCATCTTACAACTTAACACATACACACATACTTCATACCTCATATTTTCTTATGGATATAATTAAATAATAATAAAAAAAAAATTGGGTTCGTAATTTTCTCGATCATTACAGTAATGACAATTATTGATTCAGTAATGTGAATTACTATGCATATGCTACTGTGACAATTATCAATTTAATAATATGAATTATTGTGCATGTGATAATTATTGGTTCAATAAAGTCAATATTGTACAATTGCTACTTTATCAGTTTAATAATATGAAATAATGTATAATATTGTGTGTTATTGTGCAATACCGTATGCTATTGTGCAATACTGTATGTTACTGTGTAATACCGTGTTTTACTATTTTTTTACCACCGGGTATATTAACAGTTAAAAATGATAGTTCTGTTGATCATTTTTATTTAAAAAGGTTAATGTTATCATTTTTTATATCCGACAATATTTCGCTGTGGGGTCCACCAATGTTTGGTTATTTCGGCATCGTCGTACGAATCGAATATTCCCCGACAAAACGAATATTCTCCTACAAGATAAAATTTGCACAAAAAATTTATGTAACTTTAACCTTTGTCTATTTAGTCAATTATTGTTTAAAAAAAGAATTATATGAAAAAAATTAAATTGTATTTAATAAAAGTTGGGATCTTACACTCTTTAAATGTGAATTTACATTGATATTAAAATTACGTCGTACTGTATTTGTAATTTATAACTTGAGCAAATGGTACACAGGTCTGGGTTTACGAACGGTCGACAATTGGGAGGCTTAATTACGAAAGAGGAGTCGACCGCTGGTTGCCTCGGGCAAAAGTATGGTCATATAGAAGAAATATAGACAAAATTAAAGAGCTAAGAAGACCATACCCCCATCACAACCAAATTTTTTTATCGAAAGGAGTTTGATGGGATGACAGCTGCTATAATACGCTAGAGGCTGTATTCATATTTTGACAATTTAGTGGCTCAAAAGTACTAGGAAGCTTGGTATAATGGGACCTCACGTATTCCCCTGATTTGGCTCGACGTCAGTAAATTTCAAATGTCAGATCGCGTGTTAAGACAATTTGGGAAATACAAGATATTCCCAAGGCCCTTATAGAAATGATTGAACTCCGTCGGGAGCGGGGTCTTTCAGCTCTATAGATTATATGGAGCTGCGTGCTGACTACATATGGCGAGATATCGTTTTGGATTTTTCGGTGGCTACTCGATAACATATTAGTCTTGCGGACTACCTCAAGTGGTATATACGCATTAGTCGTACAAGAATTAACCGACCGCAAGTTGAACCAGAGGAGACATATACACCACGTGACTTATTTCAGTAGTACGAGCCTGCAAACCTTGTAAGTCCAATATTCATTTTTATTTATTAAAGATTTATTTTTATTTTTTTTCTTTGCTAATCATATGTATGTGGTGTATCCTTACAGATTGATGCAACTCGTGATTTTGTAAGGAACATTCTTACCGTACCACCTGCGTATAACCTTCGGCACGTGTACGAGGAGTGGTATGCAAGGTCTATCTTGTTTAGGGAAAACAAATAAGGCATATTTGACGACCCGAATGACTTGATCTTTAATGATCCCCCGTATCACTACACTCAAGAAATGTCATTTTTTGGTCCTGGCCCCTTCAGCCAAGCATCTCCTTATTGGCCTGACATCCCATTTCAGAGCTCGCTGGAACCCAAACTACAGTTAATACCTCCACCCCCTTACACATATGATTGGACTCCCTCTACCAATGTAGAGGATATGGGACAAGTGCAGTCTATGCATTTGAATCAAATATTTAAAGAGACGTTTATCCTTGAATCTTATTCGAAGGGAGTGGGACTGTATCACCATATTCTTGGGTGGCTACAAGTGGAGCTAACATTTGTGTTTAAGAGGGATCTGGTGAAACCATTAAAGGCAGCTAAGGTGGAGTGGCTGAATCACAATTGATTTTCGGATGTGGTGAATGAGTCACAGTTTCATCACAAAGGTTCGGATGACGAGTACAGATTGATGTATAAGGATGTACTCTCGCTTCGGTCAGGGAACATGATATAGGATCAAATGATCATCGCATATATCAATTTATTAAAGTTATAAAGATCGTTTTCAAGAAGGGCCATGCAATCTAGGAAGATTTTATTTCACGCCCTACTATTTTTTCCAGTTAGTACAAGGGTGATACAAGGCTTATAGCAAACTGTTCACCTTAGAAAAGAAGAATTACGACATTTTCAATATCTCCCCGTTTTTTTTAACTAGGGATGACAACCGAAATTGTCTGAGTGTGATTTTGTATTTTTTCCCGTTAATCACAATAACCAACATTTTTTTTATTCATTTTAGACCTCAATCAATGGAGAGTTGTACTTATGGATTCATACCACGACAATGTACCGAGCCATAAAATAAGCAGTTAATATCGTCTCGAGTTAGAATATATGGTAATTTACTACTTTTGACTATTTTAATTCTTAATTTCATTAATTATATATCACAAGAGTACTAACAAGTTTTTTTTTTTATTGTACAGTGTGATTTTGTTGCAAACGTCATCCAAATTTTCAGTTCAGAAAGAAAATTCCCTCACAGAAAATTGCCCTCGGCGTTCAAATCCACTAGACCTAAACAGAATAATGGTGTTGATTGTGAAGTGTACGTAATGAAATACATTGACCACGTTGTCCAAGGCATAACTATAGGACCGCTTGACTGATTCGAAGATGATGTATTGCTATTTAGGTGTAGAATTGCCCATGAGTTGCGTAAGCATGAGCTAGAGACATGAGTTTTTCACAAATGACTACGTTAGTTAAGAATATATCTTAAATTATATATTTTATTGGAATTTTATGTTGTATATAAATTTTGATGTTTTTGACAATTGGATTTATTGGAGAATATAGCTTAAATTGTATATTCTATTGAAATATAATGTTGTATATAGATTTTGATATGTTTGACGTGTTTGACAATTGGATTTATTTAATGTTGATATACTATTGGAAATCCTGTATTGTTCAATTTGTTAGTGCATTAGCAGTAGACTTTGAAGTCTTATACTGCAGGCGATTGAAAAATTCAAAATCTCCTGGATGTTTGCACATCGTCCGCAGTATTATACTGCGGACAAGTGAAATTAAAAATTTCTATCGTTCGCAGTATAATACTGCGGACAATAGATTGGCTTAAAATTCCCTGAATGTTATGCACACCTGCAGAATAATAATGCGGACGAGTGAAAATTAAACATAAATTCCCACCGTCCGCAGTATAATATTGCGGACGAATGAAAATTAAAAATTCTCACCATTCGGAGTATTATAGTGCAGACGAGAGATTGACTCAAAATTCCCTGGATGTTGTGCACATCGTCCGCAGTATTATACTGCAGATAAGTGAAAATTACTCAAGCACACAAATTCATAATTATGATTCAGATCAAGTGTAGACATAAATCACTTATATTTTCTCTTATCATGGACAAAATAAAATTTTGCTCTACATTTTGTTCTATCAATAAAGCCCCTCATCCTTTTTCTCTTCGTATTTTTTTCTTCATCAGCGACATTCTTATTTTTCTTAACCACCTTATAGTCAGCTTTACGACATTGATACAATCTATAACAAAAATCATTAGTGTTCATACGTTTTCTACTAGTTTTTATTCTTACTTCAAAACCAACACGTTTCGCATATTTTCTATAAAAAAAAAATCAGCATCTTCCAACGTATCAAACATTTGACCGACATAAAGCATGGTTTCATCATAATTCTTATCAAGAATTTGACAGGCAGTTGTTACATCACTATTATCATGCAATTATTCCTCAGTACTTGACATTGAATAAAATGACTCTTCAGCAAACAGATCCTTTTCAAAACAAGTAAATAACTTGCACAAAAGAAATTACAAATTACCAAGCTACAGATGTATGCATACTAGTATGTATTGTTCTATGAATCGTATGTCCCTGTGAGTGTGAGGAAGACTTTCTGAAGCTGATTGCATATTTTTGGAAAGATTAGTCAGACTCGAGGAAAGCTAGCTAAAACTAGTCAAGGAAGGTCTAGAGTCCGTAGTATTATACTGCGGACGAGATGTCCATCGTCTGCAGTACCATATTGTGGACGAGAGAACTCAATTGTCTATCGTCCGTAGTATAATACTGTAGACGGTGAGTTTGTTCATATTAATGTTAGAAGCATTTTGGATAATATCACTCGTCTGCAGTATAATACTACAGATACCTGTATATTATACTGCGGACAAGGGTCATCTAAGCCGTCATATCTCAGTCTAGATGATTGAGATCTGTTGTAAGGATATATCAACTTTTACAACGTTGTCAATGGATTGGTCTCCTATATATATATATATATATAAATATGGTTTTTTTCATATAATATTTTCACATAAATTATAAAATGATATTCATGTCTGGTGTGCTGTCGCAGACACCCAAAAATAAAATCTTACTTTGAAAAATAAATATGTAGTAGTGCAAGTAAGAGTCGATCCCGCAGAGAATGATTAATTTACTTTTATGTTTTGCAAACCAAAATTAGGGGTTTTTTAATTAAAGAAACAATTTAAATAAAATTACCTAAAATAAATATGCAAGAAATAAATAAGAAGAAAAAGCCTTGCTTTAAGTCAACATCCACCATCAAGATTTTACAATTGATCACTGATGTAAGAATAACTTAATTCATATTTTGAACATTCACCGTAGAAATAACTACTCGCAGGTGGAATAATTTTGCTCCTATCTCCTTAATTTTAGATAAGTAGAGCCATTTAGTCTAAATACTCTTACTAATGAATAACCTCCGACACTTGTTAAAGATTTAATTTAATAGCAGCTTTAATAATTAGAGAGATCGTTGAACTAAATAACACAAGTCACTTGTTTGCATTTAATTTAAATGAATATTCTTCCTAAGATAAAATAATCTTTTGATCTGCAAAACAATTATTAAACTTAGTTGCTTCATCATCCGCAGTAGATTAATATGAATAATAAACTAGTAGTACTCCTAGCAATTAAACAAACCAATCATAAAATTAAGCACAGAAAAATATTCAAAACTCAAAATATAAATTGAACAATTAAAATAAATTAGATTTCACAATGTATAAATCTTGATGGCTTTAATCACTTAAACCAAGAAAAATAATTTAGCTACTCATAGTTGTAGAGAACACCCAAAAAAATAAAAGAGAGAATTTTTCTAATGAAAGTTGTGTCTTACAATGTGTCTTAAGCCCTTTATTTATAGGCTACAAAATTCTCCTAACCCAAATAGGAATTACCCTTTCCAAACCCTAATAGGATTTAAATTACAAAATAAATAAATATAAAAATTATTATTTATTTTTCCAATTCCAATTTGCATTTGGATTCCATAATTTAATCTCCTCACTTTGCCGCTGAAACGGAAACTAAAAATAAAATTAACTGACGCGCTGCCAGCTCACGCCACTCGTAGAAAAAGAAAGAGGAGAAAAGAAAACAGCAGTCGCCAGCCGCCACGCTTGGACCCACGTGATTTCTGACGTCAGCGGCGCTCCGCGCATTGTGCGGACGTTTCTTCATTCCCAACCAACCGCGCATTGCGCGCGATCCTTCAGCTTACTCTTCAAGCCACAAAACGGTGTCGTCGCCCGGCTAATAAATAATTCATCCGCGCATGGCGCGCCCTCTTGCATGTTTCAGCTTATTTACGGTAGAACCAGCTTTAATCGATAAAATTAAAGCTGCTCAAGCTACTGATCCGGAGTTGATGACTATGATGAAGAAAGTACAAGAAGGTGCTATTCCTGAGGCAAGAATCGACGAGAAAGGAATACTTCGAGTTAATTCTCGACTCTGTGTTCCTAACGATCTTGAATTGAAGCATAAAATCATGATGGAGGCACACAACACGCCGTTTGCAATCCACCCAGGGAGTACCAAGATGTATCGAGATCTTCGACATACATTTTGGTGGAACAATATGAAAAGGGAGATTGCAGAATTTATCTCAAGGTGCCTAACTTGTCAACGTGTCAAGGCAGAGCATCAAGTACCTAAGGGCCCATTACAACCACTTGAGGTTCCCGAATGGAAGTGGGAACACATCAATATGGATTTCGTGACGGGTCTTCCCAAGGTTTCTCAAGGCTTAGATGCAATTTGGGTCATCGTAGATAGATTGACCAAATCCGCTCATTTCTTGCCTATTCGAGAAAACTTTTCACTTGAACGTCTTGCCGGTATGTACATAAATGAGATTGTGAGATTGCATGGCATGCCAGTTTCCATAGTATCTGATCGAGATCCTAGATTCACTTCACACTTTTGGATCAGTCTACAAAAAGCTATGGGCACTGAACTACGTTTTAGTTCTGCATACCATCCTCAAACGGACGGACAATCGGAAAGGACGATCCAGACCCTCGAAGATCTTTTGAGACTTTGTGTATTAAACTTCAAAGGAAGTTGGGATAAGTACTTGCCATTGGTGGAATTTTCTTACAACAACAGTTACCAAACAAGCATAGGCATGGCTCCATTCGAGGCTTTGTATGGAAGGAAGTGCCGCTCTCCAGTATGAGGTAGGAGAAGCAAAATTGTTGGGACCCGAGTTGGTACGCTTGACAACAGAAAAGATCCAAATGATCCGACAACGAATACAGACCGCACAAGAACGACAAAAGAGTTATGCTGATCTTCATCGGAGAGACGAAAGTTTCAACGTCGGAGATCATGTATTCTTACGTGTTTCTCCATGGAAAGGGGTTACGAGATTCGGAAAGAGAGGAAAGCTCAACCCTCGATTTATTGGCCCATTTGAAATCCTCGATCGAATAGGAACCGTAGCCTACAGACTAGCCCTACCACCAAGTATGTCTCGCATCCATAACGTTTTTCACATATCTATGTTACGTAAATATGTGAAGGACCCAAACCACGTCATTGAGTTAGAACCAGACGTTATAGCAGAGGATTTAACATACGAGGAGGTACCTGTTAAGATCCTAGATAAGAAGGAGCAGATCCTACGCTCAAAGGTTATACCTCAAGTTAAGGTTTTATGGAAGAACCAAGATACTGAGGAAATGACTTGGGAGCTAGAATCTGAAATGAAATCTAAGTATCCTTACCTCTTCGATATGCCAGGTACGTCAATTTCGGGGACGAAATTTCATAAGGAGTGGAGGTTGTAAGACCCCGAATTTTATGAAATATAAAATTTATTTTTTTCTTCATATATATTTTCATGAAACAGTAAGTGGTTAAATTGATAAAGTTAAAAGTTAAGGATGTTATGTGTAAATTATATTATGTCGGACAATATTCTTTTGGTCGGGGAATATTCGTTCTGTCGGGGAATATTCGTACGACGACGCCGTACGAACCAATCATTAGTGGATCCCACAAAGAATAATTGTCGGATATAGAAAATGACATAAACAATTTTTAAAATGGTCAATGGTACTATTACTTTTAATTGTTAAAATATCCGGTGGTAAAAGAATAGTAATATACGGTATTACAAGTAACATACGATATTGTACAGTAGCACACGGTATTGCACAGTAGCACACGGCATTGCACAGTGTTTCGTATTATTAAACTAATAAAGTGGTTATCGTACAATATTTGACTTTATTGTCACATGCACAATAATTCATGTTATTAAATTGATAATTGTCACAGTAGCATATGCACAGTAATTCACATTATTGAATCAATAATTGTCATGACATAGTAACGTAATCTTTCTTTTACATACTTTCTGCATTATTGTTATCTCTATTATGGTGTTATTTAAACAGTTGTATTTCATTAATTAATTGACTTGATATCTAACTCAGAAAGCCAACTACACTGTATTTATAACAATTAGTCATAATAATGAAAAGTGTGAATTATTGTTGAATAATTGAATTGATAAAGTTATTTGTTTATAATATAAAGTTAGGTGATATAAAATGAATGGTATAGATTAAAGATAATATAGAATTTAAAATATATAGTGTAGATTAAAAGATGATCTTTAAATGAATGGTTTAGATTAAGGAAATCTTAAAAGATGAAATGAATGGTATAGATTAAAGATAATATAGAATTTGAAATGGATGATGTAAATTAAAAGATGATATTTAAATGAATGGTTTATCTTAAAAGATGAAATGAATGGTATGGATTAAACATTATCTTGAAATTAACGGTTTGGATTAAAATAGGAAATCTTGGTTATGATAAGATTTTTGGCTATAAATAGAGGCCTTAACTTAAGGATTTTTCATAAACTTCCTTACTTGTTCTTTCTTTCTCTCTCTAAATACTTCTTGTGAAAGTTTTCTCTAAGTGTGCTTAAGTCATCTTGAGTATTTGTGAAGATTTATAAGTGTACGTGTACTGTTCAAGTTAATCAACCTCATTTAAATCAATATCCAGTCACGTGTTAAGGTAAATGATTATCATTATTTGATTCTTGAAAATAATATCGTTTCTTTCTTACTCATAAGATGTGTCATTTATTTCCATGTATTAATTTATGGGAATAACCTTACGGCGCGGATTACCGCCTGTTGGTGAATAACCTTTCGTATTCATTCCTTATTAATCTCTGAGAATAACCTTACGGTGCGGATTATCGCCTGTTTGGTGAATGACTCTTCGTATTCAATTTTTATTAAATTGTGGAAATAACCTTACGGTGCGGATTATCGCCTGTTGGTGAATAACCTTTCGTATTCATTCCTTATTAATCTCTGAGAATAACCTGACTACGCGGATTACCGCATGTTTGGTGAATTACTCTTTGTATTCATTTCTTATTTGTCTCTTGTGAAAATAATTTGTTTACACGAATTATCACATGACACTTTTATTGCATATTCGTTTATAATATCATTTTCTTTCATATTCGTAAGTGATATTATTTTCCTTTATACTCATAAGGGATACCATCTTTTTCATCTTCCATTATTCAAACTTACTATGGTAAGGGATATTAATTTCATTCACCTTTTGTTAATCAAACCTGCTACGGTAAGGGATATTATTTTCTTTCATACACCTAAATCGAAACTTATTATAGAACTATTGCTTCTATAATTCCTGAAAATATTATATGTTCCATAATAGTTGCACTTCATCATTTCAATTTAACCATCCTATTTACGTGAACCTTTCTATTGAACTGTAACCGTTATTCTGAACTGTGAATCTTGAATATCATTTTTAAATTTCACTCCACATCATGTTGACAATTTTGACATTATTTTAATCTGTACAAAGTAAACTTCTTATACTTATTGTTTATCCTGTTTCTTCTGTTCATCATTTATATCATTCTAATCATCCAAATTCAAGTTGTTGTGAATATCTGTGGCCGGGGGCACAGATGCGATATAATTGTTGAACAGATGATAGATTAAAGGCGATATAATAGGTTAAAGGCGATACATTTGTTCGGTGTCTTTTATGGCACGTGGTGAATGTTCTCTTTGGCCCGTAGTGCAAAGATGAACTGTTGTTTGGTATGATTATGACCAAAGGCTGAATCTGGTATAATCATGACCGTTGGTGTTATATTGAATGTCTTTGGCCCGTAGTGCAAAGATGAACTGTTGATTTGCATGATTATGATCAGGAATTGTGAATTTGTATTATCTTGACTAATGGTATTTCAGATGATAAAAGTTGATCATATTTTTACTAAAAAGAGAAGCGAGTGGACACTATAGTCTGCATTATTCTTCTAATAGATTGTTCATTCCGATGCTATTATTGATCTGAACATTGTTTAAGAATTTAACTGCAGTTTTTGATACAAACCTTGTAGTCTATTGTATTCTATCAAGAACTCAACTGTTGAAGGCTAACGATAATTTACTTGTCATTATCTTAGTCATGATATTCTTTACTGGGCTATTTGAGCTCACCCTTTCTTTTGTTTCATTGTTTTTCAGAAAATGAGAGAGAGTAGCCGGGTCTAGCAGGGGAATGGAGTGACGGTCCGAGTGATAACTATTGTAGTCTTCACATGTTGTATATAGTGTGACAATAATTGTGAAGACTTAGTTGTGTATTATTATACACTGTATTGTTGAACGTTATTCTATCTTGTAATAATTTTGTTGTAGTCTTTTGACGACTCAAGTTTGGGCTGTATGAGCCCAGATTTGGGGGCGTCACAACATAGGGTTTATATATACTACAAATAAAGTCAATAATACTTGTATAATGTAGACCAATCACACATTATTATTTGTAGGCCTAAATATAGATTAATAACCTAAAAAAAAAAAAATCTTTTTTTTTCACATTAAGGATTGTCTTCTTAATTTTTTCAATTAAGGAATTAAATTTTTAATTTTTTTTTACTTTGGAGGTTGTCTTCTCAATTTTTTCAATTAGAGGATTAAACTTTTATTTTTTTTTCACTTTAGGAATTGTCTTATCAATTTTTTCTGATTACGTCAATTGATAGTTATATGTTTGTTTAATTTTTTTTTATTGAATGAAATTATATACTTCCTCCGTCTTAAATTAAAAAATTATTATTGATTTTTGAAAGTTAATTTAAGATATTTTTAATCTAAAAAATGATAAAATATATTAAAAATTAAGAAATAACAAGATTTTAATTAGTAGTACATATATACATTTTAAATATTTATGATTATATTGATTATTGTTGATTTTTTTAAGCTTAGTTTGTAATGTCTTAAATTTACTTTAAAAAATTAATAAATACCGAATTACAAGATTTTCTAAAATCATCATTACAAGATTTTTAAAGTATCAATAATCAATATAATGATAAATATTTAAAATGTATAAATGTACTACTAATTAAAATCTTGTTATTTCATATTTTTAAATATATTTTATCAATTTTGGTATTAAAAATATTTTAAATTAACTTTCAAAAGTCAATAATTGTCAAAATCGAGTAGGAGAACAATTATCAGAACCGAATATGTGATTTAACTGATCGAGGCGTTAACAGTTTTCACCAAATATACCAATTCCTAGAAGAAGAAATAGTTGCCGATCAAGCTATGATTAGATCATAGAATGGTAACTGTTACGAAGAATCGTAAAGTGATATCAGGGATAAGTCGTAGAGTGACTTTTGTTATTAAGAATTATCGAATAACAAGATAGATCATAAAGTGGTACTTTTGTAAATAACAGTAGTTTGTTGTGTAAGCTACTGAGTAGCTTCTTATGTAAGTTAATGACATTTATAAATAGGAACGACATCTCTGTAATTGTTGAATTAAATTAAAATAATACAAATGAACTTTTTTCTTTCATTATCTGTTATAACACATTCATTCAATCTAAATTATCTTGACCCATCGGTTAGTAGTAACAATTTTCTTTTATTTTTTTTCTTTACAAATGTTGTTTTGCCAAAAGAAGCTTTCGCAGTCCATCTTTTTTAGTGAAACTAATTTATGTAATTTGTATTTAATCGACCGTGTATGTGTGTCGGGAAATAGCATTACTCTGAAGTCTTCATCCGTACCATGCATTTTGTTAAATTTTTTATAACAAAAATAAGGATATTTATTTTATTAATGATAGTATAAAATAACATAACATTCTCGACTGTATATCACAATTTTACTTATTATATTACTACTAACTTGACACGGTTACTTCTGGGGTGTAAACATCAACAAAAATGTATATTACTGAAATTTGTAAATTGTGTAAAATAGAACTCTCGTGGAATGGACATAATTCTACTTATATTTCATCTTACGTACAATTAAACTATATTTTCTCTAGCTTCGAGAAAAATGAAGTTAAGAATTAAGAAGAATCATTCTCGATCTTACCCTAAAAATGATGAATGAAGGCATCATCACTTCAAATCTAAGAAAAACAATTTCTTAGTCCCCAAGCTAATTGATCTAATTATATTCTTTATTGGCCTTTTTCTTTATAAATATTTCCATCCACTATTCTAAAAACGGCCATAAAAATGGAAACACAAACATGTTCCTTGCTTGGAAACCACCATTGGTTGTGGAAAGTGGGCAAGAAATGTGGGAAGAAATGTGAAATCTTCTGTACCAATTCTCTGTATGATGTCTCTGTTACAAGAGAATCATGCATAGATATGTATATATATATATATATATATATATATATATATATATATATATATATATATACATGATGTCTTTGATAACAGAGACATGATACAGAGAATTGATACAGATGATTTGAGACCCTTGTTCAGACAAGTTATTCGATATAGACAAATTTGAAGGGTAAAAAAGGAAAGCTAATTGTTTGATCCTTAAGTTACATCCACTATATTGTAATTTAATTTGTACCTCTTATATTTTGCAAACTATGTATCACTAATAAACTGAGAATTTCTTATCCTGTTAATTCGATGAAATAATGCAAATTTTCCCTTTGGTTGTATAGGAAAAAATGCCTACAGCAAGCTCGCTCACAAATGCTTGATATACATCAATGGTACAACACAATAATAATATTCCATGTTGCTTTTCCGTAGCTCTTCTTGTTCTTGCGAGACCAGTTGTATGTGTAGATAACAAAGATGGTGAGTTTATATCGGCAATCGGAGATCCGGGAATGCGAAGGGATGCACTGCGGTTGGCCATTGAATCATGGAATCAATGCAATGAGGTTGGAGAAGAAGCTCCCAACATGGGCAGTCCAAGAGCTGCTGATTGCTTTGATATTTATCAATCTTCTTCAAATCCAAAAGGTGATGAATTTATCCTTTAGTTATTTTTCCTTCTCTTATTTTCTAAACTAACTAGTAAAAACAATAATTGCTAGATATTCTCATTAATTTTGGCGAAACGTACATTTATAATTTCTTATTAAATAAGAGATTCTTATGTACCGATATTCAAAATTACCACATCAAAATATTTTTTATTATTTTAAATATAGTTTCAAAAATATTAATATTTGTTGGGTACTCAAACATGACATTTTTACTAAATATTAATATTTAATTATAAATTAATTAACATATTAATTCAACTAAAATTTTCTATACAACTTGAGTTTATGACATTTAAATTTAAAGAGAATTTCCACTTGCATATGTTTAACAGGGGTAAAGGAATCACTTTATTTTTATCAGGTTTGATATTTTCTATTATATCGGTAATTAATCATTCTTCCTAATTTTTTAGCTTGTGCTCAGGTTCAAACCTCGCACACCAAGTAAGCTGAATTATGTTAAGCTGGCCCCACTTTATGTATATTTTATTTCATCTATTTCAAAATTAAAAATATATTTTTATTTTTAGTCCATCCGTTATAAAATTAGAAATATATTTACATATTTAAACTAAATATATTTACATATTTAAACTATAAAATAACGTAAAAATTTTAACATTTTATTACTTATATTTTAAATAGAGTGAATACTATAATACCACTACTATTATATTTTTAGCAAATACTAAATATATATGTGAAAAACTAAAAATTTCTTAAAATTTTATAAATATATATCTAATTTTAAAATAAAATGAGTAGTTAAAAGTATAAAAAAAAAATTAATTGGTTAACAAATATATACTTGTGTTTTGTAAGATCCGGGACTCCACCAGTTAAAAGGCAGCGGAGCCCCCATTGATTTGGGAACTGAGATTTTTAAAGATATCAAATTGTTGAATGGATAATTATGTTACGTTTGAATTGGAGAAATAAAATAAAATAAATATATAATGAAAAGTAGTATATTTGATGATCATTTTAGAAGATAAATTATTCTAATAAAATAAAAATCTATTCCATCTCTTTGATTTTTATTCCATGTGAGAAGTGGTGAAATAAAATTCATTTTAATAGAATAGATATGTGTAATAATTTTGTCATTATATTATATCACCTACCCTATCAATAACCAAATATATATTTGAAATATTTTTTAGGGATTTCAACATTCTTGTACCTAAGAAGTAAGCCGTGACACATTTGACAGACAAACTAGGTTCAAGTCAAAACAATGAAACATACAAGAGCATCAAGTACTACTTACCTACAGGACTTCAACTGATGTAATCATTGTCAGTCAGTTTTAACATCTTCACATTTCTTTCATCCTAGATGGAGAAGGTGACAAAGCTCAGCCACATGATTGAGCATGAAGACACTTCCATCAGATATTTTTTCAAGGCTTTTTCTTTTAAAGAAATTTAAATAAATGTCACACTATTTCACTATGATGTTGAGAGTCAATACATAAATCTTTATCATGGGGTTGTCAAAAATCAAGATAGGCTACATATGTTGTTCAAATTCAACACACAGCCCTATCATGGGGCTGTCAAGATAGGGTGTTCAGGAAAAACTATTTAGGAGCATAATGAATAGTATGTTTCTCCTCTCATATGTATGTAAAGTCATTTGTGGTGGAGTCTACAGGGACCCACATGCATGTGAGGGAAGAGCAAACAGCCAACAAAGGGCCCATATGCGTGTGAACGGAAGAACAAACTATTCACCATGCTCTAGGAGCATGGAATAGTTTCTCGGTGTTCAGAACCTCTTTAATTTTTTTCAACCAGTTTTAGTTATAAATTAACTGTCTAAAAACATTACTAGAACATGATATGTGTCATTTACTTCACATTGGGTCATTTAAGATTGCATAAATCTTGATCATAAAATCTAATATTAGAAACAAATCCACCTTGACAATGTCAGAGTTTTACATTTTGTTGTTCCCACCCAACTCAATGAGGAAACAAACTTGCTGATTAAACAAAGGAAAGAAGCCAGGAAGCATTTAAGAACTATGACTACTTGCAATAATAAAAATCCTTCAGGTGCAACTTATAAAATAGGATAACTTTAGAAACTATCATAAGCTTAATCAGTGAACTTACCTGAAACCAGAAAGACTGATCCAATTTCCAGGAATACTGGGGCCATCTCATGTTCTGTGTTTTATCCTCTTTACCGCGGTCCTGAAAGAACTGATGGAAACAATGTGGCCATATCGCGCAATTCAGAGTCCTCCCTTACTGCTGCCACGGTTTGTGGATTTGAGAAGCTGTAATTTAAGTCGGCTTCAATGTCCATGGAATCCTCTATTACTTTCACCACCATTGACATTGATGGCCTCCGAGTGAATTCATGTTGTAAACACCAAGCTGCCAGCCTCATGATTTCCACAGCTTCCATACTGTGCAACTGCATATCATCTCTGTTTTTATCAATCAAATCAATGAGTTTATTTTCTTGTGCTTTTTTCATAAATAATCTAAGCAAATGCATGCATTCCTCAGGCTGTGCCCGATCCAAATTTTTCTTTCCACAGACGATCTCCATAACAACAATTCCATGGCTATAAACATCTGCCTTCTCTGTAATAGCTGAGGTCAACCATTCTGGAGCCAAGTATCCAGGTGTTCCTCTCATTGTGGTCACTGTATGGCTCTGATCCCTGTCGATAAACTTAGACAACACAAAATCAGAAACTTCTGCATGTTGATTCTCATCCAAGAGGATATTTTGGGATGTAATATCTAAATGGGCTATTTTCTGTCTGCATTCTTCATGGAGATAGGCAAGCCCTTTTGCTATATCAAGGATTATATTCCCTTCGTTCTTGCCAATTAAGAGTAGGTTGATCCATGTTTCTGCAAAAAAATCATTTATCAAGAGAACCATTGCCCATGAACTCGTAAACTAAAAGCCTTTGCTTTTTTCAGCACAGAAACCAATCAGCCTCGCCAAACTTACATATGATTCCTATTGTTTTGACCTCAACCAAGAATTCCTTCTTCCCTTGGCCTAAACCGTCTAGGCTCTTCACCGCAATACTCTCTCCATGCTCAGGCTTCCATCAAAAACTGAACCAAATCCTCCCTCTCAAAGCTTTATTACTAAGTTTTGAGTTGCTAGCTTCAGCTCTTCATAAGAAAATCACAGGGGCATCCCAGATACTTGATCAAAGTAGTCATCCTCGTCTTCATCTATTCCTCTTTTCTTTCTTAAAAACATTATAAAGACGCAAATGGCAAAATCAACTACAACAAAAGCTCCAATTTGGCCAACAGACATAAAAGACTATGACTCCTTTTCCAGATCATCTGAGATTTTAATAAACACGGATGACTGGTAGAGAGATCTTCCCTAACTATTACCTATGAGAGAGAACGGGAGAGGGTAAGAAACAGTTTCCATGTGTGACATTATGAAAATATCTAAATAGAGCAGCTTTGCAGGAACAATCTCTCAGGCATGCCTGTCTGCAACTCTCTACATCAATTCCTTCAAGGGCTGCAGCATTAGGGTTAACAAAGCTGAAGTGAGAGACATTTGTAAGCTCTAATAGTCTCTGTGAATTTCAGCCATTGCATGCTACTGGGCTAATCTTCAAGCATCCATTGGTGCTTTAAATATTTATATATCCAGTTGGACAAAAGCAGTGATCATTTGAGCAGAGCCCATAATTTTCACAAACTGGGGGATAATCACATGCACTCAGAAAGTCTGTTAACAAATCAATTGGCCCGGTTTGATCACTATAAACTTTAAAATGTCCATCATTATCTACTTTCATACACATCATGCTCGCGGTAGATGGTTTTGAAAACACAGCATCTGGTTCACTCGCCTCAGTTGATGATATATACAAAGCAAGAGTTCCATTCACAGACTTAACTTGTTTCAACAGTTTTCCTAGTTCCTCGGATCATAAATTTGAAGTACAATTGTTGCATGTAGAATGCAAACCAACATTGAGAAGTTACAGATAGATAATAATCACCTTCATCCCAGCTTGTTGAAGAAACTCGAGCCACGAAATTTTTCCCGACTGTCAATTACTACCCATCTAGCAGTGTATCTGATGGATGATCAAAAGACTGCCAAACAGTCCTATTATAGCTATCGTGAGGAACAAGATTACCTGTCTCCATTAACTTCATACCAATAACAGACCTCATGGATGTATATGTAGACCAAACCAAAGCTCCATCTGCATCTCTCAAGACTAAATTTCCATCCAGAAGTAAATCCAAGGTTCCGTTTTCACTTACGAGTGTGTTTATGTTTGCAAACCAAACCATCTCAAAACCATACAAGAATTCATAGTCATCTACATCCAAATCAGAGTTATCAATGTAACAATACTGAACAATCATGGCAAAAATTAAGGAGTTATCATCACCTTTAGAGACAAATCCACAAGCAAAACCCACCTTCTTGTTTATCATTTTTCGTAGGATGAATCATGCTGATAATACATCCTTATTGATGGAAACACAGCCAAAAGAAAAACCATAGATCATCCATGAAGTGGAGACTTGAACTGTGGCATTAAGAAGAACTTGTGCTGAAAGGAAGGATGAGAAAGGTGGAAGATCGTGAGACTCAGAAGGATACACTTGGAAAAACACATAGGTGCGTTATTTTTAGATCACTAAAATTAAGTTCAAGAAGGGGAAATAGAAAAGATTAAACAAATGCTGGCCATGTAGATGGCAATTTAAACCGAAATCGATCCGAAACCGGTCGGACCTCATCAAATTGGCCAATTTTTATGCAAATCGTTGGCGTCGCCGCTGCAATTTTGGTAGCACCACACCGCTTCTTGAACCGGCGGTGCACCGGTCCTTGAATCGCTTTATATATACTTGTTTATTTAAATTATATCTCTATATTTTATAGTATTATTATTTTTATATAGGATTATATATAGTCATGAAGTTACTCAAACGTATATTTTTATCATTTTTTACTTTTGCATATCAAAAGGTAATTTATAAATATTTTTATATATAGTTGATATATATTAAAACTATAATAATGTTAAAATTATAACAGTGTTATCTTAATTTTAAACGAACATATATTCATATGGTATTTGTTTATATTTCTTGAGTTATTTTAATAAATGTTATTATGATATGGGTTACAAAACTATTAAACTAACTTAATAAAAATTAAGTCAAAAATATTATTAACTTTTGACTTTTTGACCGGTGCAAGTAGGAGTGGTGCGGTGCAAAATATAAAGCAGTACAGTATTGATATAGAAAAATCTTAAACCACTACCGGTGAGATTCCAATTCAAGATATTTTTAAAATCGGTGCGATTCCAAATCACTAAAAAACCAGAACCGCACCGCACCATTAATATCTCTAGCTGGCTATGTGAAACTGATGATGCATTAACACATGGTAGATGCATAAATCATTGGAAATCCTTTTTTGGAGTCAGATTTAATAATTTAA
Organism: Hedera helix; assembly: GCA_947179155.2. Lineage (NCBI taxonomy): Eukaryota > Viridiplantae > Streptophyta > Magnoliopsida > Apiales > Araliaceae > Hedera > Hedera helix. Next base: position 40,142,218 of record OX359273.1, read on the forward strand.
CTACTAGGAGTATTTAATTTCATGCGCTTGTTTAGCAAAGTAATAACTATGGGAATCCTTGTATGGAGTCGGAAAATTTTGAACAATGAATCCAAAGGATGGTTGGATTTTAATAAGCCAAATTTGATACATCTAGTTGAGTTTGAAGTCTCTGAAAATTTTTAGTCTCCTACCATTAATTCCAGCCATTCATTTCATCCACGGTGATCATCAATATGGAACCCTTTATTATTTTTCGAGGTCATAATTAATCAGACAATCCACAATAGTCAATTGCAAAAACTAATATGTAGACCATATGTCAGGCAAGGGCATATTGGACAGTTACTATCTATTAGAATATTCTATCGACAACTATGTTATAAGTGAGTTAGTTAGTAATGGGTGAAGGATAAAAGAATATGGGGTTGGTTTAGACTTTACTTTTCCAGCAAGTTTATGTAATCTATATATACGAGTGTCTTGTAACTATTTCTTTTAAGTAATGAATGATATTAAAGTCTGAGAAATTAGTTGCTCTCAGGCTTGTCTCCCTCCTTCCTTCTATCTTTCCCCAAACTGATTTTATCTGTCTAATCTCTCTTTTTAGTCCCTGAAATTCTTCTATCTATCCCTCTATTTTCTGTTATATCTCAACAAATTTAAGCCAAGGCCAAAGTATGGCCTAAGAAATTGGTATTAGAGCATGGTCGATCCCTAGAACCATCCTCTTCTTCGTCCTACTTTTCTTTCTCATCTTATCTCTGTTCTTCTCTCTTCAATCTATCTCATAAACTCTTATTTCTGTCCTAAAAATCCACACATGCACACCAGGTGTTTGATAATTTGTTCCAGTTAAATATTCATTTGTTCCAATCATCTAATCTCTCATCTCTAATCCTTTATCTCTTTCTACTCGATTTATTCTAGTTATAAACTCATAATACAACTCAAAAACAACCAAAAGACAGTAGAACAAGCAAGCAAAAAAACATCAAACAACATCAAATTCCTAATCGAATCATTGCAAAAAAAACATATCATGTGGTACTTGGTTTTCCAGTAACCTGCAATTAAGGAAATTTTTACCTCCTAAGTATTGTTTCAGGTATAAATCCATTCCATCTTACTCGTTCTCTCCTGCATTCATTAGCCAGTCCATAATCCATCTTACAATCATCATTAGTTCATGTTTAAATCCAAATGCTGCTTAAGACTTATTATTAGCAAAATATTCTGAGATTCTTTAATATTCTTAGAACCATAAGTTGTGTGTGTTTGATTATTAATTCTTCATCATTTGACTTATACAACTTCATCATAACATCAAACAACCATAATTTACATTTTTACTTCCTTAGAGAATTTTTTCACTCCATTACTAAACAGTTACAGCTCATATACTAGTAAGAACACTTGTTATTTTACTGGTAACCATTATTACTAGTTGATCCTTTGGCGCTATAACTTTCATTGTTAGCTTGCTTACTTTCTTAAATTATATTAACCCTTGCTAGTTTGGTTTAAGCATTATATACTCAGATTGTTCCCGAGGAAATCCATCTCTCGCCACATAACACTACTCAAGCTCCTTTACTCAGGCATCAAGTTGTATTGTTGCTACTTGATCTAATTCCATTTTCTGATTCTTACTTGGTTTGAGAATCAATTTCATTCTTATTGCTATGGCTGTTACTTTCAAACTTAGTTCAATTCAGATGTTGCAACAAGATGTCCTAAGCTACGGAAAGTTTGTAAATGAAAGGTTGTATCAGATGGATAAGAAACTAGACCTATTCATAAGCAACGTGGTTGAAGTTAGGACCACAGTAGCTGAGAATGGCTTTATTCGTTCATTTGAGAATAGAAATAGGGGCAAAAGGCCTGCTCTTAGTGGAACTAAGGGAGCCAGGAGACTCTTTAGGGACCCTAACCATGTTGAGAGAGAAAGAATTAAAAGACATGAGGAAGAGGATGGCACTTGGAAGAAGAATGATTTTGAAGAAGATGAAGGGGAACAAGTTGAAAATTAGGGAGAATCTGAGTACAACAATCCTCCAATATTGGATGAAGATCAAAAATGGGAAAGTGATCTAGATAATGATGATGATCCCATCTATGGAGGAACTCCAACCTTTGATGTATATCCTATTTGTGATGAGAATGAAGGACCACAATATGAAGGCATGCCAATATTTGATGAGAAGTCAATGCAGCACAAGGAACTTTCAAAAAAGATTGAACAATTAAAAGCATGTGAAGGTTATGAAAGAGCCACTGCATATGATAATGAGCAAGAGCCTTATGAATCTCAAGGGTTGCAACAATATACTTCTTCAACCACTGAAGAAATTGCCCATGAAAAGGAAGAGAAATGGTGGGTAACAAGTATTTTTGAATGCAAGCATAATGATCGTGCACCAAAAGGGGAAGGACAACAGTCTATAGGACTAGTGGAGAACTGAGAAACTGATTACCAAGGTCTTCCCATCTATGAATGTAGAGCCTGATTATGAAGATCCTATTATGTATAATGAGGACATAGATGTATGTTGTGATCTGGTGCATTAAGTGTTTTTTAGAGGTCCTTCCTGGGTTGATGATGCTCCTATGGTTGCAGTCATAGTTTATGACACAATGGCACAAGATCCCCATCAATCAGCACAAACTGTACAACAAAAAGACTTTGTGAGGCAGTAAACATGGGCTATGAAAATGCAAGGAAACAATATTCCTATCATGCTACAGCAGTTTACTAGTTTGTAAATCATCTTACCAAATAAGCAACAACAACAAATTAGCTCTATTGACAGTTTTATTGAGCTTTGGCAGGAAAAGCAGTTCCATCAATTGCCAGCAGCACAATCTGGTTGCTCATGGAATGATAAGCTTACTACCTTAGTTTGTCAAAAGAAAGAGCAGGATTTGGGCATAATGGAGGCTTGGCTTGAAATGCGAAAGGTGGGTCAGGTGCATGACCCAACTAGCAAGGAGAATGTTGCCTTAAACTAAGAAACCATGCCACTTAGTCATTCCAGATATTCACTATTTAAGTGGAAAATAAAAGAGAAAGGAATTGTTTTGAGAATTTGCGTTATAACTCTATCAATTCAAGAGATGCACGTCATATTTTCTGAGATAGCTAGCTTTCCAAAAGTACCGAGAATGCTGCACTTGAGGGCTAATAATCAAGAGTTTGATTTGGTTGTGAGAAAGTTCTTAAGCAAGAGCGCTCCAAATCAAGTCATTTTGGAGTCAAAACAGATTGGAGGAAATTGAAAGAAATTATTAATTTCTTAGGGACACAGAAGACATGCAGGCTACTAAAAACTGAATCCCTTTCAACCTGTTTCAAATGGGATCAGTATCATCTCAATGGAAAGAGAAGTTTTTGAGATATCTATATGCTAGTTCTCATATATGATTATGCTTATGCATCAAGGAGGCAGGGCAGTTGGTTTACAAGGAAATTTTTGCAAAAAGCTGGTCTCCATCAGAAAGAAGCATATGATGAGGTCTTTGAAGAACTCCAAAGAAGGTCTTGGGTTATGCTTAATCATGCTGCAATCTATGGGATGCTTCTTCCGTTCCTGGCTCTGTCTCTCCATCCGGTGAAAAAGACTACAATGAAAGCAGGTGATCAAAGAAGCAAAGAAATAAGTTTAAAAGAACCAACGCCTTTTCCAGCTAAGAGTTTGGGGTATTATATGGTAATAATGGAAACGTGTTGTAAACAGTTCATTAAAGAGTATGGCATCTTGGCAAGAGTTTCTATTTCCCTATTACAGAAAATTACCTCTCAATATTATAAGTTCAAGAGAACCATGAAAAACATTCAAGAATTTAGCAACAAAAAAAAAAAAAAACATTCAAGAATAAGTCATTAAACTGCTGAATATTCAGAAGACTGTGAAACACAAGTGCCCAAGGCATGCTAAAACTAATATTGGGGCAAGCTTTTTCTATGGAAAGGTTCAGCTAAACAAGTTCATGAGTTTCGTTTTTTATACTGGAAAGGTTTTGAGAGCTACCAAAACTAAAATTAGAGAATCAACATTATCCGTGAAGACATGGATACTTTTAAGGGGGAGGGGATGTCAGGCAAGGGAATATTGGGCAGTTACTATCTATTAGAATATTCTAGTGACAACTATGTTATAAGTGAGTGAGTTAGTAATGGGTGAAGGATAAGAGAATATGGTGTAGGTTTAGACTTTACTTTTTCAGCAAGTTTATGTAGTCTATCTATAAAAGTGTCTTGTAACTATTTTTTTCAAGTAATGAATGATATGAAAGTCTGAGAAGCTAGTTGTTCTCACGCCTATCTCCCTCCTTCTATCTTTCCCCAAATTGATTCTATCTGTCTAATCTCTCTCTTTCCTCCCTGAAATTCTTCTATCTATCCCTCTATTTTCTGTTATATCTCTGCAGATTTAAGCCAAGGCCAAAGTGTGGCCTGACACCATATAGCACTCCAGCCCTCTTTGTGGAAATGTATATAAATTGACCACTTTATTGACAATTCAATAATCTAGAAGTCCAAAGCAATGATAACCATGCACAGCCATTGACTTGAAGGAAACAACAATTTCTAGGAAAGTAGATTGATGAAGGGCTAAAGGGTGGGACAAATTAACAGCTTACTTGGAAGGAGTTTCCCTATACTCTGGAGCCAAATACATTGGCCATACCTGCAAAGTGAATTGTACGAGTCCTAGTTCAACCAAAAGAACCAAAGTGAATTGTAGTTGACCAATAGAAGCTAAGGAAGTTATCAAATTAGAAAATGCAAAAGACATACCTTATCAACAATGTTTTCAGCCAAGTGCAAAAACACAAAAAGGATCTGTGCACAGGTTAAGGGAGAAGATTAGAGGAAGCATTCTCCAAAGCAGGAACTACATTAACATTGTAGCCAGAGTCAATACAACACGCTTGTTAGAATTGCAGAGAATTATTACTTATCACAAAATAAAAAACAAAAACTGCAGAAAAAAACTTAGCAGCTGAAACAAAACTAGTATCTCGCAAAAATGAAATGATAGCATTTGTTTGGTGGACAGTTGCAATATACTATCCCGTCCCCTCCTCCATCTCCCACAAAACACCATTGTCACAGGGCCTAAGTAAAGCAAAGCAAAGCAAACACAAGCGCAGTCCAGGAGAACTGAGCTGAGCAGCTGTTACATTGAACAAAAAAATAAAATGAATGTAAGGCATAGGGAAAAAATGAAATATAAAATGCAAGTATAACTTCAAATATTTAAATTATCTTACCATTAATCATCACTACTTGTGTATATTTTTTACTCTACCTGCAAGATCCTTTTACTTTAAGAAACCACGAGAAGAAACAAAGAACAACCACCCATTTTCTCTTATTTCCCAAGAAAATAGCATATTGGCCAACTAGAATAATTTCTTTCCATTCAACTTGACAACATACCCCACCACACATCATAACTACACAGGCAATCTATGGAAGATACTGCTTCTACTGGGGGTTTCAAAAAATCACTTTAATCACCAATCTTATATCTTCAGTAGTTAAACCATAAGCAAATAGGAAGGTGTTAATTTGGTGCTTCGCGCCATCACATGAAAGAAGAAAATAGTTGCACGGAACTGTTAGCAATACATACACCAGAATCTAAAATGAGAGTTAATCAAACATTCGTCTGTAGCGCATCAAAATTATTTAAGTATGCTTTCATATTATTTTCTGCTATTCATTTTGGTAAAAGTATTCGAGTAAATTCTTTTACAATATCGCATGGAGGAATAAGAGGTTATAATCTGGGCAGAACAGACTAAGATGAACTCAGAACATCAGGTGCTATAAAATGCAACAGATTCTTTGTGTGTTTATTGAGCAAGAAACCACATCTATCAACTCTGTCAAGCTTTTCTTTTTACATCTAGGACAGTTTCTGCAAAGCAAGGGATTACAAAAGTATTGGGGCTGAGAAACCATTGAGAACAAACATGAACTATTACATGTTATGTTCAAGTTCATTTTTTCTTTTGGTCTGTTCAAATTTATTTCCGATGTATTTTTTGCCTTTCCATAGCGCCAATCACATGTTTTGAAAGAAATTTCCCAGGTGAACACGACCTTTAAGCTTTAGTACTGCTAGGCCTAAATAATTTAGCTTAGCACCAATCATATGACACCAATGAAACCAAAAAATAATAAATAATTAAATGAGATATACTTATAGAAACATTTAAAAGTGTACCACAAAAACAGAATCCCTAAATTCTGTCGAGGTGGCTTTCAAATATAAATCTGGGGATTAAGAATGAGAACGGCCTCATCACTCATGGACACTTCTCCAATTATCAAAAATTAAATATTACACTCTACATAAAGCATACTCAGACAATCAGACACTACCAATAGCTACAAACCGTGTAAAAACATGCCCATGTTTCTCATAAACAGCATAATAGTATTCTGGTATATTTTTTTTTCTCATAGTAGTATTTCAATCAAAGAATTGTGGATATTACAAACAAAAATTGGGAAATAATGAAATCTAAGAGGACAACAAGAAGCGTGGATGTACCACTATAAAACAGGAACAGATATAGACATTGGTACCGAGACATCACCAGCAAAACCTGAATCCCTATTTGCAGCTGAATTCCCTGCAAATGCATACCCTATACCCAAACCACCAAAATGCAAGGATGCATTCTCACACCTCTGGAAAACTCTAGCAAGAGATGCTGCTTTTCTCCTTGCCCGCTTTGTCCCTGTAAAGAGTAAAGCCTGAAGCAAACTAGCAAATGCTGGTGCCATCAACACCCTCTGGGTAGCAGCCGCCCCACCGCTCCGACACAATTCAAGCAATGCAGCAACTGCATTCTCTTTCCCTGTAGGACTCCCACAACGCATCATACCAATTAGTCCTGTCACTGCCATTTCCTCATTTCCAACAGCTTCAGCCCCAACTGGCTGCCTGATGATCAGGGCCAGTGCACCTGCGGCTTCTTCTGCAACACCTTCAAATCCCAAAGCTCCTACTAGAGCTGTTAAAGCCCCTGACTCTATCATTGCTACACAATTATCCGAGTGAGTAGAGAGGTTAAATAATGCCGTCACAGCATCCTTCTTTCCTCTTGGTGCCCCATCCCTCAATAGCCCTGCCAAGGCTTCAACTGCACCATCTACTTCTGCTATCCTTTTCTTATAGTCATGAACTGCAGAAAGGCTGAACAATGTTGCCGCAGCATTTTCCCTGGCCTCAGTTGTGTGCCCAAATCTCAGAACTTCAACAATTGATCCTAAACACCCTGTTTCATCCACAATTCGGCTTTTATTCTTGTCATAAATTGACAAGTTAAGCATAGCGGTTACAGAATTTTCTTGTGCAACAGCATTATGAGAGGAAAGCAGAGCCTTCAGATGAGGTATTGCCCCAGCTTCTGCAATATATGCTCGGTTTTCTCTTCCAGTTTTTGCTAAGTACCGTATTTCTCGAGCAGCAACAGTTTTGGCACCCTGTGACCCGTCTGCTAACTGTTGAATGAGAAGCCGTGATGTTGCTCTGTTAGCTTCAACTGCAGCCTTGCTTGCAGAAGGAGCTGCAAAATTTTCAGAAGATGATTCTGAGTTCTCAGGTGAATCATAAGGAATTCCATGAGCAGCACACCACTGCATAATCAAATTCCTAAGAGCCCTATTGGGTACAAGTCGTGCGTGAAGAAGATTCTGGCCAGTCTTTGGACAAGTACAATTCCCCTCCTCCATCCACCTAGTTATTGAAGATCTATCATAAGTTTGGCCTGTACAAATTATGACAGGGTCTGTCATCAAATCTAATGTGATTGGACAAGAAAAATCCTTTGGAATTGAAACAAACGTCTCTGCAATTTCTTGACTTGTCAAGCCTTTCTTGGCTTTCATGTGTTTCTCAAGTCCCAGCCCAACCTCGTCATTCTCCAAACCAAACAAAAAGAACCGACAGTACCGAGTGAGTGCCACAAACCCATTTAGCACAGAAGCCGTAGGTTCTACATCCCCTTCATGATTAACAATCTGCTCTTCCAGGAACTCAATTTCAAGCCTAAAACTGTTGATATCTAAAATTCCCAATCTTTCCACAAAAAAACAATACAATTCCACCTTATCAGGAATCCGCCCATTCTCAAATTCATTCAGAAATGAATAGAATTTGAACCTCAGCACCTCATCCTGTTTATCAATCAACAATTTCGGCCTTCTAGAGTGCTTTTGTAACAATTCAATCTGTTCCCTAACGTCATCACTCAAGTTCAATTCTCCCAATGGAAAAACATCCAAAAGGGTAGATATTTCTTGATTCAAATCATGAAAATGACCAGAAATCGAATGGTTTTGAAGCAAAAGCCATAACTTACTTGACTGTGAGCAATAATCAAGTAAAATTTTGCATCTATACAACAATAAATACATCTCTTTAAAGCAAAGCATCGCCGGTGACGGCAAATTTGACCCTGTATCACAAAGATGATCCAAAAGAACGACAAATACCTCAATTTTTCGAACCAGAGACCGCGAATTCTTCCGCTGGAATGGCGGCGTTTTGCCTGAAAACAATGAGATCAGCTCCACCGATACCGCCGTCAAAGTTTTCAATAGCGCCACCTCGGTCAAATCCACTGGCGCTAAGAACGCCTCAAGCGAAGGCGACCTCCTCCTTAAGGTGGAGAAAATCGCAGCTGAAGCCATTAAAAAACTCCAAATTCCGCTCAATCAAATTTCAGCAATAAAAAACTCTGCAAATTTTGCTCAATTGATGATTTTGGGATTTTTCAAAAGGTGCTTGTTAATTTATGGTGGGTATGAATACAAGTGTTTGGTCGTTGAAAATGGTGTTTAATATAATAGGAGGGAAATTGAATGCGCGTCTGGAAGAGAGGAAAAGTGACTGAATTCCCTGTATTGAAAAGGAGTTTTGGGGTGGGGGTGTCTAGAAATTTCTTTGCAGGTTTGGCGTAAATGAATTTCCTTTCCTTTCATTTTCCTTGGGTGTGACAGAGCGGAGGATTTATAGTGTCCAGCCTCTTGTCCATTCATTTCAACTTTCTTCCTTCTTCCTTCTTCCTTCTTCCTTCTTCCAACCCCAAGGCTTACGCTGGTAGAAACTCTCACCTCTTTACTTTTCTTACTTTAATTTTTTTCTTTTCATATTATAATAAAAATAAATTTACGTACATAATAATTAAACATTATAATAAATATTAAATTTATTTATATTATTAAAAATAAAATATAACATAAATTTTAATATTATATTTTAATTATATAAATAAATATAATATTTAATTATTATATATTTATATTTATTCTCATAATAATAAATAGATGCTTCATTAAGGTGAAAGAAAGGCTTCCAGTTTTGTGCAAGTCTAGTCTAGTTAAAAAGTATTTTCAACATTTATTTCATTTAAAAGTTCAAACGTTTTAAAAATATTTTTTTTAAATATAATTTATTTAATATATAAACATAACACGTTAAAATATTAAAATTAAACTATATTATAATGTTAATAATTGAACAAACTTTTATGCAATATTAAATTCGAATTCCCTTAATGACTTCCTAAATAAAATGGAAATTTTGGATAATAATTACTAGAACAATAGTACTTTAATAATAAAAAATCAGATATAAAATAATAGTTATGATAGTGATTGATTAAAATTATTAAACTCACTTATATATAATAAAATATTAATTAATTATAATTTAATATTTTATTTTATATATTTTTTTATAATTATCTATTATCAATGTAGCATCATGATGAACAATTAGTATTTGACTAAACATCTGGGTTTTTTTTTCTCTTACTGTTAAATGGGGTAAATAAGTTGAGGTAAAGTGAAAGAATGGAAGAGGTTACGTACTTAAGTATATGATTAAGATTAAATGGTTGACTCGATTAAAGCAACAGGGCCCATATAAAGCTGTGGAGTGTGTACATCGCGTGGAAAATAAGAATAAATATAAATATATAATAATTAAATATTATATCAAATATTATATTTATTTATATTATTAAAAAATATAATATAATATTATAATTGTGTCATATTTTATTTTTTAATAATATAAATAAATATAATATTTAATTATTTTTGTGTAAACTTACCGGAAAATAAATAAAGATGCGTCTGAGTATGCTTTGGTGATTGGTACACGTATATCCTCCCTCTCCTAAACTAAGTAATATTTATTTTCTCCCCCTCATAAACTAGCTTCAAATCACCTGTAATAAAAAAAAAATTGTATTTGTGTTATGAGATTTATAGCAACGATTTTTAAGGTATATGACAATAATTTATTTTATCATCATAGAATAGAATTACGACGATAGGACAAACCCTTATTATAGATATTAAAAAATATCGCTATAGGTCTCATAATAAAAATACAAAAAAAAATTTATTACAAATAATTTGGTCCCAAATAAACTAAATAATATTTACTTTTATTCTCCGTGCAATAATTAAGTCTTTGACCAAAAGCTCTCATTTAAATTATATTTTTTTTAATAAAAAATAGCTCCCAATAGCTTTTCACCGGACGTGAAAGTTTTACTTATGGGTTTTGGTCCATCGGTCAATCCTCGTCTTTTGTGTATTAAGAAGATAGAAATTTAAACTTTTACAATACTAATATACGTGAACTTAAATTAACAAAAAAAAATTTACTTATGTTGAGCGGTGGGTAGAAAAACGAGTCGACTGGGAATTTTGACTAGCAATTAACGGATTGTGTAAGAAATTAATACATTGAGTTGAATTTTTAAATGAATTCAAAAAATATGTTTGAGTTTAGTTTATTTAATAAGTTAATTATTTGTGAGTTTTGTTTAAACTAGTTTGATATCCTGTACAAGATATATGTTATTTTATATTATTCTTTTTATAAATATTTGATATTTTTTATTCATATATATATATATATATATATATATATATATATATATATATATATATATATATGAGATCGATCTATCGACAATGTTATAAAAATAGAACTATTCTTATAACAGATTTTAGTCATCTAGACTAAGATCTGATTGTTTAAATGGTCTCGTTCGCAGTGTAATAAACATGTATTCACAATATTATACTGCGAACGGTATTAAATATTTAAAATACTCTCAACATCCAAATAAATAAACTCATCGTCTGCAGTATGATACTACAGACAATAAAATTTTGGTTTTTTCTCAAACTGCGTCATTTTTTACTTTAACTCGTCATCCGCAATATAATACTGTCAATGATAAAATTTTGATTTTTCCCAAAACTGTGTCATTTTATACTTTAGGTACCATTCACAGTATTTAACTACAGATGACTTTATTATCTGAAAATGACCTACTTTTTCTCTTTTCATGCTACTTCTTCTTCATCTATAATAACACCAAATTTTTTAGCGAGAAACTGCACGACCTGTTCAAAAGGAAGAATGTGTTAATAATTTCTCTTTCTAAATCTCATACATATATACATACATGTGCGTCAATTTTGTGAATAAATTTGAATTGGAATAGGGGAAATAATTGTAATTGAGATAATGATGATGATGAAGCATTCATAGTCATATATAACCATACGATAAGCCCTATCTGTTTATCTGATACGTAATATATCAACTTAGTCACTGAATTATAAGCTTGAGGGGGCTATTGCAAGAAATTATGTCGATTTAATAATTAATGAATCTATTTTGTTAAAAATAAACCAACATTGTGTTATGGCAATCTATTCATATGACATTATGACGATGTTTTTTGGTTTGGTTTGGGTTTAACCAAATTTTTGTTGTAATTTCTATAATCCGCAGTATAATACTGCGGACAGTGAAAATTGTAAAAATGTCATCCCCAATATTTCTACCGTTCGCAGTATTAAAGTATAGATGGCAAAAAATTGGCCAAACCAAAATCAATCCAAAAAACTGACACACATAGATATGGCTTGGCGTACGATTAGATATGGCTATAAATGCTTCTTCTTCTTCATCATCTCAGTTACAATTATTTCTCCTCTTCTAATTCAAATTTATTCACAAATTAGACGCACATGTATATGTGTGAGATTTAGAATGAGAAATTATCAACACATTCTTCCTTCTGAACGGGTCGTGCAGTTTCTCATTAGAAGATTTTGATGTTATTGTAGATGAAGAAGAAGTAGTGTGGAGAGAGAAAAAGTAGGTTATTTTTAGAGAATAAAGTCATCCGCAGCTTAATACTGTAGACAATATCTAAAGCCAAAAACGATGCAGTTTGGGAAAAAGTCAAAATCCTATTGTTCGCAGTATTATACTGCGAACGATTAGCCAAAGCTAAAAACGACGTAGTTTAGGAAAAATCCAAAATCTTATCTTCTGTAATATTATACTGCGAACAATGAGTTTATTTATTTAAATGTTGAGGGTAATTTGGATATTATTTAATATCGTCTTCAGTAATATATATATATATATATATATATATAAAATGTTAAAGATAATTTGAATCAACATAAAACTTTTAATATTTTAAGAATAAACTTTCCTATTCTTTTTTCATAATTTAAAAAAAATTAATTATAATTATTTGTTACTGTAATAAATGTAATATCGACTGTTTGAGTTAACTCATGATCACTTGAGTTAATTCATTCTAATTGATGAGTTAATTTAAATGATCATGATATATGATTGTTGGTGGTACTTTTTATATACAAGTTTGATAGCTCTTGCGAATTACAGATTAGTTTATATCACTTACCATAAATATTTCATAATTTCGTATTGATGTATTTTTTATTTTTTATTAACATAATACATATATGATTTTAAAGATAATTGTATATAATTTACGAAAAAAATATATAAATTGACCGCAATTCATGCATACATGTATATGCATTTATATATATTCAAGTTATATTTCACGGTATAATACATCACGGTATAATACATTAAATAAAATCTTTTAATATCTTATTATATATATAATTATTATTAAGGTATAGATAGATTAGTTGGGTCAAATATTACTTTATATTATTTTTAAATAAATCGTGTCTAAGAGTGGTTGAGTTAAATTTAAACCAAAAAAGATACAAGTCATACTCAAGTTGTTTATGTAAAAGAGCTAAAATAATAATAATAATTTGTTTGAATTTGACTCTGTAATCAAATTTAAGTCGAGTTGAGTTGTTCTTTCATGAACAATTTGTTTACAACCCTATTAAAAAATAAAAGTAGTTTTTTAAAGTATAAATACTAGAAAAAGCATAAGGCAATACTGCTTGATAGATTGTGTATATGTTTAATACAATATATATATATATATATATATATATATATATATATATATATATATATATATATATATATATATATATATATATGCGAAGTATAATTTATACAGCTCCAAACTCAAATTTTAAATTATCCCACAAATCATACAATAAATTTCATTTAGTTTTAACCCTGATAAATTGAATATGCATTGTGATTTAATTCCCATTTTAGTTCTATGTAATGTACCCATAAAACCATTAGCTTACCATCAAAACTAACATTGGCGCATTATATTCCTCATTACTAATTGAACAATTCTCTTATTTTCTCGTAGGAAATTATGGTCATCCTTAGCATATATAGCTAAATAATAAAATTTTGAATATTACAGAATTTTGCATCAAGAACACGTATCTAAACAAATATCAAAAATCAAATTTCACTAAAATACTCTATCCTTTTTAGAATTCTCTCAAAGTTGTAATGAATATTATGACAAATATTTTAATGATTAAATTTGTACTAAAATAATGATTTCACATTCATCTACTAAATTATTTACTACTGCAACGAAGGATGCAACACAAAAACAATTTTAAGAACCGTAATATATGAATGTTACATCAAAAAGTTTTTTTTTTCCAACTTCCACCAATTTTTTAATAATATAATCTGGTGAATATTGAGACACGGAAATGATTTTAAATTGTTTGTTAATCCAAAATTTCTACTCAGCGTGCAAAAAATGAAAGTAGCTTTGAATATATATATGCAGACACATTGTTCGTATTTTTCTAACAAAGAGTAGGCAAAAATGATTTTAAGTTGTTTGTTATTTTCTAATAAGGATGATTCAAATGTGCAAAGTCATCCATACTGGCGAGTCATTGAACCTTAAGTCCAATAAAAAAACAAATCCCGCCTATTAAATTATGGCTGAACGTGGAAAATGTATGCAATTTTGGTACACATTCACATTACTTAAATAAATACCTAAACGTAGGCTGGTTGGTAGGTTTCTCGTCTATTAGACTATTACCTAACTGTATCTCCATCATATAAGACCACCTTATGCTGACATATATATATATATATATATATATATATGAAATAATTCATAGCAAACAGATGATATAAGCGCTATTTTAATAAACGCATCTTTACCGTTCAATACAAAATTTAACGGACGAGATTAATGAAAATTATTTATACAAATGAATACATTGAACTTATTTATAATTAACTAAACTATGAGTATTTAGGATATTATTTCATACAGCTATTAAGAGTAGCGACACGTACTTATTTTTTGTTTGTCTTCCGCTATTAAAAGTAGCGGCATATATGTTTTATGAGTGTTAGATTTTGGATTGGACAGTGGGAGATGCATTTGTTGAAATAATATTCATAATAATTATTTGTTATAAATCACTTCATATATATATATATATATATATATATTCCTAAAATAAATGTCCTAACTTGTAGTTAAGATCTATCTTATTCTTAAATAAGTTTATCTTCACTAATTTTGTTTGCTTCTTGGTGGAGTATATTGAAAGAAGATTATATCAGGGGGCATACGCACCTAACTTGTTGATAGATTTTAACTTGAATACGGTGATAAATGATCGGTAGTGTATTGGGGGTTCTGTCTGGAAAATAGGAATTAAAATAAAAAAAAATAAATGGGTCGTACTATATATTGATGAATAAAAAATGCGTCCCACTTTTTTTATATTTTAATTTTCTATTATAAATTTAAAAGTTACACGTAACATACTTAATTTATAAATTTGTTCACATGTATATCACAATTAAGTCACATTTTTCTTAAATAATCCTTAGAAATATTTGGAATATAACAAATTGACATTTAACTTGTTAGTCTCCTTTCTAACTAGCTAGTCGTCAACCCATATTATGTATGTCTCCACACACTAACAAACTAGATATTATATACACATGTTTTAATAGACAAATCTATGAAAATAAATAAGAAATAATTGTTTAATTTATTTTTGAAACATAAAAGTAGAAAAGGAAACTAAAGAACAGTATGGTCATATTACTAAATTTTCAAGTGTATTATTATATGTATATTTCTAATTTTTATTTAGATGCTAAACAAGGGCCATGGCCCATATATTTCATTAACATAACCTAATATGCATACAAACATGTCATCATAATAAACTGTTGTAATTTAATTTATTTCTCATATCAAGGCTTTTCAATATAAGAATATAAAATTATTAATTACGGCCACAAATTAATTACAAGAAGAACGAAACAACCACACAAATCAAGAATGAAGAAAAACTTGTTCCCTTCCCCATTTTTCCACATATATTTCGTCTTTACTCCATAAACATCAAAGCTCCATTAATTGCATGCATGTTTTCACATATAATGGTAGGGTCTCTAATTAATTTCCCCACAATTTTTTCTTCATATATACGTTCACGCTGTTATAGGACCCAAGCATGGCCTTTAATTTGAAGGAGGAGCTCACTATCAGAATAATTAATTGCTCGATAAGACTAACTACTTTTGACTCCATTAAAACAAAAGGCTCATCTTTCAGATGAAAAGAGTCAGCCATTGCCATCATCTTAATTTCCAAGATTCAATTCAAAGCCCGACCGACCACGGAGTTAGCTGTGCCCATGAGCTGTCCTTTTTTTTTTCTTGGTACTTTTAAGTCCTTGTTAATTATCAAGTGATACAAGTAGGGGGTGGGGGATTCGAGCTCCAGACAATTGCTATGCAAAATCTGGGTAAAATACTATCTCAGTTCATATCTGGAGGGTAAAAGTCAAGATTTTAGTATTTTATTCCATCCCTTCCACACACAAAAGTCTCATTACAACTTTTAATAATAGTAATACGAAATAATATAATATCTTCACGTTTGCAAATTTTGTGGGATGGACAGAGTATTTAATTATGCAAAATGAGACTACTTTTGTGAGATGGATGGAATATTTAATTATGTTCTTACCTCATACATGACACGCAACATTGGACGTGAAGTTTTGCATACTTTGCATAAAAAATATTTCTCTTGTCCTAAATTATAAGATTATTGTTGAGTGAAAGTTAATTTGAGATATTTTTAAATTTAAAATTGAGATGATTCATTAAGAAATAATAAATTTTACAATAGGTAGTACTTTTTAAATAGTTTATAATAATCATTATTTTATTGACTAAAATTAATAAAAACTATATCAATTTTGAGTTTAAAAATATTTCAAATTAACTTTTAAAAAAATTAATAATTGCCCTATAATTTGAAATGGATGGAGTATTTTTCTTGCCGAACTAACGGTTGTCAGTAGCGATTTTTAAAGTCCTATTCATGCTAGTGATAGAGTACCCATATCGATTTTTAACAAGGTTGATGTTAAAATTTAAGAACAAAATAGAACACAATCACACATAATATTAGATGAAAAACAAAAAAGTAAGAACACGCGATATATTCAGGTTTATCAATTTGGCCAGTCCTGCTTGTCTAGTGTATTCATTAGATGCCACACATACTCTACAATGATTCACACATCAAACAATTGTTTTTATAGTAACTCGAAAATTCTAAATGCTATAACATGGCTCAAGACCAATATATTAGTAAATCAAATACTGGACTACTAATAAATATTCAAGCCCAATTAATTGATCTCTTATAAATATGAGTCAGCTCATCTTGTATCTTTACCGTATTTCCTTGGGGGGGGGGGGGGGGGGGGGGGGGGGGACATCAGAAATATAGAAAACAAATGGCTAAATTCATAATATACAACAGCTGTAGCTTGCTAAATTGCAATAATGTTGCCATGAGCTCTTGGAAATGTATCAATAACTGGAACTAGATTACATTTGAAACAAATGGTAAGGAGACTAATTGCATGATTTACAGATTTACTAAGGCACTGAACTTGGTCAAAGTCTCCATGATCAATTGCCGTGCATCAAATTAGTC
Source organism: Hedera helix (assembly GCA_947179155.2). NCBI lineage: Eukaryota > Viridiplantae > Streptophyta > Magnoliopsida > Apiales > Araliaceae > Hedera > Hedera helix. Next base: position 40,159,486 of record OX359273.1, read on the forward strand.
GGTTCACTCAAAACATACTTGGGCAACTCATATTTTGTACCTGCAAGAAAGGTCCACATGCTGAGCGGGATTCTTCTGCTGAAAATTGGAGAGTGCACGTTGAAACGGATTTCATACCTCTCTCATCATAGCAGATTGTCAGGTCGAGGCTTTGAACAATAACACCAGCACTATCCACAATTGCTTGTGCAAGAGTTAAGTCAGCTTCGGCAGCAGCTTGGAGTGCATCCCATATCTCTGATAAAATTGTAAAATTTGGTCTTCAGATATTAGTTTTGTGCTGATCTTATTTCAAAATGTATCCCATGTGCACAAAAGAATGTCAACAAGTGCACAGATAATCATCGAAATCACAAGCAGTAAATGATCAATCAATATTTTTCTTTCTTTAAATTGATAGGTGGAGCATGCAATTTGATGCGATTCCGAAGATGGAAACAACTAGAAAGAAAAACTCCAGCGTGCAAAATAAACTTAGTCAACCTCAGTCGAGTCTTTTGGCTTTAGAAGAATTACCGTTCGGCTTAGGTATTAATGCCACAGTAAAAACCAAAATCAAAAACAAAAACAAAAGGCCGGTGGGGAAACTTTTCTTAAATGTTTAGACTTGAACTTCGGTACCATGTCACGAGAAAATGTGAAGCCGCTAAAATTTTAAGATTCACCAACAACTGCAATCATGCATGGTCTTCTTTTGCACGACATGAACCCACTTGAATATATTAACTAGTCTATTTACATATCTAATATACAACACACTGGAAAATGTATGCATTTCCATACTGATGAATGTCTATAGACCAAAATGAGGCCATGAGTTTTTTTTTTTCTTGCTTATGATCAGGCCATAAGGATTGGTTCTTACTGTTCCCTGAGAATTTTAAACTTCATATATACTTTACTTATCAATATATATCTCGTGTATAAATAAAGATACATACAGATAAACAGAAACAGAGAGAACGGAAAGAAAGGGAGGGGGGGGGGGGGTGTTTGTTGGCGAATACTTGTACATCTCTACAAGTTTATAGTATCACATTGAAAAAATTTAAGCTTCAATGTAGGATTACACATTGACGGCATTTTAGTCATTTTGTCAACTCTCCAATTTTTAATCATAGTCATGAAAAAAAACGAATACATAATTAAGGGGGAATAACCTTTTTGGCCACCATAGTGTGGAGCAGTATCCCAGAACTCATCACTCAACTCTTTTAGTTGCGCCCTTGTAATTGATTCAGAATGCTTCCAAGGCTTCGGTTTTCGAATTTTCATAGCAGTTTCTGCAATTTGAAACAAACCAAGAACTGACTCCAACTAATTTATATCAGGACCCAACCCCTAAATTTTATAAATGTAGTGCCAAAACAGGGTGAAAAGAATTTAAACTCATAATCTTTGTGGACAATTATATAACGGACACAAACAGATGTCACTGGATAAATTTATACCGTATGTAGTAGTAAATAAAAAAAATGTGCTTATATACATATACGTGTACATATATACGTATAGATAGAGAGAATTAACGAAATACACCATCAACAACAAATACAAGATAAGCTCCAATAAAGTCCTCAGAAGTTGGCACATTCAAACAGGCTATCAGGCGAAATCCCGAATTTCTTCTAAAAGCAATTCCATGTCATTTTACAAACCAAAAATTGAAAATTCTTGTCCCCTTCTAGTATATATAAGAAAAGGAAGAGGTACTACTAGCTCTTAGATTAGGATGGCATATTAGTTGGCCACTTATTCTAGCACAAAAACCAAAAAGTATATATATTCACTTGAGAAGGGAGTACAACTTCGGCCTTCACAATCATGGCATTATAAGAATTCACATATATGTCATAGTGTACAGTAATGCCGCGCCATAGGTGACAGTATCTAATATTTGTGCTGCATTCTTGTTGCTTATAAAGGTGCCACAAGACAAAAAATGAGCTATTTATCTATTAAGAAAACAATAAGATCCATATTGGAAACAAAGAAATATATATAACACCAAAGACTTGTTTGTCACCTCACCTAAGTAATGTTAACTAAGTTTTTATTAGTTAGCAAAAGTTTTACAGATTTGTGACAAACATTTAGTATCGTATTGCTAAGTGCGCCAGCGTTTAGGAATTTTGCCAAACTATAACAGGTTTCTTCACACACTCAAACTAAGAACAGATAATAAACAGACAACTAAATTTGAATGGCTCCTTGCATACTTTAAACTACTTAAATCAGGTAACCATGCTAACAGTTTCTCTTTATTTAATTGTCTTATATTTTTAGTTTTTGATCATCTCGACGATATTGACACTCAAGCGACTCCCTACTAAACATTGAGATTGTTTGTAACACTCTAGTACTCCCAATCCCATATTAATATGAGATACTTAAATTTATGTATAAGAGCTCAAGTTTTTATTATTAATATATTTAATTATGATTTTTTGGGTGAGTCTGTGGTAAACTAAGATGACTCAAGAAGATATTATTGAGACAACACATCTTATTCTGCTATGATTTGATTTGGACTCGAGATTGACCCAGGTTGTTACATATGGTATCAGAGCCGACTCTCGAAAGCTCGGGTCGAGTCATTCGATCTGGTTACTGGAGGTCGGGACACGAAGATGAGCCTAGTAGACTGTTGGTATTATTTCACAATAGCTAGAGAGACAAAAAAAAATTGGGTCTTGAGTACCTTTGTGTTTAGTCTGACATGGACGTCAGATATTTAAGTGGGGAAGTTTGTAACGCTCAAGTACTTTCGGTCTCATATTGGTTAATATGCGATATTTGAATTTATATATAAGAGTTCAAGTTGTTATCATTAATACATTCAGTCATGACCCTTTTGGTGAGCTAAGATGACTCAAAAAAATATTATTGAGACAATGCATTGGGTCTTATTCTACTATGATTTGATTTGGACTTGGGATTTGACCTGGATCGTTACATAAAGACACGAATACGGATCTAATAAGCCGTTGATATTATCCTACAATAGCTAGAAAGATAAAAATTTTGGGTTGGGTATGTATTCGGTTTTACGAGGACATTAGGTATTTAAGTGGGAACATCGGTTAATGTGAAATATTTGGATGTGTATATAAGGACTTAAATTACTATCATTAATACCTTCAGTCATGATCTTTTGGGGAGTTTGTGATGTGCTAAGATGATTTAGATATTATTGAGACAACGCATTGAACCTTATTCTACTATAATTTAATTTGGACTCTGAATTTAACCCGAATTATTATATTATAGTATTATAATTTGTTAGTTATTAGTGCAAGTACGTGTACTATAAATTTTTATGTTGATTATAACTTGATTGTACTTATAATAGCATCCCTCAAAATTAGACTTTTTCTATAAGAAAAAGTCTAAAGAATAATTTCGTAAACTAAATCAAATAAAAGTTAAAGAAATAATTTCTTAAAAAAGAATCCATTGCGGATTGCAGTTCATAATTGGTTTCAACTTTTACGCGAGACCAATAATAAGGGCCAAAGCCCACAGTCCTGAATCCTGATGAAGTTAGTCAATTGCACTAACAAAAAAAATATACCTTTTCCAATATTTTTTACTATGTAACTAAAAATTATTCAATCTGTTTTAAATTATATAATTATTATTATTTTTTAAATATTAACTTAAAATATTTTAAAATTTAAAATTAAAAAGATTTATTAAAAATTATAAAATAATAAAATATATAACGAGCAATATTTTTTATATAATTTATAATATTTATTATTTTATTGATTTAAATTTCAAAAAATTATATTAATTTTAAATTTATTTTTTTAAAATTAATTTTAAAAAATTAAGAATAATTAAATAATGCATAACAGAGAAAGTATATCTTTTTCAATAGAGGTAATGACAAAACAAAGTTGACAAGTTATTCAATATTAACCCATAAGTTTGAATATAGGCAAGTAACACCCTAAAGAAATTTTAAAAGTCAATGTTGTTGCTTTTGACCGGTTTGATATCGAAATACGCCATGTCTTAATTTATACATATTTTTAATATAAATTATGTATTGAAATACTTTTTTTATACAACAAAAATACATAAATGGCATTAAAACGAATTAAAATAAGTAAGAAATAAATTAAAAAGATCAGAATAATAGTGATTACAACATTAACCAAACAACTCCAAAAAAGTAGACCCGAATCAGGGCAACAATCTAACCCAGATTCTTGTCATTTTTTAGCATCACCCAAAATCTTCAACGCTTCCATTAAATACTAAATTCAAACCCTTACAACCCACGATTCTTCATCTTCTTCGTCACCCTAAACTAAAACTCTAACCACTCATGTCATTACCCTTTTTAATATGGGAAAATTTAAAATATGTCCTTAGTGTACATGTTAAGCGCGGAGTTTAATGCATAATATTAGTTATTTATGTAATTGTACTGGATTTAATAAATAAAAAAATAATATACTAGTGGACCCCATATATTGAATTCAGTGCAAATATATAAATAAATAATATTTAGCGAGTCTCATCTCTTGTTTTCCACACTTAATGTGTGCTTTTAAGATACACATTAAGTGGACCCTTTTAATATTTATACATGGATTATCTTCTTTGTTTTCCCTTTCCTTTGAGGACTTTCTAATAAAAATACATATTAAAATTTATAAATGAGCATTACAAGATGAATAAATTTACTCATACAGCACCAAACACTACTTCCTATCTCATTATTAAAAAAGTACACCGACATGGATAATATCGTAATTTTTTAATTAAAAATATTCTCCCCTAATATTGAAATTGAAAATGACAAAGAAAAAGAAAGAATTATAGTATAATAGATCCAACGTTAAATTGAGAGAAATTATTTTATGTTACTGAAATATGATAAATAATTTATTTTTTATTTTACATATATGTGAGTTCTCTGATAAAAAGTCTCGCATATATATATAAATATATATATATATATATATATATTATTTATCATACTCCAGCGCCATGGAATAATTTTTCTTAAATTCGACAAGTGAGAGGCAAAAAGCGTTTCAAATTAGCTCTCATTTTGTATGTTGTGTTGTACTTATCCGTCCAAAATAATCCTTCACAGTTCTTAATTACCGATTTCTTCTTCCCGAGTCTTTCAAATTCTACAACCCCTCTCATTCTCTTTCCAAATTCACTTTTTCTCTCCTAAAATTCAAAAATCTAGGGCTCGAAAATCTCTCCAATTCAACCGCTGCAACCATGAATATCTTCAGATTAGCAGGTGACATGACTCATTTGATCAGTATATTAGTTCTCCTGCTCAAAATCTACGCCACCAAATCATGCTCAGGTCACTATTCTCAATCTTATATATAGCACAATCTCAAACATATTTATATATATATATTTCCATGCTTATATTTTGTTAGTATTTAGTGATTCGTCTAGGGTTTATTTGAACCGATCATATAGCAATTTGGTGTCATTAGGGATTTCACTGAAGACTCAGGAGCTGTACGCTTTGGTGTTTTTGACTCGGTACGTGGATCTGTTCACGGATTTCATTTCCCTTTACAATTCTGTGATGAAGGTTGTGTTTATTGGGAGTTCACTGGCCATTGTTTGGTGCATGCGGTGGCATCGGGTCGTGAAGCGCTCCTATGACCGGGAGCTCGACACTTTCCGCCATCTCTTTCTGGTGCTGGGATGCTTTGTGTTGGCATTATTTGTCCACCAGAAGTTCACATATCAGGATGTCAGTTATTGTTAACTTCAATTGACTGCTATTTCTTTTTATTTTTTTATGTTTTATGATTATATGTTTTCTTTGCTGAATTGAGTGCGTGATCGTTTGTATTTGGGTGATTTTATTTATGCAGTCTCTCAGAACATATTTTATTGTGATTATTTATTCGTAGAATGTACTTTTTGGATTTTAATTCTAATTGGTTCATTCATTTTGTTTGCAACTTGTTCTATTAAAGCCTCATTTGCTGATGACCTGATAAGTTAAAAAAAGATATTAATATGTGCCTGAAAGATATTGGGTTGGTTCAGATTGTTTGTTGCTTTAATTTTTATTTGGGGACTAACAGTTTTGATCATATTGAGCTCAACCTGTTTCAAAGGTTCAACATTTTTGTTCTATATTAAATGGGTCTCAAGATTATGTAGGAATTACAATGTTTGTGGCACGGGTTGTTGATGGGCTTTGATTTTGCTTGAGAATTATTTTGAATGAATATTGCAATACCCACGAAGCTTGAGCAGATGCACGGGCAACAAATATAGGAACGCCATTGGTACATGCTACATTGAACATGCTTATAAAAATAAATTATGTGTTAAAGGTTCTCTTTTTTTGGTTTTTGTTTCATGCCTCTATCTTCAATGAAATATAAGAATGTTAGTTTCAATCACTTGCAGTCTAAGAAGAAATGATATAGGAATATGAATCACTTGGAATACAAAAGTTTAAAAATCTGGGCAGGTTGAGCACACTAAAAGGCTCACAAAGTTGATTTGTTGGTTTCCTAAAATTCAACCTGTGAGATGCCCGAACTTGGAGAAGAGAGGATAGCTGAATTGGGAGCCCTATATATAAATTTATCAAAAGACTATAACTCTGAATTGAAGTAAAGATGAACTCATAAAACTTGCTATTTGTGGGAGAACGAAGTGTTGTTGAATCAGTGAGCTTGAGATTTTGTATGTTCTCATTTTTCTTGTACTCTCCGTATCTTTCTCTAGCTATTTGTCAATTCTAACCCTGTAGATTAGTCTAGTAATGCTTATTTCCTAGATGATGATGCTGAATATTGTTTTACCAAGATAGCCTATGTTTGCTTGAGCGGGGGGGGGGGGGGGGGGGGGGGGGGGGGGGGTCTTCATGTGAATGAGTTTGAAATGTTCTAACCTTATTTCGTTCTAATTTTGTCTTCCATTGTGCCTGGTCTTTGTTTTTGATAAAAGAAGAAATTTTATTAATAGAAAAGAACAGATACAATAAAAGGGGAACAAGTAGCCCACCTTCAACAAACTAAACAGACAAAATTAAAAAGAAAAAGAAAAAAAGAGAACTTAAAAAAGTGCAACCCTTCAATCTCTACACAAATTAGTCACAAAAGATACCTTTAAAGGTCCTCATAAAGAGATTTAAAAAAATAATCCCATCACTCAACAGCTTAAAAGATAAGCAATTTTCTTTAAATAATCTAGCATTACACTCATTCCAAATCCCCCATAAAATAGAAGGAAAAAAAGGACACATTTCCATAAAATTTTGGCATTCTCTTGTTTTCAAATCTTCAAAACAAATTAACAACATATCTTTCACTGAAATAGGACATGTCCACTCCTCTCCTATCACTCCAAAGAGAGAACTCCTCAAGCCCTAAGTAGCAGGAAAATGCTAAAATAAATGAGCATGAGTCTTATTACTCTGTCTGCACATAAAATAAATGTCTGAAAATAGAACTTTGTAAGGCTTGCGATTTTGATAGAGATCGTTAGTAATCAATTTTTGTAAAATCAGTGACCACACAAAAGTTGACTTTAGAAGGAACCTTAGCTTTCCAAATATACAAAGTCAATAAAAATGGATTAGAAACAATAGATCGAGTAAAAAAAAAAGTAATAACTCTTACAAGAAAAAGAACCAATTTGATCGAAAGTCCATATGTGCTTATTAGAGAAGAAGGATAAATGAATCGAATCAAGCAAGATAAGTAAAGATTATATTTCAATAGTCTCCAAATCAGTGAGATTCCTGAATAAATGAAAATCAAATCCCAAGAAAAGAAATACCTTCACACTTTAAAAAATCGGAAATGGGAGCATCATGTAATGAAGAAATACGATACAGACGATTAAAAGTAAGAGAAAAGTGAGCATCTCCCAAAGTCGAATCCAACCCCAACCCCAACCCCGTATCTCAAATAACAAATAAATGTAATTTTGTGCCTGGTCTTTTTAGAGCTAAAGTTTGTCCTAATATTAGGCTGGAAATTTGGAACAGTAGAATTCTGTAAAACTCAGGTTATTGACAACCAGTACGTGAAGATGCCTTTATTCAGTATATTTCACTCTTTTCAGTTTAGAATAATAGGGCAAGACTAAAAATGAGTAAAAATATTGATAAAGGTAATTATAACCGGTAACAATTCCTTGGTTAAATCTGCTGAGATATCTCTCTCTATGCAATCATCCTATTGCTTGCTGGCCAACAAAACCAACTTTACTTATTGTTTGCTCCTAGGAAGCTTGCGATGGAAAGAGGAACAAGAGAATTGGTAATGGCATGCTTGAAAAGTGTTCAGTGCTGCTTCTAAACCTTCTTCGCATTGTTTACAACTAGACAAGAAGATAGATTTTATGATTTTATTGATTTATCTATTCCTTTATTTTCTGCAAATCTGAAAAAAGACAAATATTTTAAAATAGGTTGTTCTTTTTCTTGGTAATATTTCATCCATTATTCAGACATAATGCCTCAAGATATACTGCTAATTTGGCGTAATTTTCTTGCAGGTCTTCTGGGCCTTTTCTATTTACTTGGAGGCAGTTGCTATTCTTCCCCAGTTGGTTCTTCTGCAAAGGAGTGGAAATGTGGACAACTTGACTGGACAATATGTGTTCTTTCTTGGGTATCTCACATTTCCTTTACACGTACTACATCACATAAAGAATAGTATAATTAACAGAAATGATTACATCATAACAGAAATGATTATATCATGTTGCTTATAAATCTCTGTTTCTATTGCATTTAGTCATCTTTGATAATCGGGTTTATAATGTTTTCTAGAGGAAGTATTTGGCTTTATATTTTTGTCTAGAGGTAACATTTGGCAGTTACCATTTCCAGAAGCAAGCATTATCCATATAATTCTCATTGTGGTCCTTAATACTGATCTATAGTTGCATATAGTTACACGCCTTGGTTTTTGAAATTGTCTTTGGGAGAGTATTTATTGACAATCTATTGAATATTCTTGACCTTCCTAATTTGTAATTTTGTATCTTGTATGTCCGCCAGTAGTCACATTGTCACAAAAACTTATCTGTTATAAACTCGAACACTATTCACCTAGTGAAATAAATCGCAATGCCATTTTCACCTATTTGTTTTGTCACAATGTATCAAAAGTCTGTTTTGTCTATTTTCATTTGTATGGGAAATGACTGTTGGTTTGAATTACAAATCCCGCTGTAATGTTGGTACCTAGCTAGTTACAAACAAACTTTGCCAGTCGTATAGCTAGCTGGCCTATCACCATAGTATAGGAAATGATTTTCCAGAGCATTTTGGTCACTTGTGGAACGGGGACATGCTACCTATGGGACCTATTCTCAAATCTAATTGCAGATCTTTATAGGTCGTAGCAGTTGAATACTGTATATTTGATTAGACATGCGCTTTCCAAAAAGAGGCAGAAAGCTATGCAATGTTTGTACCGTCATCTATGTACTATCACTATATGGATGAATGTTTAATGAAGTCATTTTCCATCTCATTCTTAGTTTGAATCCTTTTTTTAAGGGCTACTTGTTCATTGTTTCAATACTTGATTTTATCTCCCATAGCAAACTCTACGCAAGTTATAGGCAGTAATTCTGATAGGAACTATATTTTTACAAGTAAAATGTATTATTAAGCTTGTAATATAGGTTGATGATACATATTACAACTGAAATTCTGGTTAATTTTGCGATTGCAGGGCCTATCGAGCACTCTACATCCTCAACTGGATTTACCGCTATTTCACAGAGCCGCATTTCAGTCGTTGGATTTGTAAGTCATACCAGAAATTATGGAGGTTTAGTACTCTTCATATGTATTGTTGAATTAGGATATCCTCTTGTTTATTTGTTTTTTTTCCCTCTTTTCCTCAGCTTGCATCTCTGGTCTAGTCCAAACTGCTCTATATGCTGATTTCTTCTACTATTACTATATCAGGTAATGAATTATTCACCTGATTAATATTAAATTATCCCTTTTAGGTGTTTTGTTATATAAAACTAAGCAGTGTATGTCTTTTCACAGTTGGAAAAACAATGCCAAACTGCAACTGCCAGCTTGAGATGATGAGCAAGGATGCAATGAAACATGAAAGGCCGACACCTTGTCCAAGTGAACCACTATTTTCAAAGGGTGGCTTCTGCAGCATAACATCTTTTTGACTTGGAATAAATATAGTAGGTTTTTCATGATGTTTAACAGGGGAGATGTAATCCCCCAATCTGTTAGCTGGGGGTAGTAGTGTGTTTGACCGAAACATCAAACTTTCACCAGCTCTAAGACTAATATTAAACACCCCATGTTTATAGTGGATAGATGGAATTTGTAGTCTTGGTTCAATTCTCATAACGTGTAAAAATATTGATGAATTTTTTTTTCAAAGAGTTCGGGTTAATAACTTCATTTATGCAAGTTTACTGCTAACACTTTTTCTTTTTCAGTTATAACTTTTGTTGAATACAGAAACTGGACTCTCAGGAATGCCATCGTGGCTTAGTCCTCTACGGACAGGTTAGAGATGGTGGTTACTAGTACTCAGAGCAATAGTTATATTTTCACAAGGTCAGAATAGTAATTAGATCTGGCACTTATGCGCGAGGAGCTCAGATCATCTGTATCTAAATTTTGTTTCGTGTCTCTGAATAACATGAAACTATGAGGTATGTGCATATCTGTAGATCTAAAATATGAGGTTTGTGTATATCTCATAGTTTCATGTCTCTGAATACAGAGACACGGAACAGAGTTTAAATACAAGTGATCTTAGGCCATGCGTGAGACCTTGTTAAAATTTTACATTACACTTGAGAGAATCCTTTCCAAAATTGAAGGGTGTTCCCAGTTGCATATGTTGACTTCTTGTGATATGCATAATTTGTGGCATTTGGGAATGCTCCAATATTTGGAACACTTTGATCGTTGCATTTGGCGTGTTTCCTGAATCTTCAATCTTACTTAGTTTAGAGCATAATCAAGTTTGAGTGAAAAAATCATTGCAGTATACAATTACAATGCCTAAGAATGATTAGGCAAATGTAAATATTATATATTCTCAAGATAAAAGCCCAAATGTATACTACTCTCGATTTTTTTTATTTTTTTTTTAACTAATAGAAGGAAAATCAAAACATGCATTCTCATACTTCTGTTCAAGTAGTTTATAATTTTGTATTCTCAGTTAAATTATTTCATATTAATTTTAAATTTAAAAATATTTTTATTTAACTTTAAATACGTTATATGTCCCTTGGTTTTAAAGAGAAGAAATGATATTTTCGTTATTACCATTAGTCTATACAAACAAACAAATAAAAATTGTAATTAATTTTATTATATAGATAGTTAATTTTCAAACAAATTTATAGCGTGTATATATACATAGATGGATAGAAAGATACATAAATACTTCATTTTTTTTTTCTTTTTAAAAAAAATTATATTGAATTGAATCAATTTATAATCGATCCTCAACTCGGTTCATTACTATTCAATGACCAATAGTGTTGAGATATTATGTGATAGCAAAGTCCTATATCGAAACATAAGAAGAAAATTTAAGAACATATAATACTTTAATGAACAATAAACCCAATAGGATAACTTTTTTGGGTAATATGTGATTTCATATGAGCATTACTGGGTCGAATATTCTTAACAACTGTTATCAGAGTCATGATTATGACAAAAAAATTAATTCACATTGAATAAGTCTATATATTTGGTGAATTATGTACTCTTTGAGATCAAATAAGAGATATTGAGAAATAAGTATTATCAAATAGATAGATTTGATGAGTATAACACTGTATATGAACCGAATATTTTCAACAACTAGTAATATATTAGAACAAGTACAAATAGTAGCCTATTAGAATAGGCACACATATTCAATAGGCACACATATTCGATTCTATCACTTGGCAAAAAAAATCAGAATGAACCATGACTCTATATGAAGAATATAAATTTCTCTTAATTTTCTTCTGATCATTTTTCTTAGTTTCTCCTGGACTCTAGGATAAAATACATTCATAAAATTGAGTTCTAATAGAACAAGCTAATTAACCCCGTATAAAGTACAGGCGACATGAATAATATTTTATTATATTATTAAATAAATGAATATTTAATTAAATTTTTTAGGAGATAATTGTAGTTATTAAGTTATTAAATATTTATTTAAATAATAAATATTGAATATATTATGTGTTCTTTTGATTAATTATTAAGTTAAATATTTGAATGGATTGCATATTTATTTTATTATGATTATGATAAAATAATTATTTTAGTTTTATTTAAGTTTGTAATGAAATTCTATTTTAATGTTTATATTTACAAAATTTGTTTAAAATTCTAATCTAAATAAAAGTACGAAGTTTAAATTTTAATGAATTTATTATAGTTAGGACATTACTTCTTCTTTTTTAATAAAAAAAAACCCCACTTTTTTGAGAATACAATATAATTTCATAATTCAATAATTCAAGTATATCATTAGTATTGCAATATCAAGTTCCACAAACAAATCTATATAATATCAAGAACCAATTAAAATTTCTAATTAGGGCATTGTTTTATTTTTAAACTCTATTTTTTTTGGAAATATAATATAATTTCATAATTCAAATATAACATCACTATTACGATATTATGATCCACATATGCTTATATAATATCAAAAATTAATCAAACCTCATTAAAGGAAAAAAAAAATAAGAAAAAATAAACTTCACCTAAGTGATAATCGAACCTAATGCTTAAAGAGTACAAAAGGTCACTAGACTAAGACTTTATCAACACTTAAGACATTATTTTAATATGAAATTAACGACTGATATTAATATAATAAATCGCATGATATGTTATTTTTTTTTTTTTGATATCTTATTAGAATAGTAATTATAGAATTATTGTACATAATTTTTTTAAGATATATTATCTTATATAAAAATAGGATAAAAAAAAGCTTGTGATAAAAGTAGTAGAAGGAAAAATAATATTTTTATAGAATTTTTTTATTAAAGATATAAAAATAAAAGGTATTTTTTTTCTAACATGTTGAGATTTCTTTTAAATATTTTACAGTACTAATTTTGAGGTTAAATAAAAAAAATGTATGAAATTAAAAATTAATAAAATTAAGTTTATGTTTTTAATTATATAGTTGATTGAAAAATAAAAAAAAATAGAACAGGTCCGGACGTTTGGTCAATTAAAAGGTAAAAATAAATATCTCATCAACATGTTTTCAATCCGGATCCAGTAGAAACTCATTCATAGGACAGGTCAGCCTCTGTTTCCACTCGGAGGAAAACAATAGGTTCCTCGTGGCAAAGCTGACACTGGTGTCCAGGTGGATCCAAAACTGTAGTCTTGTTGGTAACGCGTGCTCTTTCGTCCGTCCGTCTTCTACCTTCTCCCATTTTTGACCCGATCCATTTGGGGCTCTTGATAAGGGATATACTAAAACTTCATTTTTCTCTCACGTTTTCAGATCTACGAATTTCGACTGTAAGTCTCTGATCTTCGTTTAGTAAAGCTCAATATATATGTATATATGCATACAGTTTATATATTTTTGAATATTCTAGCGTTTTGAGTGATCGATCTGACGGATTAATTATAGAATTCTGAACATAATAGGGTTCGTGAGGTGTAATTTTGTTTCAAATTATCTTCTTTTTTAGATCTTGTATCTACATCTGGATTTGTACATAGATGTGTTCATATGAATTGTCTTGATCGGATTCTGTGATTTGCTTTTTCGGTCATTAATAGATTAGATCCGATGATCTGCTTATTTAGTTGATATGAAATATATCTGACCCTTTGCTGAGAAGTCAGCTGTAAAGATGTTGTCCATTGCGAATTACGTTGGCATGTTTGATGAGAAAAGTCGCACAAAGTCAAAGATTTGTTTTTTGTATATTATTTTTTGTTTAATGTATTTTTAACTTTCAAAGGTAATTAGTTTCAGTTCTATGTGGCTGAACTGGTTTAAATTTCAGCTGAACCTAGTAATTAATTTGAAATTGTGCTGTTGTGAAAACTTGTATCTCATAAGAATCAGCTTTAAGCCAATGTGGTGCCTTGCTTATTTATCATGAGCATTTTGGGTCTTATAGTATCCCGAAAGATTCTTTGGGAAGTTGAGTTTCCACTACATTTGTTCCTCTGAGGTGATTAAAAAATTAATGACATCATTGGAGTATGAAACATGCATTTGAGCTTTTCTGGCATTGATTTGGTTTGTGAGTTTGATGGTATCATGTTTGTTATGTGCTATGATTATTGACTTCTCATTGGCTAGAACCTTGAAGAATTTATATTTTTCAGTGTCTTGATGTCTTCATTAAGTACTGTTGGTTAGTTTGATTAAAAATAGTTTCCTTTCCTTTTTGAAATTGACAAGTCGTTGAATATAGTTTTTTTTTTGGGTATAATGACTTACTTGAAATTGCTTTCACACATTGAGTTGAAAGATATTTTAGACTAGTTTCTTATATGATGGCACTTAAGAATTAGGCTTTGTTGTACTGTCTACAATTACATAATAAGGATGTTTGTCCTACAAATGGATCAAAATGCAGGTTGGAGAGATTTTGTGTGACTTAAGATGGGAGGAGGTTTTAGAGTGCTGCATCTTGTCAGGCCATTTCTTTCATTTCTGCCAGAAGTTCAGAGTGCTGACAGGAAGGTTCCCTTCAGAGAGAAGGTCATATATACTGTGATCTCTCTTTTCATTTTCTTGGTCTGCAGTCAGCTCCCTTTATATGGCATACATTCTACAACGGGTGCAGACCCTTTCTACTGGATGCGTGTCATTCTTGCCTCGAACCGTGGGACGGTAATGGAGCTGGGAATTACACCCATAGTGACATCTGGACTTGTGATGCAACTGTTGGCTGGGTCGAAGATTGTTGAAGTGGACAACAATGTTCGCGAGGATCGTGCACTCTTGTAAGTGTAATGTTGCTAGGTTTTCCTCTAGGTTCTTCTATACTGCTAGTCCTTTCAACCTCAGAAAGTTTTCTGTGAATGCAGTTCTTTTTTGGTATATTTTTTAAATTTAATGTACTTCTTTAGTCTAACAATGTGGTAAGCTTGGTGGATGGCAATGTGGCATGATTGATGACTGGTTGCACTTTTATTAATTTAAATGAGATAAATTTTATATGATGATTGCTTAGAAGTATCTGAATGATTCTTTCGAAATAAAATTGGGTAGAAATTTTGGCAGCATTCTCGTTGCTCTATCTTGTCAATAACTATAAGTAATGGAAAAACCGTCTACATTTAAAATTACTCACGTGTGAAATGGGTTCGCTGCCTTGATCCATCAAACACGTTTCTGTATGATTTTTGTGCATGCATATCTTTTAGATTCTGAAACAATTTTATTTGTCCTTTACTTGTTTTTGATTTCTTTTTAATTTTTGATTATAACTTTCTTGACTTGGCTATGTTCCCCAGAAATGGTGCTCAAAAATTACTTGGCATCCTGATTGCTGTTGGAGAGGCTGTTGCTTATGTTCTGTCGGGCATGTATGGCAGTGTCAATCAACTTGGAGTCGGTAATGCGATTCTCATTATCGTTCAGTTGTGTTTTGCTGGGATCATTGTGATATGCTTAGACGAACTTCTTCAGAAGGGATATGGACTTGGCTCTGGGATTTCTTTGTTCATAGCTACCAATATATGGTAAAATATTGCTACTTTTTCCAATTGTTTTCTCGAATAATAGTGAAGTCCTGAAATTAATTTGAACAAATACTAATTTATCTTGCAGTGAAAGCATTATCTGGAAAGCATTTAGCCCCACAACTATCAACAGTGGGCGTGGTGCTGAGTTTGAAGGTGCTGTTATTGCCTTGTTCCATTTGCTAATAACTAGGACAGACAAAGTTCGAGCTCTTCGGGAAGCTTTCTACCGGCAGAATCTCCCGAATGTTACAAATCTTCTTGCTACCGTTTTGATCTTCCTTATTGTAATTTACTTCCAAGGTTTTCGTGTGGTTTTGCCTGTAAGATCAAAGAATGCTCGTGGACAACAAGGCTCCTACCCAATAAAGCTATTCTACACTTCCAACATGCCTATCATTCTTCAGTCTGCACTTGTATCCAACCTTTATTTCATTTCACAGGTACTGGGCCTTACATCTGTAGGCGCAACTGAAGCGTTTTACTCTTTCATGGCTATTGTGACTGTTTAATAGTTAATACCTTTTTTTTATTTTATTTACAGTTGCTATACAGGAAGTACAGTGGAAATTTCTTGGTAAATTTGTTGGGCAAGTGGCAAGAATCTGAATATTCAGGCCAATCTGTCCCCGTTGGTGGTCTTGCTTACTATGTGACGGCACCATCAAGGTATTAAAGCTCTTTCTGCTAGTAATTCCATTATGTTTATATTCAGTGTCATTATAGTGGGCTCTTTTTCTCTTATTCTGGATAGTCTTGATACTTTTTTTCTTCTATTATCTATTTTTTTTCTGACTCTTCTTTTCCCCCTTCTAAAAATCGATGTGGCCTATATCAGCTTAGCAGATATGGCGGCCAATCCTTTTCATGCTCTTTTCTATATAGTGTTCATGCTATCAGCTTGTGCACTGTTCTCTAAAACTTGGATTGAAGTTTCTGGATCTTCTGCCAGAGATGTGGCTAAGCAACTTAAGGTATGCTTTGATGGAACTCTATTTTGACAGTTTTATAATATTTTCTGTTGTGGTTGCTGACTTCGGTTCTCTTGCTCTATACATTGTTACTATTCAACTATTTTAAATGTTAGTAATACAAATTTCTTCAAGAGAGAAAGGCTTTACAAATCATATATAAATTACTAAAATTAGCTTATTTGGATACATTAATCGGTGCACTTTAGGGGTTCTTGTGAATTCTTGACTACATTGTTTTTTTCTTAGAAATGGCGCTTATATATGTATATTGGTGTGCAAGTGTAACTTTGTATTTATATATTATATTTATATTTTTACATTTTGAGGCATTTCACTTGTATATTAGCACAGGGAATGAGGGAATTGATATGGATTTCTAATATATCCATGAAGTTACAAGATCAAGTTCCTGCTTTATTTCTTTGAATCCATTGAACTGCTAGGTTTTCATTACCCCGATTACTTGTTCAGTACATGTGCACAAATTAGTACAATGACACAATCTGGTGAATCTGGCCTAGATCATCATAATAATTAAACTGTCCAGTCTTAAAAAAAAATTCTCACGGCAAGTATAATATAGATTTTGAGTTTGAAATATTCTTGATACTTCTGCAGGAGCAACAAATGGTGATGCCAGGGCATCGTGATTCTAACTTACAGAAGGAACTTAACCGCTACATACCCACTGCAGCTGCCTTTGGCGGAATTTGCATCGGTGCACTGACAGTACTGGCAGACTTCATGGGAGCTATTGGCTCAGGGACGGGAATTCTGCTTGCAGTTACGATCATATATCAGTACTTTGAGACATTTGAGAAGGAGAAAGCCAGTGAACTAGGTTTGTTTGGCTTCTAAGTATGCCAAAAGTGTCGGTTTTGATAGTAGTTGGTCTTCATAGTAGTTGCATGGCATTCTGTTGAGCTTAGTAGAGATCTGACTCTGTAATGTACCATCAATTGAGAGTAAAGTCGAAAATGTAGCATTGTCGAATACTTGGTGAGTACTGACTTGTCTAATTATATTTACTTGTGGAAATCTGAAAATGCTAGAGAGGAGAGACATCGAAGTTAAAGACAATTTCAGTGAAAGGCTGTTTAATTTTACTTTAGTTTCGTATGTGTGACATACATAACATAGAAATCACACGCAGTGATACCGATGAAGCTAAAAGGATGCGTTCAGAGAGAATTGTCTTTTAGTTTTTAATCTTGTTTTGCCACATAATTTATCATATATTTACACCGGTTACTATTTACTTTATATGTTGGTTTTATAGATTATTCAGTGATGAAATTATTTTTGTAGGCATGCATGGAAATTATAAAGGATTAAATCAACACGTCTTCATTGCCTAGTTGTACTGTGCAGTCAAAATCCATTTCTGCTTGTGATGCTGTTCCACTACGACACTGATATGTCCTTTTGATTAAATGATGATCTAATGTGGAAGAGAAAATTAAAGTAACGTGTGGAACTTGGAAATTTTGAGGAAAGGTAGTAATAGCAATGAAACTGCATTTTATTTTAAAAATTACGTTTTTTAAAAAAAAATCCCATTAACAAGATTTTAACCAAACATGTTTATGTTCTATGCGACTTCTATATTAGTTAATTCTTTAAAAGCAGTTAACTAGTGTTTGTTAAATTGATTCTAATTCTCCAAAATCTGTTAACGAGTATTTGACAAATAATCTGATAAGTTAGATTATAGTAACAAAAGATTAATTAATATATTTGTTTGTATAAACATAAATAAATATATATTTAAAATATAAAACTTATATTATATAATTAATTATGTATAAGTATATATATATATATATATATAGAGAGAGAGAGAGGGAGAGAGATGACGGTTTAAAGACATACATTTTCAATAGCATACCTCTTTAAGTAGCATATTTTTATCAAAATGACGTCGTTTTGAAGATTATTTGATGACATTTTCGTAAAAAAAAAAAACAAGTGGGGCTTCTAATATTATTTTAAAAAAAAATAAATCAAAATGACTTTATTTTGATAAATGTATATTATTTAAGAAAAGTATGTTATTTAAAAGGTATACTTTAAATCCGTCTTATATATATAAACATACTATATAGTTAATTATGTACAAATATATATATTAATGTATTAAAAATTATCCATAACAAATAATTGCTATGAACGCACTATTTCAACAAATGCAGTTTACACTCTTTATAAATAAATCTAATAGACCAAAATGAAAAAAAAATTCCTCATGTCGCTAGAATGAGTGGTGGAAAACCTTAGCTACAACTACTTGAGGTAAGGGAAAAAAGTCCAACTATTACACCTTCTAACAGCGGCATCGGCAAGAGAAAAATACATCTATTGCTACTCTTATTAGAGGCAAGAGAATTTTTTTTTACCTATTGCTACCCTTGGTAGAGATAAGAGAAATATATTATATACCCACACTTTAGTTAGATTTAAATAGGTTTAATGTATTTATTTATATAAATAATTTCTTAAATAATAAAATTTAACATTATCAACTATATTTTATATATTTATTTTTATAAATAATTTCTTAAGTAATAAATTTTAAAATTGTCAATTATATTCAATGTATTTATTTGTATAAATATTTTCTTAAGTAATAAAATTTAACATTGTCAATTATATTTAATGCATTTATTTGTATTAATAAATTCTTAAGTAATACGTTTAACATTGCCAATTATTGTGACAATTTGATTATTTAAAATTAAAATTATATATTGTAATATAATTTGATTTAATTAATATAAATTATAGTATAAATAAATACATTAAAACTATTCAAATTTAACTAAATTATGAGTATTTATGACATTCCTTCTGTCTCTATTAAGAGTAAAGATAGAATCTCGTATTGGACGTTGAGCGATAGATTTGATGGAATAATGTACGAAACAACCATTTGCTATAAAACTATAATATAAATATTATTACATTAATATAAATATTTATGTATATATTGTATAATATTTAGTATATATAAATAACATAATTTATTTTATTAAGAGTTGAAAAGTTGACTTCAAAAGCACTTAAATTGGTGATTTTAATTCCCAACTTTTTTATACATTAAGGTTTTTATACTCAACTTTCAGCTTTGATAGTTTTTGAACTCAAAAACTGAAATAAACACCGCTCATAATTTTTTAGAAACAAACGAGGCTATTATATATAAACTATATTTGGATGCATAATTAAATATGTAATATTATATATAAACTATATTTTGGATGCATAATGAACCAACCACGTGTACATCCCTGACAAAACACACAATAAATATACACTAAATTATATTTGGATGGACTCAATAAAAAAGATCAATGTCTTCGTAAATATTGACAAACTTTGTGCTCAAGTAATTTCTTACGGTTATTTGTTTTTAATTTCTTTTACCACTCGAGTCGAGTGAATGTCTCACCTTTGAACAGCATTAATCTGTCACTTAACCCCATCACCAAATTCTCCATGGAGTTGGTTAGAATTACAGATCAGAGTGAGTTGTTGGTACCTACTTTTAGCAAAAAAATAAATAATGAATTGATGGGTAGCTATCTAGTTAACTACAAACTTAGTTTGCTAGTTGTATAAGCTAACTAGCATATATCACCGTAGGACATGATTTTTTAGAGCATTTTGGCCACTTAAAGGGACAAGGACATAGCTGCCTATGGGGTCTAGCTGAAAAATTATTAAATACTTTTGAAATACTTATCATGTAATATTTTACATTATTTATATATTATAATTTTAATACTTAAAATAAAATAATTTATTTTACATATTAAAATAATAATATATAAATAACATAAAAAAATATTACGTAACAAATACCTCAAGAGATCGTATAATTACTCGACCTAACTTCGTATAATTACTCGACCTAACTAATACCAAAATCTAATTTCAGATCTCTAGATTGTAGCAGTTACATAATGCGTATTTGATTAGACATGTATGCGCTCCAAAAAGAGGCAGAAAACTAGGCTAATGTTTGTACCCTCATCCATTAGTACTACTACTGGTTACTACTATTACTATATGGGTGTATGCTTAATGAAAGCCATTTCCCATAATGCCTATGTTTGAACCCTTTTTTTAAGGGCTACTTGTTCCCTTTTAATGGGCAAATGGAGTCCTTCATGGTAAGGTTGGGTGGCAGTGGAAGGTAGGGCTTGCAGTAGCTAGTCCCATTTTGGGGGCGTTGGATTCTCTTTTAATATTGTTATGTCATCTCATATGACAAAAGTTTTATCGTCTTTTGTGATGGGACTATTAAAAACGTACTAGTCCTATAAAAAAAGTATTTTATGATCTTAAATATGATCACGTGGCATTATAAAATTATTCATATACTTGTTTTTGAGCATGTACACTAAATTTTTTTATTATATATATTAAAATAAAAATATATTAATGATTTAAGATATCACGTGACGGTGTTCTAAAATTATTAAATAACTTCTCTTAATTTTGTTGAAAGATGAATCTTAATTTATTTATTTTTGCAAAAATAATTTGAAGAATGCGGATCCCAATTCTAAATAGTTAAAATAGATTATTTATAAAAATAAGTTATATTTTATATAACAGAAATTATAACTATATAATATTTATATAACAAATATATTTGAATCGTAACTCTTCGCTGTATAACGTGTAACTTAACAAATGTCATCTGAATTGTAACTCTTTATTATATAAAATATAATTTATTTTTATAAACTGTTTAAATAGACTATCCTCAATAAGAAATTCAAGATCTCAAGAATGCGAAACAAATTATATCTAATACCTGCCTAATTTATATACCAACAAAATGATTGATTTGTCTCATAAGTATGCCTAGTCTCTGATAATTGAAAATTAAGCCTGCATCTCTTCTAAGGGTTTGGAAATTATGTATTCCGGCAAGCGTGCAATCAAATGCTATAACAAAATTATAATGTGGATGCACTGGATGCACTGGATGGTAGTTGCTAATATAATTGCAATATACTCCTACTACTTACTAAAGTTAAAATCATTATACCAGTTTTCTTTCCTTGTGAAGCACTCCTCAGTTTATGAGTATTCTAGAAGGGCCAGTTGGTTTTGTTAATTGTTTATTATCTAAAAGTAAAATTAAATGTATAATAATACCTAATACCTAATACCTAGCTTCAGAAAACCAGTTGATTTCCTATGTTCAGGCCTTTGCCAAAGGAACCAGAATTCTGGGTTTTTTTTCTAAGTCCCATAAACTTTTGACTGCGCGTACTAAGTCATGTGATAATTGACAAACCTAAATATATACTCATAAAAAAAAGGGAGAAATCAATGAAATAGGACGACTTAAGTTCAACTGAGTTGAGTTTTATAGTGTTCGGGTGGCGTTTATGGTGCAACCTTTTGAGGTGCATTGGCATTCATAATGTCAAATTTTGATTGATTAAAAACATTATCTACAGCTATATTTATGGAGTCCTTTTACGAGGACAGAAATTTTCGACAGAAAAATTAGACCGGTCTAATTTGTTTTTTTTTTTTCGAAATTCTTCTTGACTCTCATAGTTTTTATAATATTTATTTTGACTTAAATGTTTATAGAATTAAGTGATTTATGTGTAATTTAGATATATTTAAATAATTATGTTGTATAGTCTGTACAATCTTATATATTTACACATATCTAAATTATACATAAATAATTAAAATTTATAAATATTTGAGTTAAAATAAATATTATAAAAATTATGAGCGCCAGAAAAATTTTGAAAAAATAAAATAAAATTGGACAGTTCCAATTTTTCTGTCCAAAATTTCTGTCCGCCAGACTTTTTGATATTTATGTATGAAGCATATTTATTTGACTAAACCACCAATTATTTTATTTAAAATAAAATTTCCAGGACTGTCAGTATCCAAATGTTCAATCAAATTGATAGACCGTGAATTTGGGGGATGCCGTTTGTTAGTGATTTCAATAGCCTAATATATTCATAATTTTTTGAAACTGAGGAGGAGACTGATCCAATTACTTTAGTACCTATTATTATTTATTTAGTTTTTTGACTGTTCCAAATTATCAATCCTTTTCCTTTTCTTAAAACTATACTTATTAGAAGGTTTATATTTTCAATAATATTTTTTTTAAAATTAAAAAGTAGTTTTTTTTTTTTTGCTAAATTAAAATTTGGACCATTTTTCAATTTGTGCGTATCATCCTTGCATAAAGGCCATGCTAATTTGGTTCTGTATTGTTTTAATTTTATCGAATGTCCCCGAAAGAACAAAAATAGTGTTTTATATTTGATATATTTTTAAAAGTTCATCTTTGTATTTTTTTTCTTGTGTTAAAATACAGTCTCCATCAACGTAAATTAAAAGAAGAAATAAAAATGAGATTTTGAAAGTTGTGGTTGAACATGCTTAAAGGTTAATTAATTTTTTTGACGTGAAACATGTGAAATGAAATTTTAGAGATATAATTAATGCGAAAACTAAGAAAACTTCGTGGACCAATATCCCCCCTTGCAACAGCATTTTAATTCCAATAAAAATGGTGAATAACCTAATCACAATATAAGAATCATCAATCTCGAGAAATTGGACCATCCAAAATTGGGAAATGTCAGCACTTGATCTAAATTGTAATCGGGAATTATACGTATAGAGATTCAAAAACGAATCAATTTGATTTAGATTGTAATTTATATAAAATTCTCAAAATTATTAATAGAAAATCGACCGCGAGAAATTAAAAAATTGCGGATCATCATGCAAAAAGATTTGAACTCCCGACACCGTTCTTCATAGTCACGTCCTCTAATCTTTTGAGTTAAAGGCCTCACTCTATCTTCATTGTATCATTTTTTTAGTATAAAAAAATAATAATAAAAATTCCATCCATCATAGAAGTTAAAATTAATATTAAAAATCAATAGAAGTTATTTTTACGTACAAGTTTTGATAATAAAAATATATTAAATAGAATAATACTATGAGTTTGTTCCGCTATCACTGTTCGCAGCGTTTACAATGATAACATTTGTAATATTTAGACTTTTAAATGTATCACATTAAATTTTGTATGTTGGGTTTAAGGATTAAACGCTATATTTATAAAATAAATAAGCTAATATTAAAATAAATTACTACTGTACGAATAATATTTGTAAATGTGTTTAAATTTTCGAACGCTTTAAACACACTCAACATTGCAAACTCCGAATAATCAAAAATACACATACTTGCATGTATACGAATCTAATTATGATAAAATTAATTTTATTATAAATTGACCTTGAAATTAATAAAATATTGATATACAGACCAGAATATATTCTCTTTACTTATATATTAATATTTTATTAATTCTTAAATTAATTTACGATAAAATTAATTTTATTCTAACTGCGTCTATTTATACACAGTATAGTGATCTTTAGCTCTCTTTCCCGCGCTTTAAATCCTACTTTAACCACCCTCCATCTCCGCCTTCATCCTGAGAGTCAAAGGAAAATGTCTGCTTTTCCATCTTAAATTCTCTCTTTTCACCCCAAACTCTGTCACTGCCCCCAGCCTTTTCTCTCTCTTCAATTCCTCCAAAACCATCCAATTCCTCCTCATTAGTGTTCATACACACTCCAGTTTTAAATATCCCCAACCATTTTCTTTCTCTAATCCTTCACAAATCAATGGAATCCATCAAATCCACTTCACCAGCTCCAACCAAAAGAATACTTGCCAAAACATTCTACAAAGTTACCCATATGAAAGCAGCCACAAAATCCCTCTCAAATAATGGCTTTTGCTTGCTCATTCCTCAAGAAAAACTCAAAAATGGTGACCTAAAACATGGATTTTACAAACAAGATAAAGATGAAGCGAAATCACGAAACAGAGTAGCCATGGAAACCTTCATAGCCAAGCTTTTTGCTACCATTTCTACAATTAAGGCTTCTTATGCTGAATTACAAATGGCCCAATTTCCTAGTTATAACAATGAGGCCATACAATCTGCAGACCAGGCGATTGTAAATGAAATGAGAGTTCTTTCCGAGCTAAAACAGAGCTTCATGAAAAAACAAATTGATTCTTCACATGCCCATGTGACTCTTTTGCTTACAGAAATTCAAGAGCAACAGAGTCTTATGAAGATGTATGAGATCAATATGAAGAAAATGGAGGTTGAAACTGAAGCCAAAGAATCTAAAGTTTTATCTCTCCAAAATGAGCTGAAAGATACCATTTTGAACAACAAATCCATCGAAAAGAGATTAAACTCAAGTGGGTGTTTCTCAATTCTTGATAATGTAAATCTTTCTGCTTCCAATCCTACAGATTTCATCTTCGTACTGCATTACGCATTGAGATCTGTGCGGAATTTTGTCAAACATTTGGCTCATGAAATGGAATCTGCCAATTGGGATATTGATGTTGCAGTTAATTCAATTGAGCCCAATTTGATTTTCTCAAACAAAAATCATAGGTGTTTTGTGTTTGAATCATTTGTGTGCCGTGAAATTTTCCATGGATTTGATACTCCAGCTTTCTCTCTCCTGAATGAGCAGTCTTTACCGTATTATAGTGATCAATTCAAGAAGCTAAAATCAGCAAATCCTGTTCAGTTCTTGAAAAATTATCCCAATTCATTGTTTGGGAAATTCACTAGAGCCAAGTACCTCCATTTGGTTCACCCAAAAATGGAAGCCTCATTTTATGGGAATTTGAACCAGAGAAAATTGATCAATGGCTGGGAGTTCCCGGAGACGGAATTCTTTAGGGCGTTCGCGGAAATGGCGAGAAGGGTTTGGATTTTACATTGTTTGGCATTCTCTTTTGGTCAAGAAATGAGTATTTTTCAGGTAGGGAGGAATTGTAAATTCTCGGAAGTGTATACGGAGAACGTGACTAGCGAGGCGTTCTTGGCCGCTGACGGTGATGTTCGGGTGGCGTTCACGGTGGTTCCGGGGTTCAAAATTGGTAAAATGGTGGTGCAGAGTCGGGTGTATCTTTCTCCGGCGGAATGTTAGATATCTAGAACTTATTAGTAGTATAATTTGTATATAATCAAGTAAGAGTTGGTACTTGGTAGAAAGAAATATCAAGTTATCTTAGTTAGTTGGAAATGTGTTTCACGGTATCAACGATTTTACTTGCATCACAAATATTCAGTCCTAGATTTTTTTTTAGCTGGGGTAAATTATTTGACGGCAATATGAGGGTGGACGTGTTTTATCATGATTTGTGTGCATATTTACTTGATGATTGTTGGGTTTAAATGTATTTAAAAAATTTGTTCGTATAAATAAAATTTATAATTACACCCTAAACTAATCGCATTATTTGGTGAGTTTAAGTTATAAGTCGTCCAAACACACAAGTCCAAAACTCTACGTGGAGTAGAGCAAACAAGTAATGTACCAATAGCATTATTGTACGGAATTAAATAGAAGGAAAGAGTAAATATATGTCGGGTGTTCATTTGGTCTGAATCAGACTAGTACCGAATTGAACCGGTACTTAACTTATTAAAATTTTCATATCGGATTAAGAACCGGTTGGTCTAGTTCGGTATACGGTAAACTGATTTGGTTCTGGTTTTATTGAAAATTATTATTATTATTATTATTAATAAAATAATAAAATTGGTACAATCGGAACATACTGAATGCCAAAATGGTGAATCGAAATCGGTACTGAACTTATACCAAACTAGTCCATTTTATACCGAATCGACCGATTTAAATCGGCCTGATTAACCAAAAAACCGAAAAAACTGGAGAAAAAAAATGGCCAATCCTAAATATATGAGGACTTTAGGGATTTGGTTATGGTGAAGTTCATTTCACCGTAAGTTGATTTAGGGATTAATAAAATGTTGACACGCAAGCCGGGATATATTCTCTCTACCTGCATATCAGCACTTTATTGGTCCCTGAACCAACTTAGGATAAAATCACTCTAAGCGCATCCGGACTTTAGAGGGTATGACTGGAATAGTCTATCAAGGTTCTATTTTGAGTTTCTTTGTAATTTTATGTCTTTACCTGACCTTTCACATGTAGTGTAATTTTAGCTCAAATACGCGATTAATTTTAATTTAATGTTTTGGAGCGTGTGGGTCGTTGCATTTATACAATATTCGCTCTCTGTAAAATCATATAAAAATATCCGTTCCCGTGTGAGACATGTACTTTTTTTTTTTTTTAACTATATTGAGCAGGTTGGATTCCAAGATCTCTTAGATCTCTAAAAATAAACTTAATTACCAAATTTTTTTTGTTATATGCCTATTTTTTTAGGGCAATAACTTCCTAACATATTGAAAAATTCTGAAATCTATTAAAAAACAAAACAATAAATAAATTTCACTGCCACCTCCCACTCATGGGACCAAGTAACTTTTGGTATGGACAAGAATCTAACGTTGATTTTTCCTTATTGTAAGTCCATAGATTGTATTGTAAATGAGTATCAAATAGTGACAATCCTGTATTCAAAGATTCACCGCACTGACATTGAATAATTTGATATTTGTGGACCAAATCTGATGGTTGTCAAACAGAGAGACAGACCATATGCTACAAGTATAATGGTGGGGATGCATCAGCCATCACCCATCAGCATCTTTCTCAATAATAAAAAAAGCAGAACATTTCGAAAAATATTGGCAAACAACTCACTCACACTATTATGATCACTGCACAGCGGCGGTGGCCGCTTTACAATACAGGTTTTGCCCAAACTTTTGTTCAGAAATATAATGAATTTTATGACAAAAAAAAGAGGGTAAAAGACTAGTCCTTTTTAGCATATCTCTTCTTTATAGTCTTGAATAGTGTAGATTCACTCAAATCGGATGAATGAAAATTGGTAAAAGAATGGAATAAAAAAAGAAATTGAATGATTATTTATATTTTTGATTTAATGCGTCATTCTATGCACTCTCTCAAGAAGTAAAATTGACAAATTTGATAAGAATAATAATAATTTATTATATTTCAATAGAACAATTTTTTTTTTTTTTATTCTATAAGAATAAATCGTTCCATTTTCACTATGGTTCATGCGATCCAAACTTAATAAAATTATTTTAAAGCATATGCTAATAACTAGAGGGACACATTTTCCCATTTCTTCAGTAAATTTTCTTTATTATAAATAGTTATTTTGAGTAAAAATCGGATGAGATTTCATCGAGGATTAGGAGGAGTTAATTATTTTAAATGGTTTGAGAAGTTATGTATGGTGGGAGCATAAATTATGGAGTAACAAGTTCGGCACCAGAGGAGTTTTAGTTTTAGTTTAATGCTCAATTCACGGTCTCAAGTGATTAGGTGTTTCAACTTCGATTCTTCTTCATCCTGCATCAAGCAGCATGAAACCCCCAATAGAAAGTACCCAAAGCTCAGCCCACTTATATGATCAAGTCCAAGAATTTTTCCTAGTCATAAGGTTTTGACCATTGTTTAGGGCTCAAACCCTATCCTTCCACTTCCTATTGTTAGAAATAAAATGTGATACCATATCTTAATACCAAAAAATAAAAAATAAATTAGGCCAAGGTGTAAAAAAAAATTCAAGTTCAATCCCTAGTGATTTACTCATTTTCTGGCTAGGCTGGGGGACACTTGACCACCCACCCCAGTTGCACTTCCAAATCCAAATCAAAAGAACCAATAGCTCCATAAGAGCCAAGAGCCTGTAGTCTCATTAGTTACTAGACCTGGGAAATGGGTTGGGCCGGGCTACGCCAAATTTGAATTGAGCTAAAATGTTTAGGTTTTTTGGGACTAAAAATATGAAGCACGTGAGTTGGATCGGCCCGGCCCGTAGGCCTATTTTTTTTAAATGAAAAAACACATTCCAAAATTTTAAAACTATTTTTATGGCAAATTATTTGATAGAAAAATCTATGAAAATCGAACAAAACTTGAAAATCAATAATCTCACACTAGTATGGAATTTATTAAAACTGGAGCAATTAAAACTGGAGCATGCAGTGATAGATCTACACAAACTTTGAACTCCAATAATAAAACAACTAAATTAAAAATTATGGACACTGAGTAAACACACACACATAAATCTATTAAAGCTTTTGAAGGTATAGATCTGAGTGAAAAACTTTAAAAAATTAACATTTTAATCGGTTAAAATGCTTTGATTTGTACTAATATCTCACATCTATTATATATATTAAAATGCAGTACATAACACCGTTGCTTGATAAGTGGCTTTCTCACAATGAAACACATGTCTTACGTATTTAATACCCTCAATCCTTACTACGATTTTGGGAATTTACTCCACTTTTTGTAATTTTCTAATATTATATATTTTATATAATTATAACGTACATATAACTTACTTCTCAAATTACTAACCATAATTACCCATTAAATCCGGCTTTTGGAATTTTAAAATATTATATATCATTTATAATATTATATTTTACATTATATCATACATATTATTATTAAATAAATAATAACAAAATTGAGCTGAACCATTACTCCTGCTTTTCTTATTTTATAATATTATACTACACATTATACCTTAAACAAGTAAAAAAATACAATTTACTAACCATTATATACCATTTACAATATTATACCACACACAAATAATAACAAAATTATTTTTATAATGTATGGTATAATCTACACGATCATTACAAATCTAAATTTAATTATGTTCAAACATAATTATTATATCCTAAAAACAAAATCAGTACATATCTAAACTGTTTTGATAATCTCAAGTGCTCTGTTAATCTCAATTGCAAAAATGTTATCATTACTAATTTAATTATATTATAGCGTAATATTATACCATTTATTTACACTTATATAACAACATTAATTATATTACAGCGTAATATTACACCATTTATCTCAATCCCACGTTAAATCTAAACTTATGTCACGTGTCGCTCTATGATGAAACATTATTGAAAATGTTACTCGCAGCTTGTACTTTCAGTGAAACCTTAATACACCCATTTTTTTAATTATTTCACATACACAGAATAATTCAACATATCTTAATTCTATATACATATCACATCTCACAATTGGATATTTCTATATTTTTTCGGCTTTCAAAAATCAGACCATACTCACCATAAAAATAATTATTTTTACATTCAGACTATTCTCATAGACAATAAAATTATTTTAACTCATACAATTCACACCTATGTATTAAACTTTTAAAAATTAATTTTATCTCACCAAAAAAATATTAATTCTATAATTACACAATAAAATTGTAATATAACCAATAAATATATTGCGATTACAAAATTGCATCAAATCCATGTTATGACTGTCATGCAACAATTTCTAAATTTTTTTACATATAATATTAATTATTTGATAATATTATTAGATCCCCAACTTCTGATAACTTTTCCAACCAAAAATAAAACTTCTTCGTAAATATTGCATTAGGATTCGAAACTAAATCCATAATTACTTTATCCAATACATTCGGATTTGTACATATAATATTATTGTTTTTTACCTACCAAAGTTGTTGCAAATAACTCTACCACAAAAAATATTGCATAATTTAAGCAATCTCAATTTGATCTTATCAAATTAATTCAATTTAGAATATTATCCAATTAAAATCCCATTAATTTTAGCAATCTCAAATCCTCAAATCCCATTAATTTAATCTTAACAAATCAAACTACTATCATAAAAAATAGAATGTAACCCATAAATATGACTGTCATTCAATAATTCTAAATTGTTGTAAATAAATCTATCACCTAAAAATATTGCATAATTTGAGCAATCTCAATTTGATCTTATCAAATTAATTCAGTTTTGAATATTATCCAATTAAAATCTCATTAATTTAAGCAATCTCAAATTGAATATAACACAATCGAATATTATCCAATAAATAAAAAATTCAATATTATCCCGTTAAAATATATAAGTATAGCACAAAAAATAATATTAATTTTTTTTGTCACAAATCATATAAAATTACAAAATTAAAGAAATACCAAATAGATAATAATCCAATTTTATGTATGGTTGGTTTACACAATTTTTATAATAACCCTATAAATATATACCACCTATTTCATTCTAAATCACACCACATAACAGTTTTCTTCTTCATATATTTTGCTTCTATATGGTAAGCTTATTTTTCTTTTGTTATTGCTTTTTTCTATTTCTATTACATTCTGTTTCTTTGCCTCATCATGAATCTGACTTCAAATTTTCTTTCTACTTCTACTCCATTCTGAAGCTTTGTTTCACCACGAATCTGACTTCAACTTTTTTGTTGTTTGATTATTTAGCTGACGCAACTACTAAATACAATTGTGTTGCTGACATCAGTCCTGTAAAGAGAAACAGGAAAAATTATGGAAAATTAAGACACAAATAACTAAACTCTGAAATATGCCTTGCTTCTATAAAGGTGACTACATAAACAATATTAAGATGATATTGTTGAATAAGAAGATATATATATACATACATAAACTTTACCTTTACTATAACAACTTGACATCTACAAATTGTTTACCTTTATTATAACAACTTAACATCTACAAGTTATTCCTTCGTAGGATGGTAGAATACAAGCCATTATCAAAAGAACACTTTAAAATAAATTTCAACCATTGGTCAAGGAAAATAAAGTTTTTATTATCACCAATTTTGTTGTTAGTCAGAACGGTGGTTCTTTTAAAGCTAGCAAACATCCATATAAGATTAATTTCGTATATTCCACCTCATTGCAATAGTCAAATGATGCTTCAATTCATATATATGGACTCCAATTCAGTCCATTTGATCAAATACTAGCTAGCACAATTGATGATTCCTACTTAATTGGTATGTTTCACAATGATTTTGAAGCCATCTTTTTCATACAAATTTTATTATTTAACTGTATAATTGTAATGTTTTGTGTTTAGATGTTATTGCTCAACTAACTGTAATTGGAGATTTACAACTCAGCATAAACAATGGAAAACAATGTAAGAGAGTTAATATTGAGTTAACTGATAACATGTAAACTATACATATTGCTCAAAACTACAATTATACAATAAATTCGTATGAATTTTTGGTTCTAATGTTGTATTCATATACCAGTCAAACTATATTGACTTGCCGCAATTTCAAATTGATATTATCCAATAATTTGATTTTTGAATTGTTTTATTATCTCATTTTTTACTAATAATTCTGACACATAAATATATGATATTATCCAATAATTTGAATTTTTAATTTTTTTAAAAATAATTCTCAAGCAAAAAAATATGTAATATTATCCCATTATTGGGCTTTTGAACTTTATTTACAAAAAAAATTCATGCATAATTTTTTTAACTTTTAAATTTCTTAATCAGACATTTTTTTTTTAATATTATCTAATAAATACAAATCTAAACTGATATTATATCCCAAAATTGTATCAATTCTAAATTGATATTATATTCCATAATTTTATTTTTATATTATCTCAAATTGATTGGTGATTAATCTAAACAATTTTTAATTTTTAATTTTTTTTTAACAAAATGAATAATCCCGCCGCAACGCGCGGGGTTGTATCTAGTAAACCTAGAAAATGGACTCGATTAGACATAAAACCTTTTAAACACAAGATTTTTGAAAAATCAATCAGTAGATATATTAATCTAAGGGTTAAACATAAAAATGAGGAGAATAAACGATGATTTTGGAAATGGATTAGGCTAGGATTTAAGAAGGAATGAGAGGTGAGAGAGATTATGGCTGAGAAAATAACGATGATTAGTGAAGAATAATGAGAGAGAGAAAGTGGGGCTAAAATGATGTTATGGTTAGGTTGACTTTTATTTTAGTAGAAGACATGTGTCACATTTCAGTTGGTTCTCTAGTTTGGTGGAGGATCATGTTTTTTCTACCATTCGATAGACTACTCATTTCAATGTCTCAAATTATCCTAGATATTTTACTATAAAAAAAATATGGATCACAAGTCAGGTTATCGTGGACCTGGACAAAATGACCCAACTTTTTATAAGTTAAAATAATAAAGCTCGTAGCTTGATTTTTGGTGAATAAACTAGGCCGATCCGCAAGTTCGAGCCTTTTTTGTCAGGTCTGTTGGTTACATTCCTCGTAGCAGCATCGTTGGATTAAATATGCAATGGATGGGCTTTTCATTCAAAAAGCCTTCGGGTCTGTCAACATGCGCAACTTATTTTTCAACATCTTCTGCCCATAAAGTCCACATCAATTCAAAAAGCCTTTGGATATGCCAACATGTGCTACTTATTTTTCAAAATCTTCTACCCGTTAGTCCACATTGATGTGATCTATCCTCTTACCAGCAACACGTGAACATTAAGGATGCAACAATACATACTTGAGCGAGTGATTAAGGGCTCATTCTCAACTCATAATATCTATTGGTTTAGTGTTTAAGGACTCATTTTGAGAGTTATTTTAAAATTACTTTTGTTTCGGTGGGTGAGATAAACTTTAATTTAGTGATTTGATATGAACTAACACTTGTTTTTATCTAAAGAGAAATTCACGGTATTAATTCATATGTTAATTCAATTTATTATTATTATTATTGAGATAATTACCATGTTCTAAATATATACAAATTAAGGGACAATATAGAATTTTTTTTTATTTTTAAATTTATTATATATTGAAGGATGGAAAATAAAAGGACAACAGGAAAAGAGGGATTAAAGGTAGCTTCCAAGGACGGTGACCAACCTATTCCTCCTAGTTGTTTATTTAGAAGAAAGAAAAGGGGAGGAGAAGAAAGGAATTATAGTTAGTTTACTGTCTCAACTTTTCTCAATACAAATAAAAGAATTTCTAATATGTAAAAGAATAGAAAGCAAAACTGCTAAAGATGGGTAGTTTTTTGTTTTTTTCCCAGCAATTTTGGAAGGTAAAAATAGAAGGGAAGAGTATCCCTTAAGGGACGAAGCCACACATTGAAGTGTGGGGTCAATTGAATTCATTGAAAAAAAAAATATTTTATAATATATAATACTTTAAAAAAAAATTAAGTGTAATAAAGATATTGTCCTCACTGAAATTTAATAAATTTTATAATATACGGGGTCAAATAAAATTTTATGTCTTCTCAATCACATACCACTTTTACTCTTTATATATGTACTTTTCTCTAATCTTCTTAAAATAAATAATACTAAAATTTATAATATTTTTTTAAAATAATTAAGGAATTAAGTATTTATGAATAAATTTGTGATTAGAAAAGCATATGAGAGGTCAATAAAGCGTGTGTGTGAATATATATATATATATTTATGTTACTACTTGCTACATTAACATTATAACCAAATACATATTTTATAAAGACAATCGGAAAGTATAAATTTATTCAAAAAAATTGATTAGGGGGCATCACTCTCAAATTCATGCTAAATTATTTATAAACTTTCAATATTTTAACCCGACTGAATAAAATTTTTAACTTTGTCACTGTCCCTCCCGTAAAATTTCACTTTCCTATTCCTTCTTTCTCATCCTAACAAGGAAAATTTATTCAGTATGCATGTTTCCATCCTTAGAAATTCATTCACTAGCTACAAATAGAACCTCAGTCGTTAACCATCCATTTTGTGAAAATGATAGGCTGATATTAGATACAGTCTCTTCAAGTTCAGTAACCCTTTCTTCAGCTTAGAGATTGAGTCTAATTTTGGTCCAAACTTCGATACTTATCTAATCACGGCGTAATTAATGGTACAATGTGGTTAAACCAAAATCTTACTGTCCCTACATAGATGGACTAAAAAGAAAAATCATGCAACAGAGACTCCTATTAGCTTTCAAAAAGTAGTACTACTAAACAATCATCAAAATACTTACTTTTACACATTTGGTTTTTCATACGATAAAAATAAAAATACATTGTATTTATATAATTAGAAAGTTGCAATTACATAGCAAATAATTATGTCTAATATTTAAGCGTGCACATTCGTCTCTATCTTTTCTATTCCACCCACTTCTTTTAAATTAAAACCTGTTCCCAAACCTTTAATCATTTATCTATTTATTATTTGGCATAATCACCATAACAGTTGAATCAAATTGTCAAAGCTTAACTAGGCTAGGGTCACATGCATGATTATCAGTTCAACTTACCCGTACTATCGTTTTAAGTCCCTACTCCAGTGACCAATTTTATAATCCTCATTCGATCTCTCTCTATGTTCATCAAAGGTGTGCTGTGGAGTACCAACTTGAATAAAAGATTGTACATTTGATTCGAACTTAACGCTTAACTAACTGAAGAAGTTGTACAACGTGACAATAAATCAAAACATGCAAATATTAACCCTAATTTGTCCCTTCATAAACTTACAACACTAGATTTGTTCCACAAAAAATTCGCCCCTTAACTATTTAAGTTTATTTGCAAAATTTAAAACTATATCAATTTTAAATTATAAAAAATTGTTAATTTTGATTTTTAAAATTCAAAATTTGAAACTCTTTTTGAAAAGGAGAGATCTAGTAAAAGAGTCCAAGGAAGAGACCCTGGAAGGAGGTTTGTCATGCGTGCAGCTTCCTAGAAATGAACTTCCCACGAATCCCACCAATATCATTGTGTATAGGGCTAAATATAAGGCCGTAATATAAACTAAACGGTTCGAGCTCGATTCGTATCCGCTCGATTAAAAGTTCGATTCAAACTCTATTCGAAATATAAATGATTTAAATATGAGTAAAGTTTAAAGTTCGATAAATTATTTGAAACTCTTCAAATTATAATTTTCTATTGATATTCGAATCATATTCGCTCAAAAAGTTCAAACTGTTAGGGCTCCATTCGAAATGATGCCCGACTAATAAGTCTCAACCAAACCTTATTTCATACTCGATAAATTTTATGAACCAAATTTGAGCACTCAGTATTCGACTCGCGCGTTCGATTCGTTTACACCCTTAGCTGAATAATAAATCGAAAAATAGACCGGACCGAGCCGAGCCAACAATAAACCAAATCAAAAATTATAAAATCAATGAATTGACAATTGGAAAAAAAAAAACGAAGTTCGGTCAGTCGGTTTAATTCCCAAAAACACCGAAACCGACTGAATTTCTACACGAGGATTGTAAGTTTACTTTGTGTATATAATTCTCCCATTTTTAAGCTAGAGAATTATAATAAAAATATTGACAGCATCATGTATTCATGTATCTTGACTAAAATAATCCATATTAAGACGAAGGTAAGATTTATCACACTTCATAGTCATAAGTCGAGAATCATTAAAATTTTAGATCATTATTTTTTATCATATATATATCATTAAACTACCATTTAGGGCCCTTTTTAAAAGACTTTCACTTTATATTTGAAATTACAAAGAATCTTATTCCCATGGTACCATTAAACTACCATGGGAAATGACTTGGCCTAATTGTATTCCATATACGTTATTAATATTATGATTGTGTATATAAGGAAGACTTGCTTATTTTGTAGGTTGCAGATTTTGGACTTCCTAAGGTCACTTCTGAATTAAATACTCATGTCTCCACAGGGGTGATGGGAACTTTTGAGTAATTAACATTTCGCTAAAGTTTTATTCAGTTGATATTTTGGTTTCAATGATATTCCTGGCAATTGTCCTTTACTCTTTTCGTAAGTATTATTGCATCGACTCAACTTATTATTTCTTTTTCTATGTTCTTTCTCCTCTACGATCTAAGTTAATTATCATACCTAACTATTTCAACAATAGCTTATAGTCAGTTCTCCGTGATCTTTTGATCTTATATTATCCATATTTTGACCTTTTAAGTTTTATAATTGATCAAACTGTGTAAACCGACCTATTTAACCAATAATTGACTATGGAGTAAAATTTTAAAAAAAATTAATTTTTAATTTTTTATAACTGTTTTAAATAATTTAGTTATTTTTTAGATACAAAATCGACTAAATCGATCATTGTGCACTTCCTAATTATATTTATAAGTAAAGTCTTTTTACAAATTGGACTACCATGGTCATCTTTAATTAGTTTTAATTGATATATTATAAAAGTATAATTAAGTAATTTAATAGTTACATGATTAATTATTTTAATTTCTTGCTTGAACATCACCGGCCTAAAAGAAAAGGGATGATGATCGTTTTATTGGTGGACAGACTTTGAACGATCATGGAGTAGGAGTAGCACTGATATTGATTCACCAAAGTAAAGTCGTCACAAGCGTGTCTACGTTTCATTTTGAATGCCTTTTTTATTTATTTTTAATTCATTAGATTTTTCCTCATATCACGCCCTTAACTTTAATTACCTCAAGATTTACAAAAGTCAATCCCACAATACATAAAAATCTTTCCATCCTTTTCTTGCTCATTTCATATCTTCTCAAGAATTATTTGCAAATTTTTAATTCAGTAAATCATCCTCAAATACCAAAAGTAAGGTTCTTTGGTGTATGTATATGTAAACACACACATACACTCA
This sequence comes from Hedera helix, assembly GCA_947179155.2. Classification (NCBI taxonomy): domain Eukaryota; kingdom Viridiplantae; phylum Streptophyta; class Magnoliopsida; order Apiales; family Araliaceae; genus Hedera; species Hedera helix. The sequence continues at coordinate 40,196,702 of OX359273.1, forward strand.
CTTTCAATTGTTGTTTATATTATTTAAGTGAAAATAATATTATCAGAAGGCATAATATTTTATGCGGCGTTTAATTATTATTTTGATATTATTGTAATATTAACCGTCTTTTAAAAATATTAAAAACATATATATAAACAACATAATATATGATTTTACTTTCATCTTATCGATCTCATAATATATCCGAGCCTAACACGTCAAAAAAGGGTGATTTATTTAAAGTTAAGCTGCCAAGATTAACCACACTCATCTTTCTTTACCCCCATTTCCTTATAATTGCAATTTATAGATAATGATTGTCATAATTTAATAAAGGCTTAATTAGCTCGTAATCTCATGGAATTGAGTTTGTTGCTGATACTCATTCAAGTTGACTACCAAGACGAAGATCAAATTAATTACTTACTCCCTCAGTTTTTTTTTTTTTTTTAACTTAACGTTATATGAAAAATACAAATATTAAAAAATATAATTAATGTTTTGTCTAATTGATCAAAATAATTATAAAATCTCAATATTTCTTCATCAGGTACGTTAATAATATTCTCATCTAGATCAAATTGATCAACAAAGACTTTAATTTTCCTCTTGCATTAAATTTTAGGACAGTCAGCTTGTAATCTCGAACTGAGTAAACACCTTTAGTAGCTAACTCATGAAAATCACTCATCAAATGATTGTACGGCATTACTTGATTTTGTTCAAAGTCAGCACTAATTGGAGGAACGACTGCTTCTTCACCTCAACTCTTGTTAGAATCTCTTGTCTACCGATGAACGATCATGTCATCAGGTATTTGTGAAATATTTTTGGACATGAAATATCTCAAAATGTGTCTACAAATTAAATTTGGCCAGAGTGTGAAAATATTTGGCTAGTACATGTTATTAACCCTACCTAATGATTGTTGACAACATCATGATATCTCCTATTATCTTCAATTGCATCTGCCCTGTACACTGCATAGATATTTGTATCAATAATGCATAGCTCACTTACTTTGTGAATGTTGTACTTCATAGAATCCACAAGTTGAACTTGAAAACGTCTAAATATCTTCTTTGTATACACTTCCGCGACATGCATTGTCAAAGATGATTCACATACCATACTCCGTTTGCGATGGACTGTTATGTAGTCGGCCTTTCTCTCTCTAATGAATTGTTTCTCAATAATCTTTTGAGTTTTGATTACAAATTTTTTCATGCCTGTTGAAGCATTCACATATTTATATATAAAAAAAATAGTTCATGCCTTTGCTTCTTCTGGTGATTGTCGTTCCAATGGCAAAATATCTCTTTGTATATGCTTGTACCCATTTGTTCTTTATATCATACAAACTTCTGAGACACTTATTGTTATACAATTCATAATCCCTCATTAGAATTTTTCAATGCTCCTCAATCTCGCTGATGGACAATGAATTATAGACATAATTGTTAAATTTCAATTTGAATTATGGGTGTTCAGAATAAAAATGATGCAACTTTTCGAAAAATTTATTGCTAATATGCCAAGAATACATGATGAGTGGAAGGGAGTACCCTAGCAATAACACTGCTTATTGTTTTATCTTGGTCAGTGATGATGGTTATAGGTGTTCTGTAATCCATAGCTTTGAGCAACGTCTCTAAGACTTAAATGAAAGTATCATCTGTCTCATCCCTTAACAGTGTAAATTCAAACAAAATAGAGTAATAATGATGGTTAACCCTGTTAAATGGAACAAATGACATCTCATACCTATTTGTGCTATACGTAGTGATATATTAACCTTGATCGGGCGTCTATCCTCAAAATACATGTTATGCGATTGTTATCATTTGGTTTGATATGGGAAAAAAATTTAACCGCACTTCCAGCTTCAAGCTTGTTTTAAATAATTTATTGTATCGTAGCTTGTGTAGTATCATTTTCATCTTCCAAATCACACATTCAATCCCTTACTACATTCTGAATATCTTTATCATTAAAATTTCCATTTTGCATCCCTCCACTCATTGTGCTATTCATCATCCTACTAGGTCTAATACCAACATTATTTAAAGTGTTAATTAATTGTCTTGTCATCGGAGTAATATTCTTGTGTATCTCAATCAAATCTACTTTGGTAAGTGTCACTACTTCATAATTGTGATTTAACTAAAGGATAGAAATATGTCAATAGTCTTTTTTTTTACTATAGACGACAAACATTCTAACTTTGAATAATGTGCGTCCTATAGAGTCTTGTTATACTATCATTATCACATTCATTATCTGGTAAACTCTTTGCAGTCGTTGGTCTACCGCATTTTTCACAAACATAAAACCTAGAGTTCGAACATATTTATGACTTGTAGCTATTCTAATCTCAAATCCATTTTTGTGTGCTTAACAATACAAATTTTCAATTTCTTCCAACTTAGATAGCAATCGACCAATATATGAAACCATTTCGGTTTTACTACTTTCAACTTCATTAACAAACTTAGATGCACTTGTATAAACTAAATTACTAACAAATTCAGAAGAACTAGATAAAAATATATTTGCAACAGACATTGGAGCTATTAAAGAACAATTACCAAGATTATGAAGGAATAACCAATTAGTGTGCATAATTTTGCAAGGGATGTCACCAAAGCTAGATTTATGCAACTGTTGCAAAAGTGGAGGTGCAAATGGAGTATAATGTGAGGATAGAGATCTGATATCTCATTTTAGTATATTCATGACTCTATTCCGCCAATCTTAGTAGCAGAGTGAAAAGTTTGTTTTAGCCCTCATTAGCTAGCTTAAAATGGGTCCAAAAGGCATTATTTGAAAATTCACTACTGTCGCTAATAAGAGTAGCGACACAAGATTATTTTAGTCATTTCTTTAACCACTACTAGCCGCTAACGAGAGTGACGACAACCAATTTTTTTGCATTTAAAATTGACCATTGGATCTATTGATGAAGTGCGTAAAATTAACCGTCCTAAAGTGGGCCCAAAAGGGCATTATTTAGAAATTCACTAATGTCGCTAGTAGGAGTGGCGACACAGGATTATTTTAATCATTTCTCTCGTCGTTACTAAGTTATTACCTGTCGTTAGAGAGAGTGACGGCAGACACTTTTTTTGCACTCAAAATTGGTATTTGGATTTATTGATGAATGGTGTAAGATTTGTTTATTGGAATAGTATCATAACATGTTTGCTATAAATCACTTCCATAGTGTTTTATATATATAATATAGTGTTGCACTGCACGTCTTCCACACTCTTTACTCGGTTCTTTTATATTGAATTCTATATACATCATCTGATAATTCTGCTATCGTAACTAGCTACACCTAGCCTGCTCTAATATTTATAAATCCATACGAGCACCTTCTTCTCTTCTCTTATTTTATATTTCTCAAAAATAAATGACCACCCTACATAAACCACCCAATTTTACATTCTACAACATCAAAATTTTGGTACTGATCATACTCACGGAATTGATCACTATTTCTGCAGCAGCTCCAACATTCATGCCACCCGTTCGGGTTCCGTATATTTCCGAAAGCAAAGCAGCTTCACCAGAGTTGCATAGTGTGGATAAACGTGTTTTTCTTGATCTTGTTGATACGCATATGCTGCTTGTTAAAGGTCGCAAACTAGTACCATCTTCTGGTCCAAGCCACAGGGGCCACAAAGTAGCCAAGTTCATCAATCTACCTCCCTAATGATCATTAAAAGCAACCGCGCCAAGCGTATGCAGAGAGTTCGAAGTTTAAAGGAGGAGTCGGTCATTGACAACTTGTAATGTATTTGAATTGATTTGGCAGCTTAATTAAAGAAACCCAACTTTGTTTTTCTGATTCTAGCTTGATTATTACTAGTCGTTTCAGTTTTCTATTTTGCTTTTTGTCTAAGCAACAAATAGGTTTTTCAAGATATATCTTGGGATACAAATTGCATTGCTCTCTTATATTTGTCATGAAGGTCGATGTAATTATTCAAAGTAGGATATATGAGTGAATTAGATTAGTTCTTGATGGGGATAAGATAACTTATTTGTTTCCTCTAAATTAATTTTAGTGGACATGTGACTATTCATTTTGCCGGCTTAAGCATTTCCTCTGTTACGTAATGTGTTTGAACCTTCAAATACACGTTAGAATCTTGTTCGTTCATAAATAACTTATTTCAAACACAATTTATTTTTTAACACACTAAATACTACAGTTACAAACGTTAATAACCAAGTATACCCTAAGTACCCACTTGCCCAAATTGACTGGACACATGAATTTCTCAGATACAATCTTGGATTTATCAATCAATTAACACTCGTCACATATATTTTTATTTCAATTTGCAGGTTAAAATTTAAATGTAACATGTCTTTTAACTACTAATTCATAAATTTTGTTAGTCACTAGGCAAGGATTTTGAAGAAAATAAAATCTCATTGGGTGTGAGATCTGGCGGGACTGGGAGTGTTTTCAAGAATTAAGGAAACACAGATGTAGTTAATAAACGTATCAAATTTGTCTGAGTACGTAGTTGTTATTGAATGTACAAGTATTCCGTGATAAACATTAATGCATTAACTCTCCACGTTCTCAGTTGTTGTGTGCTGCTGCATTTTTCAAAATTCAATGGTACAAACGGTCTCACTTACTACTATATCTTTGAGACTTCAACAATTTAATAGTCAAAGAATACGTACATTTTCTTCTTAGGGAGGATAAGGCACAAAGGTTGGCGTAAAAAGAGTCGTGTGAATTGAAGGAAAATGGCATTTGCGGTTCAATATCAACAGTCAGATATCACTGTATTTGACTGTTGAATGTTGCATATGCTTTCATATACTACTCACTACATTGTTTGCCCAGTTACGTAAATTAATAGATAGGATTAGATAGATTATAAGGTTAGTTCACTATATGATATATATCATTAATAATAATTATTTACGTAATTAATAACAAAAAAGTCAAAACACAAATATGCAAAACATATCATTTTCCTATAACTAATGAATCCCCCTTTGCCAAAACCTAATTTTGAACTCCCTATTTAGAGATGGAATACAATGTATTGATTCTCATAATTACATAATCATCGATTATAAGTCCCACGTAAAAAACAACAACTTTATATAATGAAAAAATAAATTTACACATTTGGTGAAAATCTAATCGAATTATCTTAAAGGTCACAGTCTCATTGACCAATCTGTCATCTTTTTATTCATCAATAAAATTGTATATTATGGCTGTTTTCATTTTTTTTATTTCCAGGTTATTTATATATGTTTTTTAAGCTTAACATAGAACATGCTGTTACAATTAATTAACATTTAAAAAAGGTGTCTCCATAGGTATGCATCACCGCATGCAGTTCTACTTTACTTTGTTTCCTTGGAAAAATTATTGGGTGCTCCAGGAGCACCATGAATAGTATGCTCCAACACTCACATGAGTGTGGAGCCCTTGTGGTGGAGCCCACAGAGGGACCCACATGCATGTGAGTGTTGGAGCATACTGTTCACGCTGCTCCTGGAGCAGCCAATAATTTCTCGTTTCCTTGATCTATGTCGTTGTAAGGTACGGTGTTGTATGGGATTTCGAAAATGTTATCCTCTGAATTAATTTTTTTCTCATGTTATGCGGATCAGATTGATAAATATCGAATTTGTGTGATTATGACACGACCTCGACATTTTTTATCTGGACGGTATTGTGGAGCCCTTATGCTGGTTGAAACAGAAGTAGTTTATAATTTTCTGGGGCCAATATGTTTCCAGCATGTCTCGGATGATGTGCTAGTTTAGTACTACATCTGATAATTACTCCTGCAAGTTTTTATAGTTAATACTATTACATTTTAAAAACAATTATATACTAGTATTGTTTAATTTCTTTAAAGTTCTTTACTTAATTTTATGGTTTGTTTAAATCACATCCATTAATAGATTTCTAATATATATAATCATGCATGGTGTGACATTTTTACATATAAATAAATATTTATAAGTCACATTGTCTAAACTAGGGCCAAAACACGGACGGACTATTCGACTAAATAATCTGTGCGCCGATAGTTTTATAAAAACACATCTAACCAATTAAATCACTTGTTAAATTATGAATTCATGATGGTACTACTACTATATATATATGGTCATAGCTTTGGTTTGCCAAAAGTTTTCTCACAACCATCTTTTTTTCCAAAGTTATTGAAAAAGGTCTTTTAAAACGCGTTCTTTACACTTTCCTAGATCCATTTCCATCAAAATCAGATCCCAGAAAACGAAAGTACTATATTATATTAAGAAAAAATAAAAAGGTTTCTTTTTTGGGGCACGTGTATTGCAGGTGTTGAGTTGAGAGTTATGGAACACCTAATTACTGGTAATAATTCTCCCAAATACATGCAAAATTCCATGCCATTTCACACATGCTCGAAAGTAATCCGTGTATAACTGGGATATATACGGCCAAATATACAAATATGAACAATCTCATATGTTTCCTCAAACTCTTGGAAACAATTCTCATCACTCTAAATTTATGAAAATGGACTAAATTTATCCCAATCAAAGAATAAAATTCTCACATATATAGAACAAATCTATCTACCTTTAATTGGCTATACACACACTTCTCTAGTCTAAATTTGGAACATAATTAAAAGGATCAGAAAAAAAATCCAAATTTGGAAACTACGTGCAAAAACCAAAATACGAAGGAGAACCAGAATTGTTCGATAGACGTGACTAATGACCAACACCAGGGCTAGGGACGGACCGGAGAATCCGATCTACAGCCGCTAGGTGTCGGGCAATGAGCTTTTCGTTGACGATGGTGGCATGACCCTTCTTGGTGGGCGTAGAAGCTGGGACAGTGCCCTTAGGAAGGGCACTTAGGTACAAACTCTCGGGTGAAAAATATGGTAGTGCTTGCTTAGGCTTCTTATTTTCGTCGTGCGTGTTTAAGAGCTTCCGGCCATATATTGAAGAGACACAAGATGCAAAAGTAACCAAATATAAGAACAACATAACACTTGATCGAGGCATATATATGTCAAATAAATATATATATAGAGAGAGAGAGAGTGAGGGAGTATAGCAATAAATTTTGGGCGGGTTTGTTGAAGAGGTTCTTTTTATGAAGGGGAGTGTTAAATTTTATTTGGTTTGGATGGTGTTTATGTTGGTAATATATATAGATGAGTTTGGGCCTAGCTATAATGCTATGCCGCGTATAGCTTAGCTAGAGAGAGAAAGAAAGGTAGAGAAATAAGGGGAGAGAGAGAGAGAGAGAGAGAGAGAGAGAGAGAGAGAGAGAGAAGGGAGTGTGGGGAGACTAAGGGCCAAGTCAAAAATCAATATTTGATTGTTTTTTTATTTATTTTAAAATTTAGATTTTTTATGATTTGTTAGTTTAATATACATTGATGGTAATTCTTTATAACATTTCAAATTTTTAAATAAAATAATAATTTAATATAATCCTCATCATTTAGAAAATTAATCTTAAAAAATAAATAAATATATATGTAATAATACATGAAATGAAATTGCAAGTAAAACAAAATATGTAAATATAAAATTTTGATATGACTAGAAATTTGGAATGGTTTTCTTATGTGAAAAAGTTTAGAGAGAGAAAGAAAGAGAGTGAATTAATGTAAGCCGCGCAGAAGCTGGGGTAGGTGGGAGATATCTACCCTGCCGGCCAATTTTTCTCGGTAATTTGGTACATGCACCGTCAAAATATCGGCACTTGACCAGTTGACCTTACCCAATGAGTGCCTAATTATACGTCTAATGGGCTTAATTAATTTAGTCCTAATAGCTAGTTTGGTTTTTGGATCCAATGCACTTGTGTGTTGGACTACGTAGGACTTGACTTCCATCTGTTACACATTTTTTATTTATTTATTTAATACATCATATTTTTATAATTTTAATAATATAATTAAAATTAACACTGATTAATTATTTTATAATATTAAATAGTATAATTATTTTAAAAATAAAACCGATCCAATACTTTTTCATCACTTGATGAACATGCGGATATAAATGCATGTTGTATATATATTGTTGTACAATTTAGAACATATTAGAGAATAACGCAGCAAAAGTAACAACAAAAAAATAAATTGAAAAAAAATAATCACACAAAATATAAAATTTATCTCAAACGTTGGGTTAGTTTATGATCGGCAATTAATCAGTTTTACTGTCTTACAAAAAATTCGTATATTTTATAATTACAAGATCCCGTATTTATATAACACAATAATTACGAGCTCAATTACTTCTTGGATAGCTTTACAACTACCGCTCAATTAAAATTCAAATCAAATTTCCCTAATAACAAAACATAGAGGTTAGGTTTATAGCATGTTTTCTTCCTGGATTTCTACCGACAAAGTTACAATTGAGGAACCAAATGAAATGAATAGTAGTTATACGTAGTATGTATAATTGAGCTAACCAAGTTACAATGCATGCATTGATCTGATATTCTTAAGCCTAATTAAGCTGGTGTTTACTACTACTTCAGTTCCTTTTTATCTGACTTTTTAGAAGGAAAAAAATTATTTTTTTTTATTCGTCATTTAAAGATTTTAAAGAATAATTAAATACTTAATTTTTTATATTATTTTTTATACATAAAAGGCTAACAAAACATAGAGGTTAGGTTTATAGCATGTTTTCTTCCTGGATTTCTACCGACAAAGCTACAATTGAGGAACCAAATGAAATGAATAGTAGTTATACGTAGTATGTATAATTGAACTAACCAAGTTACAATGCATGCATTGATCTGATATTCTTAAGCCTAATTAAGCTGGTGTTTACTACTACTTCGGTTCCTTTTTATCTGACTTTTTAGAAGAAAAAAATTTATTTTTTTTATTCGTCATTTAAAGATTTTAAAGAAGAATTAAAGACTAATTTATTTTTCTTATATTTTTTTCAATAGTTTTAAAAAAATTAATATTAAAATTTTATACTTAATTTAGTCAATCAAATAAAATATTAATTATATTTCTTAATTTACATACATAACTTTAAAAAGATGTATAAAAAAAAAATTAGAATAATATAATCAAGTCAATTCAATTCAACTGGTCCCTTCGTATATCCCGTCGTTTATATTTAGAAAGTCAACAACTACTCTCAAATAGTATAGAGAAACAGAATCATTTTCCATAAACTCGCCCCGCTTGAGTATGTTGCGGAGCTTCCATACCCGCTTCGCCCTTGATTACATGCCGGCCTCATCTAGCTAGGCCTGCCCTGAAACTTAAAAAAGAAGAAGCACTAATACATTTTTAAATAATGCATAAATCACACCAGAGAAGAAGAGTATGTTGGGGACCCAGAGTTTTTACAAATTATACTTGCTCCCTTCAGGTTTTAATAATTCTGTCTTTTCTCTAGGATTCCCTTAAGTTTATATACATAATTTACACAATTTCCGTTCAAAGTAAATATTATTTCAATTAATTCCTAATTAAAAGAAACTCCTGACTTAAATTGTATATAAATAATATTTTGATGGTAAATATATAAATACAAGAGTAAGAAATTATTGGCAACGTCATGTCTGGCCCATTGAGAAAAAAAATCCTTGCTTTTTCCCTATTTCACACTCACATATATATATATATATATATATATATATATATATATATATATATATATATATATATATATATATATATATATATTTAAATCTTGATTTTTTTTTTGCTCTAATGCATATAACAAAATAAAAAATCAACATTACTTTTATAAAACATATAACATTGCTTTAGTATATTAAAAAAATCTAGATATATAAAACAAAATAATTTGAAAAAAGTATAATTATCGTCGGATTTTAAAAATCAAGATCAAGATCAAGTGGGTCTCATTATGATCTGATAAAATTGTTAAAATATCAAATTTTGCTCTGCCGCTAGAACCTCTAGCGACAATCACTTTTTTCAAGTCAATTTGTAGTTATTAGAATAGTACTCCTAACAATCAATCGGTTGTTGTAAATGTCTTATTATATATATATATATATATATATATATATATATATATATAAGAACAGATATAAAACATACATCTTAAATAACATATATATCTTAAGTAGCATATTTTTATTAAAAGTACGTCGTTTTAGATATTATTTTTTAAAAAATACTATTAAAAGAGAGTAGTCCAACTTATTTTTCTTTTATTTACAAAAAATTTCACTTACTTTTTATTTATTTACATAAATACCACCTGCGACCTCACTTGTTTTTTAAAAGAATCTTTAAAACGTTGTCGTTTTGAAAATTCTTTGATGGTATTTTCGTAAATAAAAGAAAAATAAGTAAGGCCGTAAAATGTTACATCATCTCACATCTTCTTTTAATATTATTTTTTTAAAAAAAAGAATATTCAAAACGACGTCGTTTTAATAAATGTATATTATTTAAGAGAGGTATACTATTTAAGAGGTATATTTTAGATCTTCTATATATGTGTGTGTGTCAATTTCATTTACCGAGATCTTCGTAAATTAATTTTTTCTCGAACTGGCACATTAGTATCCTTAATTAGTGAAATCACAGGACCCTCATGATTTTACACAGTTCTTTTTTACTTTACGTTTTAGAAAAGAACAAAAATATTAATTTTTTTAAATATTTTGTCTAATTAATCAAAATGATTATAAAATTTTAATATTATATTTTTAAAATTTATTAAAAAAGATTATAAAAAAAAAGCAAATTAATATTTAATATAAAGATAATATAAAAAAATAAATTATTAATACTTATTTATAATAATAATTTTGTATTAAAAACTAATTAATAAAAAAGAACGGAGAGAGTTACGGGACCACGACAAGAACACTACAACCGGCACTTTTTGTCCTTGGAGAATACAAACAGTGTACGTTGGAAAAAAATTATATAATGATGTTGGAACACCGTTACGAATACCTCAGGTTAATCATATTATTTTATTTCAATAACGTGTCATTATTTATAATTCTGAATTTACTGAAATAAAAAAATATAATTAAATTAAAATATCATATAATGATATTTAAAATTACTGAATAATTATTTGTACGTGAAAATACTCCACATTATTGACCTGAAAATTTAAATGAATACACAAGTACATATTTAATTGTGTTCATTCCCATATTAATTAATTGCATAGAGGATGATGTAGAAAATAACAACACACCAATATGTATTAAAGGATGAAAACTCTCATACTATCTTGGTTTCTTTTTATCGACTTTTTTAAAGTTATGCATGTAGATTAAAAAATATAATTAATATTTTATTTGATTGATTAAATAGAGTATAAATTTTTTAAAATTTATTAAAAAGATGAAAGAGAAATAAATTAGCCTTTAAACATAAAGAATAACATGAGAAATTAAACATTTAATATTTTTTAAAAAATTTATAAATGACAAATGAAAAAGAATACTTTTTTTTTTTATAAAAAAAATCAGATAAAAAGAAATGGAATTAGTAATTAAATGTTTGTTGAGTAGTCGGAATGAAAAAGACTTGAAATAAAGAATGTCTAACACAGGGAGGGCCCTTTATTCGTGCTGCCGAAAGGGCTTTTTTTTGTTTATTTTTTATGGCATCGTTTAACTAGACCAAAATGGGAGAGACTTAATTTATATGTGCTGAAAATAAGATAAGATTAATGTTGTAGTAGTGTTATAAGCAGAATTTTAAGTTTAGTTCCATTATGACTACTTTAATTTGACTTTAAACAACAAAGTAAATGAAGGTGTTTGCGCCATGCAAATATATACATATTATTTTTTTAAATTAATTTAAAAGATTTTTAAATTTAAAATTGATTTAGATTATTTTAATTTTAATCAATACAATGATAAATGTTATAAACTATCTAAAAAATATTACCCATTGTAAGTTTTGTGATTTCATACTTTTTAATGAGTTATCTTAATTTTAAATTTGAAAATATTTTTATTTAAGTTTCAAAACTTAATAATGATCATATAATTTAGAATAGTGAGAGTATAATTTATTTTAAGAGTTTTCTGATATGTGTTTTTACTCAATTAATTACTCAGTGTACATGGCTTATGAATTATTGCATGCACGGAATTTATCGATGTTTACTATGGTATTCTTTTTCATTTAGGGGTATTTTAATACGTTAGTCTTATATCATAAAATATGAAATGTTTAAATGTGTATATAAAAATTTAAGTTACTATTATTAATACTTTCGATCATAATTTTTTGGATAAGTCTATAATAGACTAAAATGACCCAAACTATATTATTAAAACAGTGCATTTGATCTTATTACTTATGTTATTACATATAGTATCAGAGTCCACTATCAAAAACTCGGGTTTGGTCACATTCAATTAGGTTGTCGTTTTACCTGATATGGAGAGTTTGTAACACCCCAGTTTCATATTGTAACATATTTATTGGATAAATTTTTGATGGATTAAGATGACTTAAGAAAATAATATTACTAAGACAGCCCATTAAATTTTATAATGTTATGATTTGAAATAATATTAATAATATATGACTGAAGGAGAGGTGGGGCATAATCGAAAGCCTAGTCCACCAATTCAAAAATGCTCGAACATAGTGGGCTAAAAGACTTTGCCCATTCTCAGACTCAAGTAGTCTGGTAAGTGAGATTTGTTAAGGACAGACGGATTGTAGAAATTTAGGAGATCTGCATACTTTTGTATATTGGGCCACAATATATATACATCTTATGATAATGACTGAAACTAGACTTGGAAATTTGTACATAAGATATATTTGCTTATCTATTTATTTGGGAAAAAAAAACTTATTAAATGGTTTTGTTCATAAAAAAAGTTCTCATTTGCTAATTTATTTATTTTATAATTGATTAGTCCCATTTCTTTTAATAATCATAATATATATGACAATTATTCGAGTTTATAATTATAATTTTATTATCATGCAATCACTACTGAATTAAAGATTCAACAAAAATTGAATTAAACATATCATTAAAATTCATAAATTTAAATTTTTTTTTTTGGGAATGGAGAGAAGGATGAAAAATCAATTGTTGGTTTGTCTTTTTTTGATAAGAAACAGCTGTTGGTTCCGCAAAAGTCCACACAAATTACTGCACTCACTTGTCTCTTGCAAGCCTAGTGACCACTTCAACTTGTAGCTGCACCTTCTGATTTACTTGTGTTTGGATGCAAGTTTATTACTAAAAGATAAAAAATCTACTAGTGTGGTTTGTAAAATTACCGGACCAAAAAAAAAAGTACCTGACCTTTTTGGCTTGGTGAAAAATAAAAATCACCCAGTAGTACACACAGAAGTTTGGTCTGAACGCAGGGCAAAGTAAAGTTCCTGTCATTGGATCATTAAATATGCAAAGCTGATCATATATTTTTTACAGGAATAAATATTTACCATTAAGATTCATTGCCTTTTACAGGCTGTAAAAATTATAGTAACCATGATTTAATCGCGCTATGTAGTGTGAATGTACAAAGCTGGGTAACTAAAGTTACTGTAAGAAGAAGAAGCAGTCTTGCAACATCCGAGTACAGATACCTAGAAAAGAGAGCGGGAACATATGACAATAAAACCAAAGCGTTTTGCAGATAGATGCAGTCTGCTATTCTTTTTTACTGTTTCTAGACTAATTTCAAAATTTTTTTTATTAATAATAATTTTAGGAAATACCGAGGCGTTTGTACTGTAGTTATCTCCAATTGGCAAATTTGATTCATGTGATTTTTTTCTCCCCCTCTTTTCTAATGGAGAGAAGGCCTAATGATCGTGTAGAGTTTGAATTTAAGATCAAAATATAATATAATTATATAAAAATTAGATGAAAAATGAAAAAAATAAGAACACGCGATATATATTCAAGTTCGTCAATTTGGTTAATTATGCTTGTTTGATGTATTTATTAGATATCACACACTACAATGATCCACACACGAAATAATATTTTATAATAACCAAAAATTCTTAATTATTATAATATGGATTTAAGTCTAATACATTAGTAAAACTCAAAACGGTATATTAGTAAAACCCAAAACTACTGGACACCCGCTCGCTCATCAGAGAGCAAAACCTCAAATTATTCTATCGTAATGGCAATTAGTAGGATAAGTAAAAATATAAGTCAATCCCAACATATCTCGCTTTAAAATCTTGATTACACATTAAATTTTGGGTTATGTGCAAATTGCAATTATAATACACAATTACATATACACAACTAACACAAGGACCTAAGAAGATGAGTACTTTAAAAGGTGCCAAACCGCGGAAGGTACGCCTTAAGAAAAATGTTGTGCACACTCGGCATGCAGTTGAGTAGCGAGAATATTTACATCGTATCATTAATTTGTATTTACTAGGCTCTAAAGTGTATATGATCCTTTTTAAGCTTGTATGTAAACATAAATAAACCATTTTAAAATTACTAGTTAATTACACACGTACTATGAATGTAATTTAAAATAACTTTTTTGAAAAAGAGATAAAAGAGTAGAAGAGAGAAACAAAGAATAAAAAACTAAATAACTATTTGTTTGAGAGAATTAATAGGGATGGAAAAGATAAAATAGGAAATAAAAAAAGTGTTATGAAATTGTACGATCCATCATCCATTTTAAGGGTGAGCAAAAAGAACCGCAAACTGAAAAAATTGGGAAAAACCACACAACCAAACCGCAAAAAATTGTAACCAATAAAAAATCCAATAAATTGAAATTGAAAAAAATTGAACTGTGTGTACATTTGATCACAACAACAATTAATAATGAAAAACTATACTAAATTAATCGATTCGAAACACACACACACATACACACACACAATGTACATCCATGAATGAATTAGTTGCTAGGTGTTGCTAGTTTTTTAGTTGTTTATATAATTTTTATTTTATTTGTTCATATCATACATATATAATTAATTTGTGAGGAGTATTTACAATTTTTTTATAGTATAAATATTGTTTCTGAATTCTAATAATTTTTATACATACATTATTAACAATATTAATAGTGGGCAATAATTACGGTTGAACTTTTAAATTCCTTTATTATTAGCTTACTTATTTACTTCTTTTATTTTTAAAATAACATATTAACTAGAAAATAACCATAACTGGAAAATATTAACCGAAACTGTTAATAATCGAATAGTTTAGTTAATCACGATTACGGTTACTTCAATAATATTAACCGCAGTATACGGTTTGATTATAGTTACATATTGTAAAATCACCATACACACCCCTGCATTCTACATCAAATTTATCACACAAATGTAACGCATACCTGTGTAAACTGAGCTAACAAATATGTTGGATTACCCGGCACAATCTTGCTCCTTGTGAACCGTTCATCCTAAGTAGCTTACTAGAACCTTCTTGAGCGTGGTCCATTAGACTTAAATTATACTTCATTGAGCCGTCTTGAGCGTGGTCCATTAACCCCCTCTATTCAGCTCAAATATTATACTTCACCACGTATTATGCCAAACACGGGGGTGATCTCTTTGCTTCATCCAACTCAATTCTATTTACACCACTGTGCGAATAGAGTAAGATACTTAGGCCCATCGAACAATAGACTCTGATACCACTTATAGTGGAATTGTACGATCCATCATTCATCTCACATCAAATTCATCCCACATCAAATTTATCACACCAATGTAACACAAACCTGTATAAATTAGTTTAACAAATATGTTGGATTACCTACTTTCCTAAAAGGTTAACATATAAGATTGAAGTTCTGTCATACTTATTAACTTATCTACACTTTTAAATTTATTTAATGTAAGATTTGTATGAAATATCCTACAAAAAAATTTTGCAAAATTATTTACACTAAAAACAGTTACTTTTTTCTCCCGCATTATTAATAGAGATATATAAAATGATTGATGATCTTAGTACTAAAAAGAAAGAAAATTGCATGACGTTCTATTGTTCATTCAACATATCTCTCCGACTTTCCTAGCTGATTAGTACGTAGTCTTCATTTCAAGCATTCTATTCTCAATTTCCTTGAAAAAAATTAATAAAAAAATTATTAATTTTTTTCAAGGTTTTCACTCATTTTGTGCACCAATAGGACGAGAATAAGCCAATATAAATGAATTGATAGCAACCCCCAAAAAGAAGAAATACATTATTATGTATACTATCCATAAGTCTCAGCTATATGAAGATATAGATAATATGATATATATACGCTTCCACATGAATGCATGAAATTAAAAGCATGCGAAACTGCAGCATTTTCTCAACCACAAACCAAACAATAAAACTAAATTGCATTGGAACTCTAAAAATATCTGTACATATCCTCTCTGTAAATCTCTTGGAAAAGAAGTACTGAACAATTACAGTGGAAAGTAGAATTAAGTTCTTGAAAATACATTAATTCATTCTTAATTCAATACCAAAGCATTATCTTCTCTTTTTGGAGAGCACCAAAATGCCTGCACATAAAAGATAAGCAAATCTTTAGTGCTTCAAAAATTATGTAAAAACCGCACGTAAAATTTTAAATAGCTCCCTCTATCTTTTCATACATTGAAGCAAGCTCTATATCTTCTTTTTCTTTTACTGCGCGCATCCAAAACATTTTGCAGCTTAGCAAGCATTTCATGGTCACTTACAATCTTTCCCGGTGAGCTCAAGAAAATGTTGCGTTGGATGGGAGGAGACCACAACCCGCTTTGCGAATAATCGAACCCGAATTCTGATACATCAGAAAATTTGTTTAGGAGTCGGTTTGATGCAGATTTAGACACCAGCTGAACTCTAAGAGGAGGAGCTTCAGAGGTGATGGACATTGAAATATTTGCACTTTTTTTAATAGTAATTAAAAATTAAAAAAAGTGCTAAGGTTCAAGAACGAAGATATAATGTTGAAGAAAAAGAGTGGGACATATATAAGATTTATAATAAATGGTGAGGTTGAGAAGAGACAAGAAGAAATAAATGCAGCCGGAGGATAGTACAGTATTCTCTTTATAAATTTTAAGAATATATTTTTATTTTTTATTTATTTTTAAATTTATGAGAGATGATTTAATAGTTTAAACTTTTAGATGGGTCAGTTATTTGAGTTTTTAGTTCAAATTTTTTCAGTCGCATGTTACCCTTTTATATGAGTGTGTATGTTTGTTAGATTTTGCACTATTTTTGTGAAATAATTTTTTATGAAACAATTTTTTTAACAAATGAGACGATTTTTATGAAAAGCGGATAAATATATAAAGTTGGGATTGGGAATACAAAATGACAGGGACGTGTATGGTTGTATGCAATCATGGGAGTTTGAACATGGGTAACGTGATTAAAGGTTCATATTCATATGCTCCAAAGTTTGGTGTTTGAATACTATCATGTGCTAGGTTTGTTTGATGGTAGTTTGCAGCTGCCTGTGCTATTTTAAGCTTAAGGCTTTAACTGCTTTCCTTTCTTTTTTGAAAAATTGTGACACTTACTTGTCGAACCTAGTTTCTGAGCTATGATTCGTGAATGGTTAGAGTAGATTATGGGGGTCCATTTAGGCAAGGTGTTCTATCTTTCTTTCTGCTAGATTTTGTATTCTGTGTTTATTTAGGTTATATATACTCCTATTTAAAATATATCATTTTGCATTTTAAAATCAATTTAATATTTAAATTGATACAATTCATTTATTTTTAGTAAATGCTATTGTGAATGTATGTTGTAAAAAAGGGTAGGAGTATAAAGTTTAAGGAACTGTTCTTTTTAACAAATTCTTTATAACACAAGTGTGAAATTTATTTACTATTCATACAAGAATGAGTCCGTCTTATAAAAATAACAATTCCTTAAATTTGTTATTTTTAAATAATAAACCACATTGTTTTTTGGCTTTAGAAAAAGCTACAAATTAATTTCCAAAAAATAAATTATTTTTGTATTTTAAAACTAATGGAATAGACTTGTTCAATTCTTTTAAGACTCAACTTGGCTTTCATCAAAATGAACAAAGCAACCTGTAAAAGAGATGACCTTTTAGACATATTTAGACGACATATATAGTTTACGGATTTGACTCTCTCCAATTTTCTTTAATTTTATATGACATTAAACTTTGAATATTTAATAAAATAAACACTTATCACTTCATAGTGTCAAATTCGCATTAAAAAAAAAGAAAAAAATTGATTTTTTTTTAAATCTCGTCCAATAACTAAAAATAAGTAATAAGTTTATATTTACATTATTACTCCAAAATTCATGATATCTGAACACTTTTTTACTATCCAAGGGGTATGTGAAATTTTTAATAACATTTTTAACTGTTTGTGAATTTTCAATAATGTTTAGCAGTAAAAACCTTCTAATGAGTTTTGTATTTTGCATAAAATTTCACATTATCGCGATACTTTCATTGGTATTTGGATGTTATTAGTGAATGACTTTACGTTCATAATGATGTCATATTTATTTTTGATTCTCTAGAGAAATAAATCCTCGAAATAAGGTTAGAGTTAGTGAAGATCAAAGATATATATATATATATATATATATATATATAGAGAGAGAGAGAGAGAGAGAGAGAGAGAGAGAGAGAGAGAGAGCCAAATCCATAATTCTCATACTAAAATAGCATTTATAATCTCTATTTTCCTTTTAAATCTCGTCTAAATAAACATAAAATACAAAAGTAAAGCTTTTTGCCCAACCATTAGTTGGCATTTTCAACCTTTTGGATTTGGGCAGGAGTTACACTACACGTTCTACGCCTCATAAATGTCTTCTAGCTTGTTTTTGGGCCAGTAGACGTATCCGTTACCAGTCTATTTGGAGCGAGCCCATCAGTTAGTTATTCCCTTTTCGGCTTGCTTTACTAGTACGGAAAAGATTTATGAGAATAAATTATATATCGATGGCATGTAATGTAAAATAAGAATTTTACACCCTCCAATAATAAACATATTATGTTGAGAATTTAGAAAAAAATTTGAAGGGATTTAAAATTCAATATGTTAGTTAAACATTTTTATCATATTAAATAATAAGTACAAAATTTGTCAATACTATTTCTTAATTTTCTCTTAAATTCTCTACGTACCATGTTGTTATTAAAAAGTGTAAAACTCTAATATTACAAGTCATCTGTAAATAATTTATCCTCAATATTTTTTGACTAGAAAATGTGGCTTCGTTTTTTTAAGTGAATACATAAATTAATTATCTATGCATTTATATTAATTTACACACTGTGTCATTATATTTATTTTTAATAAAAAATTAACATAATTTTGTTACAATATATGAACGGATTCAATGATTTATATGCCAAAGTTTGAATAGAACAAAACAAAAAAATTAAATCTAATTATGATTTATCGTTTACATTTAATCGGCATATAAACAACTCGGAGTAATTTCCGAGCATGGCTTAAAGTACATTCATATTTTTAAACTACCTCCATTTTGTTCAACTTTTCTAAGAATAGGATTGAATTGATGTTGAGTTGTAAAATTAAAATTGAATGTCACTTCAAGTGGTGTTGATATTGTTAAACCCACGTTACCTTATTTTAACTAAATTAATTAATTTAAAAATATTTTTTTTTAAAAAAAAATAACTTGCTTTTTTTAAAATAATTTTTTTATTTTATTTTAAAAACCTTCAAATAAATATAAATTTTTTTCTCAATTCTTCAACGCCAATCATATTGGCATTATAACATATATTTTTTTATTTCACTTCAACTCAAACCCTTTTCGGATCCGCCACATCTCACTATCTCCTCTCCTTTTTGTTCTTTTCTTCCTACTTATCTTAACCAAATTATTTTAAAAAAAAATGAATTTACTTTTTTAAAAAACTTATTCTAATTTTTTTTAAATGATTTTTTTTAAAAAAAATAATAATTTGGAGGACTCTTAAACGCCAAACTAAGTGGCGTTGTAACTATTGAACTCTAACTATTTTTAATTTTTTCTTTAAACAATTTTTTTTTATAAAAATAAATAGAAAAAGTCAATGGGAGGAGAACTATTGTTATTTTTTTTATACTCCAATCTTTTCAATAGTAGAAAAAGTCCCACTCACATTTAATTTATTTTTTTTAGCTATTTTAGTTGGCGTTAAAAATATGAGACTTTCAAGGCTATTCACATTGACGTTAGATATAATACCATATAAATCTCAATAATTTATATGCCAAAGTTTGAATAAAATAACACAAAAAATTAAATCTAATTGTGATTTATCGTTTACATTTAATTGGCATATAAACAACTTGGTAAGTTAATATAACACAATTTTTATGGCCGATACATGAGTTTTAATTTAGAGAAAAGAGAACAAAATGATGATTTTTTTTTCTTTCAAAATATTGGTAGGAATATTTTTTTCTTCTTATTTCTTTCCTTCTTTCCAAATTAAAACTCAAAAACATATTCTTAGTTTTAAACATTCTAAGTAATTTAAGTTTTCTTTTTCATTATTACTCCATATGTGATAAGTAATTTATTTTGAACCCTTAACCTTAGTGGTGACATAATGCACTCACTTTAAATCCATTTTAATCTCGTCATGACAAACATGTTTTTTCGGCGTGTAAAGAAGATGACAAAGGAATAACTCATGATATGCACACCTACTAAACACACTCATCATCCTTATATACCACTTAAATATAATTTCTTGATTATGAAATTAAATATTCATCACAAATGGATTAATTTTGATTACTTTATCGTTGTTGAAGGAATTTGTAATATAGAAGTGATATATATATCTTCACTTAATAGAGTATTTTTTTAAAATTTTTTTATTTCATTTTCCTTTTCCTTATTTTTCCAAACATAACGTTAAAACAAAAAACTCTCCTTTTCAAAAAGCACCGCCCTGTGGAATCCAGCACAACAGACACCCGTCTCTCCCATTTCCAACTCAACCAAAAAGAGTCAAGAAAGCCCGAAATCAAGTTGCAGATTCACATACTTTGACACTTGTCTTGCATTCCCATTTCTTTTCCCTCTCCCAGCTTTCATCACTTGAGCTTGAAAAAGGAAAAATAAGAAGAAAAGAAAGTGGGTAATGGCTGGTTACAAAGCTGAAGACGACTATGATTACCTTTTCAAGGTGGTTCTGATTGGGGATTCGGGTGTTGGAAAGTCTAATTTACTTTCAAGGTTCACAAGGAACGAATTTAGCCTTGAGTCCAAGTCTACAATTGGTGTTGAGTTTGCTACAAGAAGCTTGAATGTTGATGGCAAGGTCATCAAGGCTCAGATTTGGGACACTGCTGGCCAAGAAAGGTGCAATCTTTTTTTCCCCCCCAAAGTTTTTCTGATCTGGGTTCGCATGGATTATGTAGAATTTGTTTAATTTACATATGCTTTTTGTGGTTCTTTTTGTTTAAGGGTTTAGGTATGCTCATCTTTAATTTTGGTGGGTATATTGAGATTTTGGACTTTGCAGGACAGGAAGGTGGCAATTTACACTTGTCGTTTTCTGATCTAGCTGTACACTTTGTAATTATGTGTATTTATGATGACATAAATATTTGCTAGTTAATTTGATCTTGGAGTTTTAGGAGGGTTTTTTTTAGTTGTGTTTTGGTAGGTTATATTTTGGTATGAATTGATGTATTTGGATGCAGTTTCATCTGAAATGGTTATTGATCGGGATACATACATGTGGTTTGTGTGAGTGTTGTTCGTAAGGGGATTTTTGGATTCAGGTAATATCAAGTCTAAATTTGTTTAATGAACTGGTTGATCTTAGCCTTCTACACTATGTTAAGCTTACTATGATTGGAAGAGATGAAGTGAATTGTTGCTAGTTTCTTTTTGGAATGCAAAAACATTATGATTCCACATAGTTCCTATATCTTTTCTTGCCTTGCTTTGGTGCCTAGAGGATCACAAGGACACAAAAACTATTTCTACCTATGTTTCTAGATGTAAGTTTGAAGTTAACCGAATCTAGTACTTTTTAAAAAATATAAATAAATAATTAAATAGCTTAAATATTTAGATGTGTATGAGGAAATGCCGTTCAAACTTTTAAAGAACTTGGTAATTTATCTTTATGACAGTAGCAGATATAGAAAGTCTATAAAAATAAAGTATGATGAAGTAAGAAAGCAAAAATATTATTGTATGCTGAATACTAAGTTTTCCTTTCCCTAGTGATATTTCAGGGTATCTGAAAAAAATATTGTTTTTATTTTATTTGTGGCAGTATTGCCATCATGAATGGGTGATACTTTGGATAGTTAATAGATCCATGATTAGCAAGTGTTTCTAATATGTTTAGGAAAATTGAAAGAATGAATCCCTTATATATGGATGGAGATTTTGGACGTGATATGGTATGGTGGATAGGATATCTAAAAAAAAAGTTAAATTGAGAAGAAGTTTTAGCATATTAAAATTTCCCAACTTTTGCAGAATGGGTATGGCACCAACCATGATGATCTTGACAGGGGAGAATGTTGAAAATTCAAGAGACAACTTGCTCACAATTAACAAAGTGATTAAATTCAAATTCTAGGATAGATGCATTGTATATTTATAAGTGAAAATTTCTGTAATTGTCACATTTGACATCGGCCATGGGAGTACTCCTGTGATATAAACCAGGGGAAAGAATGTGGAGCATGGCTATGCAACTCTACGAGCAAGTAAACTACCCATTTGGAAATTCCCACTTAGTTGAGATAGAATTCTCACAGAATGAGCTAAATTTGATTCAAGCAGTTGACCAGGTTGTATTTATACCCATCCCATTCCGCCATAGAACATCCAACATATGCTTATGGAGCCTATAGCTGACCAAACTGGAAAAGGAAAAAGCTTCATAAAGTAGGTTGGCAAAGTAGAAAGCTTGCTCTTAAATGAGCATTAGTCTTGCTCCTCTGGACAAGTAACCCCACTTCCACCTTTAAGGAATATACTATGACAAATTTAAATTTTAACCACATCGAAAGAACTAATTTTGGGAATATATGAAGATAAGATTTTAAGAAAATCTCTCAAGATTTCTAAAATGGGCAAGAACATCAGCGTTCAATAATACATAAGAGATTTATGGTCTTTTCACTAAAACATAATCAGTAAAGCACATCAACATTTTCAACCTCTGCAACAACTGAGTTTGAAGAAACTCAAAACTAATGAAAGAAAGTAGACATTACAAGAATTTCAGAAAGATATGACACACTCATATGAACCTCTGCACTGTTGGATAGATTGGATCCGAAATCGCCTTAGACTCATACACAACACCCAATGGCAAACCCTAGTAAGAAGTCAATTATGCACCAACAAAACAACCGAAATTAGTGGCAAATCACTTGAGAATCAAGATCAACTCACTATTCTACACATTAATTCTGAAACCTGAAAAACTCCTTGAAACAAACGAAGCACATCTCCTGATGGCGTGTTGCCACTTGCCTCTATATCACAAGAGATCACTGAATCATTGCCAAAAAGAATTAGTGGTGGTGGGGGTGGCAGTGGCGGGTGAGCATGGGGGTGGTAGTAGGAGTGCACAGTTAGTGTTGTAATAGGAGGGTATAATTATCCAATTTATATGGTTTATTCTGGCGGCTTTAGTAACAAAAACACACTTTTCATTCCGGCGGAATGAGCAATCTTGATTGGGAAGAGGGGGGAGAGGCTCTTGCGGTAGCCCTGCCCGCTCATCTCTAGGGATCCCTCATATTGAGCTGTCTTCCCAGACTCGTAACAGACAGCTAGGAACATGAAGGTGGTCAGTAGTCTCTGATTCCTCAATCCAAATGCGACATTACTTTGCGTGTTTCCTTAATTTTCTTGTGCTTCATTGTCTAATTTCAATTGAATCCCTAGAAACTGATATACCGGTTAGCTTGAATCCATTGTTTTTCCTGTTCGCGCATTTGTTTAAATGCAAAAGATGAACATGTGATAATTTTTGAGGAAGTAATTTATCTTATTTAGGCATATAAAGTTTAGGAACTTTTGGAAATTCCGGTCTTCAAATTTTTGGAGCACATCCGAGATGAGAATGTGGATAGCATATGGAGAAACTGTTTATTTGTTCTATCGTTATATGTTTAAGTTGTCCAATGGTTGAAGAAGATAATCTTCCACATTCCATTACATTTTAGGTATCAATCAGTGAAACATGGAATATTTTCAGGAAGCGTCTTTTTTTTATACTCTACTTTCTGTTATATGCTTATCAGCCCCCCCTCCCCTCTTTTCCCTCCTTCCTGCAATTTCACAGCTTGTTTCCACTTGTCATGTGTAGGTACCGTGCCATCACTAGTGCCTACTATCGAGGCGCTGTGGGTGCCTTGCTTGTGTATGACGTAACCAGGCATTCCACATTTGAAAATGTTGAAAGGTGGTTAAGGGAGTTGAGGGATCACACAGATCCCAACATTGTGGTCATGCTACTCGGCAACAAATCAGATCTTCGCCACCTTGTGGCAGTGCCAACGGAGGACGGGAAATCCTTTGCTGAGAGCGAATCACTTTACTTCATGGAAACTTCTGCATTGGAAGCTACAAATGTCGACAATGCATTCGCTGAGGTTCTTACTCAGATTTATGGAATTGTGGGCAAGAAGGTCATGGAGACTGCTGAAAATGGAACTGCTTCTACCGTTCCTTCCGTAGGAGAGAAAATTGATGTCAGTAAAGATGTTACTGCTATGAAGAGAGTTGGGTGCTGTTCAACCTAGGGTTTTGGTCTGGGCTCAATTTGGTTAAAAGAGACTTGACTGGTTTGTTTTGCTGCATCTCATTCTATTGACACCATGATTTTCTAAGAATTTCTCATAAGTGCCTACTTTAGAAGATAGGTTCTTGGTTTTATTCTATGTTTAACCTCTTTTTTCTTTTGAAAAGTATGGTCATTTCTGAACTCTGAGCTTGATTGGATTAGAAAGTTAGATTATTGAATGATGTGTAGTCAAATTAAATTATTGAATGATTTGTGCGCAGAATCTTTGTTAATACTGGTATGCTAGTTGCATGAGATCTCTTAATTTGTTTACCATTGAGTTGCCAAAAGTTATATGTAGTTTGCTGGATAGCTTCCTGTTTTGAAGAAGAATTAGGGTTTGTTCATTTTGGTGTGTACACACTGTTTGAAAAGTGTGTTTGGGTGACTTTTAAACCTTAGATGCGCTGAGCAATAAAGTACGGTGAGTTTGGAGGTTAAAAGTTGTGTTGCGTTTGAAATAAGTTGTCTTAAACGAACAAGACGATGGACTCCAAAAGCTCCAGACCCGCAAACCAAACAAGCATTTGGACAGGAAGCTACGTATGTAGTTGTGTCTGTTAGATTTTCAGAGCCATGAAGTGGAATTCCATGCACGAGAGAGGAAATGAAAAAGTGGTGTAAATTGTAGACTTCTTTAGGTATGAAACTCTGGTTTAATGACATTAATTAGACAGTCTATAAACTATTGGGAGAGTTATTCTTTTCAAACAACACGTGGGCTGCTTTCAGTTTTATAAAAGTGGTGCAAAGTGCAGATCTGCTTAGCCGCAAATTAAGTCATTTCTCATTATATAATTGACAAATTAATTTATTTGCCCAACGCAACTACGGATAAGGAAGAAGAAGAATAAAATTATTAAAGGTGTTAATCATCAGTGACGTTTTCGTAGCAAGTTAAATCCTTCAAATATATAAATTAAGATGCCTTTCGAGGTTTTAATTTGTTAATGATGCAATCAATTATGATATTAATAATTCAGTGGTTACTTAGGTCCCTACTTGATCATATCCACTATTCTTAGCTAGCTAAACAAATCCATTTGGTGGATATTATTTTCTATTAAAGATACAAACAAATAAAAATTTCAATGATCACCCACCAAAATTATTGGCACTATGCTAAATTTTCCTTTTTATAACAAATAGTAATAATAATAATAAAAAAAAACTATCATTGCTTAAAAGTCTGTTCATTTGACTTTAAGGCAATTGTTAATGCAGTAAAGAAGAAAGTCAGACTTCTCAAATTTTACTCCACGTCTTTTGATTATATTCTCTATATTAGGTACGAAAGCAAGTAATGCTGCTTAGGAAACCCCCCTACCCCCCCCCACCCCCCATGTTTTTTTCCTAATTAATTTCAAAATTGTAACAATATAATAAAATTAAAAATATTGGAAGACTTAATTACAAAAATTAAACATGATCTGACAGCACATTGCAGAAGACAATTTTTTTATTATTAGTATTTTATTTGCAATTTTTCTAATTTTATCCGTCAAAAGCTGCTAAAAGCAGTGAAGAAGCATCTCAGTTCAATCTACTAGATCAAGTGGTATATATGTGGTGATTTACTTAACTTCTAATTTTAGTATGACATTTTTAAAAACGTATTACATCCATTCCAGAAAAAGATCCGTTTTAAAATGATTTTTTTTTTAATTCCAAGTTAATAAATTCATTTGGTTATGTATATTTTAATCAATAAAATCATGAAAATTATAAATTACTTAAAATATTATTAATTATATCAAAAGTTAAAGTAAAAACGAGACTCCCTTATTTCGCATGAATAGAGTAGTAATAAGGAATATTTTACCTTTTCATACATTGGCTGCACATCACACAACCTAATATAATGTCATATAACTCTTATTATATATAATAATAAATTTATATTCATAAAATATATCAACGTACGTAAATACATAAAATATATAATAATTAAAAAAGCTCAAATATTATTATTCTATTTTATTTTTATTTTATTTTATCTCTTAAAATTTTATATTAATCACAATTCAACTTTGTATTAATTTGTGCACAAGTATGTATGTCATTTTCTATGCCACATTATCTAATTCAATTAGAGTTAATGATGACAAAGAAAATAAACATTGTAAACACCGGGCACAGTGCTAATATACACCGAGATCAAGAGAAAATCCCCATATATATATATATATATATATATATATATATATATATATATATATATATTAATTTCTTACTCACTACACTGAAATAGGCGAATTTAAAGAAAACAAATTTAAAAATGTTTCTTTTGTTTGTGTCTTAAGGCGTAAGATAAGTACTCCTTTTAGTAACTAGTACCAAGTATAAATAAAGACAAATCCCTATTGTTGCACAAAATAAAAATAAAATAAAAAAGTGTCCCATTGATCCACCGTGGTCCTACAAGGGTGTCAAGCTACACAGCCCGCGCTCCTCTCTCTCCATCAACCCTCGCCGGAATACCAGCGAGCACTCCGGCAACTCGCCGAGATCCGCGAACAATGACTCTTCCTCCTCTCCCATTGAAAAAATTGTTGACATGTCAGCATCTCCAATGCAGTCTCTAGCCAATAATGGACTCTCTAGCATAGTGGAAGAAGTGGACTCCAAATCGGAAAACCACCCGAATTCCGAAATTAAGGACCCTTCAAGATTGTTGAATTTTTCATTTTCATCAGTCTCAAAAAATTCCGATTTTTGATCATCTTCAGAATTTGATGTTGTGACATTTGTTGATGAATAAGAACTAATAGTAGCAGCGGTGGCCGTCGTAGTAATCTCTTGATTATTGTGCTTGCGATTGTGATTGTTTCTAGAAGCCGGCCACGGGTGATTGTGCTCACAGGAGTAGGTCACCAATAGTGTGGTGGGGTCTGCCCAACTCCTCTCGACTTGTTTTCTTGCAGGGCAACCTTTGGAGCTACTACATCTATAATAACCCCTGTCCAATCAAATAGTAATTCTTATTAAATCTTGTTTTCTTTTTGTCATATCACTAAATCTAACACACACGCTAAATTAAATGAACTCGACACATTTTCAATAAAGATATATATGCACAAAATATAAATTATAAAATAGGACTCTTTTGTTAGAAAGGACAAACTATTGTTAGTGTCACACATTTCACACTGTTATCATCTAAAATCACAGTAATCCGTCGCATGACTATGAAAGAAAATGGAGAAAAATATTTACCTGGGGTAAGGAGAGCCCTTAATAGGCTTTTGACCATACTTTCTCCAAGCCCAAGAATCGGACGGTGGAGTACTCATCTGCCCTTTAAGCTTGGACCTTTCGACGTCTTTGATTGGCACGGACACCACTCTTTTCTGCATACCTCTCCTGCCGAAACAAATTAAATTGAAGCCAACAATATAAACATAAAACACTTGGAACTATCAAATTACGAGGATATTTATAATTATATATATTTATAAAAAGATCCGCAGTTAACGTTACATATATAATCCTTCGTCAGCATCATATCTAACGTTAGTTGTGAATTTATTTGCAAAAAATTAAACTAACCTTCTTCTGGGAGAGGAGGTGGAAGTCATCTTGGAGTCACTAAACATGGCAGAGGGCGTTGAATCTCCGCTGTTTTCCGGTGAATTATCATACTCTTCTTGCTCGTCAATAAACGGTCGGTTGATTCTGCTGTCCATGAAAACTGATCAACGGTGATGGTTGAAATCAATACAAGAGGCTTATGATCGATCGTGGTCGATCTTCTCAAGGCCGGAGCACTTTAAAGTGGGTTATGGAGGAGAGAGGAAAGAAGACTGGACTGGGTGATGGTTGTTTTAATATGGGATTGGGACATAATATGGGACAGATCGATGGGCAATGGTTTAGTTTGTAGATAAGGACGTGCAGGCAAATGTGAAATTAATCCAAATACCCTTATTGGCTGTCATTATAATATTGCACTGTGAAACGTACCCTAAAGTTGATTTTTGAATATTCTAATCTTCTAGTAGGTTTCTGTGAACTTCTCTTTATTAATGGATTAATGACGTTATCATCCGTAGTGAAGAAATTCTAATTTTGCCTCAGTATTCATCATGCTTAATATATGGTACGGTTTTAATTTCAAGATTTAGAATTGAGTCGTAAAATATAGTAATTATTCACTCAATTTCACAAACAGACTCGTTAAAAAAAAAATTCTGGTTAATTAATATAATTTTGAATTAAAAATTAAAATAAAATTATTTGATTTTAATTAATGTAGTGGTTAATATTATAAATTACTTTAAAGTGTTATTAAGTAAAGTGACAAAGGTTTCTCTATCTACTGTGTAAACAGGGATCCTTATTCAGATTCTCCTATCCTCTTAGATTGAAATGTAAAATGTATTTTTAAATTTATTATATTATAATATTTTAAAAAATATAAAAAAATTCACACCATAATTTAAATTTTAGAATTTTATAAATTAATTAAACGAGTTTTTTTTTTTTTGAAGAGATGGAGTATCATTTTTAGGTAGTTCTTGGATTCGAAAGATATTATAGATGAATAAAAGTGAATAAATCTCATTGGAATTTGGTGGGTTATTGATATGTTATTGTTAGCAGATTCAAAATATCGTAGGGATGTAATGCAATCAGCAACTTAATTATATATGTTCGCGCAATTGGATGAGTTCTGATTGTCCTTAGTTCCACCTTTTTAAATTAGAAAAATAAATAAAAAGAATAAATTTAAATAGTAACAGAAAACTTAATCCCATATATAAGATTCAAAAAGAGTGCCCCAATAAGTTTCACCCTCTTAATTATCAGTCTTATTTAGTTTTATTGAGCTCTGTAAAATAAATTTAAGAAGCGACAAATTTATTCAGTTCACATGGTCTATTAATTTGCTGCCATGAAGGAGATAGTAATGACAATGTAAAATATGTCCGCTAAAATATTAATCTTTTAATTTGCTGCCATGAAGGAGATAATAATGACAATGTAAAATATGTCCACTAAATTATTAATATGTTCATTGAATATTTATTTAATGTTGATGTCATGCCGCGTTCCACCTTTCTTTCCAGCATACACCCCCTCTCAAAAGTTTACCCCATTTTCAAGTCTATTCGTTTAATCTGAAATCAATTAATCCCTGTCTTGACAAAGCTGTTTGATATCATCAACTTTCTAATTATGTTTAGGTACCATAAACATAGATAGCTAAACATAATTAGAAAGAAAAAATATCATATTACACATGCCTTTTTAATAAAAACAACAGTTTCATAGGTTCAAACAATTAAGCATCTATAATTATATTATAATTAAATAGACAATTTATTTCGTACTCTCTCTTTTTTTCTTTTTTGATTCGACCTCCTTTTTGTTAATTTTTCTATTTTGACACCTTTGACTTTTAATTTGTTACTTTTATTTAAACATTAAAATTAATATAGTAATTTTATAAGAAAACATGAATTCACAATATAGTTTTATCAAAAAAAAAAAAATCATCTTATTTAATATTAATTGATTTCTTTTATTCAAATATCTATACAAAATACAAGTTTAAGTAAAATTATATTACAGCTTAGATAATATAGTTTGAAAGAAAAAGGAAATTATCATAAAAATTATTTACCTAACTTAAATTTGTTACCATTATTAAAATATTACTGTAATTATAGTTTCTAGTACAAGAAAGATTTAATCAGTATTTAGATAATATAATTAATGTTATTATTAACAAATATATATAATATACTGATTAACCGTATAATTCAATTATTAAATAAATAATAAAAATTAATTACTATATCCAATAAAAATTTATAAAAATAAAATTTAAAACATCAATAATAATACTATAATTGTACAACAAGACCATTCGTTCATCACCACCGTTGCTCAATCAATCAACTATATAATTAAAAGTATAAACTTAATTTAATTTTACCAAAGTTTTATTTCACAAATTTTTGATTCAGTTTTCCTATTAATATTAACATAAGTACTATCCAAATTTATATTAATTAAATAATATCCAAATTTTAAAATATTCCTATTTTTAATAGGAACAGAAAGTATGAATATCTTTTTCTTTCCAATTTAAATTAGTATAAGTACTATACAAATTTTTAATAATTAAGTATATACTATCTAAATTTATAAAGTACTCAAAATAAACCCAACCAATCTTTAATAAAAAAAAAAAAAAGGAACTTCAAAGAGAATTTTTAATTTTAGTCTTACCAATTTTATTATAATTTTTTTAATCATAATTTAATTTTTATAATTAATTAAGACAATATAACATATTATACTATGTCATATAGTCTTATTAAATATACAGGATTTATATATATCACAAATAAAGTTCACTATACTTTTATAATATAGACCAATCACATATTATGATTTGTACCGTTGCATCACATATTATGATTTGTACATTTGCACGAGTATAATATTTAGGAGAATTAGGGTGTTGTTTGCAAGCACAAAGTTAAAATATTAAAATAAAATTAATTTGTCTTTTTTATTCATATAAGCATAATTACTATTTAAAGTCGTATCAATTACATAATTTTTTAAAAATATAATAACATTAGTTGAACAAATCAATGTTCACTTAGAATTAATACAACAAAAAGTCACTTGGACTTGATTACAACAGATCACTAAGATCTATATAATCACTAAGAATGAGATGTTATTTGAGGTGCTGATAAGTTGTGTTAAGTCTTTTTTCAATTGACTTATCAGCAATTTGTATCTTACATAATCATAGAGTTGAGCTTTGAAAACTTAGACTTTCAGCACTTTATTTTTTGATTGATCGTTGTTTTCAGAATTTGATGTAGCAATCTTTTTATAGTGTCTTCTTGGGATTTGCCTATTGAATTTTTTCCGTTACTCCATTTTGTTTAGACACTTGTCAAAATTTAATTTTTTGACTTTAAATTATTGTATACTTGGACCACCTCAAGTATTTTTTTTTCCAGTATTATGTTTAGTGCAATAACAAACACATGTTCTTTGTCCATATAAGTATGGCTGTTAGAGAGAGTTTTTGTTATATTGTTCTTATCGCAAACATACGTGAAAATTAATCTTGAGGAGCGTGTCGTTGATGTTTATGACCTTGTTATAACCTGCAACTGTGACGCCCCCAAATCTGGGCCCACACAGCCCAAACTTGAGTCGTCAAAATACTACAACAAAATTATTACAACAAAGCACAACGTACAACAATACAGTGTATAATAATACACAACTAAGTCTTCACTATTATTGCCACACTATTTTACAAAACGTGAAGACTATGATAACTATTCCTCGGACCCTCACTCCATTCCCCGGCTAGACCCTGTTATGTTTTCATCTCCTGTTGAAAAACAATGGAACAAAAGAAAGGGTGAGCTCAAATAGCCCAGTAAAGAATATCATGACTAAGATAATGACGAATAAATTATCATTAGTCTTCAACAGTTGAGTTCTTGATAGAATACAATAGACTACAAGGTTTATATCAAAAACTGCAGTTAAATTCTTAAACAACGTTCAGATCAATAATAGCAGCGGAATAAGTAATCTATTAGAAGAATAATGCAGACTATAATGTCCACTCGGTTCTCTTTTTAGGAAAAACATCATCAACTTTTATCATCTGAAATATCATTAGTCAAGATAAAACAAATTCACAGTTCCTGATCATAATCATGCACATCAACAGTTCATCTTTGTACTACGGGCCAAAGATATTCAAAATAGCACCAACGGTCATGATTATACCAGATTCAGCCTTTGGTCATAATCATACCAAACAACAGTTCATCTTTGCACTACGGGCCAAAGAGAACATTCATCACATGCCATAAAAGACACCGAACAGATGTATCGCCTTTAACCTATTATATCGCCTTTAACCTATCATCTGTTCAACAAATATATCACATCTGTGCCCCCGACCACAGATATTCACAACAACTTGATTTTTGGATGATTAGAATGATATAAATGATGAACAGAAGAAATAGGATAACAATAAGTATCGGAAGTTTACTTTGTACAGATTCAAATAATGTCCAAATTGTCAACATGATGTGGAGTGAAATTTAAAAATGATATTCAAGATCCACAGTTCAGAATAACGGTTACAATTCAATAGAAAGGTTCACGTAAATAGGAAGGTTCAGTTGAAATAATGAAGTTCAACTATTATGGAACATATAATATTTTCAGGAATTATAGAAGCAATAGTTCCATAATAAATTTCGATTTAGGAGTATGAAAGAAAATAATATCCCTTACCGTAGCAGATTTGATTAACAAAAGGTGAAGGAAATTAATACAAAGGGTTATTCACCAACAGGCGGCAATCCGCTCCGTAAGGTTATTCCCACAATTTAATAGAATTTGAGTACAAAGAGTTATTCACCAAACAGGCGGCAATCCGCTCCGTAAGGTTATTCTCAGAGATTAATAATGAATGAATACGAAAGGTTATTCACCAACAGGCGGCAATCCGCTCCGTAAGGTTATTCCCACAATTTAATACATGGAAATAAAAGGCACGTCTTATGAGTAAGGAAGAAACAATATTATTATCGAGAATCAAATAATGATAATCCCTTACCATAGTATGTTTGAATAATGGAAGATGAAAAAGATGTTATCCCTTACCTCAACACGTGACTGGATATTGATTTAAATGAGGTTGATTAACTTGAACAGTACACGTATACTTATAGATCTTCACAAATACTCAAGATGACTTAAGCACACTTAGAGAAAACTTTCACAAGAAGTATTTAGAGAGAGAAAGAAAGAACAAGTAAGGAAGTTTATGAAAAATCCTTAAGTTAAGGCTTCTATTTATAGCCAAAAATCTTATCATTCATTTAATCTAAACCATTCATTTAAAGATCATCTTTTAATCTACACCATCCATTTCAAATATTATATTATCTTTAATCTACACCATTCATTTCATATCACCTAATAATCACCTAACTTTATATTATAAACAAATCAATTTAATTATTCAACAATAATTCACACTTTAATCTACACCATTCATTTCATATCACCTAATAATCACCTAACTTTATATTATAAACAAATCAATTCAATTATTCAACAATAATTCACACTTTAATCTACACCATTCATTTCATATCACCTAATAATCACCTAACTTTATATTATAAACAAATAACTTTATCAATTCAATTATTATGACTAATTGTTATAAATACAGTATAGTTAGCTCTTAGATATCAAGTCAATAAATTAATGAAATACAACTGTTTAAATAACATCATAATAGAGATAACAATAATGTAAAATAAAGCATACGTTACTGTGTAATGACAATTATTGATTCAATAATGTGAATTACTGTGCATATGTTACTGTGACAATTATTAGGTTCAATAATTTTAAAAACAGTGCAACAACAATTATTGACTCAATGATATAAAATACAGTGTAATGACAATTATTAAATCAATAATGCAAAATACTGTGTAACAACAATTATTGAATTGATAATATAAAATATTATGCAGTGACAATTATCGATGAAATGATGCGTAACAGTTACGGTGTCAATTATCAGATCAATA
Source organism: Hedera helix (assembly GCA_947179155.2). NCBI lineage: Eukaryota > Viridiplantae > Streptophyta > Magnoliopsida > Apiales > Araliaceae > Hedera > Hedera helix. The sequence goes on from OX359273.1 coordinate 40,231,121, forward strand.
ATATGAGACACTATGCAATACCGTGTGTTACTGTAGAGTACCGAGTGCTACAGAAAATACCAATAACTACCGTATGCTACTATTCTTTTATCACCGGTATTTTAATAGTTCCGTTGACTATTTTTATTTAAAAAGGTTATTTCTGTCGTTTTCTATATCCGACAAATATTCCGTTGTGGGGTCCACCAATAATTTGTTATTTCGGCGCCGTCGGACCAAACGAATATTCCCCGACAAAGCGAATATTGTCCGACAAAATAAAATTTGCACATAACATCCTTAACTTTTAACTTTATCGATTTAACCACTTACTGTTTTAAAAAAAATATATATATGAAGAAAAATTAAATTTTGTATTTCATAAAATTCGGGGTCTTACAACCTCCATTTCTTATGAAATTTCGTCCCCGAAATTGACGTACCTGACATATCGAAGAGGTAAGGATACTTAGATTTCATCTCAGATTCTAGCTCCCAGCTCATTTCCTCAGTATCTTGGTTCCTCCATAAAACCTTAACTTGAGGTATAACCTTTGAGCGTAGGATCTGCTCTTTCTTATCCAGGATCTTAACAGGTACCTCCTCGTATGTTAAATCCTCTGCTATAACGTCTGGTTCTAACTCAATGACGTGGTTTGGGTCCTTCACATATTTACGTAACATAGATATGTGAAAAACGTTATGGATGCGAGACATACTTGGTGGTAGGGCTAGTCTGTAGGCTACGGTTCCTATTCGATCGAGGATTTCAAATGGGCCAATAAATTGAGGGTTGAGCTTTCCTCTCTTTCCGAATCTCGTAACCCCTTTCCATGGAGAAACACGTAAGAATACATGATCTCCGACGTTGAAACTTTCGTCTCTCCGATGAAGATCAGCATAACTCTTTTGTCGTTCTTGTGCGGTCTGTATTCGTTGTCGGATCATTTGGATCTTTTCGGTCGTCAAGCGTACCAACTCGGGTCCCAACAATTTTGCTTCTCCTACCTCATTCCAACATATTGGAGAGCGACACTTCCTTCCATACAATGCCTCGAATGGAGCCATGCCTATGCTTGCTTGGTAACTGTTGTTGTAGGAAAATTCCACCAACGGCAAGTACTTATCCCAACTTCCTTTGAAGTCTAATACACAAAGTCTCAAAAGATCTTCGAGGGTCTGGATCGTCCTTTCCGATTGTCCGTCCGTTTGAGGATGGTATGCAGAACTAAAACGTAGTTCAGTGCCCATAGCTTTTTGTAGACTGATCCAAAAGCGTGAAGTGAATCTAGGATCTCGATCAGAAACTATGGAAACTGGCATGCCATGCAATCTCACGATCTCATTTATGTACATACCGGCAAGACGTTCAAGTGAAAAGTTTTCTCGTATAGGCAAGAAATGAGCAGATTTGGTCAATCTATCTACGATCACCCAAATTGCATCTAAGCCTTGAGAAACTTTTGGAAGACCCGTCACGAAGTCCATATTGATGTGTTCCCACTTCCATTCGGGAACTTCAAGTGATTGTAATGGACCTTTAGGAACTTGATGCTCTGCCTTGACACGTTGACAAGTTAGGCACCTTGAGATAAACTCCGCAATCTCTCTTTTCATATTGTTCCACCAAAATGTATGTCGAAGATCTCGATACATCTTGGTACCTCCTGGGTGGATTGCAAACGGCGTGTTGTGTGCCTCCATCATGATTTTATGCTTTAATTCAGGATCGTTAGGAACACAGAGTCGAGAGTTGACTCGAAGTATTCCTTTCTCATCGATTCTTGCTTCGGGAATGACACCTTCTTGTACTTTCTTTATCAAGTTTATCAGTTCCGGATCGGTAGCTTGAGCAGCTTTAATTTTATTGATTAAAGTTGGTTCTACTCGCAAGTGAGCAATCTTCGAGCGGGTCCCTGGTGTCTTTAGCTCTATCTCCATCTTTTGCAAGTCGTACAAAATACACTTTTGTGTTGTCAGCAGTGCACTTGTACTTGCATAAGATTTTCTGCTCAAAGCGTCAGCTACAACGTTCGCCTTTCCCGGGTGATACTGGATTGTGTGGTCATAATCTTTTAACAGCTCAAGCCAACGTCGTTGTCGCATGTTGAGTTCCTTCTGGGTGAAGAAATACTTGAGACTTTTATGATCCGTATAGATATCCACTTTTTCTCCGTACAAGTAGTGTCTCCAGATCTTCAACGCGAAAACGACTGCTGCCAACTCTAGATCATGAGTAGGATAATTTTTCTCATAATCTTTGAGTTGTCGAGAGGCGTAGGCTATAACCTTTCCATGTTGCATAAGGACACAGCCTAGACCTTTGCCAGAAGCATCGCTGTAGATAACAAATTCTCCTGATCCTGATGGTATGGTCAGAACAGGAGCTGAAACCAGTCTCTTCTTGAGTTCTTGGAAACTTTTCTCGCATTCCTCGCTCCATATGAATTTTGTGCTTTTCCGAGTAAGCTGCGTTAATGGAGTGGCGATTCGAGAAAATCCTTCTACGAATCTCCGATAATAACCAGCTAGACCCAGAAAACTTCGGACTTCGGTTACTGTTTTGGGTTGTTCCCAATTTAGTACCGTTTCAATCTTCGCAGGATCGACTGATATTCCTTGACTAGAAATCACATGCCCAAGAAACGCGACCTCCTCAAGCCAGAACTCACATTTCTTCAACTTGGCATATAATTTGTTTTCACGGAGCTTTTGTAGTATCAATCTCAGATGTTGTTCATGATCCTCGCGACTCTTGGAGTATATGAGGATGTCATCAATAAAGACAACCACAAAATGATCCAAATGTTCCTTGAATATCCGGTTCATCATGTCCATGAAAGCTGCAGGAGCATTAGTTAGTCCAAAAGGCATGACTAAGAACTCATAATGCCCATAACGAGTTCTGAAAGCAGTCTTTGGAATGTCCTCAGCTTTAACCTTTAACTGATGATATCCAGAACGGAGATCAATCTTTGAGAAATGTTGAGCGCCTTGCAATTGATCAAACATGTCATCAATCCGAGGTAACGGGTACCTGTTCTTGATGGTGACATGGTTCAATTCTCGGTAGTCAATGCACAATCTCATACTCCCGTCTTTCTTCTTCACAAATAGAACAGGAGCACCCCAAGGTGATGCACTCGGACGAATGAAACCGGTATCCAACAATTCCTGTAGTTGGACTTTTAACTCTTGAAGTTCAATGGGAGCCATTCGGTAGGGAGCTTTGGAAATGGGCTTGGTACCGGGTTCAAGATCAATATAAAAATCAATTTCACGGTTTGGGGGTAAGCCAGGAAGTTCTTCAGGAAAAACGTCAGGAAACTCATTAACAATGGAAATATCATTCAAGTTTGACGTATTTTTGTTCAAATCAGTGACATGAGCTAAAAAGGCTTGACATCCGTTTTTCAATAAACGAATGGCTTTATGGCTAGAAATAACAGTTATAGATTTCAATGGTTTAGTTGCTTGAATTTGCATGACAGGTTGATTAGGAATATGAAAACTAATAATCTTATGAAAACAATCAATTTTAGCATGATGGGTAGTCAACCAATCAATTCCTAAAATCACATCAAATTCATGCATCTCCAAAGAAATAAGGTCAACAGGTAATGTGAGGTTGTTGATTTGAACTAGGCAAGATTTATAGACAGTAGATGTAATGGTCATTTCTCCTAATGGGGTTTCAACTGATAAGTCAAAGTCCAAATTTTCAGGAGTTAAGTTTAAACGCTGAGCACATGTAGGTGAAATAAAAGAATGGGTAGAGCCAGTATCTAACAAAGCGTAGACTTCACGAGAATTTATGAATAGCTTACCGGTTATCACCTCGTTCGAGTTTCGCGCCATTTGGGATGTCACAACAAAAGCTCTCCCTTGAACTACAGATTTTCCCTTATCCGCGCTAGCTTTTGGTATCATCATTGCAGCTGGACTTGATTTTGTGGCAGGACAAAACCGCGCAAGATGACCCTCTTTCCCACAACTGTAGCACTTTTTGGACTGCAGTGTACAGTTTGGGCTGATGTGACCTTCCTGACCACACCTATAGCATCTCACTGGTGGTCGATCTTCTCCCCTTGAAACTGGGGTCGGTGCTGGTGTTGGTACTGGTGCTGGTGCCCTTCCATAATTATTATAGAATCTCTTTCTTTTGAAATTGTTCCCACTAGATTCTCCTCTTCTGTTATTTGGTATGGAATTACCACCGAAGTGTTGGTTACCTCCTCGATGGTTCTCGTCCTGTATTTGTTGTCACTCCTTTCTCTATGCTGATCATTAACTCTTGGCTGCAATGTTTCATCTGTTTGCTCCACCCTTTGAGCCCTATCTACAACATCTGAATACAAACTAAATTTATGAGAGCTAAGTTGTTGACGAATTTTGAATCTCAAACCTCTTAGGAACATCCGACTCATTCGTGCTTCGTCATCCACAAGATGGGTGGCAAAGCGAGATAACTCGGCAAACTTGGCTTCATATTGGGAGACTGTCATGTTTCCCTGCTCCAGCTTAATGAATTCCACCTCTTTCATATGGCGGATGCTTTCTGGGAAATACTTCTCGTTAAACAGTTCTTCGAATTCTGTCCAAGACATTTCGAGTGCTGAAGGTTGGATACGTTTTACCGCTTCCCACCAATGGTCCGCCTCACCTCGTAACATAAAAGTGGCAAATGGCACCTTCTGATCATCAACGCATTGTAAGACATCAAGTATTTTTGTCGTCTGCTTTAGCCATGCCTCCGCTTTGAGTGGGTCAGGCTTCCCGTGGAATTCAGGTGGTCCTAATTCTTTAAATTGCTTAACAGTGACCATCCTCAAATTGCCAGCGTTTCTACCGTTATTATTGACTGGATTTCCTCTTCCTTGATTCTGTATGAACTGCATGAAATTCCTAAAGAATCCATCGTTCATCATGTTATCAGGAACATTATTTCCTGAGTTGGCAGGAGGATTGTTTGGGGCCTCTTGATTCTCGGCAACATTTGCTTCGGGTATTCCATAGTTAACCTCTTGATTTTCAGATGCCATACTTAACTGTGGTCACAAAATAAATGTTAGTTCAAATAAACTGACTCATCACTTCATGTTCCTACATTCAAATCGACTCATTAGATAATAAAATCTATTTTAGGTAGGACACACTAGTGACTGATTCTATTCGTCTCTCCCCTCCTAGTTCTACCCCAGATCTCCATTAAAGACCATATCCCTAAGCTCTGATGCCAACTGTGACGCCCCCAAATCTGGGCCCACACAGCCCAAACTTGAGTCGTCAAAATACTACAACAAAATTATTACAACAAAGCACAACGTACAACAATACAGTGTATAATAATACACAACTAAGTCTTCACTATTATTGCCACACTATTTTACAAAACGTGAAGACTATGATAACTATTCCTCGGACCCTCACTCCATTCCCCGGCTAGACCCTGTTATGTTTTCATCTCCTGTTGAAAAACAATGGAACAAAAGAAAGGGTGAGCTCAAATAGCCCAGTAAAGAATATCATGACTAAGATAATGACGAATAAATTATCATTAGTCTTCAACAGTTGAGTTCTTGATAGAATACAATAGACTACAAGGTTTATATCAAAAACTGCAGTTAAATTCTTAAACAACGTTCAGATCAATAATAGCAGCGGAATAAGTAATCTATTAGAAGAATAATGCAGACTATAATGTCCACTCGGTTCTCTTTTTAGGAAAAACATCATCAACTTTTATCATCTGAAATATCATTAGTCAAGATAAAACAAATTCACAGTTCCTGATCATAATCATGCACATCAACAGTTCATCTTTGTACTACGGGCCAAAGATATTCAAAATAGCACCAACGGTCATGATTATACCAGATTCAACCTTTGGTCATAATCATACCAAACAACAGTTCATCTTTGCACTACGGGCCAAAGAGAACATTCACCACATGCCATAAAAGACACCGAACAGATGTATCGCCTTTAACCTATTATATCGCCTTTAACCTATCATCTGTTCAACAAATATATCACATCTGTGCCCCCGGCCACAGATATTCACAACAACTTGATTTTTGGATGATTAGAATGATATAAATGATGAACAGAAGAAATAGGATAACAATAAGTATCGGAAGTTTACTTTGTACAGATTCAAATAATGTCCAAATTGTCAACATGATGTGGAGTGAAATTTAAAAATGATATTCAAGATCCACAGTTCAGAATAACGGTTACAATTCAATAGAAAGGTTCACGTAAATAGGAAGGTTCAGTTGAAATAATGAAGTTCAACTATTATGGAACATATAATATTTTCAGGAATTATAGAAGCAATAGTTCCATAATAAATTTCGATTTAGGAGTATGAAAGAAAATAATATCCCTTACCGTAGCAGATTTGATTAACAAAAGGTGAAGGAAATTAATACAAAGGGTTATTCACCAACAGGCGGCAATCCGCTCCGTAAGGTTATTCCCACAATTTAATAGAATTTGAGTACAAAGAGTTATTCACCAAACAGGCGGCAATCCGCTCCGTAAGGTTATTCTCAGAGATTAATAATGAATGAATACGAAAGGTTATTCACCAACAGGCGGCAATCCGCTCCGTAAGGTTATTCCCACAATTTAATACATGGAAATAAAAGGCACGTCTTATGAGTAAGGAAGAAACAATATTATTATCGAGAATCAAATAATGATAATCCCTTACCATAGTATGTTTGAATAATGGAAGATGAAAAAGATGTTATCCCTTACCTCAACACGTGACTGGATATTGATTTAAATGAGGTTGATTAACTTGAACAGTACACGTATACTTATAGATCTTCACAAATACTCAAGATGACTTAAGCACACTTAGAGAAAACTTTCACAAGAAGTATTTAGAGAGAGAAAGAAAGAACAAGTAAGGAAGTTTATGAAAAATCCTTAAGTTAAGGCTTCTATTTATAGCCAAAAATCTTATCATTCATTTAATCTAAACCATTCATTTAAAGATCATCTTTTAATCTACACCATCCATTTCAAATATTATATTATCTTTAATCTACACCATTCATTTCATATCACCTAATAATCACCTAACTTTATATTATAAACAAATCAATTTAATTATTCAACAATAATTCACACTTTAATCTACACCATTCATTTCATATCACCTAATAATCACCTAACTTTATACTATAAACAAATCAATTCAATTATTCAACAATAATTCACACTTTAATCTACACCATTCATTTCATATCACCTAATAATCACCTAACTTTATATTATAAACAAATAACTTTATCAATTCAATTATTATGACTAATTGTTATAAATACAGTATAGTTAGCTCTTAGATATCAAGTCAATAAATTAATGAAATACAACTGTTTAAATAACATCATAATAGAGATAACAATAATGTAAAATAAAGCATACGTTACTGTGTAATGACAATTATTGATTCAATAATGTGAATTACTGTGCATATGTTACTGTGACAATTATTAGGTTCAATAATTTTAAAAACAGTGCAACAACAATTATTGACTCAATGATATAAAATACAGTGTAATGACAATTATTAAATCAATAATGCAAAATACTGTGTAACAACAATTATTGAATTGATAATATAAAATATTATGCAGTGACAATTATCGATGAAATGATGCGTAACAGTTACGGTGTCAATTATCAGATCAATAATATGAGACACTATGCAATACCGTGTGTTACTGTAGAGTACCGAGTGCTACAGAAAATACCAATAACTACCGTATGCTACTATTCTTTTATCACCGGTATTTTAATAGTTCCGTTGACTATTTTTATTTAAAAAGGTTATTTCTGTCGTTTTCTATATCCGACAAATATTCCGTTGTGGGGTCCACCAATAATTTGTTATTTCGGCGCCGTCGGACCAAACGAATATTCCCCGACAAAGCGAATATTGTCCGACAAAATAAAATTTGCACATAACATCCTTAACTTTTAACTTTATCGATTTAACCACTTACTGTTTTAAAAAAAATATATATATGAAGAAAAATTAAATTTTGTATTTCATAAAATTCGGGGTCTTACAGCTACTAACTTTTCAGAATGCTACACTCTACAATTTTGGCTTTGTTGAGCGAAATCGTAGAGTTGATACTTAGAGAGTAAAGTAGTTCCGGCTCTACTATTTTTACTCTAGCTCTACTATTTTTACTCTATAAATGTCGTGGCTCTATGATTTTAGTTTACGAACTAACGTTCACTTTACGATATTGGAAAACTTTAGTTAACTTAGCGATTTTAGAGTGACTTTGTCTTTTGCTTTATGATTTTTTTTTCTAATCTTAAACAACTAAACATTTACAATGATTACATTTTTATACTCTACAATTTGGATCAACTTAACAAATTTAATCCTTAACTAAATTTGTTAGTTCCCGTGGACACAATAATGATCTAGAAGGGGGGGGGGGGGTTGAATGGATCATTAAAACTTTTTCCATTTATAAAGAAAGCATATTAGTTATAAATGATGAGATCAATTCAAGCACAACGGATTATATATTTAAAAACCCCTTAAAGATATATGAGTCAGTTCAATAGTGTGTTAATCTACAGTATGGGCGATAACAGATTTAGCAGTTATAGTGCAAAAGTGTAAAAGACATAAAGTAAATGACACAAGAGATTTAAGTGATTCGGAGACTGAACAACTCCTACTCCACTCTTCTACTTTGACAAGTAGGAAATCCATTAAGGTTTAGTCCTCCGGACTAGGACACTCTTGCCCTCATCAAATCCAACAGACTTGGTTTCTTCAGTCACATTAAGACTAGGACACTCTTGCTCTCATCAAAGCCAGCAGCTTTGGGACTGTAGACTAAGCCAAACAGACTTAGAATCTCTTGTACCCTTCGGTACTCAACAAGTCCAGCAGACTTGATTTCTTTAGTTCTCTATGTCGAGAAACTATGACCCTCATTAAGTCCAGTAGACTTGAGTTGTTTGTTTGTTGGGTTGTGCTGCTAAGTAGAACATTTGCTCTTCTTCATCTTTAGGTACTTAGCTGCTGCTTGTGATCAACCTTTGAATGCTGCTGATATTTGTCGTTGATGTTCCTCTTCTTTCTGTATTTAACAACTACCCATGATCACCCGAAATGTACTGCTGAGTTCTTTCAATAAGCTTTTTGATCAGCAGTTGTGTTGAACACTTAGCTTGTATTTCACACAGAATTCCATTCTGTACTCTTCTTTTCTCAAAGTGTTCTTGGCTTCTTCGATCCTTCGATTCTTAGCTCATATGCCAGCCCTTCGGCATTTTTCGTTTTTGTCTTGGTGAAGCTTCTCAACCTTTTGGTCATATATGTATTGTTCTTGCTTATTCACCACCACCTTTTCTTTTTCCTGATTTGCTCTTTTTGTAGATCTTTGAATTATCTTTCCGTTACAGATCTCCCTGATACAAATCTTCCTGTAGCAAATCTTTCTGTAGCAAATCCTTCCGTTGAAAATCATGTTTAGTTTCAGACTTCTTTATGAATACTTTATTCATTTAGTCAGAGTGTTAGTGCTCTGCAGATTCTGACTTGTTGACTTGTCTTCTTTAACCCTGGAGAGAGATGTCAGTCTTGGGTTCTTCCCAGTCTTCATAGAGTGGACAGGTCTTTTGGTAGAATATGATCGTTGAGACACAGTCTACTGATTTCTTGAGCCTGATGCATGATACTAGAAGTCTTTGATCTGACACTCAGCACGCATAAGTCAGTATTCTGACATTTCTGACTTCTTCTATAGCAGATGCCATAGAAGTGTTGACGTGGATGTTTCTGAAGTAATTAATAACTCATTTTGAGATTACTGACTTAAGTGCTTAGATGTCTTCAATCCTTGTTGGCACTTAAGTACTCGACGATTAATCCAGTTGTAGCTTCTTGCTTCTGATCGTTGAGTCATCTGCTGGTTCAGCTATGTAGCTCTACGATCTTGTCTGTCGTATGCTTCTGATCGTTGAGTCATTTGTTGGTTCTGCTATGTAGCTCTACGAACTTGTCTGTCGTAGGCTTCTGTGTAGATCAGAGAGTGATTGACTTTACTAACTCTACGATTTTATCCGAGCCTTGCGGTCCTGACGATATGCTTCTAATGCTTCGTGATCTTCATTGTGCTTTATGTATATAGAGCATAAGTCTATGATCTGGTTTAAGCTTTAACAGATGATTTCTTATCATAGAGGATTGCTCTATGAACTTCAGGCTTGCTCGAACTGCTTGGTTCTATATGTCATAGAGGATTGCTCTATGAACCTTCAGGTGCCAGATCTTTATTGTAGAGGACTGCTCTACGAACTTTTAGTTGCATTTTCTGCTGTATAATCAAAGGTTGTTTATGACAGGTAGCATTTGAATATCTTCAGCTTGATTGCTTTGAACGTTGTACATCTGAACTTGCTTTATCATTTTACGACTTAGCTTTGCAAAATTTTGATCTGACTTGTGGTGTAAGTCGTAGTGCAATCGTAGAGTTATGATTTGAACTGCTCTACGATCTCAGTCCAGACTAGATGCTGTAGATGTACGAGATCTTCATTTAGTTTGTTTAACAACTCAAGGACAGCCTACTGAATAATCTTTATGATGATTGCTGTCATGATTCTGAATACTCATGTAAAGGTTGCTCTTTGACTCTGCTTGGTTCGTAGACAAGATTAGGAGAATCGTAGAGTGACTGTCTATATGGACTCTACGATCCCGAGAGTTAGCCTTACGATGCTGAGACAACTCTACGATCTGCCGAGAGGACTCTTCAATTTTTCGAGCCTTATTCTGCGTTTACCAGACAGACTCTACGATCTTCCTAGGAGACTCTACGATCTTCCTTTGAGTGATTTCATAAGACTTCTATCTGAATGACACTTCACTTCTTAATCAGTATTTGCTGATGGAGTTGGTGCTTGGATCTTCTGTTTGCTTACCGGTCATTCAGGGTCTTTATACTGATGATCTTTAAGTAGACACTCTATGATTCTGCTTTGGAAATGTGAGCGTATGACTGGCTATGCTGATGGCTTGCAGACTCTACGATCGTGAGTGTAGTCTGCGATTCTTGCTTTAACTCTCTTACCAGACTGTTGTTCTTTTCGGTCAATCAGGCCTATCTATTACAATTTAAGATCAACTTAACAAGTTTGATCTTTCTATATATATAGTCCTTGTACATAGTGATCTTTTGAAGGACTGTACAATGCTATTATCTCATATGAGATCAACTTAACAAATTTGACCTCGTCAATCTAAGTCCTTAGAACATAATGTTTATTAACTATTAAGGACTTTACATATTTCATTAATGCAGACATATTTGCATATTGATTCATTTATCTTTTAAAACACATCATCAAATTTTATAATAGAGAAATAACATTCACATGCATATTCCAAATAATCTCCCCCTATTTGATGATGACAAAACAACAATACTAGATGCTTATGCATTTGATGAATGAATCTTAAGATACAGTGAACTACTGTATTACTAGAGCAGAAAATATGAATGTCATTGATGAAAGCTTAAATACAGATTACACAATATCCTAAATACTGGATCTAGATCATACTAGTTCAGTTTGAGATGTACCTTCCTTTGTACTTGTAAGTCTTCTACATGATTTTCATGTTGTTGCTGCTCATGACTTCATGTCTCCCCCTCAGCTGAAGACTCCTGGCTCATGTCTTCTTCTGGCTCCCCCCCAGTTCTTGCTTTCATGGCTTTATCTCCTTGCCCTGTTTTCTGCTTCTTCTTGCTCTTCCCCTTCAGCTTCATTCGTCTCTGCTTGATCCTCTTTTTCTTTTTCTCCCCCTTTTTGTCATCAATTATCTGGGAGAGCTGCTGGATATTTACCATGAGCTGCTCGATTAGGTAGGATGTGTTCCCAACTTCAATCTTAATGTCCTGCTGAGTGAGCTATATAGTCTGAGACAGAGATTGGTTTAAATTTTCTATTTTCTCAGAAAGAGATGCAATAGATTCTTCATTGTTCTTCCGAAGTTTCAGGATTTCTTTCTGTTGATTTTCTAAGGACTTCTGATATGTCTGATCTTGTTGAAGGAGCTTGAAAGATATGTCTAAAAATGATGTTTGCATTTCTTTGTGGAATTTTTTTGTTTGACGTTTCATATTTCTTATATTAAGTCAATTTTTATTATTTATCAATTTAAATTAGAAATTAAAATTTCTATCGTAGTTTTATAAGAAAACAAGAACTAGTAATATAGTTTTATAGGAAAATAATCAAAATAAGAGTATCTTACTTAATATTAATTGATTTCATCTTCTATTTAAGTGTGTGTGTATATATACATATATAGAATAATATAAGTTTAACTAAAATTATATTACTATTTAAATAATATAATTTGAGAAGAAATTTTTTTTATCATCAAAATCATTTATCACACTTAAATTTATTACTTTTATAAAAATATAAGTATAATTATAGTGTCGAGTATAAGTAAGATTTGATCATTGTTCGGATAATATATAATAGTTATTATTATTAACATAAAAATATGATGTACTACTTGCCCACATGATTCAATTATTAAAAAAAATAAAAAATTAATTACTCTATCCAATCATAATTTATAAACATAAAGTTCAAATCATTCATAATAATATTATAATTCTACAATAAAACCTTTCGTTCAGTTTAACCGAGTCAAAAATAAAAATAGTATAATTTACAAAGAAACACTCATAAGATCATCATACCTGACATTAATTCGTTATCATTATTAAATAATATTTTATTATAACTTAGATAATATAGTTTGAGAATAATTTTTTTTCTCACATAGATCATCTTACTTAACTTAAATTTATTACTCTTGATTAAATATAAGTGTAATTATATTCAAATATAAGTAAAATTTTATTATAAGTTGGATAATATAATTTAGAAGAAAAATATTTTCTTATTAGGACCATTTTACCTAATAAATCCAATAATATATTTATAAAAAAATAATAAAATATTGACAATATCATAACTTATAATAAATAGTACAAAATCATCTATCAACCCTAAAATTTAGAAATAATCTTTCAACTCTAAAGTTGAAAGTTAAAAACTTAAAATTTAGGGGTAAAACTATTTTTTAATCTTTTATTTGATTTCAAAAAAAAAATATCTATGTTTTTACTGTCATAATTATCCACTTACCACTAAATCTTATTCTCATACATTTTTATTTATTTAATTAGTGTTCTTTAAAATTTATATTCTTTTTTATAACAATAATATTCAATTATATAATAATTTATTATTTGAGTTTAAATATGATTTTACTATTATATAAGTAGGTGAATATACAAACAAAAAAATCATTAATTTATAGATAAATAACATCATTTATGTTATATATATTGAAGAACTACTATCGTAGATTTTTAAATTTATTTAATTATACTTTATTAGTTAGATAATATCTTTTAGAAAGAAATAATTCTTTTATAAAAATCATTTAACACAATATTAATTTATTATTAATATATTAATATAATATAATATAAAAAAGTATAAAAATACAGTAAGTCTATAGCGAGACCGGTGCTTCAGTTTGGATAATTACCTAACAAATGTAGTTTGTAAGACAAAAGAGGATTGCATTTTGTTGTTACTATAATTATTATAATTTAAATATAATGAATACATTGACATAAAATAAGAATGAAGCCGCATCTCAGAATTAGAATCCGAATTAGAGAATTAGAATTAATTTATTAAACACTAATTAATATCTTTTAAAGAATCAGAATCAGCTTCTTAAAGTTAGAAGTAGAGGTAAAAATGAAAAAGTGAATACAACGTGATGAATCCAAGTCATGGAAAGAACTTTCGATTTTGTGAACCCACCCCCCCCCCCCCGTCCGTGCATAGCAAAGTGTGTGGATCAAAATCCGCCGTCCCCCAACCCAAAATGTTATAATGAAAATAAATAAATAAACAAGGTGACAAACAAGTAGAAGCAACTATAGACCCCACTCATCATAACTAGTTTGGTGTTGGTACTCATATTTTATGATTTGTCTATTTACTTAGATAAGAAAGTTTCAGTGTGAAATCAGAAATGAAACAAGTTGCCCTAGTGGAAGTGGGGTTTATTGTATAGATAAATAAGTAACTTATATAGATGTGTGTACATGTCATAGAAGTATGATTCAAACTTCTTCTAAATTATACAATTTACAGTACGACAAAAGTCTAGATCGAGCAGAACATGGTTATTCAAGCCAACTCGGTCATCATTAAATGTCTCTTGTTGCGTTTCTCTCCTTTTTTTTTTTGTTTGTTTAGTCAAGAACTCTATTCCCTATATTAGAGTCGGAGAGTATTGAAAATAATGTATATAACGTAAATTCACTCGAGAGAATCGATCTTGAAAGTTTTGGAAAAAATGTTTTCGTATAAAATTAAAATACTCACCCCATTCCAATATATAAAAAATTATTATTACCTTTTTAAAAGTTAATTTAAAATATTTTCAAATGTAAAATTGAGATAGATTCATTTAAAATTGTAAATCAATAAATCTTCTACTTAGTAATATTTTTTAGATGGTTTAAAATATTTATCATTGTATTAACTAAACTTAAGTAAATCTATATCGAGCTTGAGTTTGAAAGTATTTTAATTTGACTTTTAAAAAGTTACTAATGATCTTATAAATTAAAACGGCATTAATATATTTTAAGAAAATATTTTTTAGCACTTTATGGATTTTTTTTTTAGCAAGCTTTAAATTTTTTGAATGTAACTTCAAAAGCACTGATTTATGCCTGTTTAATTAACTCCTAAAATTGCTTTTATGCCCAAAAATTTAGGTAAAAGGCATTCTTTGCTATGTTAATATTTCAAACACTTTCAATCAAACTTTTTAATTAAAATATTTTCAATCAATCGCATCATTCAACAACGCTATGACATAATTGAGACGATAGCTGAGTATTTTTTATGATCGAGATCATATGCATCACAGATTATTCACAAGTTGAAATATTATATGGAAGTGGAATTATTGGTTTTAAGTATGCTATGATAATTAGTTGCTATTGCAGGAACATACATTTAGGTGACTATATAAATTTGTATAATATGTTTAACAGAAAGAGTTTGGTTGACCTTTATAAGATTATGATTTCCGGCCTTTTTTATATTAAATTAGCTCATGATCCAATGCTATTATAAAATTATTGTATTATTTATATTTTTGGTATTATACTATATCAATTTATTAAATATAATAATAATTGATTAATATTGTGTATGATAATTTTTAAATAAAATTGTAGCATTACTCATAAAATTTTGAATTGAACGACTATTTTATCTTATTTATTATATATATAGATAATTAAGAAGTAGCTAGGTAGTAAAGTGTTACTATTTAATATTGCTTTGGGAAAATAATTAGCTCAATAACTTGGAATCAGTCTACGCTTCATAATTCATATATTAAATGGTATAGTTTATTAAACAATGATTGTTTATGATTGCCAACGATTAAAATAAATAATCCATTTAGGAGAAATTGTTATATATACGACAAGGATTTCTAATTTAAGTTTTTACAAACCTCGGATATATTAATCACAATTAATGAAAAGAATGGATACTTAATTTCCTTTTTTACCCATTTCGATTCAATTTCAATATAAAGTTAACAGGGCATTTCACGTGGACATTATTACGTCTTTATTTTTTTAATATTTGCCCATGTCTATATTTTATTTAAAACTCGCATAATTAAATTTAAAATTAAAATATAAAATAATATATATCTTTTATGTTTATCTTTTTTTAATATGTAGCAGTAAAAAATTTAACTTTTAGGTCTTTTAGAATTCTCACAATCTCTTAATATCTTCACAAAAATTATAGTTCTCAAAAAAATATACAAAATAAATTCAAAAATCACACAATTAGAGGTTAATATGACTGAGTTACGAATTTTTAAAATTAAGGCTGAAAATAGTGATAGAAATCACTACAGGTTGCGGTTTTTATCAATTTAAGATAAGAATATGGTGCTAAAAAAATTTCTCTCCGTAAAATTAAAGAGGATAAAAAGGTAAAGAAATAGACATTCGATTCACTCAATACGGGCATTGGATAAATTATTTATAATATTTCTAAAGAGCTACAAAATACACAAAGTATTTACTTAGGAATTCAACTAATTAAGTTTGAATAGGATTAGAATTATATATAACAAGGAAATAATATGAGTCACCAAAACCTTAATGAACTTATTAATTTCAATTAAAATAATTATTTAATTATCTATAAAAGAATTTAATTTTTCAAACGAAATAAAAAAATAGTTACTTACCTTTTCTAATTCAATTACATTTTTAAGAAAAATAAAATTAATATTTGATTATTAATTAAAAATAATTATGATTATTACATTCTTCCCTCCTTAAAAGAATTTATTTTTATTTTTATTATAAATTTTTTTTAAGACTTAAGAACATAATTTGAAAATACAAAAATAAAAATAAAAAAAATCACATCTAAAATTATTTTATTTTTATTTTTATTTTTCTTAACACAAACTAGAGCAAAACTCCAAGAACATCAGATAAACAAAATAACATCGCAAATCATATTACCAATCCTCCCTAAAACTTTAAAATCTTTAATATATCACAACCTTAATCCGAATTAGTTCTCAAATATTATTATACTTTTCAAAGAATATATTACTAAGATGTTTTTATCTCATATCAAACTCTAAGTCACATATTCTACTATTTGTATAAGCAAACTGTCTATTCTAAACTGTTCAAAGTCTCTCAAAATCAATAGAATTTCATTACTTACTATCTAATCACTTAATCAATCAAGCATTCTCTTATTACACACCTTAACCCAACAAATTCAGAGATCTTCTCTTACTATCAAAAGGAAACTTCATACAAAATAAATTCAATATTATACTAAAAAATTGCCACAAAATTCATTAACTTTAAAAGATTAATCTAATTAACTTGAATATCTCAACTCAAATTCACAAGAGATCCTCAAAACTTACATATTCTTTACTTTATTATAATATTTTGCCAATACACATATGTCAAATTGTCCACCAACTTAACAAAAATTAAAGCATAACTCAAATCAAATCATCAATTTTAAGATCATAATAAATTATTACCAATAACAACTCTAATGAATAATTCTCAAAAATCAAATACTAGCTGATACAAAAACTCATATCATAATCATATTTCATGTATGATCACTTGTTAATCGTACAAAGTATAGTTTTACTCACCTTAGTGATTCAATCATAAGATCCAATAAATAACAAGGCTCTATTAGATAACGATAATAACATTGACAAATTATCTCACCTTTCTCAAATCAACCATAAATCGAAAAAAGATTTGCAGTTGGTCAAAATCAAGGCCAACCAAACAAAAACCAAATAGAAAAAAAACTCTTACGTTTACCCAAAAGTTTACCCATAACTCACAGGTCGGCGATTTACAGAATTATAACCTAAACTCTGATATTATCTCTGTAACACCCCCTTCCTAAATAGGAAAGAGATGTCACTTCCAAAGCACAATAAATCTCAAAATAAGTAACCAGAACACTAATAACTTTAAATATTTTTAATATGGGCTATATGTATATACACAGCTGTGTAGTACATAATCGCCTATGACGACGATATTTTTGGGCTACTGCGATGATTCAACTGTCGCCATAGATCAGAAATATCTATGGCGACGGCTGAACCGTCGCTATAGCCCAAAAAACCGTTTCCATAGGCGACTATGCACTACACAGCTGTGTATATAAATTTTTTCCCTTTTAATAATCTAAAATTCATAAATAAATAAAATAAAATTCTCAATAGTTTACACAATAACCAAAATTAATCAAAATCAAAAATTAAATTAATTTAGATGGTTAAAAGTAGCTCTTTTCACACAAAATTCTAAATCCCACCTTCAAACATGTCGAAAGAAAAATACAGTATTAGTCAAATGCCTAATATTGATAAAGATATATAAAAAAAACATAATTGAAATACAAAACTAACTGAACGAAATACTGAAGATAATCTTAAATATAAATACCAACGGTAGCCAAAATCTCTAAAGTCTAAAGAAAAGTATAACTGACTCAATAAAATTAACGAAACCAAGTAGAAGGATGAATCAAAGTGACTAAGTTATGATCTCATACCGAGTTCAAAACAAAATAAATATATATTTTCATACAAGCAAGTCAAAATAATGTCATACAGGTAAATTACATATCAGACCACGAATCCAAATGTATGCCAAACTGAATAGTGTGTTCGGCATAACATCACTAATTCGCAAAACAGAATAGAAAACTAGGTCCGACCAATACGCATCCTAAATAAATATATCAAATGGCCAAAGCTTACACCCAAAGCATACAAAATCATACGCCATGAACTGATCACACCGTCATGGAATGTGTCATGCCTCAATGCTAAGATCACATGTCTGTGACACCTCCATAGGTGGTTATAGTTCAGATATACCCTATCGCTTATTTTACCAAAAATATAATATCAAAACATATGCAACATAATACCAACAAATTTTTTTCTAAATGTACACGTTGAACAAAATCAAATCTTAAACACAATGTCTCTAAAATAAGGTAACAACATATACCGCTATACAATGATTCAAATGAAATTTTATGCATGATAAATGCGTTTAAAAGAGTATAAATTACAAAGTTTGGAATATCAAGACCAAAATAAAGCAACATAAGAATCTATCTAATAAATCAATCTAACGAATATCAAATTCTAAACGAAAGTAAAAATAAATAAATCAAAATAATTAGAGTATAGCTAAAAAAGTACGAATTCTTTACAAATTACACTAGAAAGACAAAAGGTTTAAATTACAAACTAAAATTTCAAGAGTACCTATTGAAAAATAAGAGAAAGATTACAAATAATGATATATCACAAGATATAGAGAATATGACAATAATCAATAGAGTGGAGTACAGAATTCCTACCTGGTAAAAAAAATTCACTTATAGCACACTTTATAAAATCTTAACCCAAAATGTCAATGATACCAAATACGAAACTTTATTCACCACTTAAATATATTCACTCAAATAAAGTATACAATTCAAACTAAAAATTTTAACACACTTTTTAATCTATTCAAGGTGCCTTTAATTATTCACCTTAGATCATTTATTAATAGCCTAAAACATAAAAATTTAATAGAAAAAGTTAAGGAATCTTAAAACCCCAATATGTTAAATTATTCTTAAGACCTTAGTCCATTGTATGACACATATTAATCTGATTTTATAATTATTTTTTAAATTAATTAACTTTTACAGAAGAAATATTTTAAATACTCTAATTTAGCCTTAAGAATCACTTAAATTGGGTTTAAAATCATTAAGTTATCTATTTTTAAATATTAGAATTTTGTTACTAAAATTCCAAATCATCCCTTTCTTAAAATTCTTAACAAATAAAATAATTAATTTTAATGGTTTAAAATTGGTAAAAATATTCTCAACTTATATAATGATAACATGATATACAAAATTTATAACGGTCCAACGGTCGGATCACGAGATATAACCCATGCAATTGAACTTACACATAGAAACAAATTTTCATATTTTAATTTTTACATTCAAATGAATTATATTTCTCTACATAAGTTCATCTTCTCCTTTCGATTATCATAACATCTAATTTTATATCCATATTTTGTTTAAAAATAATTTCTAATTTAAAATCCGCATAACTAAATTTAAAATCAAAATGATATTTATCTTCCTTGTTCATCGTTCTTCCATACATAATAGTAAAGAATCTGACTTTCGCATTTTTAAGAGTCCTCAAAATCTTTTAACATCTTCACATAAATTATAGCTCTAAAAAAAATACACGAAATAGGCTCAAGAATCACTCGATTCGGGATTCATGTAATTGAGTTACGAATTTTTAAAATTAGAGCTTAAAACAGTTACGGGAATCAAAGTACGTTGCAATTTTTATCAATTTAAGGTAGAAAGACGATGTCAAATAAATTTTCTTGCTCTTTAAAATTAATGAGGGCGAAACATTGAATAAATAGGTTTTTGATTCAGTAAATTTTGACATCGGATGAATTAATTATAATTTTTTTTAAGGAGCTATAGAATGCATAAGGTATTTATTCGAAAATTCAACTAATCAAGTTTGAATAGAAGTAGAGTTATACTTAACACTCTTTAAATATAATAAGAAAATAATAGGAGTTATCAAAACCCTAATGAACTCATTAATTTCAATTAAATCAATTATTTAGTTATCTACTAAAAGAAATTAATTTTCTAAACGAAATAAAAAAATAGTAACTTACATTTTTTAATTCAATTACGCTTTTAGAAAAAATAAAAAAAATATTTGATTATTAAAAATAATCCGGTTTATTACATATTATTAATTTATTTATTTATTGGATGTTGAAACATATAAAGTTAATTATATGTACATTAAGATAAACGTATATATATATATTTCATTTTTTCGAGTTTTTAAAAGTTTCAAACATTGAGTTAAAAGGTAAGAAGCACTCTAAAAGAGGGAGCCAAAATTATTTGCCGTAAACGTCTACTACATGATTTTAGTGCAATATTAAAAGGTCCCATAAAAAAAAATAGAATGACTTTTTTCTGGTCAATATATTCCGCAATTAGCAATTCTACAATATTCGAGAAAATCACAAAATTGGATTATCTATATCAACCTGTCACGTATATACAGAAAAGTAAGGAGATCAAGAAAATACTCCGGCCTTTAATTCTGTTTGGGCATGCAGTATCTGGGCCAGATCAGTGTATTTATTTTTATGTTTGTACTTTTGACACAATTTCTACTACTGGTCCAACAACATATTGGGCTTATGCTTTTCAGTCAAGGATCATCAGGCCACCAGGAGATCTCACTTATTAATATTAATTTACTTACTTATTTATTTATTTGTATTTATTTTTATCACCGTAATCATTAAGCTAAATATAAAAAAAAATTGCATGTGTATAGAATAAAGTTGTATTGCAACTTAAATATGAATAATGCCAAGGAAAAAACAACTTGGTATTATACGATAACTTGATTAATGGTTAAATTGTGTCAACTTCATTGAATCCAAATTCTAATAAACTCTTTAGCACGAAAAACAAAACATTGCAAACTTCATTTAATTTAATGATCGTCTTCACTTGCGTCCTCTAACCTTCAAAATGAAAGTGATGGCTACACTACTAAAATACTATATTCCTATATTTACTCCATAAGATAAGATCACTAGCCATTAAACAAAAACAGGAAAGAAATCAACACTTTTACATGTACCCACACCCACTTGATCATCACTTTGAATACGAATGGCCTGGAGAATAGCTTCACTCGCTTCTCTAAAATCCGGATCTTGGTCTTGATCATGATCATGAGCTTGAGCAATGGCTTCCATACCAAAGATATTATGGTTGCATGAAACCCTAGCATGGATAACATTCAGACCCTTTTTCTCAAGTACCTCTAATATTGTTACTAGCAAATCTTTCCTTTTCTTGAGGCACTTCACGCTTACTTGAATTAATCCTTTTTCAGTCTTTTCAACTTTCACTTCCTGTTGTCAATCCATTCACATCAACGTGAAATTAATCAGAAATACATATACATAAATGATAAACGCGCTCTAAAATTTTCCAGTTCAGCACCATTTGTAGAATAAATGCAAATGATAAAAAATTAAAGCAAATTTAACAACTCCCTATATATATATATATATATATATATATATATATATTCATGAGAGAAAGAGAGAGAGAGAGAGACCTGGATATGCTGAATTAGGTAAAGATATTGTTTTTGGAGTGCCTCTAGTTGAAGTTTCAACTTGTACTTGTAGAGAAATGTGTCCCTGATAAAGGAGCTTTTTTTCGCCTTGAAAAACAACAAGAATACAATTATATCATCCACATAAAAAACGGTATTTACCAAAAATTACCAAGAACAATTATATAAGATTTAAAAGAAAGAGATTATCCAAGAAAGAATTACAGATTTGGAGTTGGCAAGGTTTCTCAGTACACGAATCTTTTTGCGCAATGCTATTCTCTTTTGTATCTTGGATATTGCCATCTAGAACTCTCTTCGTTTTGTATGTATGACAATATGAGGTGAACTTGATCATGCATCCAAAGGCTTTTATAGGATGAAAAAGGGTGGTAATAGTAGTAATGTGATTTGGGATATTCGACTATAAAGAATGTACTAAAATGCCCTACTTTTCTTCTTCAATGGTTGCATAGGCGCGTGAGCGCATATATATAGGAAACTTATTTATAGACGGTAACAACTGGTTGCTGCAAGTACTATTCTAACAATCACATTTTACACCGTCAATCATAATAATATATAACGGTGTAAAATGTGGTAGCTGAAATAGTATTCTCAACAACCGATTACTATACATGAATAGGCTATATATATATATATATATCCTTATTTTCAACAAAAGAAAATAAGAAAAAGAAAAATTACATATAAAGTCCTTTTTGTTTATATGCTGGCATAAAATAACACAATTCCTAAAATTCAAATCATGATCTATTGCCCCTTCCCATGTCCCATCAGTCCCATATAGGATTGTAATTTTTATTTTTAAAATTTCTTATGAATATTATACATACCAACACAATTTGGGATATTGAAAATAATTCGGTTATGATGAAATTATCACATGACTTACTATCAGTAAGTTTTATAATTTTGTGCTACATTGATTATACATAAGCTACATTTTTTTGCTTTGTTTATGAATCAATACAAATGTAATATTTTTTATACTCAATATAACAAAAAATTATAGAATTTATCAATAATAAATTATGTGACACTTTCACCCAACCGAATCCTACTTGCAAAACATGAGACCCATGCAAAGGTGGGGTTGCCAGCTAGGCATCTAAACAAAATCTTCAATTGGATGGAAAATGGGTATGGCTATTGTTCCTACGTACGTAGTCAGATAATACATGCATAGATATATGCAGGTCAGAGTCATCCAAGCAGGAAAGCATTTTCAGTAATCACGAGACCCAATCTCCCCTCTCTCTCTCTACCGACGAGACCAAATCTCCCCCCTCTCTCTTCCGTCTAGTTTCCCTTTAATTTACTCTAGCAGCTAAAAACTCCATTCCCTGAGGGTCACATGTCCAACAAGAAAACCCGCGGTACAAGAATGTGTACAGTATAAATTGGGTAATCTATTTCAATAGTTTATAGAAATACGATACATTCCAAATGACTTTTGTTAATTATACAAGTATTATAAGATTGTAATTTTTTGCTATATAAAATATAATATATTTTTAAATTCTAGAAAATACTTTAATAAAACCTCAAATATTTTTGAGCAATTTGGACACAGAATTTTCGAGCAATACAATTTTTTCCTAACAAATTATACTTGTTCACTCCATTTCAATAGCAAACGCCAAGCACAACCAACCGTATAAATAGATGCCAAATTAGTGACAAGACTTGTCTGATATTTTTCTCATTATAGCTAGCATATATAGCTTCACATGCATGAGATCGAGAAGGCCAAAACGCAAAAGGCAAAAAGGTAAATTGGAGTTTAGTAGTAAGTTAGTACTATTACCATACTTGCTGGCCTTCCTCCTTAAATCACTCTTTATAGTTTTGTTCTTTAGTACAAGCAGTAGTACTATAACTTTGCATGCTCAAATCTGTTTAAAGGGACTTTTTCAGTCTACTCTTCTTCTATTTCTGTTTCCTGCATTTGTCTACTTCTCCTTGATACGTCTCTCTCTCAATATATCTCCCCATTTATATACATAAACATGCATACTTTTACTTTCCGTACATACATGGATATATATGTATATTGAAGTTCTTCTATTTGTTCTGTTCGTCAAGGAATCTAGAGTCACATGAAAGCTAATTAATTTATTAATTAATCAAAGTTACGTTTTGGCAAGGAAATGTGTGGATATATTTATAATATGCAAAAAGAGGACAATCTCTATGACAACTTAAGCTTTTAGATGAGTTAGTAGCTTAACACTTATACGTTGTGTTAGGTATACACAACATGAAGGATTTATCCAAGAGAACATCTTGTAAAGAACTACAAATATCTATGCCAAAGGTTATATCTGCATAGCAAGACGACTAATGACAATGAGATTTTACCAATCAAGATATATATTTCAGTTTTTTTTAATTATGTATACTTGCTACTAAACTCTTACTGATTTTTTTTTGCATAATTTCCTTCAATTTTTACTAGATAATGAACCAGTTGCGTGTAAAATTTATCCTGAACTATGAAAAAAAAAACCTAGTTCTCAGCTTCCAGTCTTCCAGCTTATTACAAGTCAAAAAAAAATTAAAATTAAAATTTGCATCATTGTGTATCTCATCTTCTTTATGATTTTCCTTCAAATTGCTATGAACTAGATCAAGAACATGTTAAGTTCGTATGGTCAATCATTTATATATATATATTATGCTTCAACTAAGAGACCTGTTATACATAATCACTTTAAAATTAAAACCTCATCCACATTCACCTGAAAATAATTATAATCGGAAAGAATTATTAATTATTAGTAAGATGGTTAAATAAAGTCAGGTAAAAAGTAACAAACCTTTAACATGCATGATCAATTATAGACAATTATATAAACTGCAGTTTAACTGTTATTTTAAAAGAAAAAACGCCTAGCACATTCTTGCAATCGATACGAGTGTGAGAACGAATGACAGGGCAATTCTCCTTTGGCAAAGTATAGAATGCATGTGCATGCATGGCCTCTTTGCCAAAGGAGGATCGCACTGTTATCCTTAATCCCACATTAATTTTCATTGCTAATTCATTAACTAAGCATCCATATATATATATATATGAATGTTCGAGTTTATTTCGCAGAAACCAGAAATGGGAGCTCGTTATATATAACTAGTTAGGTTCGCATCTTGATTTTGGATATAACTAAGCAAGAACGGGCATATGCTGGGACAATTCGTGTAGGGGATTACATTTTATCATTCATCATGGACATTTTTGCCATGAAACTTTGGTCATCCTTTTTTGAATGCATGGTCCCAATTAATTCCTTTTTTCTCTCTATTGCTCATCTTTAGAGCTAGGACGGATCGAGGAAATCTCCACTTTTTCTCTTTTCGCAACGTAAACGTGGTCCAACAAAACGTAATAAAGGATGGATTAATGCATGTTGGTTGTAATGGAAAATAGAGTGATTTGTCATATTAATTAGTGTTGGGTGGATTAAGACAAGTGAGATCACCAGATATTTTGATCTTCCCTTGAGAGAATAGCAACTCAATATATAAATATAAGGGCACCGGAGAAAAAAATCAGATAAAAGGCATGGATGTATAGAAAATAAGTGATATGTTGAACTTGTTTTGTCTCAACAGCAACAATATTTTTCTATATGATTGTATTGGAAAAAATTGCATCTATACTATCTTCCCGATTTATTCCCACTAAATTTGTGAATAACAAATTTAAAGTTGTGAAATTAAGGACTTTTCTAATTGCAAATAAATAAACATCAGAAAGGAACTGGTAGTAAATGTCATGTAAAAAATTCAATTGCATAATTAATTAGATGATATTACACTTAATTCATAGGGTAATTCTCTTCCTCTTTTACTTACACATATAGAGCTACATAGACTATAATTTATTCGCAGAGACGGAAGGAAAACCCTAGAATTTGTTTCCATGGCTACAAAATGAAGTTAGGAATGAGCCACAAGATATATGCAATGAGCATAAACTATTGGATCTAAGGAATGTGCTCCTCTTTTAATTTCTTCTGTTCTTTTACCACTGTTCCCTGATAGCTATGTGTCTATCAACTGGAGGAAAAAAGTAAGGCACAAATTCTCCATGCTTCTCTTTCTACAACTTTAATACCTCCATCTGATTTTATTTTCTTTGAAGAAAAAATCTTCAGGACCACAAAAATATTGTTATATAATGAAATTAGCAAGTCAACTTAAAGAACAGTAACAAAAGCGGGCTCCATTGCATGGACCATGCAAACGTACAAGTAACTCGAAGCTCCTTTTCGTAATAAAAAGAAAAACGTTAGATGCATGCACGAGTTGACGAGGTAATTTAAACTTGTTATTTATAAGGATTTATTGAAACTTAGCAGTCTCTAACAGAATTATATATATCTATATATATATAAAGTTAACAGTTTTATTTTACAAGTTTTATAATGCACATTAATTATACACAGTTATATTTAGCTGACTAATTTTATTTTTTTGCTTCTATTTATAAAGGTACCCCATACTTTTAGTTATATTTTGAAGTTCATATTAATTAGATCGATACATAAATTTTAATGTAACATCGAAACTTGTGTATATGCGCTTATTTTTTGAAGAAATTAACTTTACTTATACATAGAATGAGACATATAGAATGCATGTGTATCCAAGAGAACCACTTGTCTCTACTTATGATATATCCTAGAAAAGAAAAAGAAAAAAGATATATATATATATATATATATGTGAGCATAGGATGTGCCCAGAATATCCGTTTTGCACCAAAATGTCCTTTTTGTGCCAAAATGTCATGCTTCGCAAAGTCTTATAAATAGAATTCGTTCCTGAAACTGTTCATCAACACAGTGAATATTCAAGTAGTGTATGGATGCATTACTGGGCAATTACTCCCTTGGCAGTAGACTACTCGGCTGCAATGCAAATTAATTATAACATGCATATATGTATGATTATATATTACATAATTTCACGTACGTGCAGAATAGTAAGTTTAACTGCCAAAGGAGATTTGCCCCGCAATTCAGCTCTACATTCATGCCTGCAGTACTCATCTTTTTATCCTCCAAATCAAGTTTAATTAAAAGGTAAAACTTTCTTCACGTTGCGGCTATTTCTTTTTTAATATACGTTCTCTGGCTATATGCATAATCTTTAATTATAAAAAGTTGAATCCGGTTAATATTGTATTGGTCTATTGTCTAATTTATTATCAAATTAACTTCATGCTAATCGAATTCTAAAAAGTTATATACGTTCATTATACTTGGGGTCACTTATTTCTTACGTTTTAATTACTACTTGTTTAAATGTTAATGATCTTTATTAATATTTACTTGTTTTCTTGACTGTTGTAATCCCACTTGTCTACTTATGTTTAGCCTGCACAAATGACAAGCCCGTGAGTTGAAATTTATGGGCTTTACAACTTGTTTGATAACCGGCCCAATAGAAGAATATATAATCTTCTTTCCGTGGATTTCCAATTATCTAAGCTTCTCCTTTGTATTGCTGTAAACTTCTGAGGCCATTTTGTTCGTAAAAACTATAATCTCAAAATTATATTTTTATAGATTATAAATTTATAATTTTATGATTATTACTTCAATAATTAAATAGTTCTAATAACATTTTTGTTTAGAATGAGATTTTCCACGAGATAACTTAAAATAATCTCATGTTATGTTTGTTTTGTTCATATTTATTTAAAGAATTGGATAATAATTTATCATTTGGACTATTAAATCTTTATTAGTAATAATAAAAATATTATATTCTCGCTAGGATGAGTATAGATGGATAAAATTGAATACACTAATCATTTTAAATAAAGGTAAATGTTAATTTTGTTTATAAATTTTTGATCATAAATGGTAGGGATTATAATACTTGTTTGGACATGATATTAAATAATCCTCCATTAAAAATCATTATGTTATTCCTGAACTAATAAGCTCAAGTCCAATTTTTAAAACAAACAAAAAATTTAAGATTAATAATCTAATTCCAAATATTATTTTTGCAAACAAACATGACCTTAGATCAAACCATATAATATTAACAGCTAATTAACAAGCCTGCTTCATTTGAGTCTGGATAAGTTGTCTCAAACTATGTCTTATCTGCTGTCTTAACAAAGTGATTATGCTATGTGATGAGGGGAGATGAGATGAAATAATTTTTTAATTCATTAATATTCCAACCGAGAGGGGAGATGAGATGAAATAATTTTTTATTTTTATCTTTAATTCTCTGCTATATATAGTTCCGAGAGTTTTTTTTCCCCATCCCTTTGCTGTAATATTAATTCCGACTGGGAGTATATATATATATATATATATTACATCTGAACTGGGGAGGAAGAAAGGCTCTTGATTATATAGAAAGAGTAATTGGGGTACTTTTATTTGTTATATATAAATATTTTAAAATTGTCATATGATATAATCTTTTTGTTGGGACAGCAAATAGGATATACTTTCTTTCTTCTAAATTATAAAATTAATATTGACTTTTGAAAAGTCTATTTAAATATTTTTAAATTTAAAATTACTATTAATTCAATTAGTTTATGTTAATACAATTATAAATTTTATAAACTAATTAAAAAATACTATTTGTTATAAATTTATTACATACTTTAAAAATTTAATTGAATCATATTAATTTTATATTTAAAATATTTTAAATTAATTTTTAAAAAATTAATAATAATTTTATAATTTAAAATGAATAGAGGAATTTAGGATCCGGACTCGCATCATTTTTATACCTTGGTAGTTGATGTTAAGTACTTGATGATAACTATATAAATATGTTTCGAAGTCGGGATTTTTAATTAATGCACAACAAAAAAGGGGGGAAAGATGCTATATTACATTCACGTGCATAATAAAATTACTATTTTATGGTATGTATGCTCGAGAGTTAACTTACCATTGACCTATTTTGTGGAAACAATATGGTAATTTATAATTAAGTTATATGTTGTACGTAACTTTAGGACTCAAAATATAAACGTAAAATACAAGGTACTATAAAAGATTAAATGCATAATTAAGGCATATTGATGATTAACAAAATGTCAACATTAATTAATAGAATTGAATATTTAAGTTTTTCAATAAAAATTTGTTTGAAAGTCTTGAAATAAACAAAGTAAAAGATTATATACATTAAATCTTTTCTGGTAGATCATAAAAATTGTTAAACCTTAACAACACAAAGAAAAGGAAATATTAATAATCTTGTGTCATATATGTGTGCTGAATACTCACCAAATACTATATTTATCTTAATTATTAAAAAATAAAATATAACACAAATTTTAATATCATAATTTATTTTTTAATAATTAATATAAATATAATATTTAATATTTTATTTAAATATTATACATTTATATTTATTCTTTAATATTAATTAACAAGTGTGGCTTGGCATTTTTGTTTCGTTACTCTGATCCCCATTTTGTCAGAAGTTACGTGTGAAAAGAGCTCAGAGTATTTGTTTATAATTAACAATTTAATTGGGAATGAAACTTACGTGTGAATTAATATTTGACTTTAAGAGTTGGACGGGAGAATAATTTAATTAATTTGTGGTGGTAGTATGAGTAGTAGCGTCATTTCTTTTCATTTTTTATTCAAAGATCTGCGTGTCAGAATATGCCACGGTACCTTGGAAGTACGATTCCAAATGGAATAACTAACAAAATTAATATTCATTCTTTATCCACCAACATATTTAATTTACCAGCTAAATAAATCGACATTTAAATTGTTTTGTATTATGGATAAAAGTCGAGTAATTAGTCCTGTGTTGTTAGAGATTAATTAACTAATTAAGCCGCTAACTCAATCCATCTTTTTTCTTTACTTTTCACATAACAAAAGTTGTGCTTTAATGTTGACTGACTTGACTAATTTTGAAACAATATTATTATAATGAATGTAATTTTTTTCACAGATTTATTATTTCACCTACTCTATATATCTCAATGTACTTGCGACACTTCTTTAGAAGCATATATATTAAGAATAATTTAAATTTTGATGGTACGTCGTAAAAGAGTTCAAACTATTCTCTTGGGACAATTCAATTAAGAAGACACGAAGATATATATATTTTCTTCATCCCGTGATATATAAGACAAATTATGAACTCAACCTAGTCTAGCCTAGGATCTTTGGTGCTTTCAGAATCCTTATCGGATTGGCAATTAGGGTTTTCTTACCCTCATGCAACAACGACAATCCTTATTGGAGCCTAACTGGCAATTAGGGTTTCCTTACCCTCCCACAATAACCTTAATCCTTCGGGAGTCTAATATTACACGTTAAAAAAATTATACTATAAAATATAAATTAATTAATTAACATTTATTTGAGGGACAACCACACACAGTTTTAATTACAAGTTGCCACTGAAATGGATGTTGTACACTTGGGGCAATGCAGTTGCCACTTTTCACCATGTTGTGACTGTCGTCCCCATGTCTACAAGTCATATTTTCTATTTACATAAAAAGATTGTTAATGACTTTCACTCTTTGTTGTTCCCTTTTAATATTTTTGTAGTTGGTTAACTCTTTAGAAATTCTCATTTGTCCTCGAGTGAGTGTACGACAAGAAGGTTTAAGAAGTACTTTAAAAATAAATCCAGCTATTTATAGTTCTTGATTACGAATTACATCAATCTTTGCGATAAAAGAAGCAACAAAAATCGTCATAGTTTCCTTCATTTGATGCTTTGATCACTATCCAGTGCAGCCTCTTATCCTAACCTAAGTTGACATGTCGCCACAATTATTCTTGGTGCTTCTAGTGATATCCACTATAATTCATAATTTTACCCCACAAGTAATGATTATTTTCACCTTTAGCCCCTCCACTTCACATTTCAATCCAAATAAAGAATCATCTAATTTTGCTATATGTAATAATCCATACAATGATCCGTATAATGATCATTTATAAAATAGTGAATTCCATTGGGCAATTAAAATATGAAATCCACCATTTTATAAAAAAATCATTGTATAAATCATTACGTATAGCAAAATTCAGAACTATCGTGGCAACAAATTCTAGTACTCCTAGAAATTGACCCTCCAACCCAATATGCAAAACGTGCACTCTTATCTAACCTAACATGTTGAATGAAAGCCTTCTCGTAATATTTGCTCATAAAAAGGGCATTCCTGTCCATAAATTACATGTATATATTAACTTCCGTAGACTTGCTCTTACAAAGCACGCCCCCACAAATTTGTTAAGCTTTTGGCTGCCATTAATGGACCCAAAAGATGTTATAGCCCTCTTTGATTCATTCTGGTTTAAGCATGGAATCTTCAAGAAACAATCATTCAAATCAAGTTCTGAAAAAAATCCAGATCATCAATTTCAAGAAATTTCATCAGAACCGAAGATTTCAAATTTACCTTCAACCCTCATGAGGTCCAAAAGTGATCACCTTAGTTCCTTTTCAAGCTTCAACTCTGATAGTATCTCTCCAAATTCAGTTCTTTTCAATCCGCAGCTCCAAGCAATTCCCTCAGGAAAAGAAACTAAAGAAGAAGAAGAATCAATTAGAACAGTTCAAGAACATATTGAAGAAAAACTAGTACAGAAAACAGAGAAAAACAGGGGAAGAAGAATAAGAAGAAAGAAGGGTACTTTTAGTAAGAGTTTATCAGACCTTGAATTTGAAGAGCTAAAAGGGTTTAGGGATTTGGGTTTTGTGTTCTCTGAAGAAGATTTGGATGCAAATTTAGTGAAGATTATTCCTGGGTTACAAAGATTGGGCAAGAAAACTTATGGGGTTGATCAAGAACAAGTAAATATTGTTGAATCTTCTTCAGTCCCAAGGCCTTATCTTTCTGAAGCATGGGAAGTTTTGGAAAGAAAAAAGAAAATATATAATACATTGATGAACTGGAGAATTCCTGATCCGAATGATGAAACTCACATGAAAGATAGGCTCAAATGGTGGGCACATACCGTTGCATCTGCAGTTAGATGATGAAGAATATCTGGTTAATCATTTTGTTTTTATTAGTTCTTTGTTTTTTTCCTCCCCTTATGAATACAAATTTCCAAAGTTAATGCACATCAAAATTTTGATTTTGGGAGGGTTGTTTTTTTGAATAATTTGCTATAAGATGTGATCAAGAAGATATTTCGATAATATTGGAATAAAATAGAAGTTTGAATATTTCAAGTTTTTCTTGCTAATAAACAGGGGATCTAGATTAATTAGGACAACTATAGACTTGCATATTTAGGTGGGTCTGTATAATGCGGGTACTTCACTAATTTTATTTATTTACAAATAAAATAAAAATGCAGGCCCACGCAGCCTTTGGCTCATTTATAAGAGCATGTGAAGTTCATGGTGTCATGAGGTGAGCACTCACTTTCAAATGCATTAATTAGGTTGTTATACCTGATCTACTCATGATGGGTGGAAGAAGAATCATATCATTGTCAAAATATCTACAATTACTATCTAATAAAGAAAATTTTGCTCCACACTACAGTAATATAAGAATTTTGTTTTGTAAAATCTGCAAAATTTAAGAATATGTTTTAATTCGTCCAACGCAAGTCCTTTAATATATTGACTGTTGTGTGCTTCAGTAAGAATGACATGATAATAATTGTGATAGTAAATTTGAAGATAATATATTATTTTATAAAATTATTAATAAAAATAAAAAAATATAGAGGTACACAACTGTGTATCTTTTTAATTTATACAATCTGTCAAAATTACGTCGTTTTAGCAGAGAAGAAAGACCATCGGTATCATTAAATTAAAAATAATCTGTCAAAACGACGTAATTTTGACAGACTTTATAAATTAAAAAGTTACACAGTTGTGCACCTCCATTTTTTTTAATAAAAATAGAACACTTATTTGAAACAAAATATTTGACAAATGAGACTCTTACTATGTAGTGGAGGGAGTAACAGATTCTGTGTTAGATATATAAATGTCAAAAGCTAAAAATAAAATAAAATAAATTGATATTTCTACAAGTAAATTTGATATTTTCACAAGTGGATTCCACTTAATTTTATGGAATATCAATTCCCTAAAATAAAATGTGACCATATAAATGAATTCCTAAAATGGTGATGAAGTATTGGTTTACAAGTAAAATCCATCTTTGCATTATTAGGAGTAACATTCCAAGATCAAGTGTTGCATGTTCATGCACAACTCCGAGTGGTTGCAGATTTGGTAAGTTCGGGGCTTAGACACCCCATTTGACGTAGTTCAGGTGCTTTGATTCTGGGGGAAAAACAGGTTTATATAATTCTTGGTATGGTATTTCATTGTCACTCTCCCTACATATGTGACTACGGAATTTGCGTTAATTAGAATAAAGGCTATACCTTGGCTTGCTTTAGTAACCTCCTACTGCTAATGATAGTTAAAAATATCATAGCTTATAATTCATGCATGCTTCATATCGTCCCTGGCAGATGAAGCTTCTCTCAATCTATGGAAAGGTTAACCTAGCAGCTGATAGTTCGGCTAAATGAGCCTGCACCCAATTATCCTTATTTTTTAATTTTTTTTATCTCCCCCACCCACTATTATTCAAACTATTCAAGATGATATTATGGGAAAGGTTACCTCACTCTATGTAATCATTAACTAATTTTATTTAATGTAAGATTCTTATGCACAAAAAAATATATAAATATTAGGCATCAAGGCCTCTAGCCTACAACATGGTAGACAAAATTTTATTTTCAAAGTTTTATTTTAATGCATAATTTTCTTCATTGTTCTTAATACACATAATAATTGTTCATAGGGCGCTACTACGAACATACTTGATATTTAACATAATGATCTAGTCTAACGATAATTGTTTGAAACGATACATGTCATAAAGTTATTATAAATTTATAGTTTGTGAGATATTATGGGTACTACGAAAGAATAATATACCTTACACAGTTGCACTTAAAAAAACATACTGTGTTTGAAAATTGAACACTTTTATTTAATATTGATTTGCAAAGTCTAATTAGACAAAGAATATATTATTTTTCAAAGGCCTAGTTGAATTATGTCCAGCCGGCCCTATAGCATAACAAAAAAAATTTGAGCTTTAGATCCCATTTTAAAAAAAGTTTCAAATTTTTAAATACAATAAATAACTCATATAAAAAATATCTCGTAAAAATATAAGTCTAATTAATCTTTTAAGACCCATAGTCCAATCTAAATATTAAATATCTAAAAAAAATTAACAGTATAAAAAAAAAGCTTTATTTAAATAAAAAATATTAATACTCCCTCCGTCCCAAAATAAAAGTCTTCAATTGAATTTTATAGTCAAATTAACCATTTTTAAAATTAACAATTAAACATATATATTTAGATTTTCAAAAAAAATAAATATTGAGATTAGTACTAAATTTTATGTAGTTTATAATGTTTATAGGCTTTATATAAATTAAATAATAATAAGATCTATTGATTTGAAAAATAGTCAATTTAATCATAAAAGTCAATAAAAAACGTACAAAATATAGAAAATCTTATTTTAAAATATTATTTTAGGTCTCAAATTATTTTGAGATACCCCTGTGTCCAGCATAAGCCACGAATATGCAATGGGATTTAAGGAAATCTACCGTGTTACTTCCCTAATCAGAATAGATTAGACCTTTGATGAAGTAGATATCTATATCTATAATGTTTTCGTCCACTATAATTGTACTAATTCCTGGAATCTTCTAGATTCTGTGGAAGTTTAAGAGAAATGGACAAAAAATAAAGTTGGCAGTAGAGATGCACAAAAAATTTACGACCCACAGGTCGTCCTGTCCTGGCTTGAGCCCGGTCTGATCAAAGCCCGGACCGGGCCAGTCCGGCTTACAGTCTTTGAAAAAACTGCTATTTTGTCGTAAAAGTCTGGCATGGCCCGACCTACAAAAAAGTCTGGCCTGGCCCGGCCTACGAAAAAGACCGGTCTGGCTCGGCCTATACAAAGGCCCGCCCCAGCCTACGCAGAGGACCGGTCAAGCCCAGTCCGCCGAATAGTATATGTTGTTATTACTGTTGTGGCGGTGTCTGACTTTTTGAATTATCAAAACTTGTAAAGTAGTCTAAGCAAAAAAAACACGAAGAGCAATAAGAGTATTACATTTACCACGTAAATCAAAATTAATGAATTATTAATATTTGAATTGGTATCATATATCTTACTTTTACAAATGCCTACATAGTACACGACTACACCCACTAGGCGCTACAACAAGTCTTACTCCACCATTCCATCATCATTTATGTTTTATATATATATATATATATCTCAAAGTTGGAGTAGAAACTAACGAAATTGCACATCCATGAATATTGAAGATATATATTTTTTTGAAGATATAACGAAGATATATTTTTTGAAGATAGGAAAATACATTTTTTGAATATTTGAATTTTGAAGACATTTTTAAAATATTTTGAAGCAAAATATTTATAATCTACTCATTATTTATTATTGATTAGTTACTCGTTTTTAATTTTTTACCAATACATTTAATTAATATAGTAGTTAGTTTATTTAATATTTATATTTCATATTAAAAATTAGTTTATTACATTTTTAGGCTGGCCCCGACCCAAGGACTGGACTGACTTGACTCGGCCCAAGGCCTGGCCCGGCCTAGCCTACAGGCCGGCCCGCCCTGATCTACAGGCCTCAAAAGGCCAGACTTTGATCGAGAAGCTTGGCCTGGCCTGGCCCGGCCTACAGGCCCAAAAGTCAAAGTTTGACCCGACCTGGTCAACGACCAAAGTCTACCAGGTCCAAGTCAAGTCGGACCAGTCCGGCCTACTGTGCATGTCTAGTTGACAAGCATGTTGCATGCATTTGTGTTGAGTCTTGTTTTGGCTTTCCTTTTTATGTAGTCATAAACTACTGGCTTTCTTTATGGCGGTGATATTACCGTAATAAAAATAATAAATCATACATACATACACACATATATATCATTTATTTATAATTGGTATTTAAGAGTAAAAAAATAAGATAATAAATATTAATAATATTTTATCTGATTAATTAAATTGAGTATAAAATATACATATTATTCTTCTCAAACTTATTAGGAAGTTGAAAGGGAGAAAGTTAACTTATTATAGTAAATTAATTGAAGAAATGAGAAAGAAAGAAGTTTGTAGGATGGAATGAAAAACTAAATAATTATATTTAGAAAAAAATTATAAATAAAACATAAAAAAAAGTTCTCTACATATAAAAAAAACATTTACTAAGGAACAGAGGGGATGCTCTACAAAGTGGACACCTCTATGTGCCTAAAATAAGCTCCTTTAATCTAAATAATAAGAAAGTAGCCGTCAATTACAAATTCCCTCTCTCTTGATGGAAGAAGAAGGTGTAAAGATGATAGAAAGCTTAGACTCTGTTTGGTTCTTCTCAAATGTCTTCTCAACAAAACCTCAAGATTTGCGCTTTCATGGTGATGAAGAAGATCATGTCCAAGAAGTGAACAGTATTACCAAATTAGACCCATCAATACCCATTACTCCAATTCTTGAAACCCAACAAACAGAGCCCCAAATTGATGAGATTGTGATCATCAAAAGTGGTGGTTTGGATTAGCAAGTTGCAGAATTATCAAGAACAGTGTGAAGAAAGAAAGTTGATAAAGAAAATTTAGCTAAAAAAAAAAAGATAAGGAAAAGCAAGAAAAGGATGATAAATAAGGGGATGGATTTTGGGTTTGATACGAATGAGTTTTGGATGATGATGGAGGGATATGAAATGGCCATGAAGAAGCATCTCAAATCACGGGCTGATGCAGTTGCTTGCAATGTCAGATAATTTGATTTCTTCTGATTCAATTATAGAAGCAGCGTTTGTGTTAACTCGACTCTCTATATAAGCGCCTTGATCTGGATAGGAGATTTGGCGATGAACAGTAATATATAACGGGTCCACAACTCCTTTTTTTCTCTTCTCCTATTTCATGTTTTGGCTAGACTACAAATTGCTAGGGCGTAGATTATAATAGTGTATTTTTTGTTTTAAATAATGGAAGGCTTGATTCACATGTATCATAAAATCAATTGAATGATGAATCAAATTAATTCATAAATTAAAATAAATTAACTCATTTTAATTGATGAGTTAATTAATAAATTATTAAATATTTATGAAATTTTTTTATATAAATTAATCCGTACCTTGGGTTATTAAACTTGTTTAAATTAATGAAGCTAAAAGAGAGATGGCAATGGAGTATTAGATTATGGTTTTAATTTGCAATGGAAAAAAAAATGAAACTAGGGAAATGATCGCAAATATTTATGATATCTTTAAAAGGTCCCTTCACATCAAAGTGAGATTCTGCTCTACTTTTACATAAGAGAAATATTTTTGAAAATATCATAAATAAATATAAAAATAGTACTCCCCTAATATTGTGAGTTAATACCTAGTACTTAGAGACTAGAGTGTTTGGTGTATTATTGTCTTAAAAGTTTAAACCCACACTAAAATTTTATTTGCCTAAAAATGACTTATTTCTAAAATAATTTATTTAATTCACAAATATAATATTTGAGACTTAAATACATTACACTATTTTTAGTGTAGTACATCTAATACATTTAAAAATCCAAACGCTACCGCTATAAAAACTGCAAACACTATTAATAGGGAATTGTTCTTTCAAAATAATTAAACAACCCCTTAACAATATAATCATGAATTCTATGTAATTTGTAGTTCAAAAACAATAAAAGAAAGAAAGAAAAAACTTCAAAAATTATAAACCAAAACCAAACATCGAGTTCAAGGCTCTAAGCCCAAACTAAAGCCCAACAATAATATAACAGGTACTACGGAAAATCACCCCGCAACCAGAGACGGAGAGAGTCGGAGAGAAACTACAGATAATCCAGTCTTCTGGGAGAGGGAGACTATGGCAGAAGCAAGACGATTGAGAGGTCATACGGCCACGACCACCTGCTGTATCGCCTCCCGTGATCGCCCTGGCCTGGTAGCCACTTCCGGCGAGGTACCCTCTTCATCTCCCACTGTCTCTCTAATTATAATTGAAAAAAAATTGAAGCAAAAAATGAAGCTCATATTAATTGTGTAATAGGAAATTGTTTTTTATGAAGTTAAATAGTCTTATTGGATGTGGAAGATTGATGCTTTTGACTGGAAATGATTCATTTCTGATGAGAAATTGACTGAAGGTCTGAAATTGAATTATTCTTGAATTTGGGCTTTCTTCTATTGGGTCTGATTACATTTTTTTTATTTTTATGATTGTATGATAATTAGGATGGTTGTATTTGCTGGTTCGATATGCGGTGCAAAGATGTGTTATTTGTTATGAATGTGGGGGATAATCCTATTTCATCATTATGTTTCAAGCAAGGTAAGATTTTAT
Organism: Hedera helix; assembly: GCA_947179155.2. Lineage (NCBI taxonomy): Eukaryota > Viridiplantae > Streptophyta > Magnoliopsida > Apiales > Araliaceae > Hedera > Hedera helix. The sequence continues at coordinate 40,269,497 of OX359273.1, forward strand.
TTTTTTTATTGGTATTTTTTTTATGCTGCTAGAACTAATTCTACCACCAATGTTTAAACATGGTTGTTGAACTAATGGAAATGAATCTTCCCTTTTCAACGAAAGAGTAGTATTTGTTTCTTCGAACTCAATTTCTTACAATTAATTTTCAAGGACCTGGTAGGAATGGAACATAATCGCTTGCAGTTTGTTTCTCATGATACAGGTAATGAAGATATTTTTTATGTTTCGAGCGGAAATGAAGTTAAGAGTTTTGATGTGCATCTGGTAATCACTAGTTGAATCCTTCACTGTATTGATTTGCTAACCTTTTTTCTTGAAATTTCTTTTATTCTTTCGGCTAAAATGTGGAACATAATAGTTAGGTTTGGCATCTTTATCATGGATGTAATGAAGCATGTTTGTTTAGACCCTCAAATGAAAATTTTCAGGCTCCAACAGTGTCCATGTCTACGGTTACTAATATTTTATCTTCTTTTTTTTTTTAAGGCGACTTCATGGAAGCCACTACAGAGTTACAGCTACAATAAAGAGGAAATAAATCAGGTAATAATCATATGATTCTTGTTTGCCAATTTTTTCTTGAACTTCTGTTTTACTTGCTGCATGAAGTCGTTATGCATCTTAAGTTTGATCTGAATAACTGTATTTTCTTCATGATGTCATTACAGCTCCTTATGGCTAGGATTGACTTCTGTAGTTCTTTTGAGTTACTCATTGATGTCTTGTGTCATAGAGTGGCCAGTAGACGAAGATACACAAATAAAGAATGACATTTGAGCTCAAGCATGCGGTAGTTAACATAGCTAAACTTCATGACCAATAAACAACCTAGCTAAACTTCTAAAGATTTGTGTGAAATGTAGAGTAGTAACATTTGATAAGGTTAAACTTTGATGAGTTATTGCTCCTTTCCCACTCCATTCTCTTTTACTCTCCCTGAATTTTCTTACATATTCCCTTTTTTGCTGTAAAAATAACTCTTAAGTGCCTTATTTTTCTCTTATCTTCTCGCTACCCTTTGTAATTCATTATATTTTACTCCATTTCCCATCATCTCTTATGGACCTAATCGTTATTTTTTGCATGTCTATGCTTGACAAAATAAGCTCATTTCTGTCAATGCAGATAGTCTGCAATTCAAAGTCATCCTTTCTTGCTGCCGCAGATGATGGTGGCGATGTTAAGGTATGATTAATATGAATGAATGCTAATTGGATGAAGAGACGATCTCAAACATTTCCTTTTTCATTGGTGATGAATAGGAAACCATCAATTTACAGAATTTACTTCTTTGTCATTTGATTCTTGACTAGTTTAATCATACTATCAGTGATTTCTAATTGGCAAGTCACCATTATTAGACTTCTATCTTTAGGTAAGATCTAGAAGAGCAAAACAAAAGGAAGAAGAGAAGATCACTTAGAATACACACCTGGGTTTAGATTGAATATAGTAATCACTTAGAATACACACCTGGGTTTAGATTGAAGATAATAAAACTAGCAGAAAGGAGAAGAGACTGTGATCCCTGAAGTGTTACTTTTCAAAGATATAACATAATCTGCTCCCTTTAAAGATGATGCATGTATAACAGATGTTTGGTATCATTACAATTACGTAAAAATTTTGATTGCAGTACTTCAAATTTCTCTATCTCTCTCTCTGCTTCTGAGATATGTATAATACCCATTTATTTGTGGTATAATGTTTTTACAATGATGCAATTGCTGACTGTTGTTCTTGACAGATCATTGACATTCGTCAGCATTGCCTTTATAAAACATTAAGAGCTGGCCATGAAAGTGTATCCTTTCCTCGAACTTATTTCTTCTGATTATATGACCTCATTTGGTTACTAGAATTTAATTGATTTGCCAAAAATGCATTTTATTTTGTATTCTAATTGTTTCGTTTCTTTCAAGTCGTCCCTACCATTATCTTGTTACTTCTTATTTTGGTGATCAAGAATGTCCCTGATCTCCTTTCTGTACGTATTAGTCCTTTTCATTGCTTGATGGTGAGGTATTGGTAATGTTGTATAAAGAAGAGTTTTACTTTCTTTCATGTGCACTTATTTCCATTTTAAATCTTTATTCTATTCATTTGAATGTCGTGTCTAATTGGAGAAAATTTATCCTATATGTTACTTTAACTGTAATATTCAGATTTGTAGCACTGTGCAGTTCCTTCCATGGAGACCTTGGGAAGGTATTTACGTGACATTGATGTTTACGCCAGATATGAAAGTTGTGTTCTCAACTGCAATGTGTTCCTCGTACTTTAGTTTATAAAAATGCATCTGAAACTGTTTTCACCGATTAGCATTTTATGTGTGGGGTATCCTTTTTCAGTCATTACAGGTGGTCTTGATTCGAAGCTCATCATGTGGGACTTCTCAAAAGGACGTCCAAACAAAATTATGGATTTTAGTATGTTTCTGTAACTTGTGTTATATCATGGTTTCATTCTGGCTCTCATATGTTTCTGCAAAAAAACTGCATTACCCATAGCCACTCATTTGAGTGTTGTAAAATGGTGGCAGAGAGAACGTTTCATTCAACACCTGGTTTCCTTGCTTCCACCACAAGCAACTGTAACCCATCTCCACATCAATCTATTTTATCCAAAATCTTGTGCAAGTCTTGGAGTATCCAATTATAACTTGTTCATCTGTCTAAGGGTGTCTACACATACATATACATAGTGTGTGTGTGTGTGTGTACTAACACATATATAAAAGAAAATATGCACAGATAGAAAAAAAATATTGGGTGGGACACTCATGTCTATTGTCTCAAAACAAGGTTTATAGCTAGCATTTGACGGTGTCTCTCCTATTGAGTGCATTTAATAATCAGTGAGGACTGATCTTGGTCTGCTGTCTTTCTTATTTTTTACAAGAGAAATGTATTATAACAGGTCTTCAGTATTGGATAATTGGTTTTAGCAATCTTTTTTTCATTGCAGGCATTCTAGATGTGGAAACTAGAGGTAATGCAGAACAATGCTTCAACCCAGCTTTTGTCCATGCAATAGCAGTTCCTGAAGTTGATATGTTAGACAAACTAGACAATATATGTGTTGTGGGTAGGGGTGATGGTGTTGTCAGAGTGATTGATATAGAATCAGAACTTGCTGATACTAGGTCGAGAAATTCCTCAAAACCTCAGAAAGGCAGTCGATCAAAGTCAAAAGGCAGCGCTTCATCTCCAAGTACTGAATCCCAGGATCAAAATGGGAAAAAGAATTTGAATTTGGATTACTCTTTTGGAGGACATACTGCCGCTGTATCCTGTGTGTAAGTAATTTAATTGTGATGTAATGCATATATATTAATATATATACTCTCTCTAAAATGATGAAATTTATACCAGGGCATTTTCTATGTTCGGAGAGAAAGGAAAGTACATAATATCGGGGGGAAATGATAAATCAGTGAAGGCTTGGAATTGGTCTACATATTTTGATGGTGGTCAAACTAACAGCAATAATGATCTTCTACATTTGAACATTAATTTGACCAGAAAAGTGAGTTTGCCTTGACATTTCTGCTATATTAGATCGAGTTTTCAATTTCTTCTTATTCCTCAATTGAAAACTAAAGTTCTCATAACAAAAATCTTACTTGGGCAGGTCAATTGGCTCTGCACTACTCCAAGTGATTCAGAAAACCTTATAATCTGTGATACATCTAAAGTGGTGAAGGTTTATACTGTTACATAGATCACAACCAGAACTTACTATATTCTGTCCGCATACCCTGAAAGCAAAGGACATCTCTGGCATGCTAGCAAAGATTGCTGCTTGCGTAGAAGTGGTTTTGTCTGGCACCCCATTCTTTGTTTCACAGAAAATAGGAATGAAGGCATATTGGCCAAGTAATTGCTCAAATTGGGTAAGTAGTCCTGCATAATTAGGTCTTGATGATCAGGCCACAGGTGTAAACACAGGGCAGACTAGCGACGAGGCATTGTTTCTTTGAGTGGGAGCGATCAGTAATTCTTTTTTTTTTTATTTTTTATTACAAGATCTGGAAGTATTTTCCCGAGGAATATGGGAAAACAGGGTTGTGTGGAGGGATGGATGTATCGGTCCTGATTTTGTATGCTTAAATCGCTACTTTCACACAATTACTCGAGAATATAGATTGTGTTAATTTATGACAGAAAGTATTAATTTTTGTTTCATTGTTTATGCTTGATGCCTAATATCACCACTGTTTTGCTTCAACAAAGAAAAGGAGTTGGCTAAAATTAACCTCAAACTAAGTATAAACTTCAACACAAGAAATGGAAGACAATATTTTGTGCGCTGCAAACTTGCTTCTAAAGACGCTGGGGAATGAATGAAGTATTAATGCAGTAATTTTGAGTCTAGATTCGGTAAAAATTGCTCCAGTCCCCCATTCTACAGTTCAAATTCTCAAGTAAAGAAATATGTTCAAGTTAATGGCTTGGTAAAAAATTTAAACAACAAACCAGAATGGATATACAAGTCTTGCTATATATTGCAAGTTGGCACGTAACCGACTGCACACATGCCGCATCCCATAAATATCATCAATTTGTAAAAATCAACTACTTTAACCAACTGAAAATAATAATAATAAATTCCATTTTTCTTCCACATAATAGATTTTTATAACTCAGGCCATAGGGCATGACAGGAGTTTTTAGTCTTTAAAAACCATCAGGCTCAAGTTTGGTTGTTTGGTCGGTTAAGAGTTGAGACATACCTAGCCTAACCATAACCTTCAGACTCCCGTAATTTTTCAAACCTTCAAAAACAAAACAAAAATAAAAAAGAAAAGAAAAAAAACTTTTCTTCTCATTTCTCCCCTCGAGCAATATGCCACCAACACCCCAACTTCAATGCCTTACAAAAATGCTTAATCAATCACCAGCAAACCCTTTCTTGGGTTTGTCTTTATCATATAAAAATCAAGAGAAATAAACCAATGGGATTTGGGTAGAAGAGGGGTGTTTTAAACAAAATTTGGAAATCAAGATGATGCAATCTGGGGTTCTTTTATGCAACCTTTGCGGTGAACAAGTGGGTTTGAATTCCAATGGTGAAGTCTTTGTGGCTTGCCATGACTGCAATTACTCCATTTCCAATTCTTGTTTTGATCGCAAGATTCAGGCCGGCTGCAGTTCCTGCTTGAGATGTGCTGCTCGGGTAGTTTTTCAAAATAGCTTCAATTATGTTCAATCTTTTTGAGTTACATCTTTTTTGTTTAGAATTTCTTGATTTTAGCCTCAACTGGAGTTCACTCTCACCCCTTCAATTAGCCACTAATTAATCACTTAATTAAATTTAACAAAAAAAAAAGAAGAAGTTCAACGCCAATTGATGTTTAATTGTATCTATATATTTAGTTTTTGGGTGATTTATTAAAATTGCTTTATAAATCATATTGTTGTTAGTTGTAAAAAAAAAAAAAAAAAACAAATCCAACGCCAGATTGCTATTAGTTGTAAGAAAATAAAAATAATAATAATAAAAAAATTCCAACGGCAAATTGCTGTTAGTTGAAAAAAAAAAAATCAAATCCAACGCCTACAAAATTGGCGTTAGAGCCTTTTTGATATTTAAAAAAAAAAATTATAAATCAAATTGTTGTAAGTTGTAAAAAAAAAAAAAAAATCAAATCTAATGCCAGTGAGACTGGTGTTAGAACCTTTTTGATATTTTTAAAATTTTATTTATAAATCAGATTGTTGGTAAAAAAAAAAAAGAATCACATATTTTTTTTTATTAAATACCAAAAATAATTTTTTTTAAAAAATACAAGAAAAGACTAAAAATTCAAAACCCAATTAAACTGGCATTGAAGTAATTATTTATTTATTTATTCAACTTTTTTTTTTGGGTTGACACAGTTGAATTGGCGTTGAACTTCTTCTTTTTTTTCAGTATTTTTTTTGGCTGAAACGCCAATATGATTGGCGTTGGGATTTTTGTTTTTTGAACATCTCTTTGTTTTTTGTTGGGTTGGAACATTTTTTTTTTAATTTTAAAACTGTCAGTTGAACGCCAGTTGAATTGGCGTTGGATTTTTTTTTTGGCTGGAACAATTTTTTTAAAACAGTCAAATTGAATGTCAGTTCAATTGGCGTTGAACTTTTTTTTAAATTTTTTTTTGTTAAGTTACATTTAATTAAGTAATTAATTAGTGGTTAATTGAAGGGGTGAGAGTGAACGCCAGTTGAAATGACGTTGGATTTAAAAAATTTAGTCAACGCCAATTGAATTGACATTGAGACTAAAATCAAGAAACTCTCAGCAAAAATGATGTAACTCATAAAGATTAACATAATTGAAACCATTTTGGGAAATTACCCTGTGCTGCTCCTTATGATGGTATTTTAATCCTATTTGAATTTTGCTTTTTTAGTTGATTTTAATATTGTTTATGTTTTAATTATGCATTTTATAATGTTGGTTTAGTGTTTGAATGTGCATATGTAGCATCCCTATCTGCAAATAATTGACATTGGTTGGTTGGTTAGGTGTTTTTGAATACTAACATTATTTGTGTAATACTCCTATATGAATGCATTTCACAAACACACACGTTTTTTAAAACTATGCATCTATGATACTCCTTTCGTTATACAAAAAGAATTTTATTTATAAAATTTATAAAGTTTAAGTATATACTTTTATTACGTGTTAATTTTAATGAGCAATTTATTTAGTAAAGATGACATGATAATAATATCTTGATGGTAAACTTGATGTATTGTGTTATGTCATACTATCGTCAATAGAAAAAGGACTCTCTTTTTGGAGACAAATAGTTGGTAGACGGGACTCTTTTTATGGAATGAATGGAGCATCATTTGTACTGGGAGTAACAGCTTGATCGACATGGGATTGGTGATAAGTACTTGGTTAGCAGCTTTTATGTTATCAATGTCTAAGCTCTTTTTGCTAACAGTGATTTCTAATACTAGACTTTTGTATTTACACTCTGAGCTGGGTACGTTGCTAATTGTACAGAGATTTCAGCAATGCCTGATGTGGAACCAGAGGAATCTGGCTACCGGAGTCCAATGGCTACTCACCTTAAGACTTCTCAGGTAGGCATGTCCAAGCATTCCAGTGAAGCTGCCCTAGTAGGATTCTAAAAATGACCAAAAAAATTTAGGAAACTTGAACACAAACTTCTCCTTTTAAAGTTTAGGAACATTGAATTTTGAGTATTTTCTTAAAGTTAAATATTCTTACGAGTTTCTGTAATTTTTTCTTGGTATTGGACGATGGACTCCATGAATAAATAATAGCATAATAATTTCCTGGTTTCTCTCTCTCTCCTCATTGAAGAATTAATTGATGAATCTGGGAACCCGATACGGAAGAATAGGGTGGAATTAATTGAGATCTGGTTTGCTATTTCTTGGGTGTTGGATCAATTCCCTAAATGGTTTCCCATCAATAGAGATACATTTACTGACAGATTATCTGCAAGGTACACATTCACTACTCGAACTACTATAAAATCTTAACTCATTTATGTTCCCAAAAGTTGATTCCCTAAACAATTTGTATTTGGCCAAGTATATGACACATATATGTTTCTCAGTTGATTAGATCCACTTAATTTGCCGCATGTATAGAAAATTGTTAGGAGGAAGTGTTTAGATATTTTGAAATTCTGGAATCAGTTGAACACATGAGAACATAAACATCCCTTGAATTTGAGTTAACAATTTGTAAACTACATGTAGACCTTTATATCAATCTTGGATTGGAGATTATTTTTCTATTTGTCATGTCAGGTATGAAAGAGAGAGTGAACCTTCTGAGCTTGTTACTGTGGATTTCTTACAGTTGATCCTTTAAAGGAACCGCCACTGATTACTGCCAACGCTGTTCTTTCAATCCTTGCTATGTTTCTGATGATGGTGCTGCAATGCTTACTTTTTGAGTCTCTCGTGGAAACAGCTGATTTCGGAAGAAAGTGGGTTCCATTTTGCAAGAAATCGTCTATCGAACCACGTGCACCAGAATTTTACTTCTCTCAGAAAATTGACTACTTAAAAGATAGTGCAACCGTCTTTTGTGAAGGAACATAGAGCTATGAAGGTTAGCATCTGTAGCCATATACTAGTTAGTTGTTAAAACTCGTAGAACGTCATTTATGCCCTAGATTTTTATCATCTGGATGCTGTGACCTTCTAATTTATATAGTTAAAAGCAACTATAGTGAATGAAAGAAACATCTTCACACTGGTTTTGGATTAAAGAGAAACTATATAGTTATGCGTGTAAATGCTTTAGTAGCAAAGGCTCATCACCTATGTACACAATCCTTTGCAGGTTTTTCTGGCCACAGTGGTGCCCATGATATAGAAGGAAATGAACTTCCTCGGCTGGTTTATGTCTCAACAGAGAAAAGACCTGGATATCAACACCACAAGAAAGCTGGAGCTGAAAATGATGCTCTGGTATATCTATATACTAGAAAAGCAAGAAAAGTTCACACATGGTTTTTTTTGCAGGTAAGGGTGTCCGCAGTTCTCACAAATGCACCCTATATTCTCAACCTTGATTGTGATCACTATGTTTGTTAACAAATGTTAATGCTCGAATTTCGTCCGTACGTTCCAGTTCGGACTGGGACCTGCACAGAAAGAACCACCAGGAGTGCTTGACGGCTTGATGGAGGGAGAAAGTATTTAGTAAGTAGAATCAGATCTGAATACCTCTATTATTCACCAAGTATTTATAGTACTCATATTGCGCAGGACTCCAATTCCTAATAAGAATTGTGTAGCAAAATCCTTGTTAGAGAAAGTAAATGTCACGCTAATCAATGCTAGATAAGTAACTCACATACCAATTAATATTTAGATATGGTAACTAGTTAGTATCTGAATCGATAAAGAAAACGATCTCAAACTTATCGGACTTAGGAGTCCTCTTGTGTATACACTAGACTTAATGGTCTACAGGGTCAAACCCATCATTGGTATTTTATTTATACTAATAAAATACGTAGCCCAACAAATAGCAAAGCAGTTCGTGAGGCAATGTGTTTTCTAATGGATCCACAAGTTGGTTGAGATGTATGCTATGTGCGGTTCCCTCAGAGGTTTGATGGCATTGATCACACTGATCGATATGCCAATCACAACAGTCTTATCTGATGTAAGCTTTGAGCTATTTTGTTTTATATAATCACCGTTTTAAATATATCATTGCTACCATTAATAGAAAATTTTGTAACAAGTCAACAGTTACCCTGAAAAAATGTTACACCAAAGAAATCTGCAAACTTTTGGGACATTTATGGGACACAAATTTAATTCCCATTTTTATATTAGTCATCTTTCGATAAAGATTTTGTCATTTTTTTCCTACTAAATCCAAAGTTCAGGAGCTATGCAATCTTGGGTTGGATTTCTGCTTTATAAATGTGCGCATGAATAAATTTTAATATGTACTCTCTCGGTCTTAAAAGGATGGTCAAAGTACAAGTTTTATACAAATTAAGAAAACTAAATGAGAGGAGAGAAAAGAGGGTATAAAATCAAAACGATGGTCAAAGTACAAGTTTTACACAAATTAAGAAAACTAAATGAGAGGAGAGAAAAGAGGGTATAAAATCAAAACGATGGTCAAAGTACAAGTTTTACTCAAACTAAGAAAACTAATCGAGAGAGGAGTATAATATATACTAATAAATGTTTATCCCTTTTAAACTTAATGGACCCTAATTTAGTATACTTTTAAAGGTAAATTAATCTTTAGGTTTATTTTATTTTTAACTTGTGTACTTTTAGACATCTTTTTATAGACAAAATATTTTATACTTGAAGACATCTTTTTAAGAATGAAAGGGGTATCAATTTACCATCTCAATTTTTTAAGATGAGATACAACAACAAACAATTGCAAAGGACAATTATACTAGGAAATTGATATTTTTACGTGAGATTTTGATATTTCCACATAAATTTCTTTATACCAATATGCAATATAGTCAATGACAGAACCAGGGGGTGAGGGGGTCATATGACCCTGGTTAGAATAGTTGAACTAGACACATACATACATGTGGACAAATCCCCAAGCATTCCCAATCGCTCACTTCCATCTATTCTATTCCACCATTCTTCATGTAATGACAATAAAGTAACTGCTGCTACCTTTGTGTCCATTCACTTGTACATACTATTCTAATTAAATTATTATTATCATATATTATTCTAATTTTATAATCTCATGGACAGAAATTGATGTTGATCATTTGAAATACATAAATCATTGTGCCGCATTATTGGAATGAAAGTATTTTTCTTTGTAAATAAGTAAATAACAATGGATAAGTAAATAAGTAAATACATAAATCATTGACTGATCGCGTGATACTTAGGGATCAACTTGAAAATTACATTTATAATATGCGATGGGATAATCAATTTTTTGGGATCGAATATTTGGGTTTGGGAAGTCTCGCTAAGAATTAAACTAATTGAAACAAGAAAAAATATGACTTTTACATTGGCATATTGATTAACCGAGTTGGCTTTAGTTTTACCAGTTGCGATTGCTACTATTGAAAGAGTATTCTCTGCAATGAAAATTGTCAAAACTAACTTGCGTAATAAGATGGGAGATGAATGACAGTTTGGTAGTTTATATTGAGAAGGGTATTTTTTCAACAATTGAAAACGAACAAATTTTGAGGCGTTTTCAAATTATGCAGACTCGCAAAATACAGTTATCTCCTCTCAGTCGTACAACCAAAAGAAGTATCCCAAGCGATAATAAATAATTTTTTTTTATTGATGTATTTTGACCTCCCTCTAAAAATGTTCTGATTCCGCTACTGAATATAATATTACCTAAACCCTGATTCTTGCGTAATAACAATTAGTGGCTTCATGGGACTCTTCAAATATTTCTGAATTCAGGTTAACATGAAAGGACTGGATGAGTGGATGGCATTCAAGGGTCAGTTTATGTGGGAACAGGTAGTGTTTTCAATAGGCAAGCATTATATGACTATGGGCCGCCTTCTTTGCCAGCTTTACCCAAGGCTTCAATTCTTCTTCATCTTGTTCATGGTGCGGGAGCTGTTGTTGTTGCTGCCTTCCGAAGAAGCCCTCCAAAGAGCTTTCTGAGGTTCAATGAGATTCAAAAAGGGAAGATCTAAATGCTGCCATTTTTAACCATAGAGAGATTGAAAGTAAGTTATCTTCATTGAAAACACTCAATGCAGGCCATTAAACAGCACATTATTCAAGTGTCGAGATTTAATTGGAAATATTCCTGCAGATTATGTTGAATATGAGAGGTCACTACTCATCTCGAAGAAGAGCTTTGAGAAGACTTTTGGCATATCTTCGATTGAATCTGCACTAATGGAATATGAAGGAGTAGCTGATTCTACAAATTAACCCTGGGACTATGATCAACGAAGCTATTCATGTCATTAGTTGTGGGTATGAGGAGAAGGCTGCATGGGGTAAAGAGGTTGGAATTTGATCCCTGTATTCATTCAGCTTTTGTTCTTTTATTTTCTTTCCTTTTAATTCATTCATTCGGCACTTGTCATTTCTAAAAGGCTTTGCACAATGTGGTCATTTAATTGTTAAAATAATTTTACTGATTGGTTTTACTTGAAACCTAGTATCCCCTCCCCCAACTGGATTTTGGAAATAATTAACTTCAAGTATATTTTTTCACAGATTGGGTGGATATATGGATCAGTCAATGAGGATATGTTGACGGGTTTCAAAATGCACTGTCGAGGATGGAGATCAATTTAGTGCATGCCTGCCTTTACGGCCCGCATTTAAAGAATCTGCACCTACCAACTTGTCTGATCGGCTACACCAAGTTCTCCGATGGGCCCTTGAATCTGTTTGAGATTTTCTTGAGTAGGCACTGTCCTCTGTGGTATGGATTTGGTGGAGGCCGCCTCAAATGGCTTCAAAGACTTGCATATATAAACACAACTGTGTACCCATTTACCTCTCTCCCTCTCGTGGCATACTGCTCACTGCCAGCTGTATGCCTTCTAACAGGAAAGTTCATTATACCAACGGTAATTCCCTCACAATCCATTTCAACCTAAGCAGCAGTTATAGCATTGTAGTCCTTTTATGTTCCGAGTTTTTTACTAGATATAAATGCTATAAAAAATTAAGATGAACTACCGGATTGAAAAAGTTGGGAAAGTAGATGCCTTCTCAGAGTTTAATTAGGAATGACTGAGAAAAAAGGTGGAAATCGAAGCATAAAATTTAAATATTTATATGTTACTCTTGATTATTTCCCTTTCATTTTCTTAATTTTTGACACATTCGGTTGTATAAAACTATTTTAAGGAGAAAAACAAAAATGAGTCCTTTCCCTTGGAATGTGATAGTTTCATCAAGTTTCACTTCAGTTTATGTTCAAGATGCTAATTGCTCATATCTCATAATTGAATTATGTTCGACCATTTACACAAGAAAAGCTTATCATGTTTTGTACTGTGATCCAGCTATCAAACCTAGCAACTATCTGGCTCCTTGGCCTTTTCTTTTCCATTATCCCAACCAGTGTTCTTGAGCTGCGGTGGAGTGGTGTCAGCATTGAAGCTTTATGGCGTAACGAGCAGTTTTGGGTGATCGGAGGTGTCCCAGCCCATCTATTCGCAGTCTTCCAAGGCTTTCTCAAAATGCTAGCTGGCGTTGACACCAACTTCATCGTGACTGCCAAAGCATGCAGCCGACGACAGAGAGTTTGGTGATCTCTCCATTTTCAAGGGGAAAGCAGTCTTGATCCCTCCAACAACCCTTCTCTTATTATCAACATGGTTGGTGTTGTTGCTGGATTTTCTGATGCACTAAATAAAGGCAATGAAGCTTGGGGGACATTATTTGGTAAGTCGTTCCCTTCATCTCTACCCTTTCCTAAAAGGTAGGTCTAATGGGGCGCATTGCCATTGATTGTTGAGAAGAAGAAAGTTGGGTGCAGTTTTGGAATTTAGAATTTCTTTAAGTAGTTGAAATTGTGATGAAGAAAAAAGTACGCGAGTTCTTGTTAAATTTCTGAGAAAGAAAATTTCCCATGCGTACTGCAGAGAGAATGTTGAAGGAAGTGACAAAGTATTGCACAATCTCCTTGTCTACAAGTAGTTTGTTGAAAGAAGGTGAAATTACATGGATGAATTATGAATGAACGAGTTGGTTGTTCACCTACTTTTTATATTGCATAAACTTAGAAGGCACTGCTAGTTCTGAGTTCCTCTTTAGGTAAATGATTTCTATTGTTTTGTAAAAACAATTGATATCCACTTGAATGAATGCTGAGATTGATTCCTAATTCCAAACTATTCTTTATTTATGATCAATAAAAAAAGCCACGGTCATATATTCGAGTTGATCGAATGGCTTGGAGATGTGGATCGCAACAAGAATCATGAATGAAGCAAGGAGGAGGGGTTATTAATAATAATAATAAATAAATAAATAAAAAGAGGAATGGAATGATGGGAACTCAATAAAATAATGGAAAGAGTGGAAGCAAAGTATAATAATAATAATAATAATAATAATAATAATAATAATGGTAATAATAGAAACAGCTGGAGAAAAGGTCCCATCACATACATTTCCACCTGAGATATTGAATTTTTGTCATAGCAACGGCCAACAACTTTTCATATAACCTTTTTCAAATATTTTACAAATTGTTTGTGGGAAAGAATAGAAAGAGAAAATTGTATATTTACGAGTTTTAAATAGAAGAAAAAGTATTTATTTTCTCTTGTATTAATTTGGGCGATGAGAAGTGATTATAATAATTATTACTCTACACACACCTTATTTCTTAAATAAAATGATTGACACTCAACATAATTTGGGGATAAAATGAGTATTATTTCTTGGGTAAGTATTTACAAGCACAATAGATTGTATATATTAGATCTTACTTGTTAGGTATAGCGCACATGAAGATTCTTAGATTCGATAAATTTTTCTGTCTCGAAAATAAGTGACATGTGATCTAAGTTGAGTTATCTCGGTCCGGTCCGTGGTTTAATCTTAAAAAAAGTAAATTAAAATGCATAATTCATTTATTAATTCCCATATAAAAACGTGTAATGCCTGCCATTTTCTCTCCTAGCTCTCTAACGGATGCCTTTGACTAACTGTATTCAATTAGTATTTACATAATTCTAAAATTTTCACACAAGTTCATTATTAGTAAGCAAGCAAGAATCATGCATATACTTAACTGCAATATTGTTATTGCATGTCACCTCGCTCACACGATATGACTTTTGAGGGTATTTGATCAGTAATCTGAAGTTTTTACGTTTACATGACATTTTTTTTCCGGCTTTGTTACCGGTAGGGATAATAGTCAAACCGAAGAGATAAACAACAAAAGAGAACACGTTTGGCCGCTCAAGCACATAACATATGCGAGAGGGTACGACTATGAGAAAGAGAAAACTAACTTAATTACTTATTTATCTTATAGTTGCTAGGTGAATCATAATCGTACTTTAGTATATACACTTTGTTGTTTCATCTTCATATCCGATTGAATGTGTAGTGCAAGCTAATTATCTGTCTTGTATGGAAGTTCCAAGGATATATTATAAGTTGATATTTTTTTTTAAAAACATGTGTTTATCTAAAAGAGATTTGTTCATTTTTTTTGTTATGCTTGGGGTTATACATACCCTTGCTTTGTATGTAATATTTGTTAAATCTTTTAATTAATAATATAAAGCTGTTTGCAAAATAAGAAAAAATTACAAGTAAATAAAAATAAATGGCAAGTATCCATGGCATTACAGTGATCATATTGTGATAAGGTTAAATACTTTTCAGTAACTTGGAAGCTAGTTATGTGGTTCTTTGGGCTATAAGAATACATTGAAAGATCATATAAGTGAGTCATAAGATCTTATTAAGAAAAAAAACAAAATTTGGCTCACGCGTCGGGTTAAAATAATTTAAATTTTTTGTCGGACCATTTTTTATCAGGTCTAAATACATAAAATAATTTATTTCCTTTGAAACTAAGAATTGCATAATTCTCACTTAGACTTAATTTTATTTTTAATTTACACATTAAAAACTAATTTAAAAACATGATGTACGAAACTGTCTTAGTAAATCAGAAAGACGTGTTGTTGTTCAAAAATTTTGAGGCGATTGAAAATGACAATCAGAGTGACGATCGATCATCTTCGATAATATAAAAATTCTCCTATTTTGATTATTGACCCCACTAAACTTACACCCAACTCTATTAATGCCAAAAATTAGAAAAAAGTGGGGCGACTGATCGCCTCTCCGATCTTTGTAGAAGAATTCATTGTTGTTTATGTAGTTAAAGAAGTCATCTTATCTTATAAAAGTGTTATCTATACAACTATTTTTCCTTCTATTAAAGAACTCATTTTTCACCATGCTTTTAAAAAGTCGACAGTTTTGTTACTGTTTTGTACTATTTATTTAGAGAAAATACTCTATATTTTTTAAATAAGTGAATAATATTTTTTTTATCTAATATATATATGAAGTCCGTCTATATTAAAACTCATAAATATATAAGAAAAAAAAACATAAAATTCACTTGTTCTGAAATAAATTTTCATTTCTTTGGGTCATCAACGCAACAGTGTACGAATATTCAAAAACAAGAAAAAAGGTCCATAATTCATTAAGTATCTCTGTAGTTATATGCATAAATCCCCCCAGTACAAGAAGTCCTCGATACTCGAACACTACGGCATTTCTTTCTTTATTTTACTAGTACAATTTCCTATTACACGCACTCCAACATCTCACTCTCTCTCCTCTGTTGTCACTTCACTCCCAATTCCATTCCCCCCACCCCCACTCTCACTCTTTCTCTCACACACAAACACACACTTGAGTAATGGAAGCAGACCCACCACTCCCCCTCCCCATTTTCTCTCTCCTCCTCCTCCTCAGCTCCGCCGCCCTCACCTCCTCCCTCTCTCCGCCGTCCACCGCCGTCAAACCACCATTACCCCCAACCCCAACTCAACATACCACTTCTACACTTGACCCAAAACAACTAAGAGCCCTCCAATCCCTCAACATTCCCACCACCAAAGACCCCTGCTTTCAACCTCCCAACTCCACCGCCTGCGACTCCTCCACACCCTTCCGCCACCTCCTCTCCCTCCGCCTCACCAACTGCTCCGACGACCTCGAAATGTCCGCCACCGCCCTCAAATCTCTCTCTACTCTCACCACCCTCTCATTCCTAAACTGCCCCATTCCCCCAACTCACTTCCCCTCCGAACTCTCCTCCAATCTCCGCTCCTTTTCTTGCATCAACAGCCTCAAAAAACTCACCGGAGTCTTTCTCAGCCGCTTACAAAACCTCACTGACTTAACCGTCGCCGGAGTTACCATAAACGCCAGTGGCCCTTCCGTCATTCTTGGTCCCATGAAATTTTTACACTCTGTAACCTTTTCTCACACAAATCTCACCGGATTTCTACCAAAACACTGGCATTTGAACCTAACCCATATTGATTTATCCGCCAATAGTCTCAGAGGAAAAATACCCAGTTCACTAACTCGACTAGAAAATCTCGAAAGCTTGAATCTCTCTTCAAATGCCCTCAATGGAGAAATACCCACTACAATTGGGAACTTATTATCTCTCCAAAATATGTCATTGGCTTCAAATTCACTAACCGGGTCCGTCCCTGATTCAATGTCGGCAATGCCTGCACTATTGCACCTAGATCTTGGCTCCAATCAGCTAAATGGGACAATACCCAAGTTCATTTCAGAGATGAAGAATTTGAAGTACTTGAATCTTGAGAGCAACAATTTCCATGGTGTGATGCCATTTAATGGGTCATTTATCAAGAAATTGATTGTTTTTAAAATAGGTGGGAATAATGAGCTTTGTTACAACCATACAACAATTTCTTCAAAATTAAAGCTTGGGATTGCTCCTTGTGACAAACACGGATTGCCAATTCCGCCACCGCCGGCTAAGGACTCGTCTGGCGATGATGATGATAGTAGTAGCAGGAAGAGCTCCGATTATGAAGGTGACAGTGATGAGAAGGATTCTGATAACAGTCATGAGCATCATGGCCCAAGTAAGGTTGTTCTTGGTGTGGCTATTGGGCTTTCATCAATGGTATTCCTTATTGTTTTCTTGGTTCTTCTTTCTAAATGGTGTGGATGATGGGGGAAAAAATAAGAAATTGTTTGTTCATTTTGATTAGGAAAATATGGTATTTAAAGATGAATTTTGTGTTTAATTTATCATACATTTATTCATAAGCAAGACTGGTAACAATGAGGGATTATTTCCTTACCACTCGAGGATAAAGCTCTGTATTCTTCTTTTCATGTGGGGTTTTGTGGCCTATTGGGTTGTATAAATAGGCATAGTTTGGAAAAGTGAATGTTTTATGGTGATGTTGATATGTATTTTTCTTCATATGTAATATTTTGCTTTTTTCACAGTTTTTAATTATTGCACTTCTTTTGGTAGGTAGCTTCTTTATTTTTGCACATGTAACTTGGAAACTGCATTCGTAGAAGTTCAAAAATGGTTGATTTTTATAGCTCACATTATTAAGTTTTATATAATTGCAAGTTGTATGTGTGTCAATGAGTCAAAAAATAAATGGAATCAATTCACCTATCAAACTATCAAAGGGTAAATTCTTTTGTGCTCCTTCAAAGAAATGGCAAGTGAAAACAGAAATGAGGCTATTATCATCGGCCTAATGTAGTCATGCACAATAGGTCACTTTGAACTTGTCAGGTTTTGGTCATTGACCAAGCCAGATTGGACTTGTGGCTTGAAAAGGGGGTCTGTTAAGGCTTGCAGGTTAGGCCAGACCAAGTTTTGGATCTGCCAGTGTGACGCCCCCAAATCTGGGCCCATACAGCCCAAACTTGAGTCGTCAAAAGACTACAACAAAATTATTACAAGATAGAATAACGTTCAACAATACAGTGTATAATAATACACAACTAAGTCTTCATAATTATTGTCACACTATATACAACTATAATAGCTATCACTCGGACCGTCACTCTATTCCCTTGCTAGACCCGGCTACTCTCTCATTTTCTGAAAAACAATGGAACAAAAGAAAGGGTGAGCTCAAATAGTCCAGTAAAGAATATCATGACTAAGATAATGACAAGTAAATTATCGTTAGCCTTCAACAGTTGAGTTCTTGATAGGATACAATAGACTACAAGGTTTGTATCAAAAACTGCAGTTAAATTCTTAAATAATGTTCAGATCAATAATAGCAGCGGAATGAGCAATCTATTAGAAGAATAATGCAGATTATAATGTCCACTCGCTTCTCTTTTTAGTAAAAATATCATCAACTTTTATCATCTGAAATACCATTAGTCAAGATAATACAACTTCACAGTTCCTGGTCATAATCATGCAGATCAACAGTCCATCTTTGCACTACGGGCCAAAGACATTCAATATAATACCAACGGTCATGATTATACCAGATTCAGCCTTTGGTTATAATCATACCAACCAACAGTTCATCTTTGCACTACGGGCCAAAGAGAACATTCACCACGTGCCATAAAAGACACCGAACAGATGTATCGCCTTTAACCTATTATATCGCCTTTAACCTATCATCTGTTCAACAATTATATCGCATCTGTGCCCCCGGCCACAGATATTCACAACAACTTGAATTTGGATTATTAGAATGATATAAATGATGAACAGAAGAAACAGAATAAACAATAAGTATCAGAAGTTTACTTTGTACAGATTCAAATAATGTCCAAATTGTCAACATGATGTGGAATGAAATTTAAAAATGATATTCAAGATCCACAGTTCAGAATAACGGTTACAGTTCAATAGAAAGGTTCACGTAAATAGGATGGTTCAATTGAAATGATGAAGTGCAACTATTATGGAACATATAATATTTTCATGAATTATAGAAGCAATAGTTCCATAATAAGTTTCGATTTAGGTGTATGAAAGAAAATAATATCCCTTACCGTAGCAGGTTTGATTAACAAAAGGTCAAGGAAATTAATATCCCTTATCATAGTAAGTTTGAATAATGGAAGATGAAAAAGATGGTATCCCTTATGAGTATAAAGGAAAATAATATCACTTACGACTATGAAAGAAAATGATATTATAAACGAATATGCAATAAAAGTGTCATGTGATAATTCGTGTAAACAAATTATTTCCACAAGAGACAAATAAGAAATGAATACAAAGTGTAATTCACCAAACATGCGGTAATCCGCGTAGTCAGGTTATTCTCAGAGATTAATAAGGAATGAATACGAAAGGTTATTCACCAGCAGGCGATAATCCGCACCGTAAGGTTATTCCCACAATTTAATAAAAATTGAATACGAAGAGTCATTCACCAAACAGGCGATAATCCGCACCGTAAAGTTATTCTCAGAGATTAATAAGGAATGAATACGAAAGGTTATTCACCAACAGGCGGTAATCCGCGCCGTAAGGTTATTCCCACAAATTAATACATGGAAATAAATGACATATTTTATGAGTAAGAAAGAAACGATATTATTTTCGAGAATCAAATAATGATAATCCTTTACCTTAACACGTGACTGGATATTGATTTAAATGAGGTTGATTAACTTGAACAGTACACGTACACTTATAAATCTTCATAAATACTCAAGATGACTTAAGCACACTTAGAGAAAACTTTCACAAGAAGTATTTAGAGAGAGAAAGAAAGAACAAGTAAGGAAGTTTATGAAAAATCCTTAAGTTAAGGCCTCTATTTATAGCCAAAAATCTTATCATAACCAAGATTTCCTATTTTAATCCAAACCGTTCATTTCAAGATAATGTTTAATCCATACCATTCATTTCATCTTTTAAGATAAACCATTCATTTAAATATCATCTTTTAATCTACATCATCCATTTCAAATTCTATATTATCTTTAATCTATACCATTCATTTCATCTTTTAAGATTTCCTTAATCTAAACCATTCATTTAAAGATTATCTTTTAATCTACACCATCCATTTTAAATTCTATATTATCTTTAATCTATACCATTCATTTTATATCACCTAACTTTATATTATAAACAAATAACCTTATCAATTCAATTATTCAACAATAATTCACATTTATTCATTATTATGACTAATTGTTATAAATACAGTGTAGTTAGATATCAAGTTAATTAATTAATGAAATACAACTGTTTAAATAATACCATAATAGAGATAACAATAATGCAGAAAGTATGCAAAAGAAAGATTACGTTACTATGTCATGACAATTATTGATTCAATAATGTGAATTACTGTGCATATGCTACTGTGACAATTATCAATTTAATAACATGAATTATTGTGTATGTGACAATAAAGTCAAATATTGTACGATAACCACTTTATCAGTTTAATAATACGAAACACTGTGCAATGCCGTGTGCTACTGTGCAATACCGTGTGCTACTATGCAATACCGTGTGTTACTTGTAATACCGTATATTACTATTCTTTTACCACCGGATATTTTAACAATTAAAAGTAATAGTACCATTGACCATTTTAAAAATTGTTTATGTCATTTTCTATATCCGACAATTATTCTTTGTAGGATCCACCAATGATTGGTTCGTACGGCGCCGTCGTACGAATATTCCCCGACAGAACGAATATTCCCCGACCAAAAGAATATTATCCGACATAATATAATTTACACATAACATCCTTAACTTTTAACTTTATCAATTTAACCACTTACTCTTTCATGAAAATATATATGAAGAATAAAATAAATTTTATATTTCATAAAATTCGGGGTCTTACAACCTCCCCTCCTTATGAAATTTCGTTCTCAAAATTGACGTACCTAGTATATCGAAGAGGTAAGGATACTTAGATTTTATTTCAGATTCTAGCTCCCAAATCATTTTCTCAGTATCTTGGTTCCTCCATAAAACCTTAACTTGAGGTATAACCTTTGAGCGTAGGATCTGCTCATTCTTATCTAGGATCTTAACAGGTACCTCCTCGTACGTTAAATCCTCTGCTATAACGTCTGGTTCTAACTCAATAACGTGGTTTGGGTCCTTCACATATTTACGTAACATAGATATGTGAAAAACGTTATGGATGCGAGACATACTTGGTGGTAGGGCTAGTCTGTAGGCTACGGTTCCTATTCGATCGAGGATTTCAAATGGGCCAATAAATCGAGGGTTGAGCTTTCCTCTATTTCTGAATCTCGTAACCCCTTTCCATGGAGAAACACGTAAGAATACATGATCTCCGACGTTGAAACTTTCGTCTCTCCGATGAAGATCAGCATAACTCTTTTGTCGTTCTTGTGCGGTCTGTATTCGTTGTCGGATCATTTGGATCTTTTCTGTTGTCAAGCGTACCAACTCGGGTCCCAACAATTTTGCTTCTCCTACCTCATTCCAACATACTAGAGAGCGGCACTTCCTTCCATACAAAGCCTCGAATGGAGTCATGCCTATGCTTGCTTGGTAACTGTTGTTGTAAGAAAATTCCACCAATGGCAAGTACTTATCCCAACTTCCTTTGAAGTCTAATACACAAAGTCTCAAAAGATCTTCGAGGGTTTGGATCGTCCTTTTCGATTGTCCGTCCGTTTGAGGATGGTATGCAGAACTAAAACGTAGTTCAGTGCCCATAGCTTTTTGTAGACTGATCCAAAAGCGTGAAGTGAATCTAGGATCTCGATCAGAAACTATGGAAACTGGCATGCCATGCAATCTCACGATCTCATTTATGTACATACCGGCAAGACGTTCAAGTGAAAAGTTTTCTCGTATAGGCAAGAAATGAGCGGATTTGGTCAATCTATCTACGATCACCCAAATTGCATCTAAGCCTTGAGAAACTTTGGGAAGACCCGTCACGAAATTCATATTGATGTGTTCCCACTTTCATTCAGGAACCTCAAGTGGTTGTAATGGGCCCTTAAGTACTTGATGCTCTGCCTTGACACGTTGACAAGTTAGGCACCTTGAGATAAATTCTGCAATCTCTATTTTCATATTGTTCCACCAAAATGTATGTCGAAGATCTCGATACATCTTGGTACCTCCTGGGTGGATTGCAAACGGCGTGTTGTGTGCCTCCATCATGATTTTATGCTTCAATTCAGGATCGTTAGGAACACAGAGTCGAGAGTTGACTCAAAGTATTCCTTTCTCGTCGATTCTTGCTTCGGGAATGACACCTTCTTGTACTTTCTTTATCATGTTTATCAGTTCCGGATCGGTAGCTTGAGTAGCTTTAATTTTATCGATTAAAGCTGGTTCTACTCGCACGTGAGCAATCTTCGAGTGGGTCCCTGGTGTCTTTAGCTCTATCTCCATCTTTTGCAAGTCGTACAAAATACACTTTTGTGTTGTCAGCAGTGCACTTGTACTCGCATAAGATCTTCTGCTCAAAGCGTCAGCTACAACGTTCACCTTTCCCGGGTGATACTGGATTGTGTGGTCATAATCCTTCAACAGCTCAAGCCAACGTCGTTGTCGCATGTTGAGTTCCTTCTGGGTGAAGAAATACTTGAGACTTTTATGATCCGTATAGATATCCACCTTTTCTCCGTACAAGTAGTGTCTCCAGATCTTCAATGCGAAAACGACTGCTGCCAACTCTAGATCATGAGTAGGATAATTTTTCTCATAATCTTTAAGTTGTCGAGAGGCATAGGCTATAACCTTTCCATGTTGCATAAGGACACAGCTTAGACCTTTGCCTGAAGCATCGCTGTAGATAACAAATTCTCCTGATCCTGATGGTATGGTCAGAACAGGAGCTGAAATAAGTCTCTTCTTGAGTTCTTGAAAACTTTTCTCACATTCCTCGTTCCATACGAATTTTGTACTTTTCCGAATCAGCTGAGTTAATGGAGTGACGATTCGAGAAAATCCTTCTACGAATCTCCGATAATAACCAGCTAGGCCCAGAAAACTTCGGACTTCGGTTACTGTATTGGGTTGTTCCCAATTTAGTACCGTTTCAATCTTCGCAGGATCGACTGATATTCCTTGACTAGAAATCACATGCCCAAGAAACGTGACCTCCTCAAGCCAGAACTCACATTTCTTCAACTTGGCATGTAATTTGTTTTCACGGAGTTTTTGGAGTATCAATCTCTGGTGTTGTTCATGATCCTCGCGACTCTTGGAGTATATGAGGATGTCATCAATAAAGACAACCACAAAATGATCCAAATATTCCTTGAATATTCGGCTCATCATGTCCATGAAAGCTGCAGGAGCATTAGTTAGTCCAAAAGGCATGACTAAAAACTCATAATGCCCATAACGAGTTCTGAAAGCAGTCTTTGGAATGTCCTCAGCTTTAACCTTTAACTGATGATATCCAGAACGGAGATCAATCTTTGAGAAATGTTGAGCACCTTGTAATTGATCAAACATGTCATCGATCCGAGGCAACGGGTACCTGTTTTTTATGGTGACATGGTTCAATTCTCGGTAGTCAATGCACAATCTCATACTCCCGTCTTTCTTCTTCACAAATAGAACAGGAGCACCCCAGGTGATGCACTCGGACGAATGAAACCGGTATCCAACAATTCCTGTAGTTGGACTTTTAACTCTTGAAGTTCAATGGGAGCCATTCGGTATGGAGCTTTGGAAATGGGCTTGGTACTGGGTTCAAGATCAATACAAAATTCAATTTCACGGTTTGGGGGTAAGCCAGGAAGTTCTTCAGGAAAAACGTCAGGAAACTCATTAACAATGGGAATATCATTCAAGTTTGACGTATTTTTGTTCAAATCAGTGACATGAGCTAAAAAGGCTTGACATCCGTTTTTCAATAAACGAATGACTTTATGGCTAGAAATAACAGTTATAGATTTCAATGGTTTAGTTGCTTGAATTTGCATGACAGGTTGATTAGGAATATGAAAACTAATAATCTTATGAAAACAATCAATTTTAGCATGATGGGTAGTCAACCAATCAATTCCTAAAATCACATCAAATTCATGCATCTCCAAAGAAATAAGGTCAACAGGTAATGTGAGGTTGTTGATTTGAACTAGGCAAGATTTATAGACAGTAGATGTAATGGTCATTTCTCCTAATGGGGTTTCAACTGATAAGTCAAAATCCAAATTTTCAGGAGTCAAGTTTAAACGCTGAGCACATGCAGGTGAGATAAAAGAATGGGTAGATCCAGTATCTAACAAAGCGTAGACTTCATGAGAATTTATGAATAGCTTACCGGTTATCACCTCGTTTGAGTTTCGTGCCATTTGGGATGTCACAACAAAAGCTCTTCCTTGAACTACAGATTTTCCCTTATCCATGCTAGCTTTTGGTATCATCATTGCAGCTGGACTCGATTTTGTGGCAGGACAAAACCGCGCAAGATGACCCTCTTTCCCACAACTGTAACACTTTTTGGACTGCTGTGTACAGTTTGGGCTGATGTGACCTTCCTGACCACACCTATAACATCTCACTGGTGGTCGATCTTCTCCCCTTGAAACTGGGGTCGGTGCTGGTGCTGGTACTGGTGCTGGTGCCCTTCCATAATTATTATGGAATCTCTTTCTTTTGAAATTATTCCCACTGGATTCTCCTCTTCTGTTATTTGATGTGGAATTACCATCGAAGTGTTGGTTACCTCCTCGATGGTTCTCGTTCCTGTGGTTGTTGTCATTCCTTTCTCTATGCTGATCATTAACTCTTGGCTGCAATGTTTCATCTGTTTGCTCCACCCTTTGAGCCCTATCCACAACATCTGAATACAAACTGAATTTATGAGAGCTAAGTTGTTGACGAATTTTGAGTCTCAAACCTCTTAAGAACATCCGACTCATTCGTGCTTCGTCATCCACTAGATGGGTGGCAAAACGAGATAACTCGGCGAACTTAGCTTCATATTGGGAGACTGTCATGTTTCCCTGCTCCAGCTTAATGAATTTCACCTCTTTCATATGGCGGATGCTTTCTGGGAAATACTTCTCGTTAAACAGTTCTTCGAATTCTGTCCAAGACATTTCGAGTGCTGAAGGTTGGATACGTTTTACCGCTTCCCACCAATGGTCCGCCTCACCTCGTAACATAAAAGTGGCAAATGGCACCTTTTGATCATCAGCGCATTGTAAGACATCAAGTATTTTTGTCGTCTGCTTCAGTCATGCCTCCGCTTTGAGTGGGTCAGGCTTTCCGTGGAATTCAGGTGGTCCCAATTCTTTAAATTGCTTGACAGTGACCATCCTCAAATTACCGGCGTTTCTACCGTTATTATTGACTGGATTTCCTCTTGTTTGATTCTGTATGAACTGCATGAAATTCCTAAAGAATCCATCGTTCATCATGTTATCAGGAACATTATTTCCTGAGTTGGCAGGAGGATTGTTTGGGGCCTCCTGCTTCTCGGCTACATTTGCTTCGGGTATTCCATAATTAACCTCTTGATTTCCAGATGTCATACTTAACTGTGGTCACAAAATAATTGTTAGTTCAAACAAACTGACTCATCTCTTCATGTTCCTACATTCAAATCGATTCATTAGATAAAAATCTAATTTAGATAGGACACACTAGTGATTGATTCTATTCGTCTCTCCCCTCCTAGTTCTAACCCCAGATCTCCATTAAAGACCATATCCCTAAGCTTTGATGCCAACTGTGACGCCCCCAAATCTGGGCCCATACAGCCCAAACGTGAGTCGTCAAAAGACTACAACAAAATTATTATAAGATAGAATAACGTTCAACAATACAGTGTATAATAATACACAACTAAGTCTTCATAATTATTGTCACACTATATACAACATGTGAAGACTACAATAGCTATCACTCGGACCGTCACTCTATTCCCTTGCTAAACCCGGCTACTCTCTCATTTTCTGAAAAACAATGGAACAAAAGAAAGGGTGAGCTCAAATAGTCCAGTAAAGAATATCATGACTAAGATAATGACAAGTAAATTATCGTTAGCCTTCAACAGTTGAGTTCTTGATAGGATACAATAGACTACAAGGTTTGTATCAAAAACTGCAGTTAAATTCTTAAATAATGTTCAGATCAATAATAGCAGCGGAATGAGCAATCTATTAGAAGAATAATGCAGATTATAATGTCCACTCGCTTCTCTTTTTAGTAAAAATATCATCAACTTTTATCATCTGAAATACCATTAGTCAAGATAATACAACTTCACAGTTCCTGGTCATAATCATGCAGATCAACAATTCATCTTTGCACTACGGGCCAAAGACATTCAATATAATACCAACGGTCATGATTATACCAGATTCAGCCTTTGGTTATAATCATACCAACCAACAGTTCATCTTTGCACTACGGGCCAAAGAGAACATTCACCACGTGCCATAAAAGACACCGAACAGATGTATCGCCTTTAACCTATTATATCGCCTTTAACCTATCATCTGTTCAACAATTATATCGCATCTGTGCCCCCGGCCACAGATATTCACAACAACTTGAATTTGGATTATTAGAATGATATAAATGATGAACAGAAGAAACAGAATAAACAATAAGTATCAGAAGTTTACTTTGTACAGATTCAAATAATGTCCAAATTGTCAACATGATGTGGAATGAAATTTAAAAATGATATTCAAGATCCACAGTTCAGAATAACGGTTACAGTTCAATAGAAAGGTTCACGTAAATAGGATGGTTCAATTGAAATGATGAAGTGCAACTATTATGGAACATATAATATTTTCATGAATTATAGAAGCAATAGTTCCATAATAAGTTTCGATTTAGGTGTATGAAAGAAAATAATATCCCTTACCGTAGCAGGTTTGATTAACAAAAGGTCAAGGAAATTAATATCCCTTATCATAGTAAGTTTGAATAATGGAAGATGAAAAAGATGGTATCCCTTATGAGTATAAAGGAAAATAATATCACTTACGACTATGAAAGAAAATGATATTATAAACGAATATGCAATAAAAGTGTCATGTGATAATTCGTGTAAACAAATTATTTCCACAAGAGACAAATAAGAAATGAATACAAAGTGTAATTCACCAAACATGCGGTAATCCGCGTAGTCAGGTTATTCTCAGAGATTAATAAGGAATGAATACGAAAGGTTATTCACCGGCAGGCGATAATCCGCACCGTAAGGTTATTCCCACAATTTAATAAAAATTGAATACGAAGAGTCATTCACCAAACAGGCGATAATCCGCACCGTAAAGTTATTCTCAGAGATTAATAAGGAATGAATACGAAAGGTTATTCACCAACAGGCGGTAATCCGCGCCGTAAGGTTATTCCCACAAATTAATACATGGAAATAAATGACATATTTTATGAGTAAGAAAGAAACGATATTATTTTCGAGAATCAAATAATGATAATCCTTTACCTTAACACGTGACTGGATATTGATTTAAATGAGGTTGATTAACTTGAACAGTACACGTACACTTATAAATCTTCATAAATACTCAAGATGACTTAAGCACACTTAGAGAAAACTTTCACAAGAAGTATTTAGAGAGAGAAAGAAAGAACAAGTAAGGAAGTTTATGAAAAATCCTTAAGTTAAGGCCTCTATTTATAGCCAAAAATCTTATCATAACCAAGATTTCCTATTTTAATCCAAACCGTTCATTTCAAGATAATGTTTAATCCATACCATTCATTTCATCTTTTAAGATAAACCATTCATTTAAATATCATCTTTTAATCTACATCATCCATTTCAAATTCTATATTATCTTTAATCTATACTATTCATTTCATCTTTTAAGATTTCCTTAATCTAAACCATTCATTTAAAGATTATCTTTTAATCTACACCATCCATTTTAAATTCTATATTATCTTTAATCTATACCATTCATTTTATATCACCTAACTTTATATTATAAACAAATAACCTTATCAATTCAATTATTCAACAATAATTCACACTTATTCATTATTATGACTAATTGTTATAAATACAGTGTAGTTAGATATCAAGTTAATTAATTAATGAAATACAACTGTTTAAATAATACCATAATAGAGATAACAATAATGCAGAAAGTATGCAAAAGAAAGATTACGTTACTATGTCATGACAATTATTGATTCAATAATGTGAATTACTGTGCATATGCTACTGTGACAATTATCAATTTAATAACATGAATTATTGTGTATGTGACAATAAAGTCAAATATTGTACGATAACCACTTTATCAGTTTAATAATACGAAACACTGTGCAATGTCGTGTGCTACTGTGCAATACCGTGTGCTACTATGCAATACCGTGTGTTACTTGTAATACCGTATATTACTATTCTTTTACCACCGGATATTTTAACAATTAAAAGTAATAGACTATTGACCATTTTAAAAATTGTTTATATCATTTTCTATATCCGACAATTATTCTTTGTGGGATCCACCAATGATTGGTTCGTACGGCGCCGTCGTACGAATATTCCCCGACAGAACGAATATTCCCCGACCAAAAGAATATTGTTCGACATAATATAATTTACACATAACATCCTTAACTTTTAACTTTATCAATTTAACCACTTACTGTTTTATGAAAATATATATGAAGAATAAAATAAATTTTATATTTCATAAAATTCGGGGTCTTACAGCCAGGCCAGGTCGGTTCTATCCAGTCCATTCAATTTTTTTTTTAGGAATTTTAAATATTATAAGTATACCAATTAAAATTTTAAACTTAATTAATGTATTAATTAAAAATAATGTATTATAAATTATAATAATAAATAAAAATATTGTACAATTTTAAAAATATTGTATTATTTTATACTATTATTAATAAAAAAAATTATTTTTTTATTGAAAAGTATTTTTTTATTATTATTATTATTTTACAAATGACTTTCTAGTTTTTACGCCAAGTATTTATTAAAATGAAAATGCAATGAAAGGTCTACAAAAAATATAAGTTGCTAGCTAGGTAAGGAAAATCCTTATATATTACACTATTTATGTATTTTCATGGATTTTTTTATTTGTATATAAACAAATATGTATGAATGAATATATTGAAAGACGTTAATTTTATTTGGCTTATTGAAAGACGTCACAAAGATACAGTGGAAGAATTAAAGTAATAAAGAAAGAAAATTAACAGGCCTGGTTGAGTTTTTGGTGAATCAGATCGGGTCTCAGGCCAGACCGAATTTATTGGCAGGCCAGGTCAGGTCAGATCTGAGTCAAAAAAATATGACTTGTTCGTAACTTTCATATCAAGTTGAGTCGAACTAGATCTTGATTAGACTGAACCGTAAGTCATCTGTGCTCCACTAGCCTAACGTCTTACTCCTAAGAAATGGCAAGTGAAAACAGAAATGGCGACGGACTGATTTCTTTTAATTTTATTTTCCCCTCCTATGCGGGCACACTTCAAACTAACTAGCATTTGAAGGTATGAGCTTTTGATAGGGAAAAGGGACAGTGCCAGGTTGTTGAAATCATACTAGATAGGTTAAATCAAAATGGATAATGATTATGACAAGTCACAGCCTTATTATTTAGCATAATAAGAAAAGAAAAAATATCATATTACAGCCTTATTACAGAGGATAATGGGCAATGTATTCATGAATAAATTTGGTGAGGCCACCATTACCTGAGGAAGCTGGATCTGGAAATTTTTTGAAAGCTGGCTTATGTGCATTGGCAGAGACTTGACAAGCTTAAAAATAACTTTGAATATGTTCGAGGAATATACTAATTAGAGGACCAAGTTTAACCCACATATGGCCCGGTGAAGAGATCTGTATAAACAGAGTATCCTATTTTAGAATGAGTATCCCGCATTACACTTTTCAAGTTTTTTTTTTTTTTTTTTGATAAATAATTTACGACACCACTAGTAGTACAATTATTAACGATAATATATATATATATATATATATATATATATATATATATATATATATATATATATAGTCACTAAATATGTATTGAGAAAAAATGATCAATAATGAAATGAAGGGAGCCGGATCCGTTCTAACCATTCATGCTTCATAGGCTTCTTTTATGTTTTTATTTGGATATTAGTTATTCATAGTCATCTAAGTAATTTGTTTGTGCATCCTACCTTGTGTGTGGTTAAGTACAATAACAGTTGGGTGTCCAATGGTTAAATACCGAGGGAGGTACCAACAACTTGTAGAAGGGTTTAGTCTTGCAACCTTCAGTTTATGACACAATTAATTGTTGAAAAAATATGTTAATTCTACTCAATAATTAAAAAAACAAATATATTTGTCTAAAATAGTGTGAGTTAAGGCGTACATAATACTGTACTTCTTAAGAGATTATTTCTGACCCTCGAAAAAGATTTTTCAATACTGAAGGCCATTGGCAGTAATCCCTCCAACATTCAACTTTTCTTGTAAGTTAACGGAAAATTCACTCAACTAGTGGGAAAATTTTCGCCCTTTAAAAAAGTCTCCCACAAAAATGAGATTTAGTCAATACATATTTTACTTTCCCTCTGCAAAAACTTAATGAACCTGGATACAAGATATTTTACAACAGTAAAATTCTTAATTGATAAGGAAAATAAGATATTTTTAATAAACTTGATTTTTATTATTAAAAAAATAAAATAAATCTAAAATTAATTCCACCCTCTTAAGCTGATGAGCTGAACATTATCCTCAAAAATGAAAGGGAGTAGTAGATCAATACTAATTGGGAATTGGGTAAAGAAGGATTTCAAAATGGATGAACTTAAAAAAGGAAGGATAAAAAATAAATGGATTTAAAAATGGCTGAACTTCCCAAAAAAAGGAAGGATCAAAAATAAATTTCCATCAATTTGCGAAATTTAAAAAATAAAATTGTGACATAAATTTTTTTTAAACCTTTAAATAATAATTTTGTACTTAATAATATTTTTTAAATAATTTATAATATTAACTATTTAGTTAATTATTATTAAATCAAATTCACATCAAATTTAAATTTAATAATTTCGAAAACTGACTGCAAAAAATATCAAAGCGACTTTTTTGGTGTGTGAATTGGATGGAATATCAAACTCGATCTTCAAGATGGTTTTCAATTTTCCCACATCACAATGTATGAAGCTCAATCAGCTAAAGCACATATCATTAAACAGAAATTCATAATTAACTACTGTTAAATATACAAACATTCAATAAAAAATGACAGACCATGTACCAAAGCCGATATGGTGTTGGTTGTACATTCAAGGTCTAAGAATTTAGCCCACAGTCTTAAGGTAATATATAAACCATCCCACAATCAACATGATGCACTCGTGTATCCACAAATGAAGGCGTGAGAGATGATGGGCTTGTTCGGTCGGCTATATTTTTGGTGTAAACGCACTTGAAAGCGGTGATAACCAAACAAACCCAATAAAGCAAAGTTGAAACCTGAGATCTCTTCACTAAAACATATTTACACGTAAAAACCAGGGTATCACGAAGGCTATTACCAGGCATGCCATCAAGAAGTTGCATAATGGCTGCCCCGCCCAACACACTTCACTTCTTTCAGATTGGTGAATACTATTACCACTTGATCTCCCGTCATTCCGCTCTTCAATGACTCTATTATCCCCATCACCCGTAACATTTTTTGCAGTCTCACCACAAATTTCACACAACCTGCATGAAAATGACATTGTTTCTGTTAGCATTCAAATCATTTCAGTGAGAAAAATAGGATGACGACGGAGATCAATTAACGAAAGGAACATATAAAGAAGGAAACCCTATACAGAGATGTATAAACTAAGAAGTTTTATTCTAATTAAGAGAACTTGAAATCCAAATTGCAAATGTTACTATTGCTAGATATTCCATCCCCTTTTAGATGAGGTTTAGACTTTAGAAAGCAGAGGTTTCTCTTTCCTTTTTTGATAAGTAAGAGCAGAATATTTTGTGAATATATAAACAACTTTGCAGTGCCAGTGATTCAATAAAAAACAAGTAATTCTTTAAGAGAAAGAACCGATTGAAAACAGCTAATCTGGAAGCAGATGAAGTTGTGAAGAAATAAGCTTCTCTTGAAAAGAATATATCCTCCCCTCTCCATCATTTGGCCTTTCCCCCCTCTTCATTACATAGTTGTAGGCCAATGAAAACAAACTAAAAATGACCCAAAAAAAACAGAGAAGTAGACGAAGAAGTTAAAACGCTTTCTTTCAAGCTGAAAATTTACATATTTGATTTGAAGAGTTTTTCACAAAACTCTAATTTGAAAACCTGTTAGTTCAATGTGATTTACAAGGACAACTAAACTTGAACCATGACAAAGCACGCTCAAAATAATATGATGAATGAATATTCTTCATGGCCACCACTAAAAATAGGGAGTCCTATTTCTACTTTTTAATCAAATATCAATGTACTTCTACAAGTTTTTTCATGGTTTCCAAATCATAATAGTACTAGCTAGACCATTCAAAAGGAAAAGAAAAAATTATACCATTCAAGGAAATTCTTAAATTAGATCCTGGCGAACTTCAGCTAAAAAGAGAGGGAAAAAAACAAATTCATTTTATTGTTTCGGTCAAAGAATGGGATGGTTTGGCAAGATTTTCTTTCTTCTAGCAAATGTAATTTCAAAAGTGAACTAATTGCTCTAGATACATGTCTAACATATCTCAAATTCCATTAACTATTATGAAGTCTAAATACCAAACTGAAATACAATAATGACTCCTCCAGAAATCATAAAGAACAAGCAAATTAATTCATTAAATAGCCAATAAAGCAGACACGGTTTAAGAACCAAGGCAAGTAAAACACATCAAATGCAGTTTTTAAGAAAAATAAATAAGAGAATATATTAGTACCTATCTCCCTTTAGCTTGAACCATGCCTCAGCACAATACGAATGCGCACTCCCAAGTTCATCTTTACAACAACAACCAAGCTGAATCAGTTCCCTTTTGGTACTCGTACTTTCCGATGATTGATCAGAGCTCAATTGACATATCCTACAAATCCATTCCCCGTCCAAATTCTCCCCACAAGATGAATGCTTCTCATCATTTAAATCCTTCACCTTCACTTCATCCTCCAATACCTTAATCACCATATCCGAACGAATCAAATCCCTATTTTCTCCACTTACACATGCCTTTGTTTTTTCTTCCTCGTCTGATCTTATCACAATGGCCATCTCCATCGTAGCCCCATTATCCGAATTGCTCGAATTCAATTCTTGATTAAATGAATCATTACCTGAATTCACCATCTCCCTAATAATTCCTCTCCTATCACTCATATCCTGAACCATAACTCTCTCAGTCATTTTCACAAACGCTGCCAAAACAATCCAATTAACACAATAATCAATATTTATGCAATTATGTAATGATCACTGCATAATCAAATTGGATGCGATGAATAATTTGGCAAACATTTTACAACTCTAAGAAAAGTTCAGATCTTTAAGGTCAATTAGAGAAGTAATAATTGAATCAATAGCTAAAATGAAATTCTTAACCTGGTTGCATTTGGAAAAATACAAAATCTTAAATCACCGAATGTCACACATATTCTTCATCATCAATCACTTCAATTTCGCACCAGAGATTGATCAATCAGAATTTGACACTAACAACAGTCAATTTATATGAGAAAGAAAGACGTGAATCTTAGCCAAAGTTTTGGGATCTTAACTAGGGTCTTGCTTAGCTAAGCTGTATCTAATGGTATCAAGAAAGAGTGAAACTTCTTCGAAGTTGAAGTTGCGGCTGACATATTTTTATCCGGCTTAATACCTCAATTTGATATATTTTTTCTTTAGTTTATAATTTAGATTATAAAAAGACCAAACCGATACCATAGAAGTAAATATCTCTCTTTTTATCGTATAACTTCACATAAATATAACTTTTAACTAAGTTAAAATTCTAAAGAATAAAATAAAATAATAATATATGAATTGTATTTATATATATTAATATTTAATAAAGAATTAATATTTTTATATAAAAAATTAATATTTTCAAATAATTCTTTTGACATAAATCGTGAATAAATTTTATATTTATGTAAGGAAGATTTATTGTAAGTCAACAATAATTTTATAATTTAAAACAAATTTTCATAATTTATTTTTCGAACATAAATTTTATAAGTAAAACTAGTTCATTTGTTATTTCAAAAAACTGGTTGAATTGTTGTGTCAAATATTATATTTCACTATTTCAATTTGTAACTTGACCTAACAATTAATTCATGATATTGGGCACATACATGGCCCGTGCCTGGTGAATAAGCTGCGTTCATTGGATATGCATACACCTAACCATGCATGCATGCCATGGACATTAACAATTTACATGAGCATCTTCGATGATAAAGAACCTAATTTGTTAACTCTTTTTTTTAATGAAAGTCCCACTTTTTGGACAATGTAATAATAAATGAGGTAAATTAATTACTAACAAGTGTCACATTTTTTTTATTTTTTTATGAAAGTCCCACTTTTTGGGTAATGTAACATAATTTCATATTAAATGAGGAAGAAATAAATTCACTAATAATGTCAAATAAAGAGGAAACAAATTTTATATAAAAAAAAATTGAATAATTAAGAATTAAACCTGAAATTGAAATATTATAATACGTCAGTCTTAACCGGTAGACTAAAAGCTCATCGGTTCTAATTTGCTAACTTATTCTTAGCTTTTTGGACTTTTTGTTTATTCAGTTCTTTCTTCAACACAGAAATCTTAGCAATTAACAACCCATTGACACATCTTTTGCATAAAGTAAAATCCAACTTTCCCTTAAAAGCATAATTTATACTGTAGAGGTGACAAACGGGTCGGATCAATTTAAGTGAGTTAAGCCAAAACAACTCAATTTTTTACGAGTTGAAAAAATGAAGCACTTGATTTACGGGTTATTTTAGTATTTTATATTATTTTATTTTATTTTTTAATAATATATTTATAACTATAACATATAATTTGAAATAAATACTAACTCTAATTATTTACGATTATGGCACATAATTTTTATATAATCATTTAATATTATTAGTAAATGAAATAAAAAAATCAATAATTTTATAGACATTTTATAGTAATATATATATATTAAAATGTAATTAATTTTGTGATTAATTAATTGATAAATGTATATAATATCAATATTAAAGATAAAAGAGTAAAAGAAAAACTAAAGGTGATATATATATTAAATTCATAATTTTATTTTTTTTATATTATTATTCAAGATCACATGTTAGAATTTATTCTTATATTCTTCATAATTCCATACTTGATTCATTTTTTAAGTTAACAATTTTTTTTGTCAACAATATCAAACAATAATAAATAAATAAAAAAATTAGCCCGCATGCTGAGCCAAAAAGGCCCAACTTTTACTTGGGCTACATTTTGACGGCCCAAAACCAGTTTTTTTTAGGGCCAATTTTTAAGTCTAATTGATACAATTCCAATAAGAATGCCATGAATTTTTTTGGGTAGTATCTATAAGGCAACTAAGGGTTGGATTGTGGGTTGAATTAGGATGGTTTCTGAAATGGAAAATATTGAAATATTGGAGGGAACTAATTGAAAATTAATACTAATCAAATATTTTGAACAGCCACATTAGCTCTATAAGAGAATGACAAGCTGTTCTGAGTTCCAAATACAACATATTTGTTTACGTTAATAATATTTCTGAATTTGCACTGAAAGGGTAGACGAGATTTGAAACGTGTTGGAGGGATACATCCAAGGAGTCGGTTAAAAATTTGTGCTTGATATAAATCTTAATAACATTAACTAATTCAGTTACCACTGGAATAATATTGTAAGTTTTTCCCAATTTACCCATCAGATTAAAACCAATTACTTACATAATGAGAAATTTTTTGCATTTAATTTATTCTATTGAAAAGTTAAATTTATGTATTGTTTGATTTATTCAAAAAAAAAAAATTTAATTTTTCAACTACTATCGCACCATCACTTTTATCTTATTAAGCAACTACAATTATTAATTTTGTTCAAGGAGCAGGTTGAGGAGTAAACACATGCTTTTGTGAGGGGCCTTTAATGCATAAAATGTTGATTTTTTGTTTAATCTTTTGCGTGTTTTAGTTGGTGTGATGGTTGAGATTAATCAGTTCGTCTAATCTAAAATCAAAACGATCGAATATAATGCCTAGAAATGGGAAAAATAATTAGTACTTCAAATTGTTTAGGCTTATTTTCGATGTGCACACGTGTCAACAAACATGAATTTATACCCACTAAAATCTTCCTAGCTAGAATGGAAATAAGTGTCTTTCTACACTTATCTGAAAAAATTATTCACAAGTCTTATTTTCGTAAAAGACAAAGGAACATGGTCACACCTCATTTATAAAATATAAATGAAATTGGGTCATACTCTTTCGGTTTTTTTTATAGATAATGCTAGCGGATAATTTTTTCGTATAAACTTAAAAATTTTCTAAAAATAATTAACATACTTTATATTTTCATTTCAAAATATAAAATTAATTATCTTTGTATTTTTATTTCAAAATATAAAATCACTTACATTTATGATATACAAATGGAAGTTACTGTACGTAATTTTAAAGCAGGAGAGGAGGCACCCTACGATGGTTTACTTAATGATAAAGTTAAAATGCTATATTTTAGTTATATTATCTTTTCACAACTTCACAACTATTAACTTATATCAAACCTACTCCACCCATGCTTATCACGTGTTTCTTTTCTTTCTCATACTTACTATCCCTATTTTCACTTTTATATTTTCTTATCCCTGTTTTTTTAGTAGTGTTTATAAATGGAGCAATAAAATAGACCATATAAGCTTATGAGCTACAACCAAATATTATTTTCTCTTTATTTCAGAAAAAATGTCTCATTTTGTAAAATTTACAAACATAAATAATATTTTTGCTCCATGTTTATCTTTAACAATAATAAATTATTAATTTAGTAGTAATGACATGATAATAAAATTATAGCACAAATTTGAGTACACGAATAAATATTATTTTCATATTTTATTTTCCCAACATCAATTTTATAAGTGTGCAATTATTATTTCAAAATGCTGGTTCAATTGTTAGGCCAATACTATATTACACTATTTCAATTGGTTTGGCATAACAACTATTTCATGATCTTGCTCACTCCGCACACTGTTTATGCACACACCCAACCATAACATTAACAATTTAACTGTGCACCTTCATGATAAACAAAGTAATTTGTTAACTTAGTTTTAGCTTTCTGGACTCTCGCTTATGATAAACAATATCTTTTTCTTTTTCTTTTTTGAAAGGGAATATTATTTTCATATTTTAATTTCCCAACATCGATTTTATTAGTGTGCAATTGTTAAATCAGAAAAGCTGGTTCAATTGTTAATACTAAATCACACTATTTCAATTGGTTTGGCATAACAATTATTTCATGATCTTTGCTCACTAGGCCACGGAATAGGCTGCGCACATTGGCCATGCACACACCTAACCATAACATTAACAATTTTACATGTGCATCTTCATGATAAGCAAAGGAATTCGTGAACTTAGTTTTAGCTTTCCGCATCTTCGTCTGCTCTTTCCCCAACAAAGAAATCCTAGCAACTTAATAACCCATCAAAATCACCATAAATGACACTATTCCAATAAAAATATCATGAGTTTTTGAAATTATTGAACTATTGGAGGGGATTAATTGAAAATTAAAACTAAAGAAAAAGTGCCAAGCAAGCTATGTTTGGAACCAGTTTGAGAACTTGTTCCAATTGCATGTCGATTAGAACATATTTGTTTATGTTAATTATTTTTTTAAATTTGAACTATTAGTTAAATTTGCGTTGATGCATTCACATTCAACTATCATCCTATCATTTTATCTTATTAGACAGCCCCCAACTTGATATGATAAACTTTTTTTGAAGGCACGTCACACGTCCTATAATTTTTAGGGGAACCTCCATGTATAAAAATTTAAATTTTTATTTAATCTTTCACGCTTTAGTGTATTCTTAAAATCAACACGACCAAACAGCATAATGCCTCAAAATAAATAAACAAAGGAAAAGAATTAGCGCTTCGAATTGTTGATGTTTTTTCTATGTGCATACATGTCTGCAAGCATAAAAGTACAGGTGTAATCAATGGTAAGGACCTACAAAATGAATATGATGTAAAATACCACATTTAGTCACCTAGGTCCGGACAGCTCCATTGCTTCAATGATGAATGAATATACCACATTTAATCACCTAGGTCCGGACAGCTCCATTGCTTCAATGATGAATGAATATTCTTCATTGCCACCGCTGTAATTCCTAGAGAAACTATAAGTCCTTCCCTCACACGTGATCATTCCAGCTTGCAATTCCTCCATAGGTGCTGGCTGTCTGGTGATACATTCAAGAACCTTCAAGACTTCCGACATTTTTGGCCGGAGATTAGGGTGTGATCGAGTACAAAGCAGAGCCACTTCCACAGTTTTTTCTAGCTCATCTGCACTGTAACAGCCCTTTAAATCCCTATCTACAAGCACTTCCAGCCTTTTCTCCTCGTACAAAGTTTTAACCTGCATAACATAAAGATGGTTGAATTTACAAACACTTTTTAAGTTTTTTCTCCTTAATATAGGGTACAATTAGAGCTAGAGTTAATTGGTCCTAAAAAAAATTTATTATTTTTTTAAAAAGTTATGAATAGTGCAACTTTCACAAATAAAAAGTGTTGTGTGTTGTTGGAATTCACCTACCCAATCAAGAATCATACCCTTCTGAACCTGACCATTACCAGCGTCTAATGCCTTTTGCCCTGTTATAAGTTCCAAAAGCAGTATGCCAAATCCAAAGACATCAGTTTTCTCAGAAGATTGTCCAGTCGAGAGATACTCGGGGGCAATGTGCCCAACAGTCCCTCGGACTGCAGTCGTGACATGTGAATCTCTGCGATCTAATAGTTTAGCAAGACCAAAATCCCCAACAACTGCTTCAAAACTTTCATCAAGCAAAATGTTTGCAGCTTTAACGTCTCTGTGGATTATTTTTGGATTACATTGCTCATGCAAGTAATAAAGTCCACGGGCTGCTCCACGGGCAATGTGCATGCGTTTGTTCCAGTCCAAAGATGGACTTTCTCGGCCAGTGTCTGCAGAGAGTGAAATCTTAATCGGGAGATAGCATAGAAGGGAAGAGCAAAAAATTCTTTTTATTTTATATACTTAAAATGAAACTATAGATGCAAAGTAGGAGTTAAATTTTATTTGAAAGTCTACCACATGAATAGTATGTTGGACAATCGTCAATTAATCTACTGATATCACCACTCCTACATTGGCTATAGTATCCATGAATTATTCATCTTACTGAATACATCCATATCAGATTTTAGAAAAATAAACCTTGTCATGATTTCTCGAAGGTCGAAGAAAAAGAAGTTTGTTTCTATACCACGCTAAATATGAAGACCATGTTATCTATGAATTATCATTACATGTAAGTATGAAAAAATCAATGTCGTAGTCTAACTATCCTAATTATTGCATAAAACTAGAGATTCCACACCCTGAAAAATCACAAGAAGAGCATGAAAAAACATACCTCTCAAGCGGTCAGCTACACTTCCATTTGGCATATAAGGATAAACAAGCAACCTCTCGTTCGATGTCAAACAAAATCCATATAAACGTAAGAGGTTCCTATGCAAAGCAAGGCTTATCATCTCAACTTCAGTTTGAAACTGCACTTCCCCGGAGTAAGTTGGATCTTTAAGCCTCTTGACTGCCACCACTGTCCCATTCGACAGATATCCTTTATAGACAACCCCAAATCCACCATGTCCTAGAATGTTTTTGGAATTAAAATTTCCGGTAGCAGTTTGCAATTCACGAAACGAAAACCTCTTTAGATGGCCAATATCAAACTCACAATCTTGCTGCACTGCACATGCAAATGATCAGAGTCTTCCAGTATCTATTGCAATTTACATGCTAAAAAAATTATTAGAGTAACATTCTAATCAGGCCATACCATATGATGCAGCTAGAAGACGAGAACGGTAGCAACGCACCCAACAAAAAAGCAGCATCACAGAAATCACAAATGTACAGCTTACACCTATAACAACGGAAACAGCCCAGCGATGATGACTGCTGATTTTCCTAAACGAACTCGTGGCTGCAGTAAAACAAATAATCTTTTAGCTGCAACACTAGGAGTTCTATTATAGTTGAATGCTTGAAAAGGGTGTATAGTTATTACCATTTACTGAATTTGAAACACCCATGCAAATCTGTGTAGATGGTGAAGAGCACAGAAAGTTGTTCCCAGCAATACTGCAATTTAACAAATCATGTATATCTCCAAATTACTGGAACAAGATTGTAGGTGAAAAGAATGAACTGCATGAGTAACAGAAGTCCCTAAAACAATCCTTTTTGGTGGTATGTGAAAGTGCTGAAGTGCAAATGCTTGCACACCAAGTGTGGTGGTTGAGGAGGCAGACATATGTAAAGCAAAGTGATGGCACTGAATGTGAGAAAGCTTCAGATTTAACCAGATAGACCTCAGCAGTGGTGTCGAAATTGGAGATGGAGTGTCTCAAAGAGAGTGAGACAGTGAGAATTGGAAGCAACAAGTTATTTGAAAGATGAAACATTAACTATGATCAAAATCAGTTTCTTGCTTGTCTATTAAGAACACAATATTCTAAATTTTAACTCTCTTTACTGAAAAATTATGCAAGAGACTTTAGTCATAAAGTTGTTATCAATACAAACAATTTTTCCCTTTAAGCTGCATATTCATTTGGAATATAAATATCTAATCAAGTCAGGTATTGAGGATAGAAGTTGCTTGAATCTCTCACATTTGGAATAATTGAAGAGGAATGATTACAATAAAAAAAATGCAGATAATATATAATTTCAACCTTCTAGAGATCAAATATACTACCTACTCACAGATTCACAATAAGCCTCATAGAATGCCTGAAGGTTCACAAAGCTACCATATGACGATGAGCTTGGATGTGATGTGGTTATTATAGCCATAAAATAAAATAAATAAACTCCTTTCTTTTTTTGGAGACAGGCTGAACTCTATCCTAAACTCAGATTAAAGAGTCAAAATAAAACTTCTAATATTGCAGTACATCTGGTAAAA
The DNA here is from genome assembly GCA_947179155.2 of Hedera helix. NCBI lineage: Eukaryota > Viridiplantae > Streptophyta > Magnoliopsida > Apiales > Araliaceae > Hedera > Hedera helix. The sequence goes on from OX359273.1 coordinate 40,310,712, forward strand.
AATATTCAGGACGAGCGAAATCCAGATATGCTACTCTGTTAAGGAAGAACAATTCTCCTTCTACAATCACTCACCTGAAGTCTTTAGCTAATATTTTTGGTGTGGAACCACTAAGGTTATTGAAGGATAGATCCCTACAAAACATTGTCAGAATAATTCTCAATGTCCATTTTTAAACCACCTCAAGAAGAAGATATATTTGACATGAAATGGAAGACATACAAGAATGAAAGACCTATATGGCTCGCCACTGGTGTAGGAATTTTTCCAGACAACTTGTTTCTGCTAAGCCTCCTGAAATTTTGTTGAGGCATGTGCTTAGAAAATAGAAACACAAACAACTAAAGCAAAACCAACATTACAAGGATAGAGAAAACTGGAACTAAACTATTAAGGCACACTCACAAGTAACTCAGATGGCTCAAATATCCCAAGGAGCTTGGGATTTCACCAATAAACTGATTACCCGACAAGTCAAGAGTTCGTAGTTCCAAAAGCTTTCCAATGTCAACTGGGACAGGACCAGATAACTGATTATTCTGCAATAACCTATAAAAATTGCAGCAGAACTCGAAATTGTTAACTGATCAATGCCAAGAGGCAGTTTGTAAGACACCATTTTTTAAAATCATAACCACCTTATGTTAAGTAAGCATATAAGAGAGGAGTTTCTTCAACTTTGTGTACTTTCTAAAACAGTAACAATTTTAAAACATTTGTTGTTCTTCCCAGCAAATATAATTCCTGCATACAGAATTTTCTAATTATCTGCAACTAATACTTGTGGCATCCAAATCACTCACATTGATTGTTGAACAATACACCACATTATGAATTAACATCAGTTCCAAAATAAATATCAAAGTAAATAAGAACAAGATTTTGAAGAGCATTCAGTTGGTAAAATTTAAGTAGTATGCATAGCTAATGAAAATATGCAAAACTTCAGTAAATAAACTCACATGGTCTGAAGGTGACTCAGATTTCCAATACTTGGTGAAAGTGTACCAGACAATCCAGTACTAGCCATTTCTCTGCAGAAAATTTACCCCCAAAATATTACTAAAAGATAAAACCATAAAAACCCTGATAATATTCACAGCAGCATCTGACCTACAAAAGATCAAAACCAAATTCCTTCAAACTAAAAAACTGACGACTCACAGAGAAACTACAAATCCCTCTGAAGAGCAGCCAACCAAGTTCCAAGTGCAAGGATCAACAGAATTGATATCCCATCCATCAAGCACATGGTATTCATCTCTCATTTTATTCTTCACAGACATCAATGCAGCCACTGAACAAATTAACTCAAGAACAAATACAAATATTTAATTACTTAAATTTTAAAGAAAATATGTAGCAATTGGCAAATATAGCAATTGAGGCCTGAAACTCACCTTCATAGTTAACCCCCTTTGGAGAGAGAAGACTATCTGAAGCTAAAGCAACAGCTACCCATAAAAGAAAAAGCATCCCAAAAATCACCTTTATATTTCGCATCGGACCATAAAAAGCAACAATCAGACACATCCAGACAGAAAAGCTGCTTCCTTTTTGGTCCTGACAGAAAATTATCCTCCAAATTCAAATGGGGTTAAAGGGGGCCTGTCAAACTATGCAAAAATCGCATCTTTTAATCTTTCATCATCTTGAATTCTTGATAGTTGAAAGAAGTAGACATTTTTATTTGGGGAAAAACTCTAAAATCCTCTTGCAGTGCAAGTTGCAGCCTACAAATGTATATTGTATTAGAGCTGGTTAATGGATTTCGCGACTTTCTTTGAAAAATAAAATAAAATTTGGAATCTACGCATTGGGCAGCTAAAAATGTTTATAAAAGAATGGGGGGAAATGTAGTAAGAAAATTGGGGAAGTTTGAATGGAATAGCGGGAATTTATGGAGATTTGGAAAAATGACAGAGATTGTCCCCTTGTCTTACATTAAGAGGCTTGATATCATGAATCGGTTTGTTGTGGATGTGATTAGATTTGAGTTTGTTGCTGGGTCCCACTAAATGGACGGTCCAGAAAAATTGATTAATCGGGTCAATTTAGTCGACAATGTAGCTTCTATGGATTCATTGCTACTAAAGTTTAGGGTCCCCACGTACCTAAAAGTGCTCGTTCTTTGGCGCGAAAATCAGTGTTGCCGGGGATGGCGGTGTTGACTTTGGGGGCAAAGTGGCGAATGTTGACCAAGTGGAACGATGTCGTGTTATATTATCAATGGGCCTGACAAGTGGAGTGTTCATAGGCAGGTTAGGGTCTGTTTGCCAATGTGAAAACATATTCATGAACTAAAACTTTTGAGAAAAATTGAATTAACTTGTTCGTATTAGAGGATAAGTTATAAGTTTTGAATAATGTTCATTGTTGAACTGAACAGTCCTCAAAGCAAGACTAAATTCGTTTCCAAACAATCTTAAAGGCACACTTCTCGTATCGGTATGATGTATTCACAGAAATTCTATAAATATCAACCTTAAGGTTCGAACTCAAAAAATAAATCTCCTTAACTACCAAAACAACCCCTTGGGTTGTCGCATTGATTATTCAGTTTATTCTTCAGATTTAGATGAGAAATTGTTAAAACAATAAAGAGCTAAATTAACCTGTCAATGAAGTCTTTACATGATGTCTTACGGTATTATTAAAAAAGTCAAAAACGGTAACACCCCTTACAGGATTGTGATATTAACCATTGTACCGAGAGAACAAGGTCTCAAGACTCAATTTTCACCAGTATTGTTTGAATTTATGAGAATTTTTCCCACCTTATTCATGAGACTTGTAATTTCACATCAAAACTAATGGTAAGTTTAAATCGAAATAATGGAATTGTTGAAGAAATAAAATTGAGAGAATAAAATAAAATGATTCATTTCATTCATAAATAAAATTCACAAATTAGACATATATAAAAATAGTTCATTCCATTTTAATAAAATAACGAAACACAATTTTTTTTCATATCATAATATTAAGTCATTCAATTCACACTTTAATTCCTACGATCTAAACATAACATAAGATTTCATTTATACAATCCAATCGTAATATAAGATTTACTATTATAACAAACAACAGCTAATCAATATATATACGGGAAACCAAAAATTGTATAGATTTATACTCTAATAGATACAAACTAGAGCAACAACAGTTTGGAGCACAAACTACTGACATTCTTTTGCAAAAAAACAGGAGTCCAACGATAACAAAACATACGTAAATCAAAAATCAACAACCAAAGCCCCCAACTCACTCTTTGTACCGACTGTTCTTTCCAACTATTTTTTTCGGGGCAATTCCAGCTATCGAAACACTACTAATTTTTCACTTATGCAAAAGGCTTTCTAATCAGTACAACCAAACATATACAGAAGGAAGTACTCTTTTACTTTTGTTCTTTCTTGGCGGCAACGGTGTTCGTTGAGAGATGTTAGGTGGAAAAAATAACTGAAAAGCATCACATAAAAGGCAGGCGGCCATTCGGCTGCAGTAGTCTGTACTTGTCCTCGTAGACCAAGAAATGCTGTTCAAGCAGGCCACAAAGGGAGGTGATATAGATCCCTTTCTGTTTAAGGTATCAACAAGCTGAACTATATTGACCATCCTCCAATACACTTTTATGTCCCTGTGGGATGCAAAAACAGTAGACCCGTCTGCCGCTTCACGTGATCTGGTATCAGCCTATTAACAAGATCTGGAGATGCTCCAGACAACTGTAATCATAAAAATCTCAATAACTTTTCAACCAGCAGTGTTTCTTATAAAAAATAAACAATCTAGCCCCCTATATACGCATCTAAAAATGTCAAGTTTTATAAAAACAAACTTGATACAGCAAGCCTTCACAACCATATTCCAATAATCTATAAGTGATGGTTCGCAATATAGAAACCCTTTGTATAATCAACATGAAACATGAACAAAAATCTGTCAAGGATGCAGTGCCCACATATGTATGATAATAATCATGATCACAACTTCAATGCCAAAATTACTTCCCATAAATGGGGCATGGATAGTTAGGTCCCAGTCCACAATTACAGAGATGGAAATGATTCAAGAGGTTGGACAATAAATCTATACCGAGCATTCAGGTATGAAGATGCAGGGATCTTTCTAAAGTATCTGAACACTTGGGTACAATATTAAGTTCAGTGTTAACAGGATTAATGACAATTTGTTCATATTTTATGTTTGGAATATATGAGCCCTGCCAGTCATAATCATCTTTCACTACTTTCCGGGTGTTGATAGAAAAATTAGTCTCTCTACAATTTCAACCAATACATAATGAAAGTATTGATTTTCTTGTAAAGCATTATTTGGACACAAGTAAACACTAAGTATGTAATTTGAAACTATGGATCTGTTCGAGCAAACAAAAGAAGAAAATACTTTAGGCATCATGTTGTATCCTTCTGAGTTCTGTCCCAAATAAGAATTTCAGTTTTAAATGTATTAAAATGTATATCTACAATAATCCGAAGACAAACCTCTTGTTTAAAGTTGAAAAGCGGTGGTAATGGACGACCATTTGGCAAGCGAGCATTGGGCTCTCGGAGCTCATCAAAGAAAGGATGTGCACATGCTTCTAACTGCAATAAGAATAACCCTAGTCAAAAATAGCAGAGCCAAATACAAGTTTGTCCCAAGAAAGAGGCAAAGAAAATAAATCCTTTTGGCTCCACTCAAACTTCAGGACAAATCAGAGACAAACAGTTACATGGAAAGAAATGGTTCAGCTGCACAATTATTATGCACTTAAGACATGAATGAACATCATATCTATCAAAAATTTATAAGAAAGAAAAGCAGAATGAAACTCACAGCACTGCAGCGAAGACTTGGTGAGTATTGCAGGAGCCGGGAAGCGAGATCAATTGCTTCTGGAGGCATTTGTTTGTGGAAAACCTGAAACCAATAAGCTAAGAAAATCAACAACTACACAATTCTACCGACACAAAACAAAAACAAAAATTGATACATGAACAATTTAGCAGATCTGTCGTACATAGAGCTGAATAGCTGAATAATTGATGCAAGTCCAGAAAAGTTTAAGGAGTATAAACTTAAAAGACGTAGAAATTAGAATATTGCCCTGACTACAAGATTAAGTTAACGTAGGCCCTTTTATTGTCGAAGCTTTAGACTTACTAGAGAGTCTACAACTATAGTTGTTTTGAATTTAGTTTGCTTTTCTTTTTCTTTTCCCCTTTTTACCTTTTAGCTAAGTACTTAAAATTTAGTATGCTACTTGCCAGTTTTATACAAAAGTATGTTACAAAGGGAGGGGAGAGAATGTTATTCTCTAAGCCTATAATCAACATTAGTCAAGTCTTCTGGATGATGAGAAACCAACGACCTTTGGCTCTTTGAGTAATCTGGACAATGAGAAGCATACCTTGTGCCATGGGTGTGCCTTGATCTGGGGAAACCTAAAATCGGTATAATTTGGATTCATACAGCGAATTTCTTCCCGAGTTGGTGTGCCAAGAACCTGAAAGATAAAACATAAGAAACTATAACTTGAAAGATACCTAAAATATTTTAGTTTCAATTGTCACACCTTGATAATCTCTACCAGCTGGCCCACAGCATTTTCTCCAGGAAACAATGGCTAGAAAAGTTTTGGAATGATGAGAGTCAGAAAAGCATTTAAAAAAAAGAAACCAAAAATATGAGAACATTGACAAAGTGCAGAAACTAAGAAGGGCTGCCAACCTGGCCTAGAAGAAGCTCAGCCAAAACGCAACCAGCTGACCATATATCAATTGAAGTTGTATATTCTGTTGCACCAAATATGAGTTCTGGAGCACGATAAAACCGTGAACAAATGTAGGAAATATTTGCTTCACCCTTCACCTGAAAAGTAACTTATGTTGAGAATATGAAAAGAACAACAATTGCAAGATCACATCTGACTTGGAAAGATCAGCAAAGAACCTTTCTACGGGTTATTCTCCAAGCAGTTCATATATTCAAAGTAGTTGGTGCACAAATCCACAGTGCAGAAACTCAATAGAAGATAACATGGACATAGTAACATACGTCTCTTAGATACACCAAAATGTCTATTTTAGTATTCTAAAGTTTTAATTTGATTCTTTTTTGATACCTGTATGAGATAAGCATGTCCTAAGTCCTAACACAAAACCCACAGAGTACCACCCTTATCACGATGCAACTACTTCACAAAAGATGACACATTCTATACTAGTTCTCATTTTAGTATTGATTTTGACTTGGACTATTTTTCCGTTGTGCCCGAATCGATGAAGCCTGTTCCAGCATGAAGCTAAGAGTTTATCAAACTTATCTTGTCCATGTCTGCAATTTAATTCACATAAGAAGGTGAACTTTTTGCAACTCATTACTGCTCCCATAAAGATGACCAACTCCTTAATATGCATCAAATATCAACAAATTTACAGATGACATGAATTTACTCATTGAACGTGAATAAGTGCAAGAATGATATAATTTTCAGCGTTGTGCAAGCTAATGATGATAAGCAAACAGTTTAAACACAATAAATTGCACACATATCATAAATGAATCTAATATTCTTGCAAGAATTTAATTAGTCACCAAAAAGCCACTGATTAGGTACTAAAATGAAAAGAAGTCGGACATACTAGCATTTTTGCACTTCCAAAATCGCAAATTTTGACCTGGTGCGAAAGGGGATCAACCTGTGGAAAAGCCAAAAGTGAAATTAACGAAACAGCTACAACTTTTAATCCCAACAGTTGGAAAGATGCATACTAGAACGTTCTGAGGCTTCAAGTCCCTATGACATACTCCAGGAACAGCATGCATATATGCCAGCCCCCTGAAAATCTGTAAAATAATCCCCAGTTAAGATCGGTATGATAAACAGAGACAATAATGAAACCAAAGATGGGAGCACTACACACACCTGATACGTGTAAAGTTTCACATATATGAGCGGCATTCTCTGGTTTGCATTGCTATAGTGCTTCAGAACCCAATACATGGACTCAGGCACATATTCCATTACTAAGTTCAGAAACAGCTCATTGTTGCTGGTAGTTGAAAAGAAACAATGCTTAAGACCAACTACATTCGGATGATCCATTGTGCGCATTAACTGCAGTTCACGATTCTTGTATCTTCTGTCTTGCAAAACCTTCTTTATAGCCATGGTTTCTCCAGTTTCCAGGCATTTTGCCTAGAGCGAACACATCAATCAAAGAAAGTTAAATAAAATCTCCTCACTATAGAAATATAGCTTCTATAGGAACAGCAACAAAATCAGAATTATTAGCATACCTGAAAAACAATTCCAAAGGATCCAGTCCCCACAACACGCTCTGCCATGTAACTAACGGTCTACATGAAGAATCACAGTGCAAGTTAACAATGTAAAATAAACTTGACTTCCAAAGTCCAGAAAATTTAGTCACAAAGCATCTACAATCTTTTAAATTAATACTTACTAAGCAAGTAAAAATTTACTTATGGTTTGGATGATGTTGCGTAATGATAAGGGAAATAAAAAGGACAAAAAAAGAATAAACACCATCTGATAACACCTAGCTGTCGCCTAGATTGATCCAAGTAAGGATGCGAGTGTGGTCATGAAAAATCAATTAACTTCTTCAAGGAACAAAAATCTTTAAGTAACAAAGTTAACAAGTCAATTATGGTGCAGTACCTGTTTGGGTTCACCATTTTTGCCTCCAATGGTCGTGGATATGATGTGACCAGTGACGGCATCATTTCCATCAACAACAGGAGTAGACATCTCCTGCAACAAACATAAAATAAAGAAGTAAGAAAAGCATTTTGTAGATCATTCATATATGAAGAGTTGAAACTGAAAACATACAAACATCTCAAATTAGTCTGCAGCTACAAAATAATAGAATTTGAACCAACAGTAAGATATAAACCAAAGCTCCAATTATGAAATTAGAAAACAAAAATAAAAATCAGATTGTTAGAGAGAATATACTAAAAGAAAAAGCACCGACTAAACAAGAACAGATAAACATAAAATCAGAACCAGACCCACAACCATAAGAAGCAAACAGTGATGCAGGAAAAAAAATTGGTGACATTCAACAATTCAACACATCAAAAGGAAGAGAACCATGAAAGAGAAGACAATACAAACTTGAAGCATAATTAAATAAATCTACTTAGTATATGGTTTACCCAAATTCATAAAAGAACAGCTCTCAAAGATCTAACTAGACTTAGCTAAGATAAAGGCTAAATCTTTACATAGAGTGCAAGAATCCCAAAAACACAATAGATTACAAATACCAAAATAGATGACAAACAGACCTCAGCAAAGAAACCCTGATCCAATCCATACATAACAAAATTCTAAATCTTAAGATTTCGATGAAGGGTCCTGTTTCCAAGATCCATAAAGACGATTTCTTTTTCATTTCCAAGATTTTCTTGAGCATCGAAAGGGGAAAAAAACAAGAAACTAGATCAAGAACTATAAAGTTTCTTGGAAAATGTGTAGTTGATGTTACCTTATCGTCGGCCATGATGTCTCCGACGTGAAGTCGAGAAGAAAAAATTGTTCTTTTTTATTTTTCTTTTTATTTTTTCTTAAAATGGGGAGGAAAGACTTTCTTGTTCAGCTCATAATTGTCGGGCGGAGGAAGGATATGGAGACGGAGAAGGAGGCCCCATTTGCCAAACAACTCCCATGTGATTCCAGCTCTCCCTCTTTTGGTCTTTCTCTCTCTCTCTGTCTTTGTCGCTGTTCCTGAAGAGAGAGAGTACAATAATGCCCCGCTGTCTGAAATTGCAAAACTGACTTTTCCTTTTTTCAGCTCGAGTTTATAATTTTTTTTATTATATATATATATATATTTCTTTTTAGCTTATACTGTTATAATGCAGCATATCTAGAAATACATTTTAAATTTTCAATCCTAATAATTTAAAGGAAGCTTGAGGGACAGAGGGAGGAAACTAGAAAAAAAAAAAAAAAAAAAACTTACTTTTTTTATCTTTTTGAAACGTTTGTTAAGTTTTGACTTCTTATTGTTGATGAGTGAATTCAAATTTATAATTTTACACAATAAAATATAGGTATTTTTGATTAAATTATCTTACTTTTTATTTATTAAATTTAATTTTGATATATATACAAGAACCGTATTAAAATTAATAAAAATAATTTTGTCAAATATAAATATTTTATTAATGATGTATCATAATTATTGAGTTTAAATTTAATATAGTACATAAATTGTATTAACATTAATAAGATCATTTTGTCAAATAAAATATATTACAAAATTACCTTACGAATGATATTTTATAATTTTAAAAGTCTTACTATATAATATATATTGTAAATAAATTTATATCGAATTATAATTATAAAATATATTTATATATAAAATTATAATAAATAACTTTATTTTTTATTTTTTTTAATAAAAATTATCATTAATACTTATACACAACGCATCTGATAATTAAAAAGTTACTATAAACATTCACTGTGCATCTCTTTCGGCTATGGGTCTACTTCTTGCACAATGTTCGGTTTGGTTGAAAGGGTAATACAGGGAATTCATTGTTTGTTCGCGGAGTTTATAAAATTATTAGGTTTAGATTTAAAAAGAAAAACTAAAAGCATTTTTTTTCTAGCATGGAATTCCTCATATATACTTTGAGTAATTCTACGCTGACCGGCTTTTGGAACCGAGAGTTGTGACAGGTTTTATTTTTATTTTATTTTTATTTTTAAATATTTATAACATTTATTTTAATTTAAATATTTATAAAATTTAATAATTTAAGTATAATTTTAATGTATATAAATAGATGAGTTTTACACACTCTACAACTCTATTATTTATATGTATTTAAATTACTAAATTTTATAAATATTTTAAATATTTAAAAAAAAAAAAAAAAACCACTCACAACTCCCAGTTCTAAAAACCGATCACTTAAGAATTTCTAATATACTTTTCCTCCTTTCCTCGAATAAAGTTGATCAATAAAGAAAAAATAAATATATATATATATATATATATATATATATATATACACACGCACATTAAACATAATATTATTTTTGTCATTAAAAAATATATTTATATATTGATATTTATGTCACATAAATTTTTTTAATAATAAAAATTATATTATATTTAATTTATACGAACTTATATTTTTTCATAAAAAAATTCTCAAAAGTTATGGCCAACAACATAGTAAAGAGAAATGGAATTACTATTAAATTAGTATGACATCAAATTTGTTTTGTTTTCTGTTAACAAATTTACGCTGAGCATATTTCATTATGGGATTTGAAATTTGACTATATCCATAAATAAATATAGAATTTGAAAAATATTACTTGAACAATTTACCGGGTTATGTCGAAGGTATCAGATTTTTTTATTTTAAATAATGTCTTGAATGATGTCATATTAAATAAAATAAATAATATTTTATCAAAGTATAATGATAATCCATTTTTTGATATAATAGATTTATAATATAAAAAAATAATATTTTTACAAGATTTTCATTACATAAATAACAAAATAACTTATATTTATATAAATAAAATTTTATAAAAATATTAAATTTACCTGTAAAAATAATAATTCCATTTATATATCTAAGGTGATAGTAGTGAGCTGTAGCATGACATAAAACATCTAAAAGATTATTTTATTCTCTTTAATTATCCAGGTCCCTCACATAATAATACGTATACTCCAATCACAGAGTTGGACTCAAAATAATTAAAACCCCAAGCTGTACGGATGGTGGGGTATTTCATTACTTTTATTTTAAGATTATGACTACAGGTGTAATCGAGTAGCTTTGAGGTGTTTTCGCTACATCAATCAATATTAACGTAGAAATTACAAAATGCGATTGTATTAATAGAGTTGATTCACAATAATAATTTATATTAACATTTAATTAATACTAATACATAAAGTCATAAGAGACGATTCATACCAATAGAATTGATTCACACCAAGTTTCAATAAATTTTTGTAATCGACTTTTATATACGAATAATTACTCTCCAATTTAAATTATAAAATTAAAGAGTTATTCTTTTTCAAAAAATTTCTCCTAAAAAAACTCTTCTTTTTTCAATTAACTTGTATATAAATATATACGTATACGCATAGTATGAACGGTAAGAACAGTAAAAAAAAAGTATATATATGCATGTGAATTTTATTATTAGGACTATTTTGACGATTAAGCTTGTCACTCTTATTATCAAAATTATGTCACCGCACTACCTTCATAAACTACCATCGGATAATTATACTATTATTCTATGCAAAGCACTCATATTTTTTAATGTCTAGCACGGTAAGTGATTCACATTTTATTATTTTAGATTTTTTACACACATTGAGTCAATCAAGAGACAATTTTTTGTTTTGTGACATAAAATTTTTATTTTTGAATCTAATTTTATCAATACAAATATCATACTTGTATATATAAAATATTATCTCATTTGTTGTGATCTCATAAAAAAATGTCGCATTCTTTCTCCAGAAACCTTTCATTTTCAGTCTCCCTCAAATTAATAATATCTGTTTTCATGCTATCAATTGGACATACCGACAATTCTATAAACTATAATTTATTAATTTATCATGGAATTAATGAAATAAAAATATGACATTTTATTAAAATTAAATTAAATGTCATAATCCGAACATTACATGTTTATACTTTATACATCGACGGAAGCATAATTCCTACTACTATATATATATATATATATAACTTTGTTGTTGCTTTTTTTGGCCATAAATATATAAAACTTTGTTGTAAAGTACTGGATTCAAATTTAAGAACTTATGCGAAATTAATTAATGTGTGCTATTTATATTCCTAACCTTGAGCAGGTTTCACTGTCCTTCAATCCGTTAAATATGCAGGAAACTACAAATCATTTATATATAGGGGGATATGACAGATGTCTTCAGGAAATTGCTACGGCATAAGCAGTTATTAAGCTACAACAATAAATATTTTAATCTTGGCAAAAAGCATATTTATTAGCCAATTGACTTGTTTAACCTTTTACATTTGAGCACTGAACTCTCTATTTATTGTATTGAAACCTTGTATTTTTAGAAAACATTTTCACTGTTTCTGTTGAGAATTGCCAAGAGAAGCTCATAAAATGCTGAAATGGACAGAAAAATAAAAACTTGAAAACCATGGAAATTAGCAATTATAGAATTGATCAATTAAAATGTTTAGAAGGAGAACGAGGAGGAGGAAGAAACGTTACTGCATGCTGCAGTGTGCATTCTGTGTTGGTGTTATATGTACATTATAATCTTCTGCATGTAGTAAGATACTCGGTCCTTTTCACCAAATAGCCGAATTTATAATAAATAAATTAAAATAACTCCACAAATAGAGTTAATTTTTTGTTGATAGTAATATAAAATGACACAATCTCAAATTTATCTGCGTAATTTATTTGCACGTAACCGCTACTAAACTAATAACTTGTTATTTTTAAGGATAAACATGGGACAAAAATACATTATTAATATTTGTAAATTTTATAAATAAAACTTTTTTTATGGAATTGATCTGGGAGTATCTATTAACGCAGCCGTCAAAATAAGGAAAAACAGAACAATGAATATTTGAATGAATGAGAAGAACTGAACTTTTTATTTATCTGTGGTGCATTTCATATGACAGCAAGATAGCCTTTTATATAGGCATTAGAATCAAAGATAAGCGTAACAACACGATAAGGTTGATTCAAAAATTAAAAACTAAACTAATTTAATTCTATCCTTCAAGATAGAAGGATTTTATTCAAAACTAACTAACAGCTGAAAACTAGGAATAAAAAATCTGGTGGAGTTTGAATTAACATCCAACATGTCCTCCCTTAATTCGAACGACCACAACATCCAAGTAAGCTCCTAAACTTGTAGAATTTTTCTATGGTCAAGGCTTTTGTGAGCACATATGTATTTTGGTACTTTGTGCTGTAAAATTCTAGTTTTACTTCACCTTTTTGCTACAAGCTCTTTGATGTAGTGATGACGAAACTCAATATGCTTAGTTCTTCCGTGAAAAACTGGATTTCGAGTCATCGCAATGCTGGACTTGTTATCACATAATATAGTTGTTGGCCTCTCTTGCTTCTCCTTTAAATCAAATAATATCATCCTCATCCACGCAACATGATATGCGACTTTTGTAGCAGCTATATATTCAGCTTCTAAACTAGATAAAGCAACTAAGTGTTGCTTATTTGTTGCCCAAGATATCGTTCCAAAACCAAGATCAAGAGCAAATCCGAAAGTACTTTTACGAGCATCCGCACAACCTGCCGCTATCAGTATAGGCGATTAACTTAAAATTAACAAAATGATGATACTTGATCCCATAGTTAATTGTGTCACGAACATATCTCAAACCTCTTTTTGCTACACCATAATGAACTTTGTTTGGATTATGCATAAAGCAAGACAACAAACTAATAGCGAACATGATATCTGACCTTGAGTGAGTGAGATAAATCAGGTTTCCGACTAAACTTCGATACTCTTTCAAATCACATCTTTTAGCTCCATCATCTAACACCAGTTTTTCATTGGTGTTCATTGGGGTTTTTGCAGGATTTCAACTTGACATTTTAAATTTCTTTAACAGATCAATAGCATATTTTTCTTAACACAAGAAAATTCCATGAGAATCCTGAACAATCTCCATACCCAAGAAGTAATGTAATAGGCCCAAATCTGTCATCTCAATCTTAGACATCATGCTTTTATTAAATTTTTCAATCAATTTTTGTGAGTTAACAGTATATATCATATTATTAACATAAAGACAAATAATCAAGAAATCAGTACCTTAAGTTTTCACATACAAGGTTGGCTCACTCTCACTTTTCTAGAAGTTGTGCTGGATAAAATACTTGTCAATCTTCTCGTACCAAGCTCTAGGAGCTTGTTTGAGTCCATAAAAACAGAACAATGAATATTTAAAGGAAGGAGAAGAACTGAACTTTTTATTTATCTGCGGTGCATCTTATATGACAGCATGCAAGATGGCCTTTATATAGGCATTAGAATCAAAGATAAGCCTAACAACATGATAAGACTGATTCAAAAATTAAAAACTAAACTAATTTAATTCAATCCTTCAAAACAGAAGGATTTTATTCAAACTAACTAACAGCTTAAAACTAGAAACATAAAATTTAGTGGAGTTTGAATTAACATCCAACATACCCTCCTTTAATTCAAATGGCCGTAACATCCAAGTAAGCTCCAGAACATAGAGACAAACTGTGACGCCCCCAAATCTGGGCCCACACAGCCCAAACTTGAGTCGTCAAAATACTACAACAAAATTATTACAACAAAGCACAACGTACAACAATACAGTGTATAATAATACACAACTAAGTCTTCACTATTATTGCCACACTATTTTACAAAACGTGAAGACTATGATAACTATTCCTCGAACCCTCACTCCATTCCCCGGCTAGACCCTGTTATGTTTTCATCTCCTGTTGAAAAACAATGGAACAAAAGAAAGGGTGAGCTCAAATAGCCCAGTAAAGAATATCATGACTAAGATAATGACGAATAAATTATCATTAGTCTTCAACAGTTGAGTTCTTGATAGAATACAATAGACTACAAGGTTTATATCAAAAACTGCAGTTAAATTCTTAAACAACGTTCAGATCAATAATAGCTGCGGAATGAGTAATCTATTAGAAGAATAATGCAGACTATAATGTCCACTCGGTTCTCTTTTTAGGAAAAACATCATCAACTTTTATCATCTGAAATATCATTAGTCAAGATAATACAAATTCACAGTTCCTGATCATAATCATGCACATCAACAGTTCATCTTTGTACTACGGGCCAAAGATATTCAATATAGCACCAACGGTCATGATTATACCAGATTCAGCCTTTGGTCATAATCATACCAAACAACAGTTCATCTTTGCACTACGGGCCAAAGAGAACATTCACCACGTGCCATAAAAGACACCGAACAGATGTATCGCCTTTAACCTATTATATCGCCTTTAACCTATCATCTGTTCAACAAATATATCACATCTGTGCCCCCGGCCACAGATATTCACAACAGCTTGATTTTTGGATGATTAGAATGATATAAATGATGAACAGAAGAAATAGGATAACAATAAGTATCGGAAGTTTACTTTGTACAGATTCAAATAATGTCCAAATTGTCAACATGATGTGGAGTGAAATTTAAAAATGATATTCAAGATCCACAGTTCAGAATAACGGTTACAATTCAATAGAAAGGTTCACGTAAATAGGAAGGTTCAGTTGAAATAATGAAGTTCAATTATTATGGAACATATAATATTTTCAGGAATTATAGAAGTAATAGTTCCATAATAAATTTCGATTTAGGAGTATGAAAGAAAATAATATCCCTTACCGTAGCAGGTTTGATTAACAAAAGGTGAAGGAAATTAATACAAAGGGTTATTCACCAACAGGCGGCAATCCGCTCCGTAAGGTTATTCCCACAATTTAATAGAATTTGAGTACAAAGAGTTATTCACCAAACAGGCGGCAATCCGCTCCGTAAGGTTATTCCCACAATTTAATAGAATTTGAGTACAAAGAGTTATTCACCAACAGGCGGCAATCCGCTCCGTAAGGTTATTCCCACAATTTAATACATGGAAATAAAAGGCACGTCTTATGAGTAAGGAAGAAACAATATTATTATCGAGAATCAAATAATGATAATCCCTTACCATAGTATGTTTGAATAATGGAAGATGAAAAAGATGGTATTCCTTACCTCAACACGTGACTGGATATTGATTTAAATGAGGTTGATTAACTTGAACAGTATACGTATACTTATAGATCTTCACAAATACTCAAGATGACTTAAGCACACTTAGAGAGAACTTTCACAAGAAGTATTTAGAGAGAGAAAGAAAGAACAAGTAAGGAAGTTTATGAAAAATCCTTAAGTTAAGGCTTCTATTTATAGCCAAAAATCTTATCATTCATTTAATCTAAACCATTCATTTAAAGATCACCTTTTAATCTACACCATCCATTTCAAATATTATATTATCTTTAATCTACACCATTCATTTCATATCACCTAATAATCACCTAACTTTATATTATAAACAAATCAATTTAATTATTCAACAATAATTCACACTTTAATCTACACCATTCATTTCATATCACCTAATAATTACCTAACTTTATATTATAAACAAATCAATTCAATTATTCAACAATAATTCACACTTTAATCTACACCATTCATTTCATATCACCTAATAATCACCTAACTTTATATTATAAACAAATAACTTTATCAATTCAATTATTATGACTAATTGTTATAAATACAGTATAGTTAGCTCTTAGATATCAAGTCAATAAATTAATGAAATACAACTGTTTAAATAACATCATAATAGAGATAACAATAATGTAAAATAAAGCATACGTTACTGTGTAATGACAATTATTGATTCAATAATGTGAATTACTGTGCATATGTTACTGTGACAATTATTAGGTTCAATAATTTTAAAAACAGTGCAACAACAATTATTGAATTGATAATATAAAATATTATGCAGTGACAATTATCGATGAAATGATGCATAACAGTTACGGTGTCAATTATCAGACCAATAATATGAGACACTATGCAATACCGTGTGTTACTGTAGAGTACCGTGTGCTACAGAAAATAACATAAACTACCGTATGCTACTATTCTTTTATCACCGGTATTTTAACAGTTCCGTTGACTATTTTTATTTAAAAAGGTTACTTCTGTCGTTTTCTATATCCGACAAATATTCCGTTGTGGGGTCCACCAATAATTTATTATTTCGGCGCCGTCGTACGGCACGAATATTCCCCGACCAAACGAATATTCCCCGACAAAGCGAATATTGTCCGACAAAATAAAATTTGCACATAACATCCTTAACTTTCAATTTTGTTAATTTAACCACTTACTGTTTCAAAAAAAATATATATGAAGAAAAATTAAATTTTGTATTTCATAAAATTCGGGGTCTTACACAAACAATCAAGAAATCAGTATCTTAAGTTTTCACATACAAGGTCGGTTCACTCTCACTTTTCTTGAAGTTGTGCTGGATAAAATACTTGTCAATCTTCCCGCAACAAGCTCTATAAGCTTGTTTGAGTCCATAAAGAGCTTTCTGCAATTCGTAGACTTTGTTTTTCATCCCTTTGACTTCAAAGCCTTTCGGTTGCTCAACATATACGTCTTCTTCTAACTCTCCATTAAGAAATGCCGACTTCACATCAAATTGATAAACTTGTCATTTCTTCTGCGCTGCTAATACAAGGACAGTCCTAATGGTGTCGATCATTGCTACAAGAGAAAGTGTTTCAAAATAATTGATTTCAAGTATTTGCGAATATCACTTTATTACTAATCATGCTTTGTGCCTTTGAAGTGTACTATCATAATTAAACTTGCATTTACAAATCCACTTCAGTCCAATAGTTTCCTTTCCTTTAGGCAAATTGACTAGGTTTCATGTATTATTTCTTTCAGCGGCATTAATTTCCTCTTTCATTGCATCCTTCCATTCAACACATTCCTTTGCTTCTTCAAATGAAACCGGTTCAAATGTTGCAAAAGCAAAATCACAAGATTGATATATGTCCGCAAGACTTCGTAAATTCTTTAGTGGCGACTCTGACTCTTCTTCAAGAGTTATTGGTTCTTTAAAAGACTCTTTTTTCCCTATCACCTTTGACATCTTATAAAATTCTTTAGTATCTCTTTCCCAATTCCAATAATCATTTTCATTAAAAACAATATCACGACTAATAAGTAATTGATCGTTAGAAGGATCATAAAGTCTATAACCTTTGTCTTCTCACTATAACCAATAAAGATACATTTTTTACTTTTATCATCTAACTTCCTTCTTTTTTGATATGGAATGTGAGCATAAGCTATAGAACCAAATACCGTTAGGTGATTTACATTTGGCATTCTCCCATGCTAAGCTTCATAAGGAGTTTTCCCTTGAACAACCTTTGTAGGAAACCGATTTATTAAATACACTGCAGTTGACACTACTTCAGCCCAAAACTTCTTGGATAGTCTTCTTTCTTTCAATATACATCTCGCCGCTTTAATTATGCTTATATTCTTCCGTTCGGCAACCCCATTTTGCTGCGGTGTATAGTTTGCAGTAAATTCTCTTTGAATTTTTGCACTTTTACAAAAAAAGAAGAACTCTTTATATATGAATTCACTACCACGATCTATTCGCTGTGTTTTCAAAGAATGTCCGCATTGTTTCTCAGCATATGCTTTGAATTCCAAGAATCTTGAAAATGCTTCAGATTTTTGTTTGAGAAAATAAACACATTAGTCGAAAAGTCATTAATAAATAACAAACAATACTTGTTTCTAGATAACAACGTTGTATGCATAGGGCCATATAAATCAGCATGCACTGGCGTCAATGGTGATTTTGCTCTCTAAGACTTCCCCATTTAAAACAGAACACGATATTGTTTACCATAAACACAAGATTCACATACTTCCTGCTCTTTAACTATTGCAGGCAGCCCATTCACCATTGTCTTTCTATGCATCAAACTTTGACCATCAAAATTCAAATGCCCATATCTTTTGTGCCATAGCCACGAGTCATCAATAACATTAAATGCATTATAATTAAGCTTAGAAAATTGAAGGGGAAACATCTTATTTTCAATCATTTTCACAGACAGTAACAATTTCTTATCTTCCTTATAGTAAATCATGTAACAATCATCATCAAAAACAATATAGTATCCTTTCTTAAGTAATTGACACCCACACTAATAAGATTTTGACCCAATCATGGAACATACATTACAACTGAGATAAGTTTCTTACCAAATTTGGTATCAATAGAGACAACTCATTCTTCATAAACCTGAACATACCCATTATTCCCCAAGCTAACCTGAGACTTTACGAATTTATCAATTTTAACAAAGATAGACTTATCACTAGACATGTGATTACCGCAGCTACTATCAAAGATATCAAACATGCTTTATAGTTTCAATTAAACAACAAAGAAATAAAGACTCCTCATTATTATCACATTTTTCTTCATGAAACTTTGCTTCATTTTTCTTGTTATACCAACAATTATCTTGAGTATGTCCATATTTTCCATAAATAGAGTAAATAGGAATATTTGGATCCTTATTTTTATACCAACAATCTTTCTCAATATGACCCTTTTTATTGCAATTATAACTGGTGGGAAGTTCATAATTACCTGAGTTGTGTTTATCACCATTGCGACCGTTGAAGTGTTTATGAGCACTAGCTTTGTTAAAGTGTTTACTACTATTCCTGCTCCAGTTTTTGTCACCATTACCACTATTACCTCTGCTGCAATTTTTCTGAGTTTGGTTTTAACTCTTTTCTCCACCTCGAGCACCTTCACGTTTATCTTTTGAATGATTTTTCCATCCATGGGAATGTGAGCTCGCACTTGCCTTCAAGTCAATCTTTGACTGGAAAACTTGGTCAACTTGATTTTCAACAACCCTGCTCAATCTTTCCTCATGTGTTTTCATTGAACCAATTAATTAAGTAAACGACAAAGTAGACAAATCTTTTGATTCCTCAATTGTAGCCACAACAAAATTATACTTTGGAGTTAAAACTCTTCAAAACTTTTTCAACAATCTTTTGATCAGACATGTTTTCACCAAGAGACTTTGCTTGATTAACAATGAAGTAATTCTTATGGAAAACTCATGTATTGTCTCAGAACTTTTTATCAACAACGTTTCAAAGTCTCGACGAAGAGTTTGCAATTTAAGAGTTATTACCTTATTTGAACCTTCATATTCATTTCGCAACAACTGTCCTGCACCCATGATGCTAGGAAATATTGTATCATCCAACCCTTGTTGTATATAAAACAATGTTTTTACATCTTTCTTGTTATTTTCTTTCATCTCTTTCATTTTCTTATCATCTCTTCATTGCGAGTACTTGCACTCCATTCAAATAAGCTTTCAGGGAATCTCCCAGCAGGACTGTGCAACAATCTCCCTTTGCTTGCAGAGCTTCGCCTTCACCGTAATGAGTTAACAGGCCAAATCCCTTCCAGTTTAGGCAGATACAGAGAGCTTTAGATATTATCCTTAGGTCTCAACAAATTCACAGGGATTATTCCAAGTGAAATAGGAAACTTAACCAGGCTAGAGGACTTGCTTCTCAGAGTTATCAACTTGACAGGTTCCAAGAACTCTTTTTTATTTTATTCTTTATTTGTAATTCCCAAAAGATTTTTAGTTCATATTCAGAAGATCTCCTCAGAAACAAGTCCATCAGGATAGTGTCACTGTTTGCTATTTATGAACATCTCCATACTTCACATATATAATAGCATCTATAGTCGAATCATTCATGCCTTACAAACTTGTGAAGGACAAGTGCTTGATTCCACTTACAAAGCCTTTTAATTTACATTTTATCAAAAATTTCCTATACATTAACTAATCTTTGCAAAAGGAACTCACATTGGTCTAGAGGAGTAGTTAGTTCCACCTATTTAATTGATTGCATCACTATACATCCTTTCGTATTCTAGGTTGTTTAGTTGAAGTTACTCTAAACAAAAAACAAATGTCTCTTCAAAAAAATACTCCCTCTGTCTTAAAATAAAAGTCTTTTATTGACTTTTGTGGTCAAATTAATTATTTTTAAAAGTAATAATTAAACATATATATTTAGATCTTTAAAGTAAACATTGAGATTAATACTAAATTGTATGTAGTTTATAATATTTATAGGATTTATATATATATAAATATATTAATTTAAAAAATAGTCAATTTGACCATAAAAATTAATAAATGACTTTCATCTTGAAACAAAGAGAGTAAGCTAAAAGTCAAATATTAGGCTTTCAATGTCGACAAAATCTAGGAGCTAAGTCATCTGGGTGGACAATGCTTGGATGAGCTAAATCATTCATTTGATATATTGTTATTGTTAGAGAATAATATCGCAATAAAAATATTAGGAAAAAAAAATTATAATAAAAAAATAATAAAAAAAATATAAAATTTACGTGATTTACTCCATTATTGAGCCAGTTCATGATCGTCCACAGATCAATCTTACTATATTTTAAAATTTTCTTACATCTTACAATTTTAAGTAATTTTACGATTACTTTCAAATTAAAGTTGAGACCACATTTCACCAAAAATACATATGAGAACAAGACATGTGTTGATTTTCCTTTTTCTTCGCTTTCGCCCCCGAGAAAAATAAATATCTGGCCCAAACAACTTTAATATATGGACTCACTCTCTCGTTTTCGTGGTGCTGTTCACAGCGGCTTATAGGTTGGCTTGTCAAGGTTATGTTTTTGAATGATTTACATTATTACATATCCCAACCAAATTTCTGTCACCTTTTTACATTATTGTTGTATAGAAATGCCTCATCAGCTTCTAGTAAAAAAAATAAATTGCCGAAAGACATTATAAGAAATTTCCACGTCATTCTGTAATGACTTATTAGCACTGTTTATACAACGGATATTTGATTCGTATACATGCAGCTTATTATTTGGATGTTTCACTCTTTGACTAATTAATTTACTCCTCCCTTTCTATTATATAAGACGTTTTAATATTTTTTTTTTAAAAATATAAGATATTTTATATATATTTAATAAAAAAAATTAATTATTTCTTATTTTATTATTAAAAATAGAGTAATTAAGTGATAGGAGGAGGAGCAAATAATTAGTACATGGATAGTAATAAAATTTTAAATTAATATTAATTACCTAATATTAATATTAATAATTTTTTTTAATATATATGATTATATCTTAAATAATTTATATAATAAAAAAAGGGAATAATATTTTAGGAGTAAATATACAAGAAAAATATGTCCATAATATTTGTAAACTTTGCCAGTTGAACACTTTTCGAGGAAAGGGAGAGAGTATCATAATGTGAGGGTATCGTTAAAAAAGTTTCAGTCAGATCCATAGACATTCTTCTATTTATGGTTGGTCTTTGATTTCTTTTAACTTTGAATCGGTCTGTTGCCCAGATCCATAGAATGTAAAAGGGCCTTCTCAAAATTTTCATCACATTATCGACTGGATCCAAACCTCAAATTTATTGTCACAAGTAGATAGGTTAACTTATAATAGAAAAAAATAATTAAAAGAATAAAAAACTTTTATACCTTTTTTTAGTGTTGCTATGACGACTCGTCAAATAAGCACGTTTGTCCCCTAAGTACGACCCGTGTTGCAACTTAGCCTAAGAATTTAATAATTATAGACGATGGCATTAAAACCACAATCACATTCGGTCAGCTGATAAATGGGTTAAATCATTTTTTTTATATTATACTGAATATTAATTTATATATATATATCATTTAATTAATTTTTTTTATAATCATATTATTGTACTGAATTTATTTTTATAAAATTTAATTTTTTCGTTCAAATCTATTAAAAGTTAACGGACTGTTGACGTGACATATCACGTCATATTTTTTATGCTAAATTAATGATGTGGTATATCACGTCAACAATCCGTTAACTTTTAATAAATT
Organism: Hedera helix; assembly: GCA_947179155.2. Lineage (NCBI taxonomy): Eukaryota > Viridiplantae > Streptophyta > Magnoliopsida > Apiales > Araliaceae > Hedera > Hedera helix. The sequence continues at coordinate 40,333,416 of OX359273.1, forward strand.
TTAATGAAAAAATTAATTTTTATAAAAAGAATCAGTATAATAATAAAATTGTAATAAAAATTAATTTAGTAATATATATGTAAATCCGTAATCAGTACAATTGAGAAAAAATAATTTAACCCACTGATAAGTTAGTCCTGGGAGTTGCGTCATGATACACCTCATTCAATTGGAAAAAGATATCTTACGATAAAAAAAAAACTTGTTGACTTGTTATATAAGTAAACCCATCGATAAATTACTAATATTTCTGTATATATTTATGTAATATGTCAGTTGTATTTGAATGTAACGTTTCTCGCAATATACAACGCAGTTCGTATTAATCTGAATCAGATGTTGAAAACCAGATTTATTATTATTATTTTTAATAATATGAAATATTCCAGTCGCAGTCGGACTAAATCTCTCTATTTCGGATTAGACTTTGTCCACAGGTTTCATCTTCAAATTTAAGACATCTGAATTTACGGCTCGTCTCGAAATCTTCCTTGAATCAAATTAGACAACTGTCCGATTAAAAATCAGAATTGACTTTTGAGGAGACCATATATAATACTAGTAGCCTACTACCTTGTATTACTGGTAATTTGAAAAGTAGTCCTTTCTTTTTCATCATTTTTGTGAGTTGGTCCTACATATTTATGTTGAAAGCGAAACAATAGGAGAGAAAAAAGCAATGGTATTTATTTATTGGACGGTCGGTTAAGGCTCCCATCGCTATATTCATCTCCTGCCAACTGGGATAGAATAAATGAGACACACTTCCCCCGCCATAGCGGAAATTTATGCACCCTACTTTGACATATCGTTAAGATATTTCCGGTCTTCGCCGTCACAATGGAAATTTATGTGGACTATTTTTTAAGGTTTTTTTTTAGATTTAAAATATTAGATTATGTTTATTTGTAAAAAATATATTTAGAATTTAACCATTTACGTTAATTTAATACTATTTTACACTATTTAATTATTTGATGATGGATTATTAATCCTTTAATGTTGGACTAATAGTTCTATAAAACCATTTAATAGTTTAAAATGAGGGGGACTATTAATTCCAAATTTTTCATAGAATTATATAATTTCACATAAATAGTCTTAAGAATGATAAAAAAAATAGTCTATAGGACTATTTAACCCCCCATTGTGAGATAAAATAGTTTGAAATAATATTAAATTAAATTAATATAAATAATCTAATCTCAAGAATATTTTTTGTAAACAAACATAGCCCTTGAAAAAAAAAAGAAAAATGATAAGAAAATGAAATTAAAAAAAAAGAAGAGATTTTTTCTTAGTTATTAATTACACTCGAACATTGTTCTTGATATTAAATTGTACTTTCTTTATTTTAGAATTAGATATACAATTTGACTTTTGAGATTAAATGACGGTATACTAAACTTCAAATTGATGTAAATTTATTTAATTTTAAATTTTTATGAGTCATGTTAATTTTAAAATTTAATAAATTATTATTTGACCTTAAAAGTCAAATATATATTGTTTCACTTTTTTTTTCTGGTTTCAAACTTACTCCTAGTGTTATGTAGTAATAAATATGATTAGTTTTTTTTTTTTTTTTATTGTTAGTTTGATAGAAATTTAATATTCTTATTTTTAATAAGGATAGATTTCAAAATCTCTTAATTTTTAAGAAATAAACTTAACTATTGTACCAAAAAGAGGGTTGATAATATGATTAGTTTTGAGAGAAGAGGGATTGTTTTCCATTTCCACGGTCTTTGTGAGAAAAGTATTATAAGAAAAAATTACGTGAAAATTGACTATAAGAATAGATGTAGTACCCAACTCGAAAAATATCTAGAATACTTGGACCAACATTTCTGAGGCACGTAGGCAGAAAGCAAGTTTAGAATATAACCAAATGAAACAAATATATTGACATGTTTTGTTGGATGTTTTAATAAAAATAAGAACTTTTATATTTGTTTTTAATAATTTATTTTAATAGTTATTTTTGTCTTTGCACGACCATTAAATCATGTTTATAAATCTTTTTATATTAGTCTATATATAACTCTTTTTAAGTGTAAATTATTAAAGTATTTTATTAGGTCTATTATTATGGAACATATGTTATAAAAGTTTTCATAATGAGAATTTATGTTACACCTATAAATAGATTCTTTGTATATATATAATCTAGTGTGGTGAAAAAAAAATGAAAAAATACAAGAAGGTAAAGAATGAGAAAGAGACTAATAATTCTCTTCATATTTATATATATTCTTTTTTTATACTTACAAAGTGGGTAAAGAATGGTATTGTACGAAACTTCTGCTTCCTCAATTTTGTAAACTAGAGAGAACTACAATAATAATGATTGAACTGTTGTATTCTGAAGGTGAAGTATCAATATTCTTTTGCAAACTATTTATAATTTGAAAAGAAGCGCAAATCGTCTTAAAGAAAACAGCATAGTTCGCGACTCAATTCTGACCTTAATATTTTATTATTTAGTGTGAGTAATATTTTCATGAAAAATATATTAAGGTAATCATACAATCATTTGGTAGATAAATATGAAAGTAATATTTATTTTTATTCTAATTTATTTTTATGTAATTTTTTTAATAAATCTCATTATTATATATTTTGAATTTAATTCCAACATGTTTAAAAGAGGAATATCAAGATAATACCACAAAATATCTTTATAACAAAACTAATAAAAATATCTACATTAGTCAAACAAATACAAACCAACCCAAGAGTGTTTACTTAACATAGCAAAAAAAATCAAAAATATTTAAAGAGACTTAATGATCTAAATAAAACTTTTGTACTTGTAATTTTTTGTTTTCAATTTAGCTTATGAGTTATTTTTTTCTTCTATAAAAATTTTTCCAAGTCTTATAATCAGGTAAATAGTGCCCTTAATACTAATCAAAATTGAACCATGGTTATCATGTAAAAAAAGAATTTCAAAATTGAAAAATAAAATAAATTAAGGGAGTGTTTGTTAAAAACTGAATGAAACAGTTCTGAATGTTTAAGCAATTTGAATAAAACTGAATTCTGAATACTGAATGAAAAAAATTATTTGATAATTGAGATGTCTGAAATATTTTAATAACATATTTTTGCTATTTTACCCATCTGAAAAAATTTTAAATTGTTGTAAATTCATTTAATATTACTTATATAATATAATATTTTATTTTATTTTTTTATTTTATTAAACCGGAACTTATTCATTCAGTCAAAAAAATTAGACTTAATCATTTAGCCTAAAGAACTGACCGATTCAGTTATTCAGATCATTTTTATTCAAAACAAACGTACTAAATGACTGACCGATTCAACCATTCAACTCCATTCAGTCCCAAACAAATACAACCTAACATAGCCACCGCGGCCATGGCCGAAAATAGTACCCTTAAATACCCAATCTATGAAAATAGTCTCATCAATTTAGGTTTTTCTTTTTCAGTTATCATTTTAGTTAGTTTACTTGTTTTAAGTTATCTTTGTATTTTTAGAATTTTATTTGCTTTTAAATAAGTAAAAAATTGACTTCAACAAATACATAATTATAAAATTATTTATTTTACATATCATCCATTACATATCATGCCACTCATCACTGGTTAACTATGGTTCAACTTTAGTTGGTCTTAAAAGCATTTTTTTTTATTAATAAAATTCAAAGTTATTTAAGATAAAAAAGAATTTATAGATTAAATTAAAAAAAATATAAACTTAAGTGTTTTTTGGTCATTAAGTCATATCTAAGACTTAAAACTTGAAAATAAATTGCTACTTGCACTTTTGTGTAGAAAATGGCATTGGCGCAGTACAATTTTATTTATCACTCGATATTTATATTCAACAAAACAAATTTCCAATAAAGTCAATCCCGTGACTCCCGTCGGCTGTCACTACGAAAGAAAAATAAAATCGGAGTACATGACACACTAATGATTATTCGGTGATTTTAGGATAAAATCACGTGGTGTTTTAATTTAATAATTTTATTTTTTATTTTAGTGATATTTCAAGTGGACTCGTAACTTCAAAAAGTGGGATACTATTAAAATAAATATATTTTATTGACCTGAGATATCACGTAAATTTGTCCAGAGCTATTAAATAATTTTTTCATGACACAGACCATGTGAGAAATAAAACAATTTATTTTTTTAAGTTTTTAATTTTATTTTCCCGACAAACACATTAATTAGGAAAAAAATATACTCCATCTATTTCAAATTATAAGATTATTATTATTTTTAAAAGTTAATTTGATATATTTTAAAGCTCAAAATTGAGATAAATAATTAAAAATTATAAATAATTTTTTTTTATGATGGATGAAAAACCTTTCGATACAAGATAGGGCCGTTCACATGAAAGAAACAAATGAATCATTTCTCTTTCTCTTTCTCGAGGGGGAAAGAGGGTCTTATGGAGGGGAAAGGCTTGGGCCTACCTATCCCGATAGGACCCCATAAAGGAACGGGAGATGTTGAGAGGTTCCATATTGTCGAGCCGAAAGGCAGCACTTCTGTACGTCATCGTAGTATGTCACGTCGTCTTGTCCCCGCTGCATCGAAGAGTACCTTTAAAATAATTTACAATATTTATCGTTATATTAACTAAAAATATTAAATAAATTTATATCAATTTTAGATTTAAATTTTTTTTTAATTGATTTTTCAATCCTAAACCACTATATATATCTATGAAATTACACACACTTAGAGCCCAAATTCCAAATAAAACAAAGTACCAATGGAGAGAGCTTGCTTCATCTTTTCCATGCTAATATTGTTGTTAAAAATCAGCACTTTTAGCAGTTCCTCAGCTGTTACTTCCAACAACACCACAGATCAATCTGCTCTTTTCACCTTAAAATCCCGTATCATTGTTGACCCTAACAACCTCTTGATGAACAACTGGTCCATTTCCACTTCTGCTTGTAACTGGATCGGAGTTACTTGTAGCTCTCTTCACCATGAAAGAATCATAGCACTGAACCTTTCTGATATGAGCCTAATAGGCACCATTCCTCCACAAATGGGAAACCTTTCATTCCTCGTTTCGCTTGATCTTAAGAACAATAGCTTCAATGGTACCTTGCCAAAAGAGTTAGCTCATTTGCGCAGACTAAAACAAGTTGACTTGAGGGACAACAAGTTTGGCGGCGAAATCCCATCATGGTTCAGTCTCTTACCAAATCTTAAAGGTCTATTTCTATCATACAACGGCTTTACAGGCACGATTCCACCTTCTTTTTCCAATATATCCAAGCTTGAGCAGTTGAAGTTAGGTGGAAATTCTCTTCAAGGTAATATTCCAATGGAGTTTGGCAGTCTTGTCAACTTGAAGCTGTTAAGCTTGACGGATAACAAGCTTACGGGCTCTATTCCACTTACAATATTCAACATCTCAACGCTGCGCATAATTATTCTTTCGAACAATAACTTATCTGGTAATCTTCCAACGGATATTTGCCGAGGTTTTCCAAATATTGAAGAGATTCATCTGCCTGCAAACAATTTTTCTGGCCCTATTCCATCAGGGCTACATGAATGTTCAAGACTTCGAGTTCTTTCAATGTCAAGCAACAAATTCAGTGGAATCATACCAAGAAATGTTGGAAACTTAACTATGTTAAAGGAGTTGGACATTGGAAATAACAATTTGAAAGGTATGGTTATGATGTTTTAATTTATCATTGCAAAGGCCTTGAGTACATTTTAATGAGCTACATATTTAACTAACTATATGCTTGTTCATGTCATATTTTTGGCAGGTGAAGTACCCCAAGAAATTGGTAGCCTTGGCAATTTGGAACTTTTGTTGATAGAATACAATAGCTTGGGAGGTGCAATTCCAGCAACAATCTTCAATATCTCTACACTACAAGTCATTTCAATAATGTTTAATAATCTCTCAGGTGAATTCCCGTCGAATATAGGATATAATCTACCAAATCTGAGATCCATGTATCTTTCCAACAATTTCTTGAGTGGTATTTTGCCAAACTCTCTTTCAAATGCTTCTCAACTCTCTGTCTTAGATCTTTGTAATAATTCATTTACTGGTACAATTCCCACGTCACTCGGAAAATTAGGCCTCCTACAACGCCTCAAACTTGAAATAAACAGTTTCATTAGTGAATCATCTTCTCAAGAATTCAGCTTCCTCACCGCCTTGACCAATTGCAGAAACTTACATGAATTGTCCATATATTCTAACCCTTTAAGCGGCTTCCTTCCAACTTCTATAGGAAATTTTTCTGATAAACTTACAAAAATCATTGCAAGACAATGTGGAATCATGGGGAAAATTCCTAGTGAAATTGGAAACTTAAGCGGTTTGATAGAGTTACAACTAGGTGGAAATGAGTTATTGACTGGAAATATTCCATCAACAATCAAAGGCTTGTCGAAGCTTCAGATGTTGGATATTACTAACAGCAACATAACTGGTTCCATTCCTGATGATCTTTGTCATTTACAGTACTTGTATGACTTAAGCATAGGAGGGAACCAAATCCTCGGATCCATCCCTTCTTGCTTTGGGAGTTTTACTTTTCTAAAGTTTCTTCATCTTGATTCAAACTGGTTAACCTCTAGTTTACCAGTAAGCCTGGGGAATCTCAAGGACCTTTTGGTATTAGATGTATCCTCAAATTCTTTAAGTAGCCATATACCCCAAGAAATAGGAAATTTGAAGGTTGCGGTGATAATGAATCTCTCATATAATCATTTCTCAGGCTATATTCCTAGTGTTCTTGGAGGGCTCCAAAGTGTTACAAAGCTTTCATTGGAGAACAATAGACTGCAAGGACCTATTCCAATCACATTTAAAAATTTAGTAAGCTTAGAATACTTGGATTTGTCGAATAACAACCTATCTGGTGTAATTCCCAAGTCCTTGGAGGGAATCTTGAGTCTTACGTATTTCAATGCATCTTTCAATAGATTTAGAGGTGAAATTCCAAGTGGAGGTAATTTCAAAAACTTCACCAGTCAATTTTTCTTGGGGAATGAAGCGTTGTGTGGTGATCCTCAGTTTCAAGTGCCAAAGTGCCCCACTAGTTCTGGTCATGGATCAAGGAAAAAAAGAGTGCTTTTAGTTGTATGCATTTCGTTGGCGGTTGCATTAATAATGTTTACCTTGATCTTTGCATTTGTGTTGATAAGACGCGGAAAGGGAAGTAAAGTTCCATCCCAACCTAATTTGCCTCACATTCCAACATGTGAAAGAATCTCATACCGTGAACTTCAGCAAGCAACTGATGATTTCAATGAAACCAATTTGCTTGGCATGGGTAGTTTTGGCTCAGTTTTCAAAGGGGTACTCGAAAATGGGACAACTGTGGCAGTTAAGGTATTCAATTTGCAACAAGAAGGTGGATTCAAGAGCTTTGGTGTAGAATGTGAAGTATTGTGCAATCTTCGCCATCGAAATCTTGGCAAAATCATTAGCTTTTGTTCTAACCTTAATTTCAAAGCTTTGGTTCTTGAGTACATGCCTAATGGGAGCCTTGAGAAGTGGTTGTACTCTCACAACCAGTTCTTGAATATTGTTCAAAGAATTGACATAATGATAGATGTGGGATGTGCACTAGACTATCTTCACAAGGGTTATTCAACTCCTGTGGTTCACTGTGATCTGAAGCCCAGCAATGTGCTGCTAGACAAAGATATGGTTGCTCATCTGTTTGATTTTGGCATAGCAAAGTTATTAGAAGAGGATGATAGCATTGCGCAAACCATGACTCTAGCCACTATTGGATACATTGCTCCAGGTGACCCTTCTAGCTTTGTTTTTATTTTTTGTCCCTTGGTACAATAATTAATTTAGCCCATTTTCATCTCTAAGGTTTGACTTTATAAATGCTCCCTTTGTCCCACAAAAAAAAATCTCATTTGAAAATTTTACAAACTTTAAGAATATATTTTTGCTTATGGTTACTCTTCTAGTTTTTTTTTTAATTTCTTTTTCCTTGGAAAGAACATAGCTCATTTTCATCTTTGCCTTTATAAATGCTCTCTGTCCCACATAAAAGTTCCCATTTGAAAGTTTGACAAACTTTAAGAATATATTTTGTTCCATGTTTACCCTTAAATTTTAGTAACGTTGACACGATAACTAGTTTTAGAGGCAAATGTGACTCTTTTGTAGAACAGAAGGAGTAACATCTTTGTTTACATTGTTAACTTGTGATATTGGATGCAGAGTACGGATCGGAAGGATTAGTATCGACAAAGTGTGATGTTTATAGTTATGGCATTATGTTGATGGAAATGTTCACAAGAACTAAGCCCACTGATGAAAAATTTGTTGGAGATCATATGAGTTTGAAGTGTTGGGTAAACGATTCACTTCCTAACTCGGTAGCCCAAGTTATGGACGCAAATTTGCCTAGGCAAGAGGATGACCACATAGTGCAGTGGGTTTCATCTCTCATGGAATTGGCTTTGAAATGCTGTGCAGAATCACCTGAGGAGAGGATCAATTTGAATGATGTTCTATCAGCACTCAGAAAGATCAGACTTCAGCTGCTTCCAAATCATTAAAGGTTTTCATTTTATTACCTTTGCTAACAATTGTTTTATGTGTCATGTTTCTGCAATGTCTCGTAGGGATATGAAAGATGGGAGAGTGGCGGTACGTAATTCTTTGCTGTTAGGCAGCTTTTTCCTTCTTTTCTAGGTTGTTTGGCCTAGTTTTTTTCCTTTCTAGCTGCTAGTTTTCCTGGGGCATGCCCTTGTCTGTAATCGTGTATGTTGTTTGTTTAGGCTAATAAAACTTACTTGTCAAAAAAAAATATTGGGGTTCGGGTGAGGGGAATTATGTTTGCTGTCCAATATGTTGTAAATCATCTTCTTTTCTTTGTTTCCCTGTCTGATAATGTTGATGACGTGAAAATAGGCATATAACGTTTTTCTTTCGTTTTAAATTATAAGATTAATATTAAATTTTTAAAAATAATAAATTAAATGAATTCATGTCAATTTTAATTTAAAAATATTAGAAATTGACTTCTAAAAAGTTAATATTAATTTTATAATTTAAAACAGAAGAAATATTATATATGCTAATATAGTGAGTTAGAAAAATAAAATCATGCAATAAGTTGGCCATCCAGTCATTTTTTTTCTTTTTATTTACGCATTTATATCATTTTATTGTAAAGCATCTTATTTTATGATAAAATAACATAAATGCCCTTGAGAATTATTCATAACGTCATTAAATTTCCTTATTATTCTATGTATAATAGGATTGTTTGGGAGAACTCTCAAACTGTTGGAGTATTAAATTCCTTTATTATTCTCTGTATAAAGTTCTTATTAGAATGTTCTTTTTTTGGGGCCTTTTGTCTATCATATTATTTTTGTCTTTCATAAAAAAAAAATACTTCTTTTATTCTAAATTATAAAATTAATATTAATTTTCTAAAAATCAATATAAAACAATTCAAATTTAAAATTAACATGATTCACTTAAGTTTTAAAAACATTAAATCTTATAATTAATAGTACTTTTTAGATAGTTTATGATATTTATAATAGTAACTACATAAACTAAATAAATTCATCTTTATTTTGAGTTAAAAAATATTTAAAATTAACTTTTTAAAAGCTAGTATCGATCTTATAATTTGAAACGGATAATACTAACATTTTCTTATGACAAGTATAAGAAGTATAAGATGTTTGAGGAATGTAAAAGGTTTCTTGTTCAGTGTACACATGCTTTGTACGCATTCTGTGAGGTAGTTAAATCAGGGTATCCACGTGTTAGTCTCTTAGTGGGTTGACATGAGCTTGACATTCCTGGATGGCAGAGTAACGTGCCAATATTTAATCTCGACTCTCAACTCGTATGGGCTAAACATTCTTGACACTTGACTCGCATGGCAAGACAATTGGCTAAATAGGTATAACCGCTCGTATACATTATGACTGTTCAAGCATACTTGATATCCGTTTGTGACAGTTTGAGTTTTTTTTTAATGTCTATTATAGGGGATAAATGGTTTGTGAAATCCACCTAGACTATGAATAGGTTGTCATGGCCTATATGTGTACATGGCATTGGAGTATTGTTGTTGAGCTCCTCTAACAATAATGCTAATATACGAATTGGTGGCTTGGATAGATTCATTCATGGGTTGTGCATGGAGCAAGAACAGTGCATGTTGGACATGTTCTTTATGGATTGTTGAATGGGTCAGACAATAGGGCTGGTAGCAGTTACTGGTAGGTACACATTTAGACCACATAAAAAACATGTTAGCTTGTCTTAAATTCGATTTTTCAATGTGGTTGATTTGGACATGACTGTTGTAGGCATTTGTTAAGCAGTTTATTGTTTAAATTTGAATGTTGAAAAACCATCGGCTAAAAACTCCTAGACACTTGGGAATATAAACAACAAACCTATTTTGTATGTATTTATATACATTATTGGGGCTATGAATTGCAAATAATTGGTGTGAGTCTTGCAAGTCCCTAGTCGATGTATCCTTGTTATTGAGAGTGTAATAAAAAGGTTGGAACGTTGTCTTTCAAATTGTGACTTTGTGTGTGTGTGTGCATGACTTATATATCGACTGTCAATTACATACAAACGTGTGAGTGTTTGTGTGTGAACGTTGCTGGTTGGTTTAAAGACAAATCAATGCATCAGAGGCAGAATAATTGTCGTAAAAAATTTAGTGTCAAACGTAGACCTTGTGACATCGTGCATGATGGTCCCTTCCTTATTTAAATTTGTTTTTAATTTAATTTTAGTTAGAATGTGCTATATTATAAATAAATTGAAGTCAAAAGTTTGACAAGGGCTTCAAAATTGATATTGACAAAAGGGCTTTTTTTTTTTTTTTTTTTAAATATACATGTAATTAAAATTTTAATATTATAGGATCAAACTCGCTCTTATTATCACTTCCTAGGTGGAGTAATAGGTGATTGATATTGGTAAAATGAAAATAATATTTATTAAAACAAACAGACATTAATTTAGCCACACTTTTAGGGTTGTTCTAATAATATTTAATATCTTAAGCGATACTTTTTATTTTAACAAAATTATTTTTGATTTCAAAATATCAACCGACAATAATCTTTTATTATAAAGTTGGACAAATTCGTAACTGCATTTTAGTTATTTTACGGCACATCATATAGTATAAAAAAATAGTTATTCCGTGTATAATTTTGTTCATTTTTAATATCATTTGACTACATATGTTGTGATAGACCAAATCAACAAGTATTCTATACTTCCTTGTTAACTAACAACTTATCATCATATCAGTTTGTATATTGTCAATGAAAATAGTCTGTAATAATCTCTATATAATAAACTTTTTTTTGGCCATGTTGATTGCTTCTTCGAGGAATAAAAGATATATATATATATATATATATATATATATATATATATTATAAAAAAGATGATTAAATTAGTTTAACTGTTGCTATAGCAGTTGGCTGAAAAAGGCCCGTCAAGTCCAAACTACCTACATATTTCCCCTTCTAATTCTTAATTCATAAAATAGCTTCACCATTCTCTGTTTGGTTGAGAAAGTTTGTTGAAGATTGTGATTCTTCATCTGCATTTATAAGCATGTCACCATTTTTAACCCTCTTCTTTAAATTTTAAAAATTCACATATGCTTAATTTTGTAATATATTTAGCTTATGCTCTCTTTGTCAAATATCGACTTACTTTGGTTTTTTTAATCCAATTGACCAATTTTAAAATTGATAATTAAATAAATTTATTTATATTTATGAACTGTTAAAAATTAGATGTTATAATAAATTAAACGTAGTTTTTTATGATTATAATCTATTTAGCTATATTTTCAAAGTAAATGGGATAAATTTTAATTATAAAATTAAGTAATTTGACTTCAAAATTCAAACTAATACAGTATTTGCGAAACAGAGACGGTATTTCACTCATCTATATCAATTCAAACATTTTTGTGATTTTGACATGTACATATATTCGTTTGCATATCGGTTTCGTTTCACCAACCTTTTTCCAGTTTACTTCACTTCAAATTTAAACTTCCACTTTCCATTTTTCATCCAATTCTTTATCCATTTTTTCTTGTTCTTTCCCACCAAACTCAAAACTCTTTACATAGTAATACACGCCAATTCTTGGCTCATTTTGGACTGTACAATTATTAACTGACATTGTACATATAGTTTCCCAAAGTTTTTGGATGATCATAACACAAAGTATGATCTAATGGGAAAGCAAGGATCTTTGAGAATTTCGCGACCCGAGAACCCGAATGCTAATGCAGCATTTGGGTTGAAAGATTTTCAGTTTAGGCATTCAGAAGTGCAAAAAGGTGGCGGTGAAGCTTTTATTGGGAGGAGGAATTCAGGGGGAGAGTATCAATGGAACAGAGCTGCTCTGTTTCATAGTTTGAAGAACGATTCTGTGAAATATGGTGCTTGTAAGGGAGGTTATGGCGGGAAGAAGCATCCTATATGGCTTCGTAAGCATGTTAGTTCTATAGTATTAACTTTTGGGTTGATGGGTTTTCTTCTACTTTTGGATTCGGTTATGGTCTCCATTTTTGATCCTTCAGTTCTTCATAGTAGTTCAGCTCCAAGAAAATCAGTTGTTATAAAGGTATGACTTCAGCTCCAAGAAAATTATAATCCCCCCCCCCCCCCCCCCCCCCCCCCCCCCAACACATTTTTTCTCCTTTTGTTTTCATTTAAATTTGGCAGTTTCACAATTAGAATATATTTTTAAAAACATAATTTATGTATAATTTTATGTTTTTAAATGCACCTTTAATATTGAATTTAGTAGTACTAAATATATTTTTAAAAACATAATTTACGTATAATTTTATGTTTCGAAATGCACATTTATTATCAAATTTGATAGTACTAATGTAATATTAAAAATAATAATAAAATATAATGACAAATTAAGTACATCATATTATTTTATATTTTTAAAGCATAAATGTATTTTTTCTTAACCGAACTGAAAAGCATAATACTATTTGTGCATTATTTATGCAATAATAGTTATACTAATAATGAAAAGTGCATAACTAATTATGCGTCCTATTATTTAAATTAAATAATAAATAATGAGATTTTTGAATTAAATAATTATATATGCAATAGCCATGCACTAACTAATCGATAAAAAATAAAAATAAAAGAAAGATAATACGTGAATCATATTTTCTGAATTGAGTCGTACTATATTTTTTCTTCAAAATTAAAATTACTTATTATTTATAAAACGAGATTAACAGTTCAGACCATAAATAATAAAATAAATACAGTATTTTTATTAATATAAGATTAACAGTCCAGCAACGCATTATCCTAATTTTCGAGGTAATATAACTGGGAAATTAATATTTTCACACTATTTTTTAATATTTTTATACGATAAACTTTATAAAAAATATCACTATAAATATATAACGACAATTAATCATCGCTATAAACTATACAAATAAAATCTACCGGGTAAAAATATTAAAAAATCAGTATAAAAATATCAATTCCCTGTGAGTACCAAAGCCGTAAAGTTAGTTGGAAAAAGTTGCAACTCCAAACCGTATAGTTTTTGCGTTCTTTCCCCAAAGAAACCGCCTCTTTCATGCCAAATTATAAGGGTTTCCTATTATCTTTCCCAGCCCAACCTTTTTGTCGATCCAATGTAATAAACACAGAATACCTAAAATCGACGTAGGGGATTGTAATTGTTTTAGATATGATTCTTTGCCCGCACTATAAGCGAGGTCAGTTTTCTAATATCTGCTCATTTGAGTATTCATATCATTTCACAAATCTATTGGCGCACGCATATACATATTTGTTATTCCCATATTTTAATCACATTTTCTTTTGACTTCACTTCCAATCCAGATATCATTTATCCACATTTGATCCATCTTGTTTCAATTTAAATTCAAAATGTTTTAGGTGATTAAGTTAAGTTTTTTTTTTAAATATTTTTTTAAAAGTATCAGTGAGGGTTTACTTGGATTTTACTACAATAATAAATTGAAGGTTTTTCTTTCCCAATGTATATGGGTAATCATCAATTTGGGGTTTTGTACCATCAATTTTATCAAATTAGGAGTAGTGGTAGATTTGTTGAGAAAATTTTGATCAGTTTTAGCTCTGAGTAAATATGTAGTGATCCTTCTACAGGGAAGAGGGAGTTTTGTTCTGTTTCATGGGTGACGAATGATTCTGCAATTTGTTATGATTGAGAATGCACATGTGGTTTAAAGGGCTTGTTTGGTTGATTGTTTTTACAATTATGTTGATGGGTTTTCTTTTTGGTTTTGATTTCCTTATCTTTTCAATGTTTGATCCCACAATTCTTAAGAGTCGTTCATCTCCAAGAAAATCAATTGGGACAAAGGTGTGGCTGTTCGCCTTTATTAGGACTTGTGTAACTTAGTGCAATGGTTAGAAAGTAGCTAACCGGATTTAGAGCGTTATATAGTGATGTCACATGTTCTTATGTCTCTTTTACTTGGGGTTATTGGTTGTTCATTGGGATAAGCTTTAGGTCGACACGGGTACCACACATCAGATTATATTGTATGGAGTAATCAGTGATCCTAAGGACTTTTTATCAAACGACTCAGAGACTAATGTCTAACAAAATGTGTTAAAAAGTAGACTGAAAACATGAACATTCCAATGGGAACATGATCAATTTAGGGAATTTTATTGCACATGACAAAGCTTTCTTTATCGTTTTTCTCATATTGTTTTTCCGTTTCCTATATCATGCAGCACCTGTTCACGGCATTTGTTGTATCAGTAATCCATGTAATCCTTACTAAAGCTTTGTGGCTTCGATTTTTTTTCTTTTTCTTTTTCTTTTTAAAAAATATTTATTCCCTTAAATATTTCCCTTCTCATAAGTTAAAAAGTAAAACAGTTATAGCTTATTGGGGTCAATGACTTCATTTACAATACATTTATTGTGATCTCAGGGAAGTTTCATGACCCCTGTTTCCATAATTTTACATATCTATCTATGCTAATTAGACCTTTTTGGCTTTTTACATTAAAGAGTTTCTTAAGTTGCGTTGACATTTGTTGAAAATCTTGGGTTACTCCAAATGCTTGCCAATTTATTGACATTTTGCTTTGTTCCTCAAGGAGAGTAAGACTTCTTATGAAAATGAAAAGAAAGCACCAGTACAGATGTATGACCGTCTTCTGAATCTGGCTTATAGTGCTCGTGCAGAGGTTTGATTCATAAACCTGGTTCACTCTATGCATGACAGCACACATGTACATTAACAAGTTAGGATAGATGAATGATGAGTACTTTGAGTGTTTAATCTATTGCCCTCTTTCATGTTGGAAATATTTTTGCTACAGAGAGAGCTTAAGCAAGATGCAATAAAGTTTTGGGAAGAACCTCCTCAAGCATCTTTGTGGAAACCTTGTGCGGATAAAAAGATATCAGAAGGTACAAGTGCACTTCGCTTTTTTGGACCTTGAGTTTATTGATTTTCTCTTACGTATGCGACTATCACATCATTGTCACACAGTTAATTTGCTGTGTGAACTGCACAGTAATTAGTTAAAAACTTGTTTGGGCAGGGAAACCAAGGAGTAGCACTGGATTTATTTTGGTCAGCGCAAATGGAGGTTTAAATCAACAACGAGTTGCTGTAAGTAAAGAAGCGTTTACTTTCCATTTAGTTCTGAAGTATTTAAGCTAATCAAGTACAAATTTCATTGGTTGATGAAACTCTAATCAATTGACTGGTGTTTTTTTTTGTATTCTTTGGGCATCTTGAATACCGGTGCTGAGTGGAAGTAGATTTTAGTACTTTTCATTACAGAGATCTCTAAATCCTAAATCTGACCTAACTAAATATTGTTTACAATTGTGTTGTCTGGGAAAGTATTACTACGAAGTGTTTTATTGGCAAAATTTGTTACTTGGAAATTGATTTTGTAATGCCTTTATTTTGGAGACCTATATTCTATGCTCCAGTCACTGTTGATGATTGAATCGGAATACTTTTCCTGAGAGTTAATTATCTGAAATTGGAATATACGAGAAAGCACTGTCTTTTAATCCAAAGTAGTGTTATTTTTTTGTGTGTACATGTTTATGCTGCCAGACCTTTGTTGTGGTCACATCTGCTACTATCCTTGTCTTTCATTAATCACTACATAACAGATCAATTTTGTTGCCGCAGGTATGCAATGCTGTTGCTGTGGCAACTTTACTGAATGCAACATTAGTTATCCCCAAGTTTCTTTATAGCAATGTTTGGAAGGATCCCAGGTCTGACACTATATCTATGATCTCTATTCTTTTAAATATGTGGCTACAGTCACTGTCTTACACTGTCTTAATTCACTGGGACTACAGCCAGTTTGGTGATATTTATCAAGAGGAACATTTCATGAACATATTGAAGGATGAAGTAAATATTGTGAAGGAGATCCCTCCTCATCTGAAACCACTAGACTTGGAATCAATTGGTAGTCTAGTATGTAATTCCTCATTTTATATCATTATATCCATAAATTATATTTTATTGGAGATTTTTGAATAAGCTCTTTCAATTTGCTTCTCAGATTACTGATGCAGATATTCCCAAGGAAGCAACACATCTCGACTATTTTAGAATAGTTCTTCCTCCTCTGCTAAAGAATGGAGTAGTCCATTTACTTGGATTTGGAAACCGATTAGGCTTTGACCCATTGCCTTCAGAACTTCAGGTTGAGACCAATGCTCTGTGAACTTATATATTTCAAGATAAATTTTAGGCCCTGGAAGATCAATAATTTCTAACTTTTGAGCCATTGCTTTCAAATTATTTTCATTAGTGTTAAAATATTCAACAACTTGGTTGCCCTTAATTGGAGTTTTTCTGAAGTGTTGAATACAAGTTGATTCCACTTGCCCCGCACGCACACGCGTGCACACACACACGCGTGCACACACACACATCCAATCAAGTTAAACTCATGTACATGACATACTAATTATTCTATTTGATTTTCATTTCTATTAAGCAGTGGAAACAGCTTAATTACCTTCATTTAATGTAAGAATACTAGTATAGATAAATTGATTCATTCTGAATGTTGCTTATAACTGTCTAACATTTGAAGCTTGTGTACCAGTTAAGTTCATGAGGATATTCAATGTCCATAAAATTTCTTTTATACCTAGCTGATAGTGCTTATGTGACCATGATCATGAGTTTTGATTGTAGCAACAATTCTAGGTTATTTATATGCCTTCATATATTTCATCTGCCTAGATCTGCATTTCCTTAACTTCTCATTGTCCTTGTATTTTTCAAGTTGAAAGTATGTCTCAGTAGGATTCCCATTTTTTTCCTTACGCGTCTCAACCATTTTACTACCTCTCAATTTTTGTTGCAATTTTTCTACCTCTTGCAATCTTTTCATTTGCTCACTTTAGCCTCTATAATGTACTAATGTTTTCATTTCCTTAAACCTGTTTTTGGTTAATGTTTTATGTTGTTTTCATTTTCTGTGCTACTGGATTCCTTTAGACATGCTTAGATATGTTTTAGTAGCTATTAATCAGCTAATCAGTTATGCTACACATTAAAGCACTCCAAGAACTAGTCCCATGTAAACAATACATCTTGAACTCATACCGAAGTCCTTCATGTGTGTAATACAGGTTGTTGATTTTATTGCAGAAATTAAGATGCAAATGTAACTTCCATGCGTTGAAGTTTGTGCCAAAAATTCAAGAAGTTGGCTCATTATTGATTAAAAGGATAAGGAAGTCTGATGTCTCAACAAACAAGTTAGATAAGGAACTGCTTGGAAACTTCATCTCAAATGCTCCCTTGAAAGGGCATGATTCTGTAAGAGGGCCTCCCAAGTATCTTGCTTTGCACTTGAGATTTGAAATTGATATGGTGGCCTACTCCCTATGCGAATTTGGAGGTGGGGGAAAAGAAGAGAGAGAACTACAGGCTTATAGAGAAATCCATTTTCCTCTGCTCATTGAGCGGTTGAAAGATTTGAAGTATGTACTTGACAAATTTATAGTATTCTGGTTTTGGGCACTCTAAGCTGTTTTGATAACCAACCTACACTTTGGATTAATTTTTTTTTATTCTGTTTCCCTGGCTGCAGGCCTGTTTCCCCAGATGAATTGAGAAATACGGGAAGATGTCCGCTGACACCAGAAGAAGCGGCACTTGTTCTTGCTGGTCATGGTTTCAAGCGTGATACTTTCATCTATCTTGCTGGCTCTGATATATATGGAGGCCAGTCAAGAATGCATCCGTTGACTAGCCTCTACCCTAACTTGGTCACAAAGGAAGATTTCCTCACACCCAATGAGCTTACACCATTTAGGAATTTTTCTTCTCAGGTAATGAATCATCTTGATCATCTCAGTTATGAATCCATTTTATCTCCACATAATATTATATACCAGTTTATCTTAACATTTTTTTAATTTGAAATTTCTTTTGAACGTTTGATGGATCAGATTAAAGCAATATTGCAAGATCTTAACATTCTTTCTGTAGCTATTTGATAAAATTACAGAACCAACTAATATCCTTGTAAATCAGAGTGAAATTTTACCTTCATTTTCCATGTAACATTCTTTCTATAGCTGTTTGATAAAATAACAGAACACAACATCCTTGTAATCAGAGTGTGACATTTACCATCATTTCTTGTTTTACATATTATAACAGAAAAATGTAGTGGTTCTTCAAGAATGAATGAAACTATTAAATTTGGTTGAACTTCCTATATAAGTTGCTTCTATAGATATAAGATATTTGTATATAAATCTCAGGCAAACAAAGAACTGTACTCCTAAAAAAGTCAGTTTGAGTTAGTGTATATATTTATTATTTCTTTTTTCTATTGTAAGTAGTTCTTTTTTCTCAATGCAATCGATTTGTATCTAATGACGAGCAATTAACTGTGGTTGCAGCTTGCAGCTCTGGACTTTATTGCCTGTGCTACTGCCGATGTATTTGCCATGACAGACACAGGAAGTCAACTATCATCCCTTGTATCTGGTTTCCGAACATATTATGGTGGAGGCCATGCTCCTACCTTGAGGCCTAGCAAGAGCAGGCTTGCGGCAGTTTTGTTGGAGAATAAAACCATATCATGGAATCATTTCGAAGAGAGAGTAAGGAAGATGATTGCGGAGGGTCAAAGAGTGCGCATGAGGGGATTAGGTCGAAGCATTTATCGACAACCTCGGTGCAAAGAATGCATGTGCACTCAGTAGTGGTTAGCCATTTTCTTGGACCTTTCTTTTAGTTTCCCTGTTCTTTGAGAATATTACTTAGATCAGGGTCACAGACAATTATTGCCTGGGCCTTAGGAAAACTGATTGCAGATGAAAGGTGAACTGTGTTAGTATCAGTTTTGTGGAGCAGTGATTGTTGCACTAGGTGTAAATTCTGTCTCTTTTTGCTTATAGTGTTTATTTATTTATTATTTAGACTTTTAAATTTCAGGAAAGATGTAGTTAAGGACTGATCCTTTGTATATATTCTTTCTAGTTTAAATAGAGCTACTTGAGTTCTTCAAAAAACTCTTGATCACCTTTAAACTCTTGATCACCTTTAGAGTCCTCCATTTAATTCTTTGTTCTGTATATTATCGCCAAACTTAAATGATGGTTCCATATTAATTTATATTTTCTTAAATTATGCTGCCTTTTTGTCAATTTGCATTACTGTAGGCATATTGATTCGCTGGAGAATGGAAGGTAAGGTAAGTTTTCCTGGTCCAAAAAAGGAAAGTTCCTACTTCTCCAAACAAAATGCTGAGTAATATATATTACAGACTTGAAGAAAAAATATGAATTTGTTTTATTTGGATTAAACCCGAATAACCCGAGCTACAAATAAATAAAATCCTAATGAGAAAAAAAGAAAAAAAAAGTGACAGAGAAGGCAAAACTATCATCCACTAAATGATGATTTTCCTATTAAGATTTTTGTCTTGCTAATGAGACTGACCGCATGCATCATCATGATGGAGGGAAGAAGCGGTTGAGATTGAAAGGAAGAGTGTAAAATTCTTCGTTACGACCGTCTCCTTTGAATGTTCTGAATTTAGCCCACCATGGCATTCCCCTATCTATGGCACTGTCTTTGAATTCAAGTGTATTGTCAAGGAACACAGCAACCATCAAGGCAACAGTTGGGGATGATAAGAAGATGGTATTTAGGAAATCATTGAACTGCACAACAAAAGAAGGTGGTCCATGTGAGTCGAGGTAAAACAATGTAGTTTAATTTTCCAATCTATTTCCACATAATTTATTTGAACCAAGTTCATAAATTACTAATTTCTTTCCTTGTATATATATATATATATTGACAGCATTTATAATCCATAAGTACTAACTAATATGTGACATAGTTCAAAATCTTCAAAGTTTACTAAAGAAAAAAAATGTAAATGAAAAGATGCCTAGTTATGGTCAGTCATGAAGATGAAATTTTGTTCTTTGTATTTACCCATCCAGCTTTGGTATGTGAAGGACCATGAAGAGCAGCGGCCGTGTAGTCCCTGAAGTACTCAGGTATAGATAAACCAAGGTAGAAGGAAACACCAACGATGAACAGGTTTCTCATCGAGTTCATGTTTGTGAACTGCAAGAATGACAGCCCCACCGAAGCTGGAAGTAGCAACAGATTAGTACTAATTAAAGTTTTATTGTACCAAGTATGGAACACGATATAAAATGAGATTTAGTAGAAACTTACCAACTAGACCAAACAGAACGCAATATATAGCTGCGAATATTGTGAAAGGTATTGAGGCAAACAATGCTCCAAATTTTCCTATGAATTATAGTACAAAAAAAAGGTTAAATTTCAAGTAGAGAAGAAAGTCTTGATAATGATATTCAATAATAAAGAGGTGTTAGCTGAGATATCACTCACCTAAAATTGAGAAGAATATCATAAAACCAGCTGATATTTGAATAACTCTGCGGCTTCCAACTCTAGTGCTCCCAAGGAGGCCTACATTTTCCCTGTTTATAGAATAATTTAGTAAAGATTATTATTATTCGAAATAAATACCAGTTGAAAACTGAAATAGAATATGATTAGATTACTTACACAGAGACGGTAGAACCAGTGAGTGTTCCAAATAGTCCATCCAAGAGGATCCCAATTCCCTATATAATGAGAAATCCCATGCCAATGTAAGAGGGTCTCTTTCTTTAAAGTTTCTTTGATTTCATCCCAAGTATCTTTGTGAACTAATTTTAATATGTCTATAACATATGTTAAGTGGACATTTATCAATATTATTATGCATATACTCTGCACTATCTTAAGATTTTCTTCATGATATTTCAAACGACAGTATTCTTTACAAAACATTTTTGAACTAATATGATTTACAGACGGACCGACCTGCCAGCCTATACCACGACTGAGAACATGAGCTGGAGGAGGTGTAGCACTTGCAAACCGAGATGCCGCCTTATATGCTCCTGTTGACTGTCACAGAAAACATTATTCCATAGTTGAATCCTTGATCAGAAAATTTCTCTTATTGCTTTTAATGTGTGAGGGGTTTTACCTCTATCAGGGAGACTAATACGGCAGCCATCATTCCAAAAGCATGACCAGCTTCAAAAGTAGGTGCACCCCATTGAAGAGGGTATGGAATTTTAATCCTGCACAGAATTAAACAACGTAACACTGCTAAAAAAGCCTGTCTATAAAAAAGTTCATGTTGTAAGTAAGAACATACAAAACAAACAAGCATATTGATTAAACATCAAATACGGAAACATATGTACCATGGTGCTGATGAAATGAGATTGGCCTTATCAGTGCGGCAATTCATCTGAGTTTGCTGTGGATGATTTTTATACGCACCACTGGCTGTGAGGAGATGTGCATATGCCCAAATCACGGTAACTGACAAAAGAAGTGCAAACCTCTCCAATATGGGAACTTGTTTTGTCTGAAAATGTTTCAAGTACTGTACAAGCCAAAACAAAATAAGCCAAATCAAAACAAGCATTAGCAGCAACTGGGAAAAACAAGCAATTGTTTTCATTTTTAAGGTTATTTTAAGATTTTCTTAGGGCGCAAAGGTAAATTATAAACCAAAGAACAACGGCAACACCTGGGAGAAGCCAACAAATAAGATGAGCATAGGAACACCTATTTCCACACACCGTCCCACCTGATGAAAAAATGGGTAAATGACGAAATTTAAGGGGAGGAATTAACAGTCATAAATTGAATTTGTCACTATACCACAGGGAAGCCTCTGTCAAACAGACCAAAACCCACCAATGCAACCACAGGAACCATTCCAAGTGGGCTGAAAAACCTGAATAATATGAAATATCCATATTATTAAGTTGTTTTATGTTTGAGAAGAAACAAACTTGTTCAGTGCAGATTAAAGTTGTACCTGGAAAATATAGCCCACAGCTGACTGTAACCCAAAATAATCTGCACGCTTGATCCTACTATTAGAGCACCTTGTATTGCTCTCATGGTATTGAGAAATCTCTACAAGTGGCAAGAAACACTCATTACTAATTTGAGAAATAAGTGAATAACAAGTTTCAATACTATGTCAGTTATTTTAAGAACTTGTTGGGAACACTTAAACTTGTAAAGTAGGTATATTCATAATTGAAGAATATTTCATGCATTATGAAGCCAATACAGTAGTGCCACCTTGGGTTGGGGTTGGTATATATATAAAGTTTGTTAATGATTCGTGTATACAAACAAATACATTAGGGTTTATTAAATTTTTCTATACTTCATTTTGTGCTTCGGTCGGTCCTCCATGTTCCATATATGTCACGTAAAATTCCTATGTTCTATTTTATTTTGTTTCTTTTGTCTAATTTGCAAGAATATTCAGAAATTGACTTGTTGGACAATTTAGTGAAGATTCTTGTGGATTTATACCCATATTCACACATTTCATCACAAAATCGACTATAAAGTTGTAAAAATAAAAATAAAAAGAACAAAAATGTAACAAACATATGCATATAAGCTGCTGCAAATGTTGCCTAGTGTTTCAAAACATTGCACATGTCAATGTCAGGTGAGTTACATTGTTACACTGCAACTAGCTACAATAATGGATCTACAAATAGTTAATACTGATTACTAGTCTGATTTATAGATCAATGTCACTCTATACTAAATTTGTCAGACTTATTATCCTATACTAATTTATTTCCCTTACTTATGGAGTTCAATTTTTGTGGCAGAACTAAAATAAAATTTATATGTATAGAAATACACACATGGAGAAAGTAAATTAATAAAAACCAAGAACTTTACTGTACTTACAACATGAGGATCAGAGATTGATGCCAAGGAGGAGTCATGTATGATTGAAATTATGGGGACCATGAATGCCCATGATCCTCCAATCACAGTCGGCAACCGGGTTCCAAATAGTGTTTGAACTAGTGTATTAATTCCTCCAACAAATAACAGAGTTTGTACTACCCTCACCTTATCATTCTGAACACAAAAATAAAACATCATATTACCACCCAAAACATGTCGATGAATTTAAAATTTAACTTCAATTGTTTTTAAGTTTAATCTCATCTAGCACATTTTAGGTAATTAAAAAGTTCAAATCTTTATTTCTAAACAATATATAAAGCCAGTTGTAACAATTCAAGAAGTGGGATTTGGGTAATTTTCTCACATCAGATCCACCCATCAAAGGAACAAGAAATGTAGGGATCATCACTGCAGTCCCTAAAGCCAATATGTAATGTTGGAAACCCAAAGCTATAGCTTCCCCTGTTTTCACAAGAAAATGTGATAAAGATGAACAAAGATAAAAAAATAAAATAAAAAATTGATCCAAATAAGGTTTCATAAATAACTTTTTTGAACAAAAGATTGAAACTTTACATACCCCATGAAGGATTAGAATCGATACAATACTCTAAACCTTGAAGTTGGTCCATTGGAGGATGGGTTATCTCCTCTGGTTTTGGAGCTTCCATAACTACTACTAAAACTTACTAAAATCCTTTCCTTTTTTTCTCAAATTCCAAATGGGTATTCAGTGAATGAATCAATAAAATGACATAAGAAAAAGAAATGGGAGTTGAGTGGATTAATGAGATAGAAAAGTGGGGAAAATCCAAGAGATTAAAGCTGAAGAATCAAAAATGGAGAAAAGCAGAAAAAGAAAGTTGAGGTATATAGACTGAGAGAAAAAGGGTGTAGACGATATATACATATATATATATATATATATATAGAGAGAGAGAGAGAGAGAGAGAGAGAGAGAGAGAGCACTTCACTTGCTTCACACTCTCGTGGGACTTTTTTGCTTTGTTTATGTATCTCCTCTGTTTGCGCTTTTTTTGATTGCTAGTTTTCCGTTAACTTTTTCAATATTCCCAAACTGCCCCTCAAGTAACTTCCAAACCATATGTTACCGTTAGTTCCCTACATCCTGCAATTGTACTTAAAAATATATGCGCAACTAAACCTTTTTGTTGGTTTTGTAATTATGCACTAACTATGCACCTATACGTATACATGTATTAGTATCTACAACTATAATATATAATCAGGAAAAGGAAATAAATGAAAATGGAGAAAATTGAAGGACTGTTAAATGAGAAGCTTCATTTTAGATTTGCATATTCTTAAAATTCTAACCTTAAAAGTAGAGAAAGGAAAAAGAAAAAAGAGATGGCCATTTTATTCTCTTTTCTTTTAAAAAAGGGATAATAGATCCCTCATATCACTCTCAGTTTGCTCTTCACAGCCATTTCTTATGCCCTCCAATTGTCATCCCAAAAAGGTTGTAAACCCATCTTTTGTTGTGTCTCCCTTTTTCTTTTCTTTTTTTTTTAAAAAAAAAACTCTCAAAATTACTCTCTCCATCCTTAAAAAATGGTTCTAGTGTATTTTAAAAAAAAAAACAGAAAATTGATGCTTTTTCACTAAACCATAAGTCGCATAAAATTAACATAAAAAATTATATCATTCTTTAATTTTGTAACTTTGATTCATGTACATCAATTATTCCTTGAATATATATATATATATATATATATATATATATATATATATATTTTAATCAAACTATTCTTTAATTTGAGGATGGATGGAAAATTTAAGGTGAAATATTTTGTACTCCATCATATGTTGATTATATAGCACAAAGAAAGAAACATCATTTGCCTTAGGATCACTAAGAAATTAAAAAATTAAAGTATGAGAAAGCACTACAGTCATTTTTTCACTTTAGACTTTAAAGCTTATAGCTTACATGATGATGATGACATTCAAAATTACATAAATATTAAAATGAAATTGGGTAATTAATAATTTGATTTCTTTGTTTTATGTCATTTCTTGCATCTTTGTATCCATTTTTTTTCTTTGTTAATTAATGGAAAAGGTTAAAGAAAGTAATTGTTTCGGTCTCTAGAAATTTGCAAATCGAGAATTGATTGTCTTATGGTCAGGATGGTGGTCGCAGCAACGATCTGTGTATCAACTATGGCGGCCTGAGCGGAAAGCCGAGCCTTTCTAGCTTAAATTTTTTTTTCTAACCTTTGGGCAAGTCTGCATATTGTCTATCAAGCTCTTCTTGCTAGAGATCAAGAGCTTTCTTTTTATCAAGCATCTCTCGAAGGTGACGCTGCCTGTCAGCATTGGTTGTGTGATGTGACTGCGAGTGTGTATCTCTTCGAGAGTTATTCTGGCTCTTTTAGGGCGATGCGGTCGCCATCTTAATTGTTTTTGGTTGAAAAAATCGTCTCTACTAAATACTATAAGGCCCTCCTTCTAGCGCCAATGTTAACGTTCGAATTTCGTCCGTACGTTCAACCACCGATTCAGACTGAGACCTGCACAGAAAAAACCACCAGAAATGCTTGACGGATTGGGCCGCCGGGGGATACCTTCGGTGCGAGAGTAAGTACATATTTCAAGATGTGTCAACAATGGAGGTAGAAAGTATTTAGTATGTAGAATCAGATGTGTGTACCTCTATTATTCACCATGTATTTATAGTACTCATATTGTTCAACAGGACTCCAATTCCTAATAGGAATTATGTAGTAAAATTCTTGTTAAAGAAAATAACTGTCACGCTAATCAATGCTAAATAGGTAACTCCCATACCAATTAATATTAGATATGGTAACTAGTTAGTATCTGAATCGATAAGAAAAGCAATTACAAGCCTATCGGACTTAGGAGTCTTCTTGTGCGTGCACTAGATTTAATGATTTGCAAGGCTAAGTCCATCATTAATATTTTATTTATACTAGTAAAATACGTAGTCCAACAACTAGGATTGTAAATTTGTATGTATTAATCTTAATTCTTAATGTTCTTGAACCTTGTGTCAACGAAAAGCATAGAAGAGATTTGACCAACATTTTCCAACATCTACTATTAAGTTGAACAACAAACCAACTAAAGAAGTCATCTCCTAGATCAAAAGCATAATAATAGTAGAAGTTTTTTTTACTGTCAGTAACTTTCATTGACAAAGTTTAGCTGTTAAAAGATACTACAGATTTATACCTATCAGCTATATATGCAAATCTTAATATGTATAAACGGACATTTAAATTAAAAAAAATCAAATCAGACTCTTATTTTTAAATTTGGAGGGAATATAAGGTTAATTAAGACAAAAATTTTTTACCGTATTTAAATACAAGAACAACTTTTACTATAGTAAAACTGTGTAATCCGACATCATTTTTTCACCGGAAATGTAAAAATAGCTCGACACTAGAATTATACGCTTCCCAGAATTCTGCACTTTCTGCTACAAATTATAATAGACCGGAACAGAGTACGTACAGTAATAGCCGAGTCATGGGCTTCAATTCCACGTGCAAAACAACAGTAGTACAAAAAACTAACCTTCAACGTCTCTATTTCAATGCAACGACAAACCACCTAGATTTCTTACTGCCAAGAAAATAAAATAAAAAATGACAACACTCAATCTCTTACTTATAAGTTAGTGCGTCCGTCCTTTCATATATATTGTTTTAGAATTATGAACAAGTATTAAAAATATAATTATAATATTTTAAATGTTTATAATATTTTTAAATTTTTATAATTATTATAATTGTCTCATACTCTCTCTCTCATCTGTAACATTTTCTCATAATTTTCTCGACAATTATAAATAAAGATCTCAAAAAATTAAGTGAAGTAATGAGGAGTATTTTTGGAAAGATTGTGACTAATTCTCTTAAATTACATCAAACGACAAATAATTAAGAAAAATAAAAAATTACTAAAACGACATATATTAAAGGACGAAAGGAATATAAAATTAGACATATATTTGTAAAATGCTAATTTTTTTATTTTTTTTTAAAAAATCTCTAACTATATAAAAATATATAGCGATGATATGATACTATTTAATAAATCAATTAAAAATTTTAAAAAAAAATAATTACACATTAAAATTTCTTGTTATTTTATGGTCTAAATATAAGGATGTATATTTACTTTTTAGTTTTGGAATAGCCGAAAAACAGAAAATGTATCCCTTATTATAACAGGAAGTGAGTGTATAGGAGTGAGTAAATCTAACTTTAACTACCATTTATTTTCACTCTTTTATTTGCAACACATTAGACATACATAAAAGGTTTGTGGTTCGACTTGGATCGATCTAGGCCTAACTTGGTCAAAATTTGGTCAAACTTAGTTCGATCTGAAAGTTTTGAAAAGGCTATGATTTTTAGAATAAAATTCGGCCTAGCCCAATCTACAAATAAAACTCAGTCTACCCTGATCTGATTTTAGGCTTAGTCGGCTTGAGACCTGACCTGATTCTTTATCTAATTATTTGTAATTTTTGAATTTTAAATTTATAATTAATCATCAGTGAAATATAAATTTTTACTTATTCGTTATCGTAACTTATAATTTATAATACATTAGTTTTAATTAATACATCAAAAAAATTCAATTTTAAAATTTAATTATTCATTCTTGATTTTTTGTAATGTATTTTCAATAAATAGAACTAGTTAATATATTTACTATTTAACATTAAAAGTTTGTTCATTGAATAATAATAAGTTAGTTTATTCCAAATACTAATATTTAATATTAAAATTTTATTAATATTCCTTGCTACATTTAATGTTAAATATTAATATTAATTAATACATCAATAAATTAATTTTTAATATTAAATATAAATAATAAATTGATTTATTATAAATACTCTAGTTCTTGATTAATTTGGATATACTAAATTCTTAGGGGGATATATGATTTTGGTAAATTTTTTGGGTATAATGTCATAGCAATTTAAAGAATTAATTTTGTAAAGCAATTAGAAAACTAATTGAAAATAATACTTGAGAAATGTGTTTAATGTCCAAAAAAGAAAATATATATGTGTATTTAAATTTTACAAAATATATTTTCAAATGATCCTATTACCCAAAAAAAACATAAAAACTAACTTTACATTCAAAATTTAAAACCGTAACTTACAATAAGTTAATCTTATTTTATATTTATAGTCATATGTATCGCATTAAATTGTATACAAATTATATTTTCTACGAAGATAAATTGTGCACAGTGAACATACATTTAAAAAATCAATTTGTTTTATATTTCAGTTTAACTTAAATTACATTTTTTTTTTAATTTAAGAATAATATATTTATTTTTATTTTAATCATCTAACTTATATTGATGTGTAGTAGAATGTTAAAATAAAATAAATTTCAAAAATTTTGCATTATTTTTACAAATTCTTATTAGTTTATATTTTATAATTTTTTTTAATATTTAATATTAAAAAAAAAGGGGACAAATCAAATTGATTTAAACCCGACGCTAATCAAACTGCCGTCTAAAGGTTAAGAGCTGATCTGACCTAATTTGTTAAATCAAAGTCAACGACTTAACCTAACGTGATCTAGTTAAAATTCAAAACCTGTCATGCGCAGGCCGGATCGTCAAATTGCCTAACAAATTACCTCGGTCACTTGCCTCACAGGGCCCGGGAAGGTGACCCGACGGACAAACATTCATAATTAGCCTCAATAAACGATTTCTTCTCTTTTCTTAATTTTTAATAGCCATTCAAAAAGATGCCTGTCAAAAGGAAAGAGGATAGGATAGAAGACAACTTTGACGAGTCTTTTAAATTATCTCTTACAAAAGGAAAATCAGCAATCAATAGCTAGCTACTCTCCCAATTTTCGTGTGTTAACATTTATTTTAGAATAGTGCTTATAATGACACGTGGATATTATAATTTTTAATTCTCGAGTTTTCTTAAAATATGTACGTTTGCTGATAAATGGTAATTTTATAAAGAAATCCTAAATCATAATTAGTAAAAATTTAAACTCTAATTAATAAAATTTTAATTTTAATTAATAAATTCTAAATCCTAATTAATAAATATTTGCCCCGTCTTAACAGTAGAGCACTGTTTATCACTTTTCAAAATAGAACCAAGAAAATTAAAAGAATTTGACACAGACTATGGTTTATGAGTTCAAATCACCTGTATTCAAATTTTATTCCGTATCTCTATATTTAAAAATATAAAATTATAAAATTTACAGATATCTCATCATTCTATATCTTTGAATATAAAGACACGACGTAAAATTTAAATACAAGTAACTCAGGCCATGGCTCATACAAGGCGGTGAGTGGTGTACTAGCTAGCTAGCTAGGCTAGGTAATTGGGTTGATAGTTAACGGCCAAGATTAGTTATGAATTGAAGGGGTGGTAGGATGAGAGTATGACTTGTCTTTATAATATTGTATTTTCTAGCAAATTTAGCAATCTATCGAAATATCAAACAATCAAATTTTCAACCTCCTATTTCTCTTATTGTCTACAAAGTCTAGCCAGAGACTTTGACTTTCTGCCTACAGAATGACAATCTAGCACACAAAATAAAAAATAGCAAAGACAAAATTAGGTCATGTGTCGAAATCTTGACAAATGCAACATCATCCCACTAGCCTATAAAGAGAAAAGAACAAGAAAAATAAGTTTTATTATACATAATAATTTATATAATAATTTTTTATAAAATAATAAATTTTATAAGATAATTAATATATGAGACTCCTTATTTTATAAAAAATTATTATATAAATTATTACGTATAACAAAATTTTAAAAAAAGTGTTCATTCTTTTTCCAAATCACAAGAGGTCTCGGTTGCAAGTAATGATCAATTAATTTGGTTGTATAAATTGCTTGCTTAATCCACATGCATGATGCACCAAAATCAAATCAAAATCTACATGCACGTGACAACTTAACTTTTGCAGGCGAAGGATATAAAAGCCTTTTCTCTGTCCTTGGGCACGCAGATGACGTGGGTACCACTTTTAATTTTTTTAAAATTTAAAATATTTTAAAATTCAAAACTAATATGAATTCAGTTTAATTTCAAATATAATAAATATAATAATTAATAATATTTTTTAGTTAATTTTCAATAGTTATAACTTTTCAGTACTAATATCAATATAAATTTGTGTCAATTTTAAACGTTCAAAATTCATAATAAACTTAAAAAGTCAACGAATTTATAATTTTAAAACAGAGAGTATATGTTTTTGCATACATACAAGGAACGTACGCGCAGACATTACGTATGGTATGAAGAATAGAGAAGCGAGATGTAAGCTTTCTTAATGTGTGAAAATGCAATGTTGCCTAACAAAAGAAGAGAAAAAACAAAGTAAAAGGAGGTGGAAATGTAGTCCTTTTGAATTATTTTGTACATGTGATTTTCTCTTTCGGCTTCTGCTCTGCTGGGATCTTGATCGAGTGCATAATGGATGGATTTTGACTAGAAATGGCAAGTACAACAAGAAAAAGTGCTCAAAAAGACGACTTTTTCTCATTAGTAATGGTTGTCAAATGGGAGTGTAAGGATATGTTTGTTTTGGCTATATTGTGAGACTAGGGTCCAGGTTACAGCTAAAAAGGAGGTGAGTATCTTGGACGGCAAGAGCTTCACTTTCCTAATACAGTAGTAGTAGACGACCATTGATTTGCTTTGACATTATTCTGCCTTCCATTTAAACAATGTTAAACCATGCCATATTCGATCCAGATATATGATATTCCAAACCAAAACTCCATGAATATTTCAATTCCATGTATGATACACAAAAATCTTGTTACAATCATTTTCCTCCATAAGTCAATTTTGACAGACTAAAATAAATATAGTGTACATGGAGGAAGTAATCTGTAGATTAGCAACATGAACTACTACTCTTCTAATTCTAAAGCCAATTATAAATATATAAAAAAAAATAAAAATAAAAATTGACATGGTCGTCAACACAAGCATATGATGTGTTAGCGCCAATCCATCCATATTCTTGTTGGGTATTACGGTTTGTACTAGCTCCAATTCATCCATCTTCGTGTTGGGCATTACAGCTTCACCGTCAATAAACTGAATGGGGATCAAGATCTTCTCTCTAACCTTTTGTCACTGGACCTTTTCTCCACTGCCTCCCGTCCTCTTTGTTGCCTGTAATTGAGTGAAAAATCTTCGACTATCATATTTCATCATACAAACAACTCCCAAAAAAACACCAGCTGGTTAGCATCTGTTTAAGCCTTTAAACTATTGCTGTTTAGATAATATTCCTTAACCAGTGTGCATTCCCCACCAAAGGATGAAATGAGTTAATGCCATCAAAATATCAACAGATTCCAATGAAACAATCAATTAGGTTTTATTTTAATAATCATATATACAAGTACTAAATAGAATAAATACATGAGCATTGTGTAGGCTAGTGAAAATTACATGGTCGAAAACCAATCCATGGTCATTGGACCTTAAGGACCGTCAAGGGCCTTGAGGAATATAAAGGATTAAACTCGTGTAAACATAATATCTAACCATATTTATTGACATCATAATGGGCCAACCGCCTACACAACAAAGTCACCTCAACTTGTTTGACCACGTAACAGGTTTAAAATAGTATGACAATATGTATATTATTTTCTTTTTTCTCCTTTTAGATAAGTTGAATATTGAGATGAAGTTGGGATCAATATCTATGCAGGTTCAGGTTTACAAGACAGTGTTGCTTCAACACATTCACATAGAACGAGTCCTATTTCAAAATAAGGGATGTACCATCTTTTATTTGCAAACTCAAAAAGAGAAAACAGAAAGATAATGCATTTGACAAGCACATCAGGAAACCCAAAAAAAATGGAAAACCTAAAAGAAATGAATACCAGGCAAGATAACATTGTTGAAGTATATGTACAACTTACGCAAAAGCAGTGTATCCAGTAACAGCATTAGCAGCAGATAGCAGTGCTGCAGACAGAGTCCTGCGCTCCCGTGGGCAAAGAATTCCTTCGATCACCATCCACCTGAACCAATAAAAAATTCATGAAATGATGGTGATTCCACAGTAGTACTTTATATCTTCATTTTTATTTATTACAGTGGAAACCACAGCCACTACTCTTAAGATTTCACTCTATATAATTCATGAAATGATGGTGATTCCACAGTAGTACTTTATATCTTCATTTTTATTTATTACAGTGGAAACCACAGCCACTACTCTTAAGATTTCACTCTATATATAAACCACTAGGTGCATGCAATACCCATTAACCACTCGCACCAAGTAATCCCATAGTAAACTATATGTGGGTTGCCCCATGCAGATAGATAATTGTCTTAGCGGAGTTTTGAACCCATCACCTATGTCTTGAAAGACACTTATAACTAGGCTCACTCCACTTGACTGAGTTGACTCCTTGTGCTACAAGTACTTCATATATCTTGAGAAAAATAGAAGGGAATAACATATTAATATGCACACGAATAAAAACCTTATCCCACTTTGATTTCTTATTCAGCCTACCATCCCGAACTACAGTGTCAACAGTAGCAGGAACTGAAAGCAACCCACCACCCAGCCATAGACGACACACCTGTAGAAGCAACCAACCAACCAACAAAATTCAGGACATAGCTCGCTTTGTGGACAAAATACTGGGTAATGGAAATTTATTATGTAAATGTCATTGGAAGCCATTCAACCAATATAAACATATGATTGATGGTTTCAGACCCATTGGCGGAACTAGGGGGGGTCTAGGGGGGTCAATTGACCCCCCTATTTTGAAGATTAATGCATATATATATATATATGTATGTATAAAATGATCATATAGCTATTTGGTCTAATGGTAAGATTCTTTTTTAATAGGGTGCACTTTGTTAGAGGTCTTGTAATGACACTATATTATTTAATACATGTTTTTTTACTATTTAAATTCATTATTTTTTAGTTATAAATTTATAACTCCTAAGAATGACCATATGGGCATTTGGTCTAGGGGGATGATTTTTGCTTAGGGTGTGAGAGATCTCGAGTACAATTCTTAGAAATACTTGTTTTTTTTTTCATTTAATTCATTATTTTTTTGTTAATAATCAACCATACTAAAATTTACAAGTTGAGTGGTATTCAAGTTTTGAGCATATATATACACTTATTATTAATTCATGCACCCTCGTTAATTATTATGTCAATAATAAAATACATAAACCATATACCATATATAGGTCACCAACCCCTCCAATGCATATTATAGCTCAAATGCCTCTTAGACTATTTAGGATTTTAAAATGTATTTTGAAAAATAATTATGATCGAATTAAATATGTTAGTTTTAGAGATTTATTAAAACTTGCAAGATACAAATGTCTTTTCTCATTCGTACAACCGAAAAAAACACTTCAAACGTCAATAAATAAACTTTTTTATTGATGTATTTTGACCCCCCTTAAAAATTTTCTGGTTCCGCCACTGTTCAGACCTGGAATTGGCATGATAACTTTTGGTGTAGGAACAACTTTTCCGGTTCGGGTTCCGGTGCAAAGTCTTCATCTTCTTCCATACCGAAATTTTCGACGCCGTAGATGGAGAGAAGGGCTATGCCTTCAAGTTCCTTTTTCTTTTACACCATGAGGAGTTAAAGTTAGGGTTTGGGTATTAGGAGAAGGAAAATATCTAGGGTTTAGGAAAGTTCAAAATTTGAAATTTGTCTCTCTTCTGCAAGCTCCGATTGGGAATTCTGGGAAGAAAGGGACGGAAATAAAACGAAATCGTGGTAGCTGATTACTCCAGGAAACCGAACTGTTAGGCACCGTCGGCAGTCGGTCTTTCGGCTTGACCCCTGGTCTAACGAATATATTTACAAGGCCTAACGAAAGAAAAGAATAAAGAATAAGCCTATAACAATAAGGTACTTGGGCTTTGTAGATTTGGACCTCTCTTATATATTCACAAGGCCTAACGAAAGAAGGCCTAACAGAAGAAAATAATATATGGACCTCGTTTAAGAGAGATGATAAATTAATATTGAGGGACAAACATGCTACCACACATGTTTAGAATTTAATTTAACTCAAAAGTTTAAGGTTTTAGGTCTTGGGTCTACAGTCTACTCATATATATTAATTCTTCACTCTTTCATTATTATTTTTTATATGAGAATGTAACTCACTTGTGATATTCTAAAATTAATTCTATTAGTTTTAATTTTTAACCAAAAACGTACACGACTATGAACACTTGTTCAATTCTTGATGATTTTGTCCTTCATATATTGAGAATCGAACTTGTATTGAGTTAATTGGTAATTTGTGGATCAGTAATTTTGATGGACGTTCAACTACATTGTCATCATAGATTTTAAAGAAAAATTATGAATCATGGAGTTTGCTCGCAAAATGTTAAAAAAAATATTCGTCGACTCTCAAATTTGGAAGGGAACCGAATTGATTTAGATCAAACTTTTTTATGCTATGATTCGAATGGATTTTGTGAGTTGTATATGTGAATATATTACAACTCCTTTAGCATATAAGTACATTTTCATCTGTTATTTAAATGTCTAGTCTTTTATTGAATTTTATTAAAAATTGAATATCCTGCTAAGGGCCTCAACACTCCATTTCATTGTATAACAATCAATGACTTATATATAAAAGTAGGTAAGACGATCCCAATTTGACTCAATTTGGTTTGTATCGAGTTATTTTATCGAATTTCGTCCAATTTAAAATTCAATCGCCCCTTTTTTATTTAATTCAATCGCATTTTTCTCTCCAGTTTTCTTTTTACATAAATTCAATCAATCGCCTCTTCCTCTTCAATTTTCTTCTTACTTAAATTCAATCAATCACTTTCTACTTTTCTTTCTCATTATCAATCACCTCTTAATCGACTTAAATCCAAAAAAAACCCTAATGACTAAATCAATTGTGTTTGCAGATGCAAGCTACGAAGTGAAAGTGGGAGTTGAATGGAGAAAAGGAAGGCGGTGAGAAGAGGAAGCAGTTGAGGTAAGAGCTCGCGACCCCAAGAGCAATTGAGGATTCAATTGGAGGAGAAAAAAATTGAGAGGTTAGAGAGAGAAGAGAAAGAGTTTGAGGAGAGAGAGAGAAGTTGTTTTTTTATATTTTTTAACTTCAAATATTCGAGATGAGAGTGTGATTGGGTAAGACTAAAAAATTCATCAAACTATGTTACTTTTCATATGTGTCAGTAATTTTAATTCGTATTTATACTAGTTACTTTAAGATTTTTATTTATTTATATATTTTGAGATTTATTTTAATTTCAGTTTTTTGTTTGTTAAAGTCAAGGGTCTTTAGAGTACGATGCTCATAGTCCGTTAAGTTCAAATATGTCAGAGATTAATTGGTTGTCTTGCCTATCAATTGTTTGATAAAAAAATTCACTGAAAATCAAATGGTGATTGTAATTAGTACGTGGATTGTAGAGTGATTGAAGGTAAAATTTTATAGAGCGTGATTATGGATTGCTTTTTACATATTTTTTTAAGCATTTAGGAATTTGTTATCCTATCAAATATACCTGATTACATTTTGAGCAAGTAAAACTTTTACCTGAACAGTGGACAAATCTTTATGGGTTCACTATTGAAAATCTTTGGCTAATACAAGCATTCTCTGTTATTTTTGCTATTGAATACTTTACTAAGATTTTATGGTAAAGTTGTTAAAGTTACTTTTCTTGATATATAAATATTATTATTTGAGAATGGATCGCCATTTTGGAATTTGGGGGGGGGGGGGGGGGGGGGGGGGGGGGGTTATGGGTTCCATATATTTAATAAACTTATGATGAATGTATAATAGACTTGGTAGCTGATATGAAGTTTTGTGTTACGAGTGGAAGAATGAGTAAATATGAAGTTTGATAAATATGAAGTCTAGAAAATTGATATTTTTACAGTTAAACTGTTGTTATAGATGAATAACGGCGGTCAAAATTATTATTATACATTTATAACGATGATTTAACTGAAAAAATATCAATTTCTTAAGTCTATGGTATAGTCATTGAGAAGCGTGATTATGTTTATACCTACATGGTTATACTATTCTTAAGTATAATTTGTGCCTTAGCCTGCATGATAGTCGAATTTTCAGAAGAATCTTTCAACGCCACCTTTATAGACGTAAGTTTCATTGAACTTTTGATTTATAAATGATTTTATATTGATATCAACCTTCTAATCGTTTTTTCCAGGTCATTTTTGCCAACAACAATTTATCTTGCTAACCAAATAATTTCATCAACATTAATATATTGTCTTCTTTACGACTCAAAATAACATAGTTTTGAGAATTTTGTTGATAGTATTTTTGTTTTTATCATTTCATTATCAGAAGTGATAATGTTGTCAATTAATTTTATTAATCAAAATAACAATATTTTGAATCATTTTTAGAATCGACCTTTACTAAATGTATAAATCTTTGCTCATATATATTTAGTGCCGAGAAAAAACGGATAGAATCGAATAGCTGTACTGAATCATATTCTATTAACCGAATTATTTCGGTTATTCGGTTCTATTTGATTATAACTATTTACGATTTGGTTTCGTGTATGAAAATTATGCTATTCGAGTAATTGATTAACGGAATTAGAAACTAAAAAAAAAAATACTTTTTAATTATACTTTGATAAACTTTGCCCTATAAATTATGTATTTTTAATTTGAAATTATTAAAGTAGTTTATGAATTATTATTATTGTAGATTGTGATTAAATATTGCTTGAAAATTTTAATGTGAAATTTGAAATTAATTTTTTTTTATTTGGTAAAAATAATTTTATATTTCAATTATGTACTGAATAGTATAATTCGATTATTCAAATTCCAATTATTCGATATATTTCAAATACTTATTTAAATAATAAAATTATATAAAATTCGAAATTTAATTATAATCAATACTCACCCTGTACATACCGGACCAATGATAATAACTATTGCATGCATTCCTATTCACTTCCTTGTGGAAGATGTAGGGGGGAATTATTTGAAGGAGTTTTGATCAATTACATGATTTCCGATACATCGGTTGTCTTTTATTGCATTCAGTTCCCTATCGGAAATGCAACCAAAAATTGAGACCTACGGATAGCTTTAAATTTTCTATTTTAGGGTACCCCAATATGTAATTATTGTGATGGTCCAACTCGTTACTTGATCAAATTTCATTCATCAAAGTCAAGAGAAACTTTTTGGTCCATTTTATCCAGCTCAATCTACACATAGTCCATTGAACAATTGGCCTCAAATCCTAATCATAAACACAAGTTGATTTTGTCCAAGTGCATGTGGAAATTTTATTTATACTCTCTAATTCGGGTCGGTGATATATATATATTAGAGTAAAAATAATGTTTTCAGTATAATTATATATTTAGCAATATTTTTATATTTGTTCTAGGGCAATTAATATTTTAATAATATTTATTTTTAAAGTAATACTCTTCTCATTTCAATTTATATGATCATTATTAATTTTTAAAAGTCAATTCGAGATATTTTTAAAGATAAAATTAAGTTGATTTATAATAAATTATGAAATAATAAATTTTATAATATGTATTATTTTTAAAAAATACACAATATTTATTATTATATAAAATTAAAAATATATATATGTTAATTTAAAATTTAAAAATATATTAAATTAACTTTTAAAAATTAATAATAATTTTATATTTTAAAATTAAAAAAAAATATTATTTTTACGCCGATAATATTAACCGCTTTAATTTGACTGTTCTTTATTTGTGGCATCTAACTTCTAATTAAGGACGTGCTAAAAATCTTAAGGAACAAGGGGTAAACGGCCCCCCTCATCCACTTTATTAGAGTACAATATTAAGTTATTAATATAGTCAAATATTTATGCTACGGTTATTTATAAAAAATATATTTTAAATTAAATTATTTATATTAATTTAGACTATATTTATTCCATTAATGAAAATTAATAATTACTTAAATAATTTTATGAAAGTATTTTATTTTTTTTATCATTTCTAAAATTATTTATGTGAGATCATATAATTTCATAAAAAGATTAAAGTTAATAATCTCCTTATTTTAAATTATTAAACTAATAATCGAATATTAAGAATTAATAATCCCTCATCAAAAAATTAAATAATATAAAATAATATTAAATTAAAATAAATAATTCAATCTCAAATATATTTTTCGTAAAGAAATATAAATTTATTGCAGAGAAATTTCCCTCTTGTTTGCTTAAAATAAAAAGAATATTCCATCCAATAAAAAAAAAGGATATTTAGAAAAGAAAGGAATAAATCAGACAAATTAAACAAAAAGAAAGAACAAAGTACAACAAATAGGGAAAAAGGATATTCCGATTGCGGTTGAAATTAATCCGACTGCAGTTGAAATACTCCACATTATTAACAACAACAACAACAACAACAACAACAAAAAAAAAAAAAAAAAAAAAAAGGGGAGGATGCATAAAGGAGCTGATTATGGTAAATCCTCTTATTAGATGAGACGACCCATTGGTGCGATTCTCAGTCCTCTCCATTCCCCTTTAAAAGACCACCACCACCACCTCCCCTTAATTTTCAATTAGTCCTTCCAAAATCAAAATAATATATTTATTATCCTCTTCCTTAATTTCTTGAGTTCGATCATTGAGGCCAGCACCTAAATTATTATTTTCTGAATGTACCAGATCGATGTCAAGAACGATGCGCCATTAAAATCATTCGATAAAAAAATTAATTTCGATTAACGCATAAATTGATCCGAAAATATATTTACTGTTGAAACAAAACAAAAAACCAAAAACATATTGTTTTTGTCCATAAAAATATTAGTAATATTTTCGCATTACCTATAAAGTGAGCATGTTTTATACGGTAAAAAGAAAAAAATTGATATTATGAAATAAATTTCTCTCATATAATTATAATTATTCATGTGAGAAAAAATGGTAGAAAAATATTATATTGGCATGAAATTAGTTTCTTAGTCAAAAATGTATTAAATATAGCTGCCTCCAAAGGGAGACCAAAATTACCCATAAGCGCTGGCCAAAATGGAAGAAAGTTCAAATCAATTGAAAGACAAAAAACTAAAATCAATTTTAGCGCAACTCCACCATGACCGGATGTATGTCCTTTAGCAGACCCAAAACCTGTTGCATCGTGGGTCTTTTCCGAGGTTCCTCCGCCGTACACAAGTACCCAACTCGGAGACTCTCCACCATCTCACCCACTGAGTCACTGCCAAGTCTCAGCCTCGAGTCCAACGCATTCGCACCATTTCCATCCCTGACTAACCTCCTCATCCACTCAATTGTCTCCTCTGAGCCAGGTCGACCTGTCAACAATTCGACCAACAACGTACCAAAACTATACACGTCAGCCTCGGTGGACCCACCAACTCGGTCTTTACTCAGTCCAAAATCGACAATACGGGGCTCCAAATCGTCCGATAGTAAGATATTGGATGGGACCATGTGGCCGTGCACCACCGGTTTAGACTGTCCGTGGTGGAGATAGGCAAGTCCGCGGGCAATCCCCACCGCAATACGGTGGAGCGTGCTCCACTCCTTTTTTTCAGAGGATGAAATGTAGGCCTTATTTTCAATATCGTTCCGATGCTCCCACGTGTCCGTGCTCCAATCCTCCACGTCAGGTTTCCCAGTTGGAAGCTCATGAAGCCATTGATGAAGGTCACCATTGGGCATAAATTCATACAATGCTAACTTTTCACTGCCTGCAATAAAATGAAACAATTCACTAAATATGAATATTTTTTATAGTTAAAAAATTTGCCATGCCCCTCAAAAAAGCATATTCAGTTGCATGTCATATATAAAAATTAAAAATAATCTCACTATAATATTTTTAATCTTATTATATAAATTTTTAAATTAGTCACAATTTAATGTCAAAAATCACATATATTGACACACATATCATTTCTTTTTTAAAAAATTTAGAGCTGAAACAGATTTTTTGTAACAAATAATCAATAATCTTATATCTTGTGTCGAAATAAATGATTTTCCACAAAAAAAAATATATTTTTTAAATTAAGCAACACGAAAGAACCAATATTCTTCAAATTTAAATCCCAATTTTGCATTAAAACTAGCAGAAATTTTTGACTTACATGAAAGCTATAACCATGACAAATTCAAAATTGAACCCAGTAGTACAATCCAAATAATCACGGTAACCAAACAGTAATCATCATTCATAACGTAGCTACTTCTGCCTTCCACTTACGTGACAATATAGTCTACTATACTTAATAGGACAACCTCTAACTCTCAGTCGTCGGACCACGTGATCTCCATAAATAAGTTAGGTCAACTACTGCCACAAAAATCTGAACAGAGTACATGAAAATTAAATGCCTCTCACTCTTTAAAAAAAATCTCATTTCCCGATATGTTTTTAATTTCACAAAGGCAGAAGTCTAGCGCAAACTAATTTATAAATTTTAATATTAATCACTAATTTTTAGCATAAATACGATGAAAAGAAGGATTTATATGTAACAAATTTATAAATTACTATTGACCATATGTAACATGACTCGAGAAAATATATCTATAACATTAAAAAGAAAATCAAATACAAAGGCAGAAATATAGTACAAATGTATATGCATACAAATTTTACCTGCAATGCAGTAACCAGAAATAGGCAGCAGATTTGGGTGCTTAAGCCTCGAGATTTCTTCAAACATGGTCTTAGCTTCATCATGATCAATGTCCCTAGCAGTTTCCAGTACCTTGATCACCACGTGGAGGTCACCTGGCAGGACAGCTCTGTACACGGGCCCACACCTCCCTTCTGCAAGCAGGGACTCTTTTCCAAAGTGCGACGTGGCAGCTATCAGGTCCTTGAAGGTGAGGTAATTCATCAATGGCTTCTCAAACATCACCACTGGTGCAGAAGATGGCTCTTTGATATCAGCCACCCATGGGGTTCCTGACTCTGTTTCAAATGAAAATGGGCCTGATTTTTCAATCTTAACTGGTATTTGGATTGGTTTTGAGATTGCCCATTTGTTCCTTCTGGCCAATTTTCTCTTTCTATACATGCAAAATATAGATATAAATATGGCCAAGGCTAGACTTGTTGATGCAAGTGATATGGCTAAAATCAAGTGGTGGTTTTTCGATTTGGGTTTATTTTGTTTGATAGGTTTTTGATATTGGGGTGATTTTTTGTGGGGTGGGGGTGAAATTGGATGAGATTTAAGATCTTTGAAGTCTGTTGAAGTGGAATTAAAATTTCCGGCATGAATGAAAGAAGATTGGCCAAATTTTTGGACTTTATCTGAATCTAAAACGCCAGTGAAATTGTTGAATGAGATATTCAAGAATTTGAGGCCAGAAAGTGGGGGAAAATCAGATGGAAATTTACCATACATTTGATTGTTTGAAACATCCAAGTATTTCAGTGTGTGAAGCATTGAAATTTGTGCTGAATTTACCAAAAGGTTACAGTTTGAGATATCAAGATGTTGGAGTTTGGTTAAGTTGGTGAACCCAAAAGGCAAGATTTTGAGATTATTACGTGAAAGGTCAAGACTTGTGAGGTTTGGGAAAGGAGAAAGATGAGCCAAATTTGTGAACCTATTTTGGGACAAATTGAGAACTTGGATTGAAGAAAATGGACCCAAATCTGAACTGGGTTCGAACCTAATGTTGCCTCCTAGCTTGTTCTTGGAGAGATTGAGTTGAACCAAGGTTGGGATGAACCAAAACCAGCCAGGAACAGAGCCTTTGAGGGAATTGTTGGACAGATCAATGGTGTGAAGCTGAGATAAATTCCTGAAAAATCTCCATGAAAGAGAACCAGTGAGATTTCTTGATGAGAGATTAATTTGGGTTATTGGTGGATTTGTGCAGTTCAAATCAGAGGATTTGAACCAAAAGGAATTGAAACCAGAAACAGAGCTGAAGGCCTTGGTGACTAATTCTTTGTCTCTGGTATTGCATGAAGATTCCACCAATATAACAAGTGAACTTAGAAGCATGAATTTGAAGAAAGTCTCCATCTTTAACTCAAAAAAGTTTTAATTCCTGCAACTTGTTTTTCCTCCCATGGTTCTTATATGAGAGAAATTATATACAGACTATATATGTATATCGATATATAGAGAGAAGTTTCAGAGGATTAATTGAAATAGAGAGAGAGAACTTTAAAGGAACTTGGAGGAATTGAAAATGGTGGGAGTTGGATTATTATGTGTTTGGATAGTTCACTATTTGACTCTGTTTCCAGTAAATCTTAAATTTTTACTGTTTTCAGAGAGTAAGTTCTCTTTATTTTTTACTATTTACCTCTGGTGGGAAGAAGGGTGATAATCAGGTGGGCGTATATTTGGCCGTGTTTTGCCTGAATCGGTTAATTTCAATGGAAAGGACCAAATGGGTCCCGTCTATTTACCGCGTTGATTAAATTGAATGGCGTGGATTGACAGAGCAGAAAACACTAAGACCACCGTATACGATACTATTATTATGTAGTGACAGTACCTTGGCATTGCTATCACAATATGCACCTCTTAATTAGCTAAAAAAATAAATATGCACCTTCACCCGTCTCACCAGTGTGTCTGACAACTTTTTTTTTTCTTTTTCTTTATATAATTTATTACTAAAATTTTATTATTATGATATTATAATTATATAATTAATTATTATTTTTAAAAATAAAATATTATTTTAATATTTTTAAATTTATAAATAATATTATTTCTGTAAAATAAAATATTGACATTACCAAACAATTTTTATATTAAGAGAAAGTAAAAATATTATTGGACGATGTCGTCGTAACAGAAACAACACATTTATACTATGTGACAAGTGAATTAAATTCTCTATAATTTTTATTTTTTTTTGTCATGATTTGATTTGTTTCTCAATATGGAAGTCAATGCAATTGGGTTCCCATTTTTCAAGTCAATGTAACGTAATAATGAATTTTAACCATAGATGGAAGATTTAGAATTATAAATGGTGATTAATACAATAAGTTTTAAACATGTATGACAAGCTCACTTCCACTAAAATTTGGAACTCCGAATCGTGACCAATTGTCACGGTAATAGACTCGTAAGGGAAAAGTTTACACACTAGCTCGAATGCATTGAGGAATGCCATCTCAACGTGTTAAGAAAGAATATGTCTATATACATAAAAATTAATTTTAATTATTAAAAAAAATAATTACAATAAACGTAACGATTAATTTTATAAATGAATATTGTATATGTAGATTTATTCATTAAAACATCCAAAATTAAAAAAAAGTATTATAGTATCACATTATGAAAAATAAACAAAGTAAATAAATTATCGACTTGGGAAATCTCTTTTGATCGAAACACAATTTATGAAGCCAAATGCCCATAAATTATTGAAGAAAAATTAAAAGTTCACGCGACATATTTTTATATTAATTAATTAATTTAATATTTTTTGTCGATTAATTGTCGAATGCACTTTATAATTGTATAACTAAACACTTTAAAATTTGACATTTAACGTGTTTTATCTCTCCGCCACGCCACCCACCCCAAGCGTTTGAAGCATAATTGCAAACATAATTAGTTCATACTGGATTAAACACCTTGGGCATGCACTGCTTATAGAGGCAGCACAGTTTCAAGAAAAGTTGAAGAATATTTTGGTAATGACAAGAATGTTAATATCAACATAACCTATGTATATTCTCCCATCAAAAGCAACACTTGGGTCTTATAAAATACTAACAAATTATCATTTCTCCAGAAACCATGTCATATTTCTGACGACCAATTTGATTCTCGTATAGACATATAAAAAAAATCATGCCTAAGGGGAGACAAAATTTATAATATAATTTACAAGTAAATTCAGTTAGTATAAGCAAATGTAAATAATAAATAATGGCATTATCAAAATAGTCCTGCCTTTTTCTACTTGGATTTCAACTGCTACAAATTTCATCAATGGTGATGATTTAAGCAGAATAGACTTCATCTCATTCTCTTGTATCAACTGATTTTATCATATATAATATCAATTATACTATAAAAAATCAATAGATCTGCATTGGGTAATATTCTTACCTGCCCCACGAGCGATATCGGCTTTATTTATTTCAATATTTTCTATTTTCTTGTTTATATTCTACACTCCATGGTTACAATATTTCAAGGGCAAGTTCCTGGAGGAGGGCCGGTGAGTTCACACCTAATCCCACATGAATCCAACTCCAAAAAATTCCAAAAGGAATGACAACTA
This sequence comes from Hedera helix, assembly GCA_947179155.2. Taxonomy (NCBI): domain Eukaryota; kingdom Viridiplantae; phylum Streptophyta; class Magnoliopsida; order Apiales; family Araliaceae; genus Hedera; species Hedera helix. The sequence continues at coordinate 40,378,164 of OX359273.1, forward strand.
AGATTTAGGTTTTAAAATATGCCAAATCCTACCAGAAAGGTGGTGAGTCCATAACGTTAAATCATTTAATAATACTCTCTTTATTTCATAATTTATTAAATTTTAAATTAACGTGAATTATTTAATTCTAGACTCCTTAAAAACTATTACTAATAAAAAAATTGTTATTTTAAAAATAAAATAAATTCACATCATAATTTTAAAATATATGATTATAATGTAATTAAATTTAAATAAAATTAAATAAAATTATTTTTGTGAAACAAATAGAGTGGTAGCCAAATTTAGCAGCTAAAGAATATAATATGATAACTTATGCAGCACTAAGTCCCCTTAGAAAAATAGGCAGCGGGTGCATGGCTGTTTTGTTCAAGGTTAATTTAAAATGCCTAACGAAATTCGGCTGCTAAAGAATATAATATGATTAAAGCTCCCCCTTATCTTCTGATTAAAGACGATATTTTTTGGTTACCTTCATAAATGAATACAGTTTTTAGGCGGAACAAATACATCGGTTATTAAATTTTTGTCTTTTAAGCATTTTCAAGTGTTAGGTTTAATAAGACCAACAGAAAAATAGGTGCAACCAAAAGAAAATGACCTTGGGGGTGAATATATATATATATATATATATATATATATATATATATATATATAATTTATTATCTAATACCTCCCCCTCCCAGATCCACAGTAAAAGTTCCATTTGCTATAAAATTTTGTTCAAAAATAAGAAGATAAAACTCGTTTCTTTTAGTTATAATATAAACTGATACAACATCTTCAATTTATTAGAATAATAATTTTATTATCATGTTATTGCTAATAAACTAAATATTTAATAAATTAATAGGATAAATATGTGATAAAAATATATCTTTAAAATTTATAAATTTTATGATAAGATTCTTTTTGCGAAACAATTAGTTGAGATATATTTTATTAGTTGACAAAATCATTAATAATTGTTATTTCACATCCAGTCTTCCAACGTGAATGCAGTTGAAAGCCTTAATGAATTAAATTGCAATATCTTTTGGGGCTTTAGGTAGAATATTATTGGATCAAGATAAATGGTTCTGGACAAGTGGATTTGTATATAATGGGCCTGATCAACTTTGACATGAAACATTGCAGGCAGGTGATTTATATTTATTTTTGGGCTCTTTACAGTAATATACAACAATTAGTAACAAATTATAAGATTAGTGCACAAATAAAATAATTATAAAAAGAGTACAACTAAGAGAAATTAATTACACCACGTATCTTTAGAACCCTGAAAATAAGGCGAAACTGCCATATCCGACAGTTACCAAAACAAAATTCATAATTCAAAATAAATAAAAAACCACTTTCTTCTTCGCCGGGCACTCCTTCCATCAAACTAGAAAAAAAGATGACCATTATCACCACCCTAAAAAAAAAATGAAGAAGAATACCATGATGGGGAGAGGCGTAGATGGGGCGGCGGAAGCCGGGTAGTTATTGGGGCAGAAATAATCGGTGATTATCGTCGATGAAGCCGATGGTGAGCTAACGGGTAACTTTAGAGAGGGGTGGGAAACGGTGGACGGCGACGACTGTATCGTCATGATGGAAATGAGTTGAGAAAGAGGGAGTAATCAACCCATAATACAAAGGTACAAAGGTAACTAAACTTTAATACAAAGGTAACCAAACTTAATACAAATGTAACCAACCTTTAATACAAAGGTAACTAAATCTTAATACAGATGTAACCAACCTTTAATACACATGTAACTAATCCTTAATACACAGGTAACCAAAACTTAATACAAAATGTATCCAACCTTAAAATAAAGGTAACTAACCTTTAATACAAAAGTAACCAATTACAAAGGTAACCAACTCTTAATACAGAGGTAATCAACTCTTAATACAGAGGTAACCAAACCTTAATACAGAGGTAATCAACCTTAATACAGAGGTAACCGTAACCAACCTTAATACAGAGGTAACCAAATTTTAATATAGAGGTAACCAACTTTTAATACAAAGGTAATCAAAAATAGTTACTACGCATTCAGGAATTAGTTACCTAGAGTTATTGCATGAAAAAACTTCATGGTTGAAAATCAATATAAATAAATAAATAAAAATAATTTAAATCGCGGTTGGTTAACTACTAGTATACTTAATAATAATAATAATAATCGTATGAATGATTTTTAGATGGAGATGGTGGGGTGAAGGCAAGGAATTGTTCTAACAGAGCGGAGTCGTCGCGGCTTGATGAAGGCAAGGAATTGTTCTTACAAGGAATTTTTCTGAACTTTACTTGCCAAGTCCGGCCTCTTCCCAAAGTGATGACTGACGGGTCCTCTTTTTTCTATTTTTTTTTAAAGAAAAACAAGCAGGCGTATCCCCATTCTCCAAAATGGTTATAATGCTTTACATGTATCATGGTTTCTTTTTCCTTTATTAGACAAGTGGCGGTATCCCCAAAGTAGTCACTTTTTTAATTACTAGACATAGTCACATGGACATTTCTCCTCTGTGACTTTTAGCAATAGGCATGGTGACTTGTATAATAGAGTTCAGAAGAGAGAGATGCACTAAGATAAAGCAGCGGAGGAAGTTTAGAGAAGATGAAATAAAAGAAATATCACAGTATTTGGAGTATAGATATTGTTAAGTAATTTGACTTTTGACTTTTGAATTTTGAATTTTGAAACCAACTACCTCATTAAATCACCTAACTAAATTAAATGAATAACAATACACTAATTTAGAAATTAAATATTAAAGATGTACTAATTTTGTAAATATTTTATGTATGCACTTCTATTGTAATATTTTTTTTATAATGCACTAGTAAATGTAATTCTTCCTTTATTTTTCTATATGGTACAAATTTGAAGAATGCACACTAATTTGCTTGAACTTTTCTAGGGCGACTGGGGAATGGACCGATTGAACTATTTATTTATTTTAAACGACTCTCAAAAAATAAGTTTGATTTTTTAGAACTAAAGTTTTTACATAATACAGTGATTTAGATGTGATTTGAATGTATATAAATAAATAATGTTTACAGACTATACAACACTGTTTATTTATATGTATCCAAATCGCACCTAAATCACTGTATTTTGTAAATAATTTAGTTTCAAAAAATCAGATTTATTTTTTGTGAGTCATTTAAAAAAAATAAAAAAAATAAACCGATCGTTAGACCGGTCCCCATTCCCCAATCCCCCTAGGTTTTCTAAATTTGCTCTATATATCTAGATGGCAATAACGGTTCAAATGTTAAAAGTTCACAACCCCAACCCCCCCCCCCCCCCCATAATAATAATAATAATAATAATAATAATAATAATAATAATAATAATAATGATGATGATGATAAGAATACCAACTTTATGTTTTTAATTATATATGATTTTGTCCTCACTCATCATAGTTAGATCAAAAACAGATTTTTTACATGAATTTGCCTTGAAAAAGTTAATAGAATTTAACAAGGTTTTTAGACCTGGATCGGTCATCGAATCGAAAAGGATACTAGCTGAATGGGTCACTGATTCAACTATTGATCGAACTATTATTGACCTAGTGACGTCGTAAATACATAAAAAATATATATATTATTAATAATTAATAAAAAATTTAAACATCTTATTTTTTATAAGTTAAAATATAGTGAAATTATATTACAATATTATTTAAAATATTTAATTTTAAAAAAATTGTATAAAAAATATTAAAAAATATTTTAAAATCGGTTTACTAGGTCAATTCTACTGGTTTTATCAGTGGTCAACCGAGTTTTAATTGGGTCACATTAAAATCGAACAGAAATGCCTACCGATTCCGATTTTTAACATTCAGACCATCGATCCGGTCTAAATTTTAAAACCATGGAATTTAATCTAAAGTTTATGCACAAATTCAGCATCTTCTCTATTACTATTAGTAGAGTCGTCGCAAAAGAGGTTGGAGTTGCACATTTTTTGTAGCCAAGACAAGCAATGTTATAATTAGATAAAAGTAACCTTATATTCAACTATCAACATATGCTACTCTCTGTACACAAAAAATTGTGTGGACAGACCAATGGTCATTCGGGTTTGTATTGCAAGTGTATATCTTTTGGTGGGCATTTTCTTTATGGGCTGGACCCCTCTTCAGACCATCTTAAGCAAGACTGATACATATACACCAATTTGTATCTAACTAACTTGGTAACAATTCTTATTGGGACATAGGCTAATTATTATCTAACATAATTCACAATTTATGCTCATGAGATAATTATTATGGAGTCTATTTTTTAGGTAATATTAAGGAGAGATTGCCAATTGTGCACCTCAACTCAAAAAGAAAATTAATAATAATACACCTTCTATTTTATAAAAAAATATATATATTTTATAAAAAGAGTTCAATTAACAAAAATAAATAAAATTATTTCACAAAAGAGAGTTATATTTTTATTGATGATAATATAAAAGCACATAATTTATCCTCCAAGTTAACAAAATAATGTCACTGGCATACCATAATTACTAAACTAATACTCGTTATATTACTGATACACATAAAAGGAAAATATATTTTGTAAATTTTATAAATAAGACTCTTTTTATAGAACAGAGAAAGTCAAAATAAGCTACTTATTAGAATTTGAAAAAATTAATATAATTATTATTGAAATGCATAAATTTGGAGTACATTTAGTACTGATGTCTATAGCCAATGGTGTCTTCTTTTCCATCGTCTTCACGGGGGTAATAATCAAGGAGGAATACGAAGTTGTACTCAGCTGACTGTATATAATTTTTATTATCATGGAGGTAGGTAGTTTTGTTTAAGGAATTTGCCATTTAATTAGTTTAAAATGTAAATTTCTCTTTAATTTAGACCTATTTGCAAAAGAGAGAGAAGGAACCAATATTTCATGACATGGACACCCTAACTAACCAATATTTCATGACATGGACACCCCAACTAAAGAAGATAACGAGAGGTCAACCAAAGAAATTAATTTTTAATGAGTTTCATAGAGTTGTATTTATACGTGTATATATATATATATATATATATTTCTATTATTAGACTATAAAACTATATAAAATTCTTAATATGTGATTATTTTTAGGCAATTAATATCGCTAGAACAATATTACTGTTGTAAAAATAATAAGTATCGTTTAAAATATAAAGCGGTGCTAGAGCAATTATTAAAATATCATTACATACATATTTATTTTGAGGGTTAAATCACTCTTTTCTCATTAAACTGAAATTTAATTTACATTTGCATCACTAAATTAAAAAATTTCTTCCATTCGAATCATCAAACTATAAATTTTTAACAAATCATAATAAAATCTATTAAATTATTTGAATTTTAACGGAATGAGGAGAGAGAATCTATGCATATTGTAAGACCCTGACTTTTATGAAATATAATTTAATTTTTCTTTATATATTTTCTTCTGAAATGGTAAGTGGGTAAATTGACAAAAATTAAATTTAAAAATATTTTGTACAAATTTTATTTTGTCGGGGAATATTCGTTTTGTCAGAGAATATTCGTTCTGTCGAAAAATATTCGATTCGTACGACGGCGTCAAAATAATCAAATATTAGTAGACCCCACAACGAAATATTGTCAAATATAGAAAACGACAACAGTAACCTTTTAAAATAAAAATGGTCAACGATACTATCACTTTTAACTGTTAAGATACCCGGTAATAAAGGAATAGTAGAACACGGTATTGCACAGTAATATACGGTATTGCACAGTATCATACGGTTTGCACAATAGCACACGATATTGCATAGTGTTTCATAACTAATAAACTGACTATTGTATAATATTGACTTTATTGAACCAATAATTGTCGTCACATACACAATAATTGTGACGCTCCCAAATCTGGGCCCACACAGCCCAAACTTGAGTCGTCAAAAGACTACAACAAAATTATTACAACAAAGCACAACGTACAACAATACAGTGTATAATAATACACAACTAAGTCTTCACTATTATTGCCACACTATTTTACAAAACGTGAAGACTATGATAACTATTCCTCGGACCCTCACTCCATTCCCCGGCTAGACCCTGTTATGTTTTCATCTCCTGTTGAAAAACAATGGAACAAAAGAAAGGGTGAGCTCAAATAGCCCAGTAAAGAATATCATGACTAAGATAATGACGAATAAATTATCATTAGTCTTCAACAGTTGAGTTCTTGATAGAATACAATAGACTACAAGGTTTATATCAAAAACTGCAGTTAAATTCTTAAACAACGTTCAGATCAATAATAGCAGCGTAATGAGTAATCTATTAGAAGAATAATGCAGACTATAATGTCCACTCGGTTCTCTTTTTAGGAAAAACATCATCAACTTTTATCATCTGAAATATCATTAGTCAAGATAATACAAATTTACAGTTCCTGATCATAATCATGCAGATCAACAGTTCATCTTTGCACTACGGGCCAAAGATATTCAATATAGCACCAACGGTCATGATTATACCAGATTCAGCCTTTGGTCATAATCATACCAATCAACAGTTCATCTTTGCACTACGGGCCAAAGAGAACATTCACCACGTGCCATAAAAGACACCGAACAGATGTATCGCCTTTAACCTATTATATCGCCTTTAACCTATCATCTGTTCAACAAATATATCACATCTGTGCCCCCGGCCACAGATATTCACAACAGCTTGATTTTTGGATGATTAGAATGATATAAATGATGAACAGAAGAAATAGGATAACAATAAGTATCGGAAGTTTACTTTGTACAGATTCAAATAATGTCCAAATTGTCAACATGATGTGGAGTGAAATTTAAAAATGATATTCAAGATCCACAGTTCAGAATAACGGTTACAATTCAATAGAAAGGTTCACGTAAATAGGAAGGTTCAGTTGAAATAATGAAGTTCAACTATTATGGAACATATAATATTTTCAGGAATTATAGAGGCAATAGTTCCATAATAAATTTCGATTTAGGAGTATGAAAGAAAATAATATCCCTTACCGTAGCAGGTTTGATTAACAAAAGGTGAAGGAAATTAATACAAAGGGTTATTCACCAACAGGCGGCAATCCGCTCCGTAAGGTTATTCCCACAATTTAATAGAATTTGAGTACAAAGAGTTATTCACCAAACAGGCGGCAATCCGTTCCGTAAGGTTATTCTCAGAGATTAATAATGAATGAGTACGAAAGGTTATTCACCAACAGGCGGCAATCCGCTCCGTAAGGTTATTCCCACAATTTAATACATGAAAATAAAAGGCACGTCTTATGAGTAAGGAAGAAACAATATTATTATCGAGAATCAAATAATGATAATCCCTTACCATAGTACGTTTGAATAATGGAAGATGAAAAAGATGGTATCCCTTACCGTAGCAGGTTTGATTAACTTGAACAGTACACGTATACTTATAGATCTTCACAAATACTCAAGATGACTTAAGCACACTTAGAGAGAACTTTCACAAGAAGTATTTAGAGAGAGAAAGAAAGAACAAGTAAGGAAGTTTATGAAAAATCCTTAAGTTAAGGCTTCTATTTATAGCCAAAAATCTTATCATTCATTTAATCTAAACCATTCATTTAAAGATCATCTTTTAATCTACACCATCCATTTCAAATATTATATTATCTTTAATCTACACCATTCATTTCATATCACCTAATAATCACCTAACTTTATATTATAAACAAATCAATTTAATTATTCAACAATAATTCACACTTTAATCTACACCATTCATTTCATATCACCTAATAATCACCTAACTTTATATTATAAACAAATAACTTTATCAATTCAATGATTATGACTAATTGTTATAAATACAGTATAGTTAGCTCTTAGATATCAAGTCAATAAATTAATGAAATACAACTGTTTAAATAACATCATAATAGAGATAACAATAATGTAAAATAAAGCATACGTTACTGTGTAATGACAATTATTGATTCAATAATGTGAATTACTGTGCATATGTTACTGTGACAATTATTAGGTTCAATAATTTTAAAAACAGTGCAACAACAATTATTGACCCAATGATATAAAATACAGTGTAATGACAATTATTAAATCAATAATGCAAAATACTGTGTAACAACAATTATTGAATTGATAATATAAAATATTATGCAGTGACAATTATCGATGAAATGATGCGTAACAGTTACGGTGTCAATTATCAGACCAATAATATGAGACACTATGCAATACCGTGTGTTACTGTAGAGTACCGTGTGCTACAGAAAATACCATAAACTACCGTATGCTACTATTCTTTTATCACCGGTATTTTAACAGTTTCGTTGACTATTTTTATTTAAAAAGGTTACTTCTGTCGTTTTCTATATCCGACAAATATTCCGTTGTGGGGTCCACCAATAATTTATTATTTCGGCGCCGTCGTACGGCACGAATATTCCCCGACCAAACGAATATTCCCCGACAAAGCGAATATTGTCCGACAAAATAAAATTTGCACATAACATCCTTAACTTTCAATTTTGTTAATTTAACCACTTACTGTTTCAAAAAAATATATATATATATATATGAAGAAAAATTAAATTTTGTATTTCATAAAATTCGGGGTCTTACAACCTCCCCTCCTTATGAAATTTCGTCCCCGAAATTGACGTACCTGACATATCGAAGAGGTAAGGATACTTAGATTTCATCTCAGATTCTAGCTCCCAGGTCATTTCCTCAGTATCTTGGTTCCTCCATAAAACCTTAACTTGAGGTATAACCTTTGAGCGTAGGATCTGCTCCTTCTTATCCAGGATCTTAACAGGTACCTCCTCGTATGTTAAATCCTCTGCTATAACGTCTGGTTCTAACTCAATGACGTGGTTTGGGTCCTTCACATATTTACGTAACATAGATATGTGAAAAACGTTATGGATGCGAGACATACTTGATGGTAGGGCTAGTCTGTAGGCTACGGTTCCTATTCGATCGAGGATTTCAAATGGGCCAATAAATCGAGGGTTGAGCTTTCCTCTCTTTCCGAATCTCGTAACCCCTTTCCATGGAGAAACACGTAAGAATACATGATCTCCGACGTTGAAACTTTCGTCTCTCCGATGAAGATCAGCATAACTCTTTTGTCGTTCTTGTGCGGTCTGTATTCGTTGTCGGATCATTTGGATCTTTTCGGTCGTCAAGCGTACCAACTCGGGTCCCAACAATTTTGCTTCTCCTACCTCATTCCAACATATTGGAGAGCGACACTTCCTTCCATACAAAGCCTCGAATGGAGCCATGCCTATGCTTGCTTGGTAACTGTTGTTGTAAGAAAATTCCACCAAAGGCAAGTACTTATCCCAACTTCCTTTGAAGTCTAATACACAAAGTCTCAAAAGATCTTCGAGGGTCTGGATCGTCCTTTCCGATTGTCCGTCCGTTTGAGGATGGTATGCAGAACTAAAACGTAGTTCAGTGCCCATAGCTTTTTGTAGACTGATCCAAAAGCGTGAAGTGAATCTAGGATCTCGATCAGAAACTATGGAAACTGGCATGCCATGCAATCTCACGATCTCATTTATGTACATACCGGCAAGACGTTCAAGTGAAAAGTTTTCTCGTATAGGCAAGAAATAAGCAGATTTGGTCAATCTATCTACGATCACCCAAATTGTATCTAAGCCTTGAGAAACTTTTGGAAGACCCGTCACGAAGTCCATATTGATGTGTTCCCACTTCCATTCGGGAACTTCAAGTGATTGTAATGGACCTTTAGGAACTTGATGTTCTGTCTTGACACGTTGACAAGTTAGGCACCTTGAGATAAACTCCGCAATCTCTCTTTTCATATTGTTCCACCAAAATGTATGTCGAAGATCTCGATACATCTTGGTACCTCCTGGGTGGATTGCAAACGGCGTGTTGTGTGCCTCCATCATAATTTTATGCTTTAATTCAGGATCGTTAGGAACACAGAGTCGAGAGTTGACTCGAAGTATTCCTTTCTCGTCGATTCTTGCTTCGGGAATGGCACCTTCTTGTACTTTCTTTATCATGTTTATCAGTTCCGGATCGGTAGTTTGAGCAGCTTTAATTTTATCGATTAAAGTTGGTTCTACTCGCACGTGAGCAATCTTCGAGTGGGTCCCTGGTGTCTTTAGCTCTATCTCCATCTTTTGCAAGTCGTACAAAATACACTTTTGTGTTGTCAGCAGTGCACTTGTACTTGCATAAGATTTTCTGCTCAAAGCGTCAGCTACAACGTTCGCCTTTCCCGGGTGATACTGGATTGTGTGGTCATAATCTTTTAACAGCTCAAGCCAACGTCGTTGTCGCATGTTGAGTTCCTTCTGGGTGAAGAAATACTTGAGACTTTTATGATCCGTATAGATATCCACTTTTTCTCCGTACAAGTAGTGTCTCCAGATCTTCAACGCGAAAACGACTGCTGCCAACTCTAGATCATGAGTAGGATAATTTTTCTCATAATCTTTGAGTTGTCGAGAGGTGTAGGCTATAACATTTCCATGTTGCATAAGGACACAGCCTAGACCTTTGCCAGAAGCATCGCTGTAGATAACAAATTCTCCTGATCCTGATGGTATGGTCAGAACAGGAGCTGAAACCAGTCTCTTCTTGAGTTCTTGGAAACTTTTCTCGCATTCCTCGCTCGATATAAGTTTTGTACTAGAACGAATGATACCAATATCTAATAATTAAACTTTTAACTCTTGGCATTCTATGGGAGCCATTCGGTATGGGGCTTTGAAAATGGGCTTGGTACCGAGTTCAAGATCAATACAAAATTCAATTTCACAGTTTTGGGTAAGCTAGGAAGTTCCTCAGGAAAAACGTCAGAAAACTCATTAACAATGAGGATATCATTCAAGTTTGACGTATTTTTGTTCAAATCAGTGACATGAGCTAAAAAGGCTTGACATCCGTTTTTCAATAAACGAATGGCTTTATGGCTAGAAATAACAGTTATAGATTTCAATGGTTTAGTTGCTTGAATTTGCATGACAGGTTGATTAGGAATATGAAAACTAATAATCTTATGAAAACAATCAATTTTAGCATGATGGGTAGTCAACCAATCAATTCCTAAAATCACATCAAATTCACACATCTCCAAAGAAATAAGGTCAACAGGTAATGTGAGGTTGTTGATTTGAACTAGGCAAGATTTATAGATAGTAAATGTAATAGGTATTTCTCCCAATGAGGTTTCAACTGATAAGACAAGATTTAAGTTTTCAATAGTCAAATTTAAACGTTGAGTACATATAGGTGAGATAAAAGAGTGGATAGAGCCAATATCTAATATGGCATAGACTTCACGAGAATTTATGAATAGCTTACCGGTTATCACCTCATTCGGTTTCTTGACTGTTATCGTCAAATTGAATCCCGAATACTTCATTCGGATCTTCACGTATTTCAACCATGGGAATACCACTGAATAATTTTCTAGCAAACTGTTTCTCGGGTTCATCAACTTCATCAGTAGTAAGGTACCAATGATTTCCATTAAAATAGTATTTTCGATAGACTGCAGTTTCCACGATAGTGACTAACTTAACCTGAATTCCTCTAAATTGTAACGCCCAAAAGTATAGAAACATCATTTTTAAATAATCTTGAAAATCATAGCTGGAACACCATAAATCCCAAAGACTAATATGAAAAGTCCATATATTCTGATCCTTTGTTATAGAGCATAACCAGGTGATATCACTCTCCCAATTAGTGAGTAAATTAAAGGCAATAATTTCCGCAAGTTCGTTACTTCCTTTAATTGCTTCTAAGAATGGATCTGGAACGACTGTAGCAGAGCTTTCACCTTCATCCTTACTGGATAGAACACGCATAATTTTTGCCTTAGGCAAATGATTCAACTCTGAGTTTGTAAGAAGATTATTCGTCGCCTCTTGTTTTGCAGCTACATTTGTTTCGGTAATTTCATAGTTAACCTCCTGATTTCCAGATGCCATAATTAACTGTGGTCACAAAATAAATGTTAGTTCAAATAAACTGACTCATCTTTTCATGTTCCTACATTCAAATCGACTCATTAGATAATAAAATCTATTTTAGGTAGGACACACTAGTGACTGATTCTATTCGTCTCTCCCCTCCTAGTTCTACCCCAGATCTCCATTAAAGACCATATCCCTAAACTCTGATACCAACTGTGACGCCCCCAAATCTGAGCCCACACAGCCCAAACTTGAGTCGTCAAAAGACTACAACAAAATTATTACAACAAAGCACAACGTACAACAATACAGTGTATAATAATACACAACTAAGTCTTCACTATTATTGCCACACTATTTTACAAAACGTGAAGACTATGATAACTATTCCTCGGACCCTCACTCCATTCCCCGGCTAGACCCTGTTATGTTTTCATCTCCTGTTGAAAAACAATGGAACAAAAGAAAGGGTGAGCTCAAATAGCCCAGTAAAGAATATCATGACTAAGATAATGACGAATAAATTATCATTAGTCTTCAACAGTTGAGTTCTTGATAGAATACAATAGACTACAAGGTTTATATCAAAAACTGCAGTTAAATTCTTAAACAACGTTCAGATCAATAATAGCAGCGGAATGAGTAATCTATTAGAAGAATAATGCAGACTATAATGTCCACTCGGTTCTCTTTTTAGGAAAAACATCATCAACTTTTATCATCTGAAATATCATTAGTCAAGATAATACAAATTCACAGTTCCTGATCATAATCATGCAGATCAACAGTTCATCTTTGCACTACGGGCCAAAGATATTCAATATAGCACCAACGGTCATGATTATACCAGATTCAGCCTTTGGTCATAATCATACCAATCAACAGTTCATCTTTGCACTACGGGCCAAAGAGAACATTCACCACGTGCCATAAAAGACACCGAACAGATGTATCGCCTTTAACCTATTATATCGCCTTTAACCTATCATCTGTTCAACAAATATATCACATCTGTGCCCCCGGCCACAGATATTCACAACAGCTTGATTTTTGGATGATTAGAATGATATAAATGATGAACAGAAGAAATAGGATAACAATAAGTATCGGAAGTTTACTTTGTACAGATTCAAATAATGTCCAAATTGTCAACATGATGTGGAGTGAAATTTAAAAATGATATTCAAGATCCACAGTTCAGAATAACGGTTACAATTCAATAGAAAGGTTCACGTAAATAGGAAGGTTCAGTTGAAATAATGAAGTTCAACTATTATGGAACATATAATATTTTCAGGAATTATAGAGGCAATAGTTCCATAATAAATTTCGATTTAGGAGTATGAAAGAAAATAATATCCCTTACCGTAGCAGGTTTGATTAACAAAAGGTGAAGGAAATTAATACAAAGGGTTATTCACCAACAGGCGGCAATCCGCTCCGTAAGGTTATTCCCACAATTTAATAGAATTTGAGTACAAAGAGTTATTCACCAAACAGGCGGCAATCCGTTCCGTAAGGTTATTCTCAGAGATTAATAATGAATGAGTACGAAAGGTTATTCACCAACAGGCGGCAATCCGCTCCGTAAGGTTATTCCCACAATTTAATACATGAAAATAAAAGGCACGTCTTATGAGTAAGGAAGAAACAATATTATTATCGAGAATCAAATAATGATAATCCCTTACCATAGTACGTTTGAATAATGGAAGATGAAAAAGATGGTATCCCTTACCGTAGCAGGTTTGATTAACTTGAACAGTACACGTATACTTATAGATCTTCACAAATACTCAAGATGACTTAAGCACACTTAGAGAGAACTTTCACAAGAAGTATTTAGAGAGAGAAAGAAAGAACAAGTAAGGAAGTTTATGAAAAATCCTTAAGTTAAGGCTTCTATTTATAGCCAAAAATCTTATCATTCATTTAATCTAAACCATTCATTTAAAGATCATCTTTTAATCTACACCATCCATTTCAAATATTATATTATCTTTAATCTACACCATTCATTTCATATCACCTAATAATCACCTAACTTTATATTATAAACAAATCAATTTAATTATTCAACAATAATTCACACTTTAATCTACACCATTCATTTCATATCACCTAATAATCACCTAACTTTATATTATAAACAAATAACTTTATCAATTCAATGATTATGACTAATTGTTATAAATACAGTATAGTTAGCTCTTAGATATCAAGTCAATAAATTAATGAAATACAACTGTTTAAATAACATCATAATAGAGATAACAATAATGTAAAATAAAGCATACGTTACTGTGTAATGACAATTATTGATTCAATAATGTGAATTACTGTGCATATGTTACTGTGACAATTATTAGGTTCAATAATTTTAAAAACAGTGCAACAACAATTATTGACCCAATGATATAAAATACAGTGTAATGACAATTATTAAATCAATAATGCAAAATACTGTGTAACAACAATTATTGAATTGATAATATAAAATATTATGCAGTGACAATTATCGATGAAATGATGCGTAACAGTTACGGTGTCAATTATCAGACCAATAATATGAGACACTATGCAATACCGTGTGTTACTGTAGAGTACCGTGTGCTACAGAAAATACCATAAACTACCGTATGCTACTATTCTTTTATCACCGGTATTTTAACAGTTTCGTTGACTATTTTTATTTAAAAAGGTTACTTCTGTCGTTTTCTATATCCGACAAATATTCCGTTGTGGGGTCCACCAATAATTTATTATTTCGGCGCCGTCGTACGGCACGAATATTCCCCGACCAAACGAATATTCCCCGACAAAGCGAATATTGTCCGACAAAATAAAATTTGCACATAACATCCTTAACTTTCAATTTTGTTAATTTAACCACTTACTGTTTCAAAAAAAAAAAATATATATATATGAAGAAAAATTAAATTTTGTATTTCATAAAATTCGGGGTCTTACAATAATTCATATTATTGAACTGATAATTATAACAGTAGTATATGCACAGTAATTCATATTACTGAATCAATAATTGTCATTACACAGTAACGTATTATTTCTTTTATTTATTTTTTGCATTATTGTTATCCTTATTATGATGTTGATTAAACTGTTGTATTCTATTATTAGCTTATTTTTCTGCTAGTATTATGAGTGTAAGACCCCGACTTTTATGAAATACAAATTAAAATTTTTTTTATATATATATTTTTTCTGAAAACGGTAAATGAATAAATTGACAAAAGTAAAAATTAAGAAATATTTGTACAAATTTTATCTTGTAGGATAATATTCATTTTGTCGGGAAATATTCGTTCTGTTGTGGAATATTCGATTCGTACGACGGCACCGAAATAACCAAATATTGGTGGACCCCCACAACGAATTATTGTCAGATATAGCAAGCAACATACGTAACCTTTCTAAATAAATATAGTCAACGATACTATCACTTTTAACTGTTAAAATAACCGGTGGTAAAAGAATAGTAACATACGATATTGGACAGTAGCACATGGTATTGCACAGTACTTCATATTATTGAACTGATAAAGTGGTTATTGTACTATATTGACTTTATTGAACTAATAATTGTCACATGCATAATAATTTATATTATTAAGCTGATAATTATCACAGTAGCATATGCACAGTAATTCACATTACTGAATCAATAATTGTCATTACACAGTAATGTGCTTATTTATTTTCAGCATTATTCTTATATCTTTTATGATGTTGATTAAAATGTTGTATTCTATTATTAGTTAATTTCTCTACTTATCTAACTCAGAAAGCCAACTACACTGTATTTATAAACAATTAGTCGTAATAATGAATTATTGTGAATTATTGTTGAATAATTGAATTGATAAAGTTATTTGTTTTTATAATAATAAATTATATAAAGTTATTTATTTTTATATATAAAGTTAATTGATTTATATAAAGTTAGTTGTTTTATATATAAAGTAAATTGAATGGTATAGATTAAAGATGATCTTTAAATGAATGATTTAGATTAAGGAAATCTTAAAAGATGAAATGAGTGGTATAGATTAAAGATGATCTTTAATTGAATGATTTAGATTAAGAAAATCTTAAAAGATAAAATGAGTGGTATAGATTAAAGATGGTCTTTAAATGAATGGTTTAGATTAAGAAAATCTTAAAAAATGAAATGAGTGGTATAGATTAAACATTATCTTGAAATATACGATTTTGGATTAAATTAGAAAACCTTGGTTTATGATAAGATTTTTGGCTATAAATAGAGGCATTAACTTACGAATTTTTCATAAAAACTTCCTTGTTTATTCTTTCTTTCACTCTCCAAATATTTCTTTGTATAAGTTCTCTTTGAGCGTGCTAAAATCATCTTGAGTATTTGTGAAGATCTGTAAGTGTACGAATATTGACCAAGTAAGTATTTTTATAAAAGTTATATAAGTAACCACACATATCACACGGTGTTTATAAATCTTCCTTTAGAAGATTCATTTTGAAAAGCTTCATTTGGAAGATTTATTTTGAAATATTATCTTCTTCAAAAATTATATTGAAGTTATTCTACTTTATTCTATTAAATCACTTTTGATGATTTCATACGAATTGGTATACACCATGAAATTATATATGGTAGTTACTAATTAAATTATAAAAATATAGGTTGATCAACTTCATATTCAGTCAAGTGTTAAGGTAAGGGATATAATCTTTTTCATCTTCCAATATTCAAACTTACTACGGTAAAGGATTATTATTCTTTGATTCTCAAAAATAATATCGTTTATTCCTTACTCGCAAGATGTGTCATTTATATTCATGTATTAATTTATGGGAATAACCTGACCACGCAGACTACCACATGTTTGGTGAATAACCTTTCTTATTCATTTGTGGGAATAACCTGACTACGCGGACTATCGCATGTTTGGTGAATAATCTTTCGTATTCATTCCTTATTAATTTGTGGGAATAATCTGACTACGCGAACTACCGCATGTTTGGTAAATAACCTTTCATATTCATTTCTTATTAACTTCTGAGAATAACCTGACTACGCGGACTACCGCATGTTTGGTGAATTACTCTTCGTATTTGTCTCTTATTGATAAAGTTTCCTGAAATGATTATATATAAATTCTTTAACAGTTTGCACTTTATCTAATATCATTTCAATTGAACCTTCCTCTTTTTCTAAATCTTTCTATTGAACCTTAACCGTTATTCTGAACTATGAATCTTGAATATCATTCTTGAATTTAAGTCTACATCATGATGACAATTTGGACATTATTTGAATCTGCACAAAGAAAGATCATAAACTTTCGATATTTATTGATCATACTGTTTCTTCTGAGTTATCATTTATATCACTATTGTTATTCTAATAATCAATAACCATGTTGTTGTGAATATATGTGGCCTGGGGCACAGATGATAGGATAAAGGCGATATAATTATTGTGTCTTTTAGGGCACGTGGTGAATGTTCTATTTGGGCGGAGGCAAAGAAGAACTGTTGTTTGGTATGATTACGATGAAAAGCTGAATACTGGTATAATCATGACCGTTTGTGATATATTAAATATCTTTGGCCCGTAGTGCAAAGATGAACTGTTGACTTACATAATTATGACTAGGAACTGTCAATTTGTATCATCATGACTAGTGGTGTTTCAGGTGATAAAAGTTGATGATATTTTTCTTAAAAAGAGAAGCGAGTGGACATCATAGTCTACATTATTTTCTAAAGGATTGCTCATTCCGCTGCTATCATTGATCTGAACTTTATTCAAGAATTTAACTGCAGTTCTTGATATAAAGTTTATTGATAGGACTAAATTATACGATATTTTTATGCCATAATATTTAATTTTTATATTTATTGTGTGCTTAAATGTTCAATTATTTAGCATATTTTAGTTTTACTAGGTTTTATAGGATTTTATTTAATTTATGTTAATTTAGGTAATTTTATAGTATTTTTATATTTCTTTTTATTTATGTGTTATTATTTATTTTGGGTGTTTTATTTATTATTATGTGTTTTTAGGATTTTTAGTATTTTTATATTTTATTTTGTAGGAAAAATAAAGCTTGGGGGCAAATCTGGAAAATCCGCAAAAGTCTGATGGCAAAACTGTAATTAACCAGCACTGATGGCATTATGGTAATTAAGGAAGAAAAGACGCGGAGGGGTATTATTGTAAATTTGCTAACAGCCGCGCAATGCGCGCATGGAGGAGAATCAGCTGCAAGCCAAGACGACGCCGTTTTGCCAAAGAACAAGAAACGTCCGCGCAATGCGCGTTGAAATACATCAGCAGCTGAGAAGAAACGACGTCGTTTTGCGTCCCGTGAAAAAATATTCCGCGCAATGCGCGGAAGGAGCGATGACGTCAGCAGACGCGTTACCGCGTTGACCGGTCAAAACTGGCGCCTTAAGGGGCTGTTTGGCAGCGCGGAAATGCTGGAAACGGGATTTTTCGCGATTTTTGCTACTTTTTTATTCCAAATTGGATTTTAATTCCAACTAAGGTTAGGATAATAATTTTTTTTTTTTTTTTTTTTTATATGTAAATCGTATTAGGGTTTGGACAAGTTAGAGGCCTATAAATAGAGGGCCAAGCTCTCTCATTATTCATTGTAAGTTTTTAGTAGTTCTTTCTTCTACTTTCTTGGAGAGTGCTTTTCAACTATTGGAGATTATTTTGAAGAATGTCAGGCTAAGTTTTTATTTTCAGTTCTAAAGGGATGTTAAACCTTATTTTTAATTAATGTTTTAATTGAGTTTTATTATATATTCCTTCATGCATGAGATTTATTCTTGATAATCTGTTTTACTTGTTTTATGATATTTGCTTGATTAATCTGATAAGGGCCTGTTAAGTTAATCAATAATTTATCATATGCTAGATTAAGATTTGATATTAAGCAAACGATATTTTATCTGATCAAAGTAGCAGTTAATAATATTTAATTGTGGTCAAACTTTTGAATATTATTATGGTTATCAAGATGACAAGTTAGATGGTCCGCGATGTTGAGATTGTTACTTTGAATAATCTAATTCTCTAATTTTTAATGCAACTGTTATATTAAATCTAGACTGATAGTTCTAGGTTATATGATAGTTAGGGTCTTTTGTGAGCGATTGCTGCATTAGATTTATAATTTAAGGAGGATTTCGGGTAGTTTGGCGATTGTCGGTTATCCAGGATTATTAATTTCAATTGAAGGAAAAGATAATAATAACTTGATTAATTTGTTAATTAAAAGAAGGGGATACTGAACTAAGGAACTGAAGTTTGTTTTAATTGATTTTTCTCATATTTATTTATTATTCAGTTTTATTTGTTTGTTTGAATTTTAATTAGTTAATAATTAATTCCAAACCCCCTATTTAATTAGATATTCTTGAAAACATTAGATTTATTAAAACAATTCACTCTATGTGGGTTCGACTCTTACTTTCACTACTACATTAATATTTTTCAAAGTAAGATTTTATTTTTGGTTGTTTGCGACAGCATCCCACTTATTGTCTATTATATTCAATTAAAAACTCAACTGTTGAAGGCTAATGATAATTTATTTGTCATTATTTTAGTCATGATATTTTTTTACTGAGCTATTTGAGCTCACCCTTTATTTTGTTCCATTATCATTTAAAAAACGAGAGAGTAGCTGGGTCTAGCAGGGGGATGAAGTGACGGTCCAAGAGATAACTATTGTTGTTTTCACATGTTGTATATAGTGTGACAATAATAGTGAATACTTAGTTGTGTATCATTGAGTTCTGTATTTCTGTTCTATGTACTGTTTGTATTAAAAATCGTATATTTTATGGCGTGTCAAATTGGGTTATGTAGGCCTAAATTTGGGGGCGTCACAGTGGGTCTCTAACTCAGAAAGTCAACTACACTACATTTACCACAATTTGTTATAATAATGAATTATTGTTGAATAATTGAATTTATAAAGTTATTTACTTTATATATGAAGTTAATTGATTTATATAAAGTTAATTATTTTATATATAAAGTTAGTTATTTTATATATAATATTAATTGTTTTATTACGAAATGAAATGAACGGTATAGATTAAACGAAATTTGAATGAATGGTTTATATTAAAAAAATCTTAAAAGATGGAATATGTGGTACGGATTAAACATTATCTTGAAATTAACGATTCAGATTAATTTAGAAAATCTCGATTTATGATTAAAAAAAATGGTTATAAATAGTGGCCTTAATGTGACGCCCCCAAATCGGGCACACACCACCCAATTTGAGTCGTCAAAAGATTACAACAAAATTATTACAATACACTGTACAGTACCCAATAATACACAATTAAGTCTTCACAATTATTAATATTCTATAATACAGTGAAGGCTACTATAGTAACTATCTTGGACTGCTATTCCATTTCATTTTCCTCCCCGCTAGTCCCGGCTACGCTCTCATTTCCTGAACAATTGAACAAAAAAGAAAGAGTGAGCTCAAATAGCCAGTAAGAAATATCATGACGAAGATAATAATAATAAAAAAATTATTCTTAGCATTTAACAGTTGAGTTCTTAATTGAATATAATAGACAACAAGTTTTAAATCAACAGCTGCAGTTGAGTTATTAATAGAGTAATATAAACAATAAAATTTAAATCACAAATAGCAGTTAAATTCTTAAACAAAGTTCAACTATGGTGAAGTAACCACCACTAAAAGAATTAAGTAGATCAAGATGTCTACTAACGACTCTTTTAAAGAAAATCATCATCAACTTTTATTATCTGAAACACCACTGGTCATGATCATGCTAAATAACAGTTAAGTTTTTCTTTGCCCCCGGCCAAAGAGAACATTTATCACATGTCCTTGTCATCCGACCAAAGACACTTAACAATTATATCGCCTTTATCCTATATCGCATTTAACCTATATCGCCTTTAACTTATTATTTGTGCCATATGCCACAGATATTCAGAACAACCTGATACTTGATGATTGAAATAACAACAGAGATATAAATAAGGAACAAGAAAAACAGGATAAACAATAAAATTAGGAGTTAGCAAATTTTACTTTGTCCATATTCAAATAATGTTTAAATTGTCAACATGATGTATAAAAAAAGGTGTTCAAGTCTAGTAGTAATGTCTAAGATCCATAGGAAAGAAGTGCAACGATAAGGTTTACGATACAAGGAATTAGTCCAAAATATTCATAGTTTAAATTAATGTTCACAGATCAAAAGTTCAATGTCCATAAGTTCACATTTAAAATATGACGATGAAAATTTAATAGGAATGTTCTTGTCAACAGATATTAGATGAAACACAAACTATTAAGGGAATATTAATGAATTATTAATTCAAGAATTTTCACCGTTTAATAATATAAAATGTACAAATGAGATATTTTCTTACCATAGTAAGTTTAAGTTATAGAAGATGAAAAAGATTGTATCCCTTATAAGTAAGAAATAAAATATATTTCTTTATGATGATAAAAAGAATGATACCACTTACCGTAATAAGTTTAAAAGTTTGAAAGAAAATGATATCCCTTACTTTATCTCGTGACTAAATACAACTTATATGAGATTGATTAACTTGAACAATACTCGTACCCTTCCAGATCTTCAGCACTTAAGATAATTTTAAGACACTCAGAGAGACACTTATACTAAGAAATATTTAGATAGTGGAAATAAGATTGAGTAAGGAATGTATGAAACTCCTTATGTGACGACCCCAAATCCGGGTTCTTTAACCCCGGGGTTTGGTTCTCACTGTACAATACTTAACAATAATGAAATACATAAATTGTATTCAAACTTCGCGGAATAATACAAAAGGTTCCTTAATAAAAAGGCTACACTTCCCAATGTCTATTACCTTAATCTTAACATTACATATCTTAAGGGAAATACAAAAGATTTACAACAATAATTATATAACAGTAATATAAACTAGCATGCAATTACTAAAACTAAACATTCGCTTTCCCCTTGCCTTTGTCCGATTTAGAGCTTTCGGGAATGGCTGAAATATAGTCATGATATAGCAAGAATGAGCAACTAAATGGCTCAGCAAGTTTATAAACAACAATCATACGATATATCATGATGAAGGGAAATAACTTCAAGGTTTCAACAATAGCAATTGTGAAAGATAACCAGAATCAATGTTCAATAAAAGAAGGAATTGACTCTTTACTGCTGAGTGGTCTTTAATGACCCTGAACTGCTACTAAGGTAGAACAGACATACAATGTCTGACTCCTTGTTAAAATAACGGGACACTTGAGGGGATCAGTCCTCTCATGTCCTATGTATATGCATCACATTTAGTTTTCTTGCGCGCTGTCGGGTCTCCGACAAATAAAAATCCCCTTTAACTAGGGTTGTTCTATCTCAGTCTTACTGTAAGAATCCGCACCAGCCAATGGTTTGGATAAGCTTTTATAATATTCAACTAAATGAATTTAACATGCATTTGTCTAGCCGAAACAATTAGCTTAGACGTTCTTAAACAGTTTGCAAAAACACTATGTGCGAATACAATAATCAATAACGATGTGATTACTTCACTCAAGGGCCTGTCAAATATCTACGAGTGTAGATACTTGCTCAACAATAATTGAATTGCTCAAAGTAATTAAAGTTGAATAATAATTGCAACAATAAGTACAAGTTAAGGGTAGAAGACTTGCCTCGTGCGTCGTTTACTGCTAACCAACTTAATTTAACAATCCTTGAACGGACCTAACAATTAAATCAGTTTGATCTTAAATTAGTATCATATACTTGTAAGTATAATCACCTTTATAAACCTTACGAACCACATAATTGATTAATTATGGGTAACTAAACACTTAGGAAATATTATCACTACTTGATAATATTTCAAACACAAGGAACTTATATTAATTATTTAATATAGTTCAAATAAATATCTAATATTATTAATCATTTAATAATATTTTATTAAGTATCTAATATTATTAATCATTTAATAATATTTTATTAAGTATCTAATATTATTAATCATTTAATAATATTTTATTAAGTAACTAATATTATTTATCATTTAATAATATTTTATTCATTACCTAATATTATTAATCATTTAATAATATTTTATTAAGTATCTAATATTATTAATCATTTAATAATATTTTATTCATTATTTAATATTATTAATCATTTAATAATATTTTATTCCCTTATTAATATTATTAATTATTTTAATAATATTTTAATCATCATCTAATATTATTACTCATTTGATAATATTTTACACAATTACAATGTTATTCATCATTTAATATCTTTTTAATCATATACTTAATATTATTCATCATTTAATAATATTTTAATATTGTTCAAACAATACCACTAGTTAACCTTTTAATTGTGTTAACTTAAGTCTTTATTTTATACATTTAGATACCATTAAGTCACTAATAAACTTTACATATATGGTTTAGTATTGAAATACACTCATTTTACATGTATTTCAACTTAAATTTTCATTAAAAACTCAACCCGGACCGACCCGACCCGACCCGGACGGCTAAAACAGGTTTTTAACAGAATGTTTGACCGCTGCGGCGGTGGTTTCCACCGCTGCGGCAGTGGTACAAATTTTCTGAAACCCGAATTTGAGGACTGCCCGACCCTCCGACGCTCCGACAGCCATAACTTCTTCATTTTAAAACATTTTGAGGTGATTCTTGAGTCCATTTTCATCACAATTTCCCCCTCTACAATTTCTCTTTAGAACACAAATCCAAATTCCAAACGTAACTAGACTAAAAATGGCTCACAAGGATAAGGTGAAAACTAACTTCACAAATCCTTGGTTTTATTGGTTCAAACTTGAATAAAATGTGATCTATATGTCCAAATGACACAAACTCAGTTTTGTTAACCTTGTAACTTCTTGTTTTACAATATTCCATGGTTCAATCACATTTTTAAAACGTTTTACACGAAATTTACGGATCGAACCACTTAGGGTTTAAAAACGACATCTTTTGTGGTTAAAGCTATAACTTCTTTGTTATTCAATATTTGTGAAAGGTTCAAAAAGGGTTTTTCTTTAAAACTCATAGATCTAGCTTTCTAACCATATAAATCCAATTTCTGATTTGTACATTTCAAAATACAACCATAAACCTAGCATGCATAGTTAGGGTTTACCGGTAAAATTGTGTTATGAACTTTTCTACCATTTTTATGTATTTCTAACATACCAAAACATGTTATAAACACATAGATCTATGAATATACATATATTACATAGTTAAATACTTCTAGATCATCAAAACGAGTTTTGATCGGTTAAAAATAGATTTTAACCGATCAAAAGCTTTCTAGACTACAAAAATGAAATAAGATGAAGTTGAGAGCACTTTTAAACCTTGAGGTCTTGGATGCTCTTCTTCTCCTTCTACCAAAGTAAGTTGTGTAGCTAGTGGACATACACCAAGGCTTCCTCTAGCTTTTCCTCACACAAACACAAGTGTATCTCTCTTTTAACTCACAAAAGCTCTCTCTCTTTTCTCTAGGATTGTCTAGCTATTGAACTAACAACCAATACCAAGTGTGGAGCATTCTATTTAAAGCTCACCACTAATCCTCCATTAGCTTGCTAATTCACCCATGTTGGTGAAATTAAAGGCTAAACTGGTTTACTATTTGATTGAATGACTAGTTGATAGACTTTTGGAATGACTAGAGTTGTTGACCAACTTATGACATGGATGGATTTTCAAGCAATCTAGGAAATCAAGTTATCCAAGTGGGACCCTCAAAAATTCAGCAAATTGGCTTTTTCAAGCCATTTTTCCTTTATTTTTAATGCTAAAATGTGCATATATACATCTATATATATATATATACATATATATATATATATATATATATATATATATATATATATATATTGACCAAAGTTTTGACTTGTATTGGACTTTACATTGGGCTTGGGAATAACTTCTATTGGGCTCATTCAATTAAATTGTTTGGGCTCAATTTAAATAACACATTGGGCTTATATTAAATAGTCTAGGTTACATTTAATTAAATCAAGCATTGAGCTTGTTTAATTAATTACATGGGCTAGTAATCAAATTAATTACATGAGCTACTAGGTTAATATCTTTAACCTAGTTTATCAACTTATTTGGATTTAAAATATAATCCAATTAGATTTGCTTTAATTAATTATACACTTTGCTTTAATCCTTTAAATAAATATACAAGCACATAAGTACATTTATTTAATTATCTAATGCACAATTAATTAATGCGAAAAGTTTAAATTCATTGCTAAATATTTATTAAGTATATTTACAATGACTAATGAAATTCGTGGTCATTACACCTTATGCTAAGCCTCATATTTATAGTCAGGGCCTAACCAACTTTTCCACACACACGTTACACAGTTTAATCTTATTCTTTAATCTAAATCATTCATTAACCAATACATGTTTCATACTTTAATCTGCACCGTTCTTTGACTAACACACGTTTCACGCCTACATGCGTTACACATTTATGCGCGTTACACACTTACGCGTGTTACTTACTTACACGCATTATACATTTTTATATTATTTTATTGATTTAATATTCTAATTATTAAACATACAGTGTTATTCAAATAATAAATCTGTCTATTTAATATCCGTGACTACTACTGTAGTAATTATTAGCCCAATAATACAAAATGCTGTGCATTATGATAATTATTGATTTAATAATATGGAACACTATACAATTAATAATGTAAAATATTGTGAAATGACAATTATTGATTCAATAATGTAAAATACTGTGTAATGATAATTATTGATGAAATACTGTGCAATAGACACTTTATCAGTTCAATAATTTAAACATTACATAATACTGTGTGATACAGTAAAATACCATATGTTACCATACTTTTATCACTAGGTATTTTAACAGTTAAAAGTGATAATACCGTTGACCAGTTTTATTTAGAAATGTTATTGCTGTCGTTTTCTACATCCAACAATATTTCGTTGCGGGGTCCACCCATAACTGAATATTTCGGTGCCGTCGTATGAATATTTTCCGACAGAACAAATATTTCCCGACCAATCGAATATTGTCCTACATAAAATTTTTGCACATAACGTCCTTAATTTTAATTTTTATTAATATAACACCTTAATGTTAAGTATAAAATTATGAGAAAAAATTAAAATCTATTTATTAAAATTCAGGGACTTACACTTAACGTAAGAAATTCTCATAACTTCTTTTTTTATTCTTTCTTTCTTTTTTATTTTGTATAAGTTTTCTTTGTGTGTGCTTAAGCGATCGTGAGTATTTGTGATGATCAATAAGAGTACAAGTATTATTCAAGTAAGTCTTTTCATAATAGTTAGTCAAGTAACCACATACATTACACGGTATTTATAAATTTTTCTTTAAAAGACTCTTCCTTTAGAAGATTCATTTTGAAAAACCTTATCTTAAAGATTCTTTTGAAATAATATTTCAAAAACTATTTTGAAGTTTATTATACTTTATTCTGTATGTTAAAAAAATTTCTACTATCAAATCACTTTTGATTATTTCATATGAATTGATATACACTATGAAATTATATATGGTAGTTACTAATTAAATTATAAATATATAGGTTAATCAATTTCATTTAAATTAATATCCAGTCATGTGTGAAGATAAGGGATATCACTTTCTTTCATACTCTTAAATTTACTCTGGTAAGTATTATTGAGTAAAACTTCCTTAAATAATTATATGCTTCTCAATAGTTTGCGTTTCATTTAATATTATTTCACGTGAACCTTCTTATTTACTTGAACCTTTCCATTGAACTTTAACCATTATTTGGAACTGTGGATCTTGAATATCATTCTTGAATTTGAGTTCAAATCATGTTGACAATTTGGACATTATTTGACTCAGGACAAAGTATCTTGTTATTCTATTTATCATTTATATCTCGATTGTTATTCTAATAATCAAGCATCAAGTTGTTGTGAATATCTGTAGCCTGGGGTACTGATGATAGGATAAAGGTGATATAATAGTGGTGTGTCTTTTAGGGCACATTGTGAATTTTCTATTTTGCCCGGGGCAAATAAAAACTGTTGTTGGTATGATTATGATCAGTGACTTTTCATATGATAAAAGTTGATGATATTTTTCTAAAAAAGAAAAGCTAGTGGACATCACAGTCTACATGATTTTTCTAATGGATTGCTCATTCTGCTGCTATTATTGATCTAAAACTTGTTGTTTATTATATTCAATCAAGAATTCAACTGTTGAAGGCTAATGATAAGTTACTCATTCTTATCTTAGACATGATATTTCTTTACTGACCTATTTGAGCTCATCCTTTCGTTTGTTTCATTATCTTTCAGGAAATGAGAGAATAACTGGGTCTAGTCGTGGAATGGAGTGAATGTTCGAGTGATAGCTGTAGTAATTTTTACATATTGTAAATAGTGTGGCAATAACAGTGGAGACTTAGTTGTGTAGTATTGAACTATGTATTTTTGTACTGTGTACTGTTTTGTAATAGTTACTGTGTATTTTTAACTTCTCAAATTGGGCTGTGTAGGTCCAGATTTGAGGCCGTCACACATATCACGTATGGATAAACATTGCATGCCATTGTGGACTTTTTTAAAAAAAATAAATGAAACTGATTAATTAATTAATCAAAACCAGAAAATAAAATAAACGAAAATAAATCAACATCTCTCTGGTTAATATCACCACCATCGAACCTGTTAGAGTTTATGTTCTAGTGGCCAATTATTTGATGTAATTGCTTAACATTTTTTTTGATATTATATTTGATTGAATAAATGAATTATTTTATTATGATTTTATTTACTGCGTTATATAAATGATAGCATAATAAAAGTCCTTAGAATACTGATACAAATTATATAGCTTCAAATATGTGACTTGAACATGAGATTATATAATTACAATTAGTATCATTGTTTTTAAATGTCCCTAGTCTAGTATAATTGTTAATGGGTCAACAATGATGCATTGAGACTAGTATGTGGATTGACAGATGACCAAATCTCATTAGTCATAAATATATGTGATATTGAGTCAATGCATATGTACATGTTAGAGAACAATGTACTAGATAGACCCGCCATGAGAACTCTACGTGGAGCATTATGCAAAGTGTCATAAGAAATTCTTATAGTGACAATGATGTAATGATCCTCCAACCTGAAATCACTATATTATTATACGAGAATTTATGTACTTTGATATCATCAAATGTCACCTTTAATATGGTGAACAATAAAGGTGATTATTTGGTACATCATGAATCGTATGAGGAATATGAGTGATTTAGATGGAATTTAACCCTCCTATATAATAGGGGTGATATCCATAGACCTTTTGATTGAGTATGACTATGAAATGCATGGTCATGCTTAAATAGTGATTTGTTTCATATAATTTACTCATTGATCAAGAAAACTTAGATTAAATTATGAAGAGTACGACATATTCCATACCTCGAGTTTAATCTAGGATGTCAAGGTTAAAAAGATTAAATTACATTGAAACATTGGTCACAAAAATGTTGCATCGAATCACCGATCTTATTATTATTTGGATAGCAGTGATGTATTACTAGATGCCGCTCATTGTTTATAATTTTATAATATGATTTTAAAATTATTACCAATATAACAATAACCTATAGGATCACACACACATAACGTAATTAAAAGGGAATTAATTTAAATTCTTAGGATTTAAATATGACAATATGATTGATAGTATTTAAATTACGAATTTAAATTAATAGTATAATTTGTATATATGTATATTAATTAAGTAAGACTTAATTAAAATTATATATATATATATATATATATATTCAAATTTTATTTTTCTGATTAGGTTTTGGTTAATTCTTTTAGCTGCTATATATATACATGATATATCAGCTATTTTAAGTACGTGAGAATTAAAACCTAAACCCTAGTCGTTTTCAGAAAGAGACTAAAGAGAAAAACTTAATAAATCCAGATCCAGATATTGGCGGCTAGTACCGCAATTCTCTTTGTTGTAGATCATGGGACGATTCGCTGGGCGTTCGTGTGGATACCGTAGAGACGCAGTTCCATTGGATTTTGTTGAAGATTCGAAGTCGTTCCAGAATTTCATCGTCTCTATTCAAGCTCGGTTAATCGGTAAAAATATATCTAAACCTCTGAATTAATATGTTTTCGCATGGATCTTGTTTTAGGGTTTCAAAAATTTTAAAATTCCACTGCGTTTATGTGTCAAAACCCTACAGCATCACTGTATTTCCTTTTACTGTCGTTGCCGCCACCGAAATCTATTTTTTTTCCTTCTTCATTCAAATACAACAACAATTACTTGCACAAAAACAAAGGCCCAAAATCCCAAATCAAAAATATTAAAAAGTATTACGTCAAAACCGAGAAAGAAAGATGAGTTGGGGGTAAATAGGTTTAGGTAAAATAGCCATATGTCTAGAAAAATTATTCAATGTTTCATGAGCAAATGAACAATATGTTTCTTTCTCACACATAATAGTGATGTCCACAAGGACCCCACCACTTGTGGACCCCACTGTTATGTGAGCAGGGGGAACATACTATTCATTTGCTCCTGGGACACTAAATAATTTCTCCATATGCCTCTTCCCACACATAAACCATAACTCGCTGGCAACGCCGCTCTGAAACACTCTACAGGAACATCATTAAACTCTTTTAAAGCGTCGATCTTCTATCGACATTCAAATATTCTCTCAATTTCTTTACCATCAACCTAGCTAGTTTCGATTGTGCACACCGACATTGTTACTTGTAGATTTCAAGAGGGATGGGAAGATGGAAATTTTAGTGACAAGATAACTTTAAATTAGAAGGTATCATTAGGGTCTTCTGAGGATTAAATTGAGAGTTTTTCTATAGGAACATGATAATTGAACATTAAATTGTAAAGCACTCATATCCAATTTTTATGTCCAATTATCATGTACCCATAGAAGAGCTCATTTTGTTTTCATGTTTTTACTTTAATTTTAATTTTTTCTTTTAGTTTTATTTTAATTTCTATCTAAATTTGCTATAAATTTGTTTTAAAATGTCAATTTAACCCGTTAAAATTTTGACAATCAATTTTTTTCTTCATGTTTTTACTTTGATTTTTATTTATTTTTAAATTTGGTAGAATTTTTTTAAAAAATATTTTTGTAACACGTTAAAACTTTGACAATTAATTTTGTAAAATATAATGCATATGTACTAAGATTTTAAAAGAGTTACGATTTTTTTTTGAATTTTTGTAAAATAATTACAGTTTAGTGAATTAATTTAATAATACAAATATAAATTGGAGTTCAATTTAATGACGAAAAAATAATTTATCCTTTTACTTTGATAACAACATTTTTGCTTTAATAATATTAACTGCCATACTTTTATTCTTTGTTGATAGAATATTATCAAACCGTGGTTATAATATTTTAATTAATATTAAGAATAAGTTCAATTTTATTTATTTTTTTTACAAAAAAACATATTTTTACACATTATCTAAAAAGAAAGAAGCCATTGACCTATCTTTTTCATACAATCCCTTTGGCAAAACTATGATTTATGCCACTAAAGTTGACACATTTTACTTAATACATCATCGAACTTTTAATTTTTTAAATTATCACATTAAACTAAGTAAAAAAAAAATAATTGTGCCATTTCGTCAAATGAATTGAATAAAAGTTATCTTTTTTTCTTACGTGGTATTTTTTATTAATTCTAAATGACGTGGAAAAATCACGTGGCTTATGTTGCTTTTTTTAATATTTAAAAAATGACATGGTTTTTTTTTTATTATTATGTTATTTATTCAAAATAAAATATATAAAACCAAAATTATTTAAATGAATTTAAAACAAAATAATAAAATTTCAAAAATACAAAAAAAAAAAAAATTAAAACAAAATATAAAAAATACCAATAAACTTTTTTAAAATAAAATAATAATTTTTTAAAATACAAATAAACTTGAAAAATTACAATATAAAATTCAAAACAAAATAACAAAATTTTAAAACAAATAAATTTGAAAATTACAACAAAAAGTTTAAAACAAAATAATAATTTATTTATTTTTAATTTTTTGTTGTAATTATAAATAAAACAAACTTGAAAAATACAAAATAAATTGAAAACAAAATAATCCCAAATCTGCCATACTCAGAAGCTAATACTACTACTCAATTGTGCTTCCAATAATCCGATACTCGATAAAACAGCTCGAATTTCAATCCAATATTTTAACCATTTCCCACAAATTATGTTTTATGGGTTATCAACCTCACCAGCCATTGTACTAACATTATTAAGGCTGCAAACGAGTCGAATCGATCCGAATTTTAAACTGCTAGGATTAGACTTATAAGGTTAAATTCGTACTCGAATTATACTCGGATTCGAACATATTTGAAAAACTTTACTCAGATTTAGGTCGACTCGAATTTTGGTTACTCGAATTCGATTCGACTCGGATCGAATTATATTCAAACTACTCGCGAATTTCAAATTCAAACTCGAATTCGAGTCTTCACATAATAATTAATTTTATAATATATATAATTATTAATTGAATTTATTATTTTAGTTAGAAATGAAAAAATATAATTATAATTACACTTTAAATATATAAAATTAAAATTACAAATGAAATAAAAAAATAATAACTAATTATTCAAATTTTGTTTAATTGTGTATATATTATAAGAGAATGTATCGAGTATCTATTTGAATATGTATCGGATCATGATTAAAAATTCGAGTAGTTTGAATCCTAAACGAGTCGAGTATAACCTTATTCAGATTCTACTCGTATTTTTATTTGAATTATTTTTTGTACTCAGATTTAAATCACATTATTAACGAATTCGAGTTTTACTCACATTTTTTCGAGTCGAGCCCGAATCAAGCCCGAACTATTTGGTTCGATTTGTAGCCTTAAACATTATCCTAGAAATTCAAGTTCCAAAACAGAGTGTTAAAGAACAAATTCCAGCCCTTACACCCTTCTGACCTAAATTGCTCCATTTTTTAGGATGAATATTGGGGATTACTATAAGCGACATGATAATAAAGGGGAGGAGAGAGATTATACCGAGAAAAACGGTGATGTATTCGATGATTGTAAGGCCGGTAAAATTGAGGAAACTGAGGAGCAAAGTGGAGAGAGAAATTGCGAGGTTTTTTGGTAGGCTAGAAGAGAATATATGGAAGAGATTTTGCAGGTAATTTATGCAGAGAGCTGGAAAAACGACGATGTTGATGATCTCATTGAGGAATTTCCAGGAAGCCGCTATTGCTGGGGAAGGCGGTGGAGAGTTCGGCCGTGATGAGGGCTTTCGGGATGGACTAGATGAAAGGGAAGATTACGAAACCCAGGATGGTGTGGAGTGGGCCAACAACTCTCTTTCTTCCCAAATTCCCAATCCCAATCAGTGCTTGGAGAAGAGAAACAAATGGAAGAAGACCAGAAGATCACTTCCCCTTTCTTAATTTCCCCACCCCATGTGTTCGTTCGTCGTCTCCCCTTCTTCAACTCCCTCGCCCCCCCCCCCCCCCCCCCCCTATCCAACCACCGCCTCCTCCAACCTCCTTGGCCCAATATGACGAATCTTCTCTTTGTCGGGGCCAATTGTGGCTGTGATGTTTTTTGCAATCAAAATTGGTAGAGAGAGAAGTAGTAGCAGCATGCTTGTGAATGTGTTAATGGTGTTCACATTTTTTTATCTTTTTTTTTAGTTAATCTTTTGTGAAGTGAGACTCCTCTAGTTGCTAACCGCCCAAAATCATGTCATTTTCTTTAGTTTTTCTTTTTCTTTCTAGTAGTCACGTAAAATTTTTTTTGAAAGAATTTAACGGAAGTTTAATTAATTTAACGAAATGACCAAAATTTATTATTTTAATTAATTTAATATAATAATTTAAAAAATTAAAAATTTAATAATATATTAAATAAAATATATCAATTTTAACGGCATAAATCATAGTTTTTGCCCAAGCCCTTTATAATCATCACGCCATTAGAACCATTTAAAATAGGGTGTGATTGCATTCCATGTAGTCGGTCAGTGAGTGTGGGGCACGAATACACACCCGCCACGTAATGCTTTTAGTGACTCACATCCATTGTGGTACCTTCCTTCCACAGTTCCACCTCTTCCTAACATAAACACGTACTCTTTTGAGAGAG
The DNA here is from genome assembly GCA_947179155.2 of Hedera helix. Taxonomy (NCBI): domain Eukaryota; kingdom Viridiplantae; phylum Streptophyta; class Magnoliopsida; order Apiales; family Araliaceae; genus Hedera; species Hedera helix. Next base: position 40,411,508 of record OX359273.1, read on the forward strand.
AAAATTAGAGAATTGATATTTTTATAAATTAATTTAATATTTTTATAAATAAATTTTATTTAATTTTATAAAAACATTAATTTTATATTAAAATTATTATTTTTATAAACTAATTTAATAATTTTTAAATTAAGTTTAATTTAATTTTATGAAAATATTAAATTAATTTGTAAAAATATTAATTTATATATAATAATAAATAAAATAAAAAACTAAAAAATTGGAAGCCATGCTATATTATTGATACAATATGTTGAGAAAGTGAATTTAGACTATTTAGTATTATGGAGATTATTAAGTTCAAAATTTAATAATTCAAATATAAATTCAATGGATACGTTAAAAGCATAATGTTGTAAAATAATAGTATTCGTAATCAAATTAAATTTTTACTTAAACTAGATCAAGCTAAAACCAAATTCAATACGACAATAACAAATCCTACAAATTTGGGATTAAGTAGAAAATTTTAATTGACCACTTATATGCAAATTTAATGAAATTAGATATGAATGAACGAATAAAATTCAACTCATAGACAAACTTTAAAGGGTAGTAGTCAAAGATTGGTTAACAAACAACATTTGACCAAAAAACTTGCTAACTTTTTGGCTTTCTTGTTTATTGTAAAACAATTTATTTTTCAAAATCAATACTGATTTTAGGGGTGTATAATGGTCGATTTTAAATTTATAAAATAATTAAATTATTTAAAATAGTTATAAAAAATTAAAAATTAAAACCACTCAAATTTTTGTTTCGTAATTAGTTACAAGCTTATTTGATTATCTGTTAAATAGGTTGATTTAAATGATTTAATCGATTATATATATAGCAACAACAGTCTATTTAAACAACAAACTAACACTATATTCTATTAAAATAATGTTAATAATCTCAAAATTTAGTCAAACATAACATATTTATTTCTGTAATTTGTACAGTTTTCCCATATTAACGAGTGTGAAAGATAAATGTCATGGAAGACTTGTGTAGTGTGATAAAAATCAGTGATGATTTCACTGTCCTCATTCTGTGCCTGCTTTTGTACATATTATATTATGCATTCTTCCCGAGCAACTTTTTCAGAAAGTAGTTTTCTTTCATGTGAACTTTCCCAAGTATTACGAAAACACTTGTAAGGAGATGATATATAATTATATAAATAAATAATTATTAATAAAGTATATAAATTATAAAATTCTACTATAATTTTAAGTATTTGATCGTCGATTTTGATTTTTTTTAGAAATTAAATTAAAATTGATCGGCTGAATTTCTTTTCTTTTTTTTTGTTTTTAAAATTTTAAAATTATTAATTTTATAGTTTTCGATTTAGTTTATTGCTGATTCTATTCGACTCGATCGATTTTTTAATTTAATGTGTACTGACGTCCAATTCTCGTTTTTGTTGAGATCACCTATCAGTAAGATACCTGTACACGTAACAAACCGTTATCACCTCATAGAACGGTCGCAGCTTGGACCGTCCAGGGATGCTCCGGTGTGAGGGTAAGTTCAGGTGGTTAACGTCACAATAAAGAACCTAAAATATATACTGAAACTTGAAAGATATTTGATAGCTTCTGTGTATCTTTTTTAGGAAAAATTCTTACCTCTATTTTTCTGAGAGATAGCTTGTATATACTCATCAATGTATCGTCGAACATCCCATCATCCATTCATGAGTAGATATCAGACGTCTTCTATCACTTACTCCAATCGATCCAATAAAAAAAGATATTAACATGGGCTATCATCTGACTTACAGTTTGTAGAAGTTGATAAAATGACTCAGACGTCCCATCAGCCCTTCATGAGTGGAAAGAACATACTACCTATTTTGTCACTCGACCTGTTGGAAGAGATAAACACAACCCGGCTCAAAATATATATGAAAATAACCTCAAACCCACAATTAAAAATATAAAGCCCAATGAATCACATCCCAACATGTACCCTAACTGATTTGATAACTAAACAATAAATATTAAATAATGTGTACCATTAGCGTTGGTTATAATCATTTAGTTTACTAGTACATAACCACTTGATTAAAATTTGACAAATCATTTTTGTAATGAATCTAATTTCTATAATTACCTGATTTCCAAAACAACCCTAAACATTATTGGCCTACTAAAACCAATAAACAAAGGATGGCCGCCCGTCATAAACAATACGTCCTCTTCCTAACTAATTCAGCTCCCAGACGGCAGACGTTAAAACTCACTTTACCTACACACCCTTCCCGTTAACACGTCTTCCTCTATAAGTATTTTCCCTCTAAACCATTTCTCTCGCATTACAGACTCTTGAAGGGAAAACCCAAACTCTTAAATGGGGAAGCAAGGCCACTCATCAAAACCCTAAATTGTCAAAAAAAAAATTGAACTACACGTCAATGGCTGCCACCGCCGCTGCTTCCGCGACCGCCAACACTACAACCGCCACCGGCAAAAACACGACCAGAAAGGAAAGCCATGGGCTTTTATTAGGCCGATATGAAATCGGAAAACTACTCGGCCATGGCAGTTTCGCAAAAGTCTATCTAGCTCGGAACATCAAAACCAACGAAAACGTAGCAATCAAAATCATCGACAAAGAACAGATCCTTAAAGGCGGCCTAATTGCCCACATCAAGCGCGAGATCTCAATCCTCCGACGAGTTCGACACCCGAACATTGTACAGTTGTTCGAGGTTATGGCCACCAAATCGAAGATATTCTTCGTAATGGAATATGTTAAAGGCGGTGAGCTATTCAATAAAGTAGCCAAAGGGAGATTAAAAGAAGAAATCGCCAGAAAATACTTCCAGCAGCTAATTTCAGCTGTAGGATTCTGTCACGCACGAGGTGTTTTTCATAGGGACCTTAAACCCGAGAATATCTTACTTGATGAAGATGGGGACCTTAAGGTTTCAGATTTTGGGCTCAGTGCCATTTCTGAGCAAATTCGTGGGGATGGATTGTTTCATACTTTTTGTGGGACGCCGGCTTATGTTGCTCCGGAGGTTTTGGGACGAAAAGGGTATGATGCTGCTAAGGTTGATTTGTGGTCATGTGGAATCATCTTGTTTGTTTTGATGGCTGGTTATTTACCTTTTCATGATCAGAATATAATGGTTATGTATAAGAAAATTTATAAAGGGGAATTTCGTTGTCCTAGATGGTTTTCGCCTGAATTAACTAAGTTATTGACTCGTCTTCTGGATACTAATCCACAAACACGGATTACTATTCCGGAAATTATGAATAACAGATGGTTTAAAAAGGGGTTTAAACATATTAAATTTTATATTGAGGATGATAAGTTGTGTAGTGTTCAGGATGATGCTGATGATGGAATTGACTATTCTTCGGATACGTCTGTGTCTGAATCGGAGTCTGAGATGGAGAGTAGGAGGCGGCAAACTAGTTTGCCAAGACCCGCGAGCTTGAATGCCTTTGATATAATTTCGATGTCATCAGGGTTTGATTTATCTGGGTTGTTTGAGGAGAGAGGGGAGCACTCAAGGTTTGTATCAGGGGCACCTGTGTCAACTATTATATCTAAATTGGAAGAGATTGCGAAGGTGGTTAGTTTTGCAGTGAGGAAGAAGGATTGCAGTGTGAGTTTGGAAGGATCCAGGGAGGGAGTTAAGGGGCCATTGACTATAGCTGTGGAGATATTTGAGTTGACACCATCATTGCGAGTGGTGGAGGTGAAGAAGAAGGGAGGCGATAGAGGAGAGTATGAGGAATTCTATAACCGTGAATTGAGGCCTGGATTGCAGAATCTTATGCTGATGGAGTCTGCTGAATCTACACATTTGCCTTTGGATACTGAATAGGGGAGAGAGAAAGTGAGAACAGGGTATGGTCTTTTCTCTGTCTTTTTGTTCTGTAATGTGGGTTTTGGTATGATAACTATTTTTGTTATTGTGCTACATAGCTAAAGTTTCAAATGTGCCTGCATCTTGTATTTTCTTCTATTGTTCAAATGCTGCATCAAATTACTCTAAAAATGGAACACGTGTTTGGATCTCTTTTGGCTTATAGGTGAATGACTAATATTTTCTTCTTTCATATGTGGTCTGTGGTAAATGAGGAAATAACGTTAAACTTGTCTATTAATCATAATTAATATGCTGTCTAGTATTGATGTTATGGAAACTTGAACACACACATACCATAAGTCTCTGCATATTGAAAAATGGTAAAAATCTACTCTATTCTATGACAAGAGAAGGGGAAAATGGGAAAGGAATCATGAACAAAAGCATTGTGAGGGATACGCCAATCATTAAAGCTACATGTGCACCAATTAATTAAGCTACACACGCGCCAATTAGTTAAGCTACATGTAAGCCGATCAATTAGACTACTCAAGTTTGTTAATGAATTAGTCTACGTTAAAATAAGGGGAAATGGGAAAAGAATGGTGACTCTGGCGAGGAATATGCCAATCAGTTAAGCTACACATGCACCAATCAATTAGGTTGTTTTCACATTTGCTATACTGTACTTGAGCTTCACGTTTGTTAATGAAACAAATTCATTATGATGAGGCTATTGGAAACATACCTTGAGAAAATGCAGTTGTGTATTTCAAATTCTCACATATTTCCCATATTTGGAGAATGTAGCTGTCAAAGAAAGGCCAACACATTTAGATGTTGAGTAGGGACCATTGATTGATGTAATATTAAATGCACGTGCTGAGAAGCTTGAGAATGTGGAACAGAACCTAATGAAAACTGCTCTTTCCAAGTAGTATTTAATTCTAGCTATGTTCGCACTCACATCTTCCTATAACTCCAACCTTTAGTTATACACAAGAACCATTCTGATGTTAAAAAATGATACATGATATGATTCTTCATAGTCTCTTTTGCTTGAATTGTTGTTTTCTTGTGATCGATTTGGAGTTCTAACTCAGGAATGGTATTGTCCAAACATTTTAAAGTTGGAATTCTTGATGATATGGACTGAACCCCTTGTAATGCTCATTTTGGACCGCAAAGTATGGAATCTTTCATCTTTAAACTAAAGTGTCCGGCATGGAATCTCTTTTGTAAAATTGAACTAGACAAGAAATAAGGAATTCTAGATGACTACTTTAATAAAAGATAGAATGGAAAGTCATGTTTATGCTCTCAATGAATAAAAAGTAGACTGATGATTGCTGTTTATTTTTTATGTTGAGCATGTAAAAAAATTCTAGCTATCTGTAGATCTGCAATTTACTACTTTCTTAGGAGACTAGATTAGACTAGAATATGGAGAACACATGGTATCCATGAATATATCTATATTAACAAATTTTCTTGCTTAAGAATTTCTGCTAATCTGTTGGATTCATCTATCCAGGCAAAGCAAAACTCCTAGATGGCATTTTAGGTATTCTTGTTGAAGTCTAAAATGAAAGAGAGAAATCCTTTTCTCTACCTAATTTGGGAAGGCTTAATAACGGAGGGAATTTACAACATATAAGGGAAGGAGATGCAAGAGAAATCTAGTAGGATTTGTAGTTGCTTGGCTTTAATACAGTTTGTCTTGAATGGATTCAATTTCTCGGATTACACGTGCTATATAATCTGAATGACTCATTTATCCTGCTTGTCTATTTCTGAGACAATTTTGACAAATTATAGTTGATGTCATTCTCAAAAATAATTGCACATTTTCTTCCTAACTTTTATATTTTGCTCAATTCATTTGAAGAATCAGACTGGTTGGCTGGAGTATGCAGCTGTGCAGCATCTGCATTCAAGTGTTTTTACCAAATTGAATTACCCAAAAGATACCTGTGGTTGAATGGCACATACCACTTGATAGATACATGTGCTTGTGGAGAAAGCAGTAACTGAAACAGAGAAGCTCATTTCTTTTTCTTGACGGGAGTGTAGATATTTCGCCGAGGATGTATTTATCCATTGAGAATTAGAGAAGGGAGTTGTACTTGTGATCAAGCTTGTTGAAAGTTTAATCTATAGATCAGTTGTTTCCTGGCTTCAACCATTGTAAACTTAAAACATTTCGTTGAATCTGTCTCGGATTCTCGGTGTGTGTTATTATAGATGATTTCCTCTCATCTCGCTGAACTGAAAATGCCATCCCGTTTTGAGCTACATACTCTAGTTTCAGTTGTAGTTTGGGTTGGAAGCTTAACTTTCAACCTGTCTTCTAGAAAACTATGCACTACGCTAAAACGTGTTAATTATTACCTTGTATAATAGGCGAATCAATAAAAGCATATTGGAGTTGGATATTATGGGACCCAAATGAGTGCGAGATTACACTAAGTTTATAAAATTATAGTGGAGTGAAGCATTACGGCTCCTTTTTGAGTAGGTTTTGATGCTTATATGTTTGCCGATGACAATCTGCATAATTATTGCAAGAATCGTAGTAGGTGAAAAATCTTTACTGGAAACATATATTTTGTCAATTTCTTGGCTTTTACCTTGTTAGTCCGATGCTTGATGCTTCTTGTATTTTGATTTATGATCCGGACACACCACTAGTTGCAGGTTGTTCCTAGTACAGGAAATCTTTGAGGTGTCATCATGAGTGTTCATTTGTGTTGTTTAGCTTCGGTTCTTTTCCTAGATGCTGTCAATTGGCAGATATGAAAGTGCATTGAGAAATATTTTTAACTCAATGCTATGCACTTTGTGTAGTGGCACGTTTTGCTTATAAAGAAAATAAACGAGTGTATCACCTCAATTCTAGTCTGTAAAGGAACCGTAAGGAAGAAAGTGTTGCAGACATACATATACATACATCCGTGTGTGTGGGTATATACAGGGACGAAATCACGTTGGGTGGTATGGGGTGAATTGACCCCGTTGAAAGAAAAAATTGCATTATAATATATGATAAATTAAAAAAAATATTAAGTATAATAAACAAATTGATCCCATTAAAATTTTAAAAGTTTTCTAATACGAGAGTCAAATTAATATTTTTTAATCTCATATCATTTCTACTCCTTTAATATTTAAATATCACTTCTCTAATATTTTTAAAATAAATAATAATTTATATTATTTTTAAAATAATTAAGATTAAATATTTATTAACATATGATTTGTGATTATAAAAACGTATTAGAGATCAATAAGGTGTTTATGTGTATATATATATATAATGATATTACTTATTATATTAACAATATTATAATTAAATACATATTTTATATATGCAGTTGATCGAAAAATACAAAATTATGATTTGGGAACGCTACTTTAGAACTCCACTAAATTATTTATAATTTTGTAATATTTTAATCTCATTTAAAAATATATATATATATATATATATATATATATATATATATATATATATATACGCGCCTTATTATAGTAATGTAGTGTACCTTCAATCATTTGAACGTGACAACAGAAACTTGTAGTACTATCTTGTGGAAAATATTGACGTTACTGCTGGCAACCTCAATTGTGAACACTGGTTGGTCTTTTTATCGTATCACGTAGTGATATTTTCGGTGCAGCTGATATTTTGAATTTAATTAGTATGAAGTTAATTTTATTATAAATTAAATATTAAATTAATATATAAATTAATTTTTTTTTGTATGTTAATATTGTATTAATTTATTATTTAATTTAACGTAAATTTAATTTTATATTAATCTGATCCTGATATTTATGGGGCAACGTATAAATTCACTACAGTATAGCAGAGGCAGAAACCGTTTATTGAAATATCTTAATTTTTGTGTGTGTTTATACTCTACCCCTTTTGAAGTTGTGATACGTGGTGGAGGTAAAGGGATGTCTGTCACAAGTCAAGTGGCCCACTTTTTCAAATTTTAATATTTTATATTGGATTGTGACTCAGTTTGCTCTACTTAAATATTGTAATGATTTGAGCTACCCCTCAAATCTCGTTTTCATTTAATATTTGTTTGTAGAAGGAAGGAAAATCTTAATCAGTTCAACCAACGGCTGTCATGTGATATGAAACAATTTGAAAAGAATAAGTATAAATATATTATATTTAGATATTATATATTTTAATTATTAAAAAATAAAATATAATATTAAAATTTATATTATATTTTATTTTTTAATAATTAAAATAAATATAATATTTAATTTTATATTTAAATATTATGTACTTATATTTGTATTTGCGAAAGTGGAAGACTGCTAATAACTTGACTTATATGATTTGATTGATTTAGTCAAAAATTAAATTACGAGCAGTCCATTAAGTTCACTACTTGGCTGGCTGGCTGGTTGATCCGTCTCTGTCTCAATCAACCGCTGCCTAATAGGCGTGTCACTTGGAAGCCATTAAACTGTAAAATAATTCTCTGGTCCATATAAATCACTCCAATTGATTAAATTAACGATGTTGACATTAAATACTAATTAAATCTAAACACTTTTCAATAATTAATGTTTAATATGTAATTTACATTAATTACTCGTTTTCCGGACAAAGGTGATGAGCGCCAAGGGGACCCAGAATTTTAATTATTGGCCGCCAGCCAGGCCAACTACTTGGCCTATATGTTATTAGTCAAGAACCCTTTCCTGTATAATAGAATGGCTAAACATTTTTAATGCCGTGTTTATCTATTTCATCACCAGTCGACTAGAATCTAGAAAAGAACATATGTTATATTATTATTTTCTTATCTGAAATTTTGGCCTCATATTTAAACTTTAAGCCAGATACTTTGAGGTTATTTGTGATGATTCCCAATATGATCATTACACGAACAATGATAAATCTATATACATGTATAATAAGTCAAAACTTAATTTTTTGGTTTTTATCTTTAATATGAAGTTAGAATTTAACTTTTAGGTTTATACTCAACTTTAAACTTTAAATAATTATACAGTCAAAATATTAGAAAAAATATTATGAGTAAGAAATAATAAATATTAATAATTATATTGTATATATTATAAAATATCTTAATGATTAAACTTTAGTTACCAATTCTATTTCATATATAAGATCTTTAGTTAATTAGTATTATAAAATCAATTCTAACTTATATATTAGTGATTAAAATGTATGTAACTAATTTTAAGACTAGAAATCATAATGGTAACTCATTTTTTTTATAACAATTCTATTCCTGAATAACTATATACTAAAAATACATAAAAATATATTTTGACTAAATATCAATTAGTATTAAAACTCTCTCTCTCTCTCTCTCTCTCTCTCTCTCTCTCTCTCTCTCTCTATATATATATATATATATATATATATATATATATTAGTAATTGTCCGTGCCTGAAGGTACGACGTAACGAAAAATTAGATTAAAATTAAAAAAATACTATATTACTTAAAGACGCTTTACAACATAAAATAACTTACAATCACACATAACAATTATCATAATTCACAATACCACCACAATAATTATTATTATTGTTATTTTTGTTTTTGTTTTTGTCGTCGTCGTCGTTATTATTATTATTATTATTATTATTATTATTATTATTATTATTATTATTATTATTGTTATTATTATTATTATTATTATTATTATGATTATTATTATTATTATTATTATTATTATTATTATTGTTATTGTTATTGTTATTGTTATTATTATTTTTATTATTATTATTGTTGTTATTGTTGTTGTTGTTGTTATTATTATTATTATTATTATTATTATTATTATCATCGTTATTATTGTTATTATAATTATTGTTATTATTATTGTTATAATTATAATTATTGTTATTATTATTATCATAATAATAATTATTATTATTATAATTACGGTTATTATGATTATTATTATTATTATTGTTATTATTGTTGTTGTTGTTGTTGATGTTGTTATAATAATAATAATAATTATTATTATCAATATTATTATTATTATTGTTATTATTACTATTATTATTGTTGTTATATTATTATTATTATAGATTATTATTACTATTATTATTATTATAGATTATTATTATTATTATTGTTATCATCATCATCATTATTATTATTGTTGCTGTTGTTGTTATTATTATTATTATTATTAATTCAAATTTGAATGAATGAGTGTGAAATGAAATGTTGATTTGGGTGGAATTTCTGTGTGTGTGTGAGATGAAATGTGAGCCATTAGATTAAAATTTAAAGATCCTAACCGTTGTTGTACTTTGTCAAATTTTAGATTCAAAATGAGTTGTGTTTTATTATATATATATATGTATCAACATAAATTAATGCATGATTAAAGTTTAGTTTCCAATGTTATCATAATTGTAATTTAGTATTCTACAATAATTTTATGCTTTATAAAATTTCTTTAACTCGTTAATCATACAATTTCATTTTTTTGGGCAAAATATGTGGACATTCTAATAGCAATAATATATGAGAGAAGAAAAAGTTAAATTGGCGACACAGGTGAATGAAGAGAGGTCTAGTGCAATTTACAGCTGACTAAATTATTCTTTTTGTCTTCAATATAATAAAATCAACTCCTTCAATATGTCTGCAATTCCCAGCAATTAATTTTGAAAATTAAACAAAAGAATTTATTTGGGTTACCCGTTGTTGCAACTGCTGGTCACCTTGCCAAGTCCATACCATGTCCGTTAGAGAAGGCTTCAATTCATGGTTACAAAATTTCCTATATTCCATGGTATCTCCCACCGATTTCTTCACCTCCACCACATGAAACGACGGCGTTACCTCGAATATTTCTGCATCAATTGCTAGCTGCCCTTTTCTCCCTTGTTTGCTGCATTGCAATTTCACTGTCCCATCTTTTTTCTTAATATTAAAACTCTAATGCTATATTTGTTTACAAAAAATATATTTAAAATTGGACTATTTATATTAATTTAAAATTACTTCGAACTATTTTATCCCATTAGTTGGACTATTTAGTCCTATAAAATCATTTAATAACTTAAAATGAGGGGATTATTAATCTCAAATTCAACACAGGATTATATAATCCCTCACAAATAGCCTTACAAATAAAAAATAAAAATAATCTATATGACTATTTAAAGGATTATTAATCCCATATTATGAAATAAAATAACCTGAAGTAGTGTTAAATTAATATAAATAATCTAATATAAAATATAATTTTTACAAATAAACATAGCCTCAGTTCTTGCCACTTGTTCAAATTTCGTCACGATTGATGAAGGAGGCTCTTTTGACTCATATCTTGCTCAAGTAATCCTGACAACTCAAATCCTTGTGACAATGAATGAAATAATATCAAAAGCATTTGATTTTGGTTTCATTGAACAATATTTTATTTTTTCTACTTGGCAAGAATCACCCCCCAAGTCCAAATCATTTACGTCGAGAATGCTACGTCGTGTGTTGAGATATACCCAACAAAATTAGGGTTAGGGATTTCGATTTGTTTGAATTCCTTTTTAAACTTCCCAAAGTTTTGCTAGTGTCATTCTTGTGACCAGATTCGGATCAAGAATTCTTGAAAGAAGCCATTTAACCTCTTTAGAAAACCATTGAGGGCATTTAAACTCGCTTCTACTGATCCTCCTGTACATTTCCGTGAGATTCTTGTCATGGAAAGTAAGATAACCTGCTAGTAAAATAAAAAAAATGACACCACATGACCATATATCCTCCTTTTCAACCATCTTAACCTTTCTTATTGATCACCTCCGCTGCCACATAGGCCGGCGTCTCACGCGTCATGTGGAGGAGCCTGTCTCATCCTAACTTCTAACGACGACTATCATAACATCGAGTTGACTCAATTCATTGATAAAATCTTCTTGCATTTTGAAGAATACGCTGAAAAGAGAAGCCATCTAGCTTGCATGCGTGTTTCGTCTTATTATATAATTAAAAGTATTATTAAAAATAATATTTATTTTGTTAAATCTGTATTAAAATAATTAGACTATAAGTACAATGTAGGGGTCACAGGAGATCATCTAAATCCCAAGGGTTTGTTTGTATATTTTTCTTTACGAAATTTGAGATACAATTTTTAAATATGTTATCGTTTAAGAATTAAATTGAAGTGTCATAAGCTCCAAGAAGAATCTAAAACTTTTCGCGTGGAGCCAAGAGTTTTCACCATGAACTATTTGTTTGCGAGTAGTGCAAGAATATCTACATTAAATGATGTGATATATACTAAAGAATTTGATTCAAAAGCTCAAGTCAATTAATGATTTGGAGTCTATCTAAAAGCTTAACTCAATGAATGACATGGAGTGTCCACGTAAATTAATTATTCCTACTTTAATGTATGCAGTGACAAAGTCAGAATTTATTTTTAAAGGGATTAAAACTATTAGGAGGTTATAAATAATTTGGTGAGACGCCTGAGGCAACGCTCTAAGTTAATTTTTTTTGAATAATTTTATATTTTTGGATTGTATATATATATACTGTTGATTTTTAATAGACTTTTCTAATGACAAATTATTTATAAATAATTAATTCCTTAATTATTTCAAAAAAATAATATAAAATAAATTATTAATTAACTTAAGAAAATTATATAGATATACATATATAAAGGGGGCAGGAGTGATATGAGATTGAAATTTGAGTCAGTGCCTTGCCCTACTTTGCACCCCCTTGGACCTTGGTGCACCTGCCCAGAGAATTCAACCCTATGGATCGGCGGCTGCAGGCAGTCTTCATTCATCCGGCTCATTTACGCGGTTTGAGGACTAGAGATCGAGTCCCAACTCGCGGTTTTCCTCCACTCGGCGAGCTTTCGCCGGATCAACTTTCCTTGATTGACAAGTTACAAAGCAAAACCGTCCGAGAAGAAGAGAGACTAACAAATGGAAAATTAAGCGTGCTTGCAAGAGGACATGGCAGACCATCCGTTTGCGGAGGTGGCTATGAAATCGAAAGTTCCATGTGAGTTGAACCGGGAGGCGAATGTGGCGCTTGAGTGAAATCAGCAAGCTAGCTATGGCCGGTTAAGGAGATAATAGAAATATTGAAACCGGTTCAATTTTTGGCTGGCGGAAAGAAACACCGTTTGTGCGTGCATGAGTGAGGTATGAAGAAAGAGGATAATTAAAGTGGCAGTACTTCCCAACACGAAGAGGTTAACCCCGGGGGCAAGCCGGAGACTATCCATCTCTATTGTTCAACCCCTTGTCTCCAAAAATTAGGAGGGAAAAATCTCTGCTGCCCGGAAATTTTGTGTCCGAATATATTAACATGAGGAAATGCATTGAAGAGTTGTACTGCATTCGTTTAGTATAATAGTTCAAAGTATTTTTGAGTAATTTGAACACAAAAATTCCTGACACTAGCGTTGCTCAGTTAATTATTAGGGGTAGGGGTAATTTTAAGGCATGGCGGGAGGAGCAAGTTATACTATTAGTAGTTGGAGTATATATAGTTGTATATATGCACGCTTGTTGAAAATTTAAGTATTTAAGGCTTCTGGATTTTTAGTTTGGCGAATGTAAGCGGTTGTTTAATTTTAATTTTATTTATTTCTATTAGTTTATGGAATGCATCTTAAGGTCTTTTGCTCTCTGTCTATTTCCTTTTCTCATTCGCCAGCTCGTCTATAAGAATACAAATGAGCACCAGAATTACATGGTTCGGCTTGAAATTAGAATATATATATATATGGCAAACCGTTGTTGGGACACTGTTTCGGCAACCAATAGCCAATTTACACATAATTTTGACTCTATCGCTCACAAAATTACGCTAATTGACCATGTCGCTCATCCTTCTTACGGCAGACCAATTTTAGTTACTCCCAACAACTGGTTACCATGAATAATTTTCCTAATTTTCCTATATATATATATATAGGAAAATTTTCAAAAACGAATTTTAAAAAACGAACTAAAGACGAACCGTCGTCTTTGGTATCTATAGCGACGGTTCGACCCTGCATGACTATGGCGACGAGTCGAACCGTCGCCATAGATACAAAAAACGGCGGTTCGTCTTTGGTTCGCTTTTTAAGGTTCGCTGGAGAAGGGGACTATATATATATATATTAGCACACAAATGACCTTATATACAGTCTAATGACTAGTCCATCCCACATTCGATGTGAAACTAGCTATCACAATTTCTCTCCAACTACATTAAGGTCAACAATTAATCATAATAGTATAGTTTCGCGTTGCCCGCTCACGCCCAAAATTATGTACCAAAATATCATCTTTTAAGAATTGAGAAAAGTGGCACATGATCAAGTTGTAATAAGCTGCATTTATGAGCATGACATGCATATTATTTGGAACACAAATCACTTCAAAATCTTGACAACCAACAATACATATAACCAGAGCAACAGAGTAAATAAAACACTACTTTTCAAAACCCTACGCACCAAAAATGTTTCAAAAAATTCAAATATCAATTGCAATACTGTTTATCCCAGTTTAATAAAATAAAATTATACATAAAAATCTTTCATTACAAAAGTACATAAATGTTACGCAGTATAGGGTTTCAAGTACCCATCTATGAGACCTACTATCCCCTTTCTGGCAAACGTGAAAAAAATATATAGGAAAAATATATGAATACAATGAATCATAAGAGTGACATTAATTATTGAGAAACAGGATTAGTAGAAGCGAAAAAATGAGTTGTTCGTATTTTGATGATATTTGTTAAGAGAGATACACGACTTACAACATATAAAGAGAGTTTGATTAAGGTGCCTCGGCTGACAAGATCTCAAGCTCAGCCCACCAGAGGGGAGAAAGTCTCGGAGTAGCTGCTTCAGGTGATACATCGATCACTTCTCTCAGCATGGAGATAATTTCCTTCACAGTTGGTCTCTTCCTTGCATCCTGTTGAATGCATTCTTGGATAACCTCACACATAATGTCGAGCTCTTCTTTTTTGAAGGACTTCAAGGTTGGATCGATCATAGAACTGGTGCTTTGCTTGTCATTCAGGTATTCAGCAGCCTGGAAAATTTTCAATGTAATTTGTTTAGTTATGATATGGAAAAAAAAAAATCTACAAAGAGTCTATCTAATTGGAGTTTGGAACTTACCCAGTTTACAAGAAGCCCTTGCTCTTCTGAATAAGGGAGCTTCCCAGAAATGATTTCAAGCAATATAACTCCAAAACTATAAACATTTGTTTCAGCATCAGCAAGAGGTGGCAGTTCACAATGCTCCAATTCATTTTCCATTGAGGCCTTTGACTTGTGTGAAATTTCTTTCCAGAATTCGATCTCAGCAATCTGAGAAAAGGGGAACAAATAATTATATAGTAAAAATGCTTGTACAGCGTATGTTTCAATGTGTGTGTTTGTGGGGCAAGCACATGATGCATACTTTTGCAGCATAATCGTCCGTCAAAAATATAGCATTCGAATTCAGGTTGGTATGTAGCACGGGTGGATTCAGGTCATGCATGTATTGAAGACAGTAAGCTGTTCCCATTATAATCCTCATCCTTGTATTCCAGTCAAGATGTTCAAGCTCCTTAACTGATGATAACATAAGCAAAAAAAACATGAGTTTCTATCTCAATAAGTTTCATGAAATGTAAACAAGTATAGTGCATATGAATACCATGCAGATGCTCAAAAAGGGTCCCATTAGGAGCATACTCGAACACCATCATCCTAGTGAAAGGTTCATTCTCCTCACAGAACCCAAGAAGATTAACAAAGTTCTTGTGGTTTACTCGTGAGAGTGTATCAATCTATAGAAAGGCCAAAAGAATCAAGATTCATATAGGTTATTCCTTCTGAGAAAAGGAAATGGATAATTAGCTCACCATATGTACTCTAAAACTCATAATTCATTCATAATAATTCTTCAGTAGCCAACCAAAATAACTAACCTTCTTCCGATAGGCTATTTCTGAACGCTTTGTCCATTCTTTAAGAGAATTTACTGAGGTTGTGACAACAGCAATCTCAACTCCACTAGATAATGTTCCCTTATACATAGTACAGCAATCATGAGTTTCAATTATGTTGCTGAAATCCTCACAGGCTGTTTCTAGCTCAGTCCGGTTTAGCTTGGGGACTCCTGCATTTTTTAAAAACTCGTCATTTAGTTTCCTTTTTCTTTTAACAAATGATGTTGTGGACAAAACAGCCAGAGGAATCAAATCAATAATAATGAAAAACAAAAAGGTTGGTCAATAAACAATTAAGGAGGGAAGTCAATTCAAGTTCGGCAAATAATGGTTCAATCAGCTAATTTGTCAAGTTTAGCAAATAATGGCTCCACCGTGTAATGATCATATTAACAATGCATCCCAAAAAAATTGTGGACTTGCTGATTTAGGACGCTATCAATTACACAAATAGTAGTACCACATCAGTTTTAGGTACCAAATTCAATACTATGAAAAAGATCTATACAAGTTTCTGACCAGGACTACCATTCTGTAATATCCATGGAAGAACAGAATGTTGAGAAATATTTTGAATAAAATAAGGACGAGATCAAGGAGGAAATAAGGTACAAAATCTACCTAAATGAGCACTGTTTATGCATGTTCTCTCCCTGTATGTACACCCCACTCACGGGTTAGTTCAAAGTTCAAACTTGCACAGTCTCGGTATAAAATTCACTTATTTTCAAATCTAATTTCTTATTTCAAATTTCATGTTCGACATAGCTCTCTGTCCACTTTTGTGCAATGATGACATATGAAAGCACATGATGTATTTATCATCAAAAAATGCTTGATGTATTGGAACCAACACGTATGTAAATTCAAATTTAAAATAACCATCATTCAAACTTATGTCTTAAGGATTATTGTGCTTCAGATTAAGGGTTGTATCAGTCTTTAGGAAGGTACTGTTGACAATTCAAAAAATGACGTGTAGAACATTTTAATTTTTTTGTTGTTAAATATGCGTAGAACATTTGTACAGGCTAGATGTGGAAAAACTACCTGTTACAAATGCTTTTTGCAGCTGTCCGCTCAGTCCAGTCCTCCAAGGACCTAAGGTAACCACTGCTCGGGTCCGGCAAATGAAGAATAAGGCTGCAGCAATAAATAACACCAAAGCACTTGAGATTCCAACTATATACTTCCAAGTATTTCCAGAATGTCCACCAGATTCCTCAATTGGTTGTTTAGATTGACCAACAGGATTTGATGTGTTTTGATGAATCGCTTGGTTTGGAGGTTTAGCAGGCACAGGAGGAGATTGTTTTTTCTTTTCCTTTGGTACAGCAGGGAATGACCCACTACTTCTGGTACTAGGAAGAGCTATGATCTGGTCAGAACCAGACATAACAGCTGGGGCAGCAGCAAGGTTACTCGACTGTTCAATTAGTCTACGACGCACAACATTAACTAGGTTCTGTATATTCAGGTCTGAAGAACCTGCTGAGTGTGAATAAACAACGTGAGTAATCTCAGAAGCATAAACTTTTGGCTAAATGCTACAACACGGATTAAGTTGTTCACATTTACTTGGTAGATTGTCCCAGCAATCATCTGAATTATCATAAGAGGAGCCTTCTTCAAACTTGAGCCTTGGAAACATAATCATAGAGTAGACATAATGAAAATTCAGTAAATGAACATGATAATTATAGGAAATGACCAGGTAATATTAGGAGCAGAGAAAACATTCGGATCCTTACATTGGCAACATATTGAGATAATGAATTAGCGTCCCTTTGATCGGTATGATGTAGGAATCTGATTTCTTCAGTAATTTTAAACCACCATGCGAGATGCTGTTCAAAACATGCATAGATGATGAGAAAAGCAGAGAACTCATATATTTAATTTTTTATTTGAACTTAGGGAGGGTTTGGTTCACTTAATAGTATTTGGGTGTAATACAATAGTCTATGTAAATGTAATGATAAAGAGTCATTGTAATTACACTGTTTGGTTCTTATATGGTTTTGTGTAACAATGCAAACAACAGACTAGATCATGTTTGGCTAACTAAAAAGGGAATGAATTAAGTAAATTCAAAGTCAAAGACCATATCAGTGACGAGCACTGCTAATTTATCTTAGTGACGAGCACTGCTAGTTTATCTTTTCTGCCTTGTTGCATTGCGGAGTAATGAGCTAATACATTCAGCGGAAGGTGTAACAGAACCACCAGTAATGATCTAATACTTTGTAGTGGGAGAAGTTAAGAAAAAATTGTCATATCAACGTAATGACCTATTTCATTATGGAGATAATACATCAATGCGAAGCAAAGAAAATTATACCTTAGAATGATATAGATTGAACTCATTAAACATCTGAACACACACGCCCACACACAGACACATGCACAAACATATATATATATATTGAAAAGAATCCAGGCATACAAATCTATTACACACTGGACACAAATCAAATATAAACTAAGAAATTCGATCAAAAGGGATAGCCAGCCAAGCAAATTGTGCGTAACAACCAGAAGAAGAAAACATTCCTCATCTGCATATGGTATAAACAAGGTTATTATTTGATTTAATGTCCAGTATCACATATATAGCTACTGTGGCATGTCTTGTAATTTGGACGAATCAACATAAGAGTGCAGAAACCTCTTGTGCCATGCTAAAGGGTGGTGTTCATGTGTAGTGAGGGTCAAAAGTGTTAAAAACCACCGGGACATGAAGAAAGAGTTCAAAGAAATAAAATCTCTTACCAGTTTCCAATCTTTCTATTTACACATCCAATTCCATCAGCAGCATCAGAGACAAAGTTTTCATCAAATTGAGATTCAGAGAGCAAATCGACCTTACCACAATGCAAAGAAGTGCCGTCTTCAAAGTTATTATTATAAAGCAACCTGGTGTAAATTATGAAGTCAGTTTAGGTACATGAAACTTACAGTCTGTAGCCTAGAAAATTGATTACATTAAAAATGTACTCACAGGCGCTTTAGCGAATGAATCCCTCCAAATTCTGCTGGAATAGTTCCGCTCAAACTATTATTCCTCAAGTCTAATACCTCCAGCATTGCAAGCTCACCAAACTCTTTAGGGATAGCACCAGAAAAATGGTTCTCAGAAAGTACACTGAAAATGCAAACGGAGGACAAGAGATCCAGAATTTTCTATATGAATCAAAATTGAACAAAGCACAGTAAAGATACTTATATCCAGGAATGCATCCTCATCACACCTATCACTTAAGGAGGATCCATATTAATGACAAATTCTCATATTAAGATTCATAAGTTCATAAAATATATTCAGTAAATATTATAATTCTAACAAGTCGAAGTACTATATATCTACAAGTTGAAATGGTTTAGAAGAGAAAGTAACGAACTGATTCAGGAGAGAAGTTCACGATGGGCAGATATGAGACTACTGAATCAGAGGACTTCACCATGACAATCTAATAGCTCCAATAGGATGAATAATACATTCATATTTAAAAAATAAAACAGACAATGACCATCATTGGAAAAGATTAACTACAGTTTATACCAAGAAGCTACACTGAGAATGCCCTCAACCACAAAGAAGTATGGACAACATATTGATGATTTAAATTAACATAGAGTCAACCCTCATACATTAACTTTTGCCTCAGTTATGCATCATTTCTTTCAATAAATGGCTCTATTTTCCACATCAATATTATAGACTACCATTTAATCAAACATAATATAATGTAATGTATCTTTGCGAAAGCAACGCAAAGCAATTACGCTGTAGTGTCACCAGATAAATTCAAAATAGTCGATGGTGTTTGAAACTAAACCACCACATAAATCAGGAAATGGAACTTGAGTAAAATTTATATTTAAAAGAAAAATGGATTTTCACAACAAAAGTCTAGAAGCAAAGTTAATACTTACAGAATTTTTAAGTGAGTAAGTTTTCCAATATCCGGTGCCAGTACTCCTTCTAAGGAAAGCCCATTAAGATCCCTTCACATGAAAAAACAAAAAGAAAAGATAATAGTATGAATATTCCAAAGCATATGACTGCTCTTCCTTCACCACTGAGAAACACAAATACACCATAGTTGTGCATACTAAATTTACAAGACTATAACATTTGACACTAGTCCACTATAGATTACAAGTAAAGGAAAAGACAATGAACAAACTAATCCGGGCACCGTTAGTTCAACACAGATAACCTCTCAAGTGAAGGAAGTGGACATTAATTTCACTTTCTCTCTTTTCTATTTAGATGGACAGTAATGTTATGTAAGAAACATAATTGGGACTTACAGCATTTGCACTTTATTATTGACGCAATGAACACCAGACCACATGCATGGGTTGCAGTCATCAGGGTTCCAATCCGAAAAAGCACCATACGGATCCAATGTCACTCCAGCACGAAACTCCAATAAAGCCAATCCTGCATTTCCATTTTAAACCATAGCCACAATGATTGGTTGTTTCCAGCATACAAGTTCATAATTGGGAATTATCAACACTATCCACCACGGTTACCTTCAGAATTCAGCAAGCAATCCCCTTGAATTTCCAACACAAGAATCAAAACTACGAAACACGATAACTGGATTCCATAAGAGTTGCATCTACCCCCCATCGCTCACAAAACCGTATCTCACAGTGGTGGAGGCAGTGAAAATTTCTGCCAACAGCCAGGACTCTATACAAGCTGCTATAGAAAATCGCCAGCTTTATCGTACTAACCACCCCTCCGAGTTATAGATTACCCGGACGTGTGATTATCAAAAACAACAGCAATTTGTACAAGTTATACAAATACACAACTAGGTAAAAACTATATGAAAATATAAAGAAAATTCATCAGCCCTCTTGAACCTTAATTAACAAATAGGGGTCCCTCATTTTTGGTTCTTTTTTAGAAATTCAGGTACCAACTCCTGTTTTCTCCCTCAACAATCTCATAAAAGATTCAATGAAAGCTGAAAATTTGAAAAATATATCACAAAATTAATAATGCTGATGGCCAAATGCTCCAACAAAGTATATTTCACAAGCCACAACACAAATAAAAAAAAAACAAAATGATAAAGGAATGCCCTAAAGAGCAAGCAATCCAACAAAAAGCAAAAAGGGTATGAAATATACAGAAAAAGAAGTTGAACTTACCAGAAAGGAGAGGCGAAAGGGCAGTCAAAGAAACAAACTACTTGAGGGTGAAAATTATAATATGCAATTCTTAAAATAAGGGTTTGGAGAAAGAGAAAAAAAAAGTGTAGTGAAAGATTATTGGGTAAAGATGGTGGAAAACTATGAAGATTGGAGAGCTTATTGGGAATTGAATAGGTAGCTAAGAAAATTTTTAAAAAAAATGTAATAATTTCTTGACTGCCCTTTTTCAGGATGATCTCAGAGGAGGAACCTCTCTTCGACCATCATTTCTGAAAGAGGGATGAACAATTTTTCTTTCTCTCTCCGTCTGTTGCTTTTTTCTCTCTCTCTAAAAAATTGTTTCTGCTTTCTCTCTCTAACCTTTACACCAGGGTCACCATCCCCCACAAACTGTGCTCTGTTTTTTCTCTGTTTTTCTTTTCTAATTTTTCCCATTGGACGTCCCACTATTTTTTTTTTTTTCCTTCTCTTTTTTCGGTAAAAGCTTTTCTTTTTCTATTTCCCTCGTAATTCCTCTGGTTTCAGTGGGCCCACGCCAAGTAAGATCGGCTGTTGTTTAACCGTTTGACATTACCCGCCGGCTTTACAATTCGCGCGGTTTTTTCGAGAGGTGATTAGGAGTGTGGCACCCGAGTTGGTAGCATCCGGGTTTTACGTTCGTTGACCGGGTAAACTCTCTCTCTCTTTTCATTTGCGTGCCCGCCTCTATCAACATTATTTTAAAGTTTTATCTGCCTCCATATAATGTGAGATACTTACATTTGCAGTTTCACGGGAATAAATTAAATTAATAAAAGAGTGTGACACAAAGTTAATAACAAAATGATAAATGAATCGAGGACAAATGTTCTCCGCTCATTTTTTTGAGTAA
Organism: Hedera helix; assembly: GCA_947179155.2. NCBI lineage: Eukaryota > Viridiplantae > Streptophyta > Magnoliopsida > Apiales > Araliaceae > Hedera > Hedera helix. Next base: position 40,433,372 of record OX359273.1, read on the forward strand.
ATTAGTATGTCATTTATTAGTTATATAATAAACATTCCGTTGCCTTTGACGAAGAGAAATAAATGGTGAGACAAGTGGAATTTTTTATATGCGCAAATTGCCAGAGGCTTTAGCGATATTGTATCGCTATTTGAGGAGACATGCCAAGTAGAATGTCTTTCGCATTGGCCGGTATGTATTAAATTTATTACTTAATAAATCTTTTAGTACAAACATAATAATAATACACATATTTCTGACAAGTTTTAAAATTAATGAATAATAAAAACACTCCGACTTATTTCAATAAATTCTTGAGTTTCAAAGTCTTAATTTAAATTATTTGTACCTTATTTTTATTAAATGAAAATTTAGACAAATAACTTCCACACGACTACTAACATGGGCTATTAACCAAACATTAAAAAAAATAAAATTACCCAACAGGTCTAATATATATATATATATATATAAAAGGGTATGTGTAGAAACTAGACCTATTCAGAAATGAGTGCAATGTATACCTGAGAGACAACATCATGATATTGTCATCAAATCAACATATTATGTACAACTAGCAATTCTCAAGCATATAGAGAATCCACTCATAACTAAAACAGATGGCCTGTCTATGTATGCCCATCCATGTACATGGTATAGGTCCAGGTTCGATGTAGAAGAAAGTGATGAAGGTGGTTGAGCATGTGATTGCCGGCCCACAACCAGCATTCACCATTCCATTTTGTTCTCAAGTAGGGTAACTTTAATCAAAGTGAATTAGAAACTAGACAAAAAAAGTACTACATCATTAAGGATCTTTTAACGTCTAAGCCAACCAAAAGATTATAATATAAGTGCAAATTATAACTCTTAGTTAGATATACAGAAAAAGAAAGCATTTAAAATCAAGGATTTAATGAGTTGGCTAGATATACAGAACTGAAAAGCATAAAAAAAATATATCAATAAAGCTTCATCTTCATTCATGTAAAAGAAAGAGAGCTATGTTTTCATATACAATACAAGCACCAAAATGGAACAAATAAACAACCATTGTCGTTCAGATGAGTAACTAACATTGCAAATTTGCATAAGGAGATTTAAATCAACTTGTAAAGTAAAAAAATGAACTCTATATTCTCGAGATCAAACTGTTCACACCAATCCGACTTCCCTATTAGATCTTGCCAAACTACAATTTTACATGGTAATTTGCAGAAAAAATTTCTAAGCGATAATTGGAAATTTCAGGTAGTATAGACCATATGAAGGGAAAAAAAACCTATTGAAGAAAGTGAATGGATCTCAAGTACTTAATTTGTGGCTGACCCAATCCAACTTTAGGATTTGGAGTGCTGAGGGACATGAGAAATGAGTTCCTGTCAGAGTGGAAAAGAATGTTAGTACATTTAGTTCTTCACCATCAATCCAATTACCATCATTAAACTGTGAAGATGAAGGGATGAGATTACCTCAGAATATCGCAAGTGCTCATGATGTACATGAGAAGTTTTCACAATGGTCTCCCATTTGGCACCAGTTGTGGAAGTCTTCTGACCCTGCTTCTTAGATTGAACTTGAGAAAATGGATTCAGCAAGGAAATGGACGGTATTGTACGCCAAAGCCAAGACTCAGAAGGTGATTCTGGTAAAGGTGGGGGGTAAAGCAAATCCAAAGAGCCAACACTTAAATTCCCTTGATCATCCACTTTGATGGTATTTTCATTCTTCTTTGCCAAATTTTCATCAGGATGCACCAGCAAGTATTCAAGATCAAGATCTTGATCATTTTTCAAGCCCTCGCTGCTGTTGGCTTGACCTTTGAAATTAGATATGCGAGTGGAAGAAGGTAGATCTGCGTCCAGTGATCCAGTGGCTTTAGGCTTCACTATTTTCTCTCCTCGAGTAAAAGATTTAGGAGTATAAAATTCTTCCATCCCTCTGCTTTCAACCAATGTCTCCTTAGCCTCTTTTTTGATCCCTTTAGCTTCTGATGAGACCAAATCCAAAACTGGCACTTCTGTATTATTTACAGAATCTATGTACAGTGTTTTCTCAACTAAATGACTGAATGAACCTGACTGTTGTTTATATATCTGACGGGATGACACATCTAGAAACTTATCAGATCCTTTGCAGATTGAACTAAACTTATTAGCCTCATTATCCTTAGTTTCCTTGGGTATACCAAGAAACCTTGCTCCATCATGAAATGGGGACCGAGGCTTTTCATTACGGTAGGGAGATATGCCACCACCCCTGGAAAGTCTATGAGGAGATAAACCTTCTATCGTGTATGAGCCACTGGAGTGATGGAACTGACTGGATACACGAGAGGTCACCTTATTCTCAAGAAGCTCTCGTGATTGGGCTCCACTTTGACTATTTTTCCAATATATGTCATTCCGATCATGCTGCAAAGATACAAGATCATAACTACCAATGCCAATCTAAATGAGTTACAAAAGTAGCGAGGGAAAGATTCTAAAGTTACCTTCTCATGATGAGTCTGAGGTAAAGGTCCACTATAAGCGGTTCTGGCCATTCTTCTAACCTCACGACCAGAAAAGATGGATCTGGGACTTTGGGCCCTGGGTTTCATCCCTGGCACTGGATCTAATAGGAGCAATGAATTCTTTACACATAACCTAGGCAACAATCCACAAGCTTTAACAAATTTTGTGCCACGATTATTGTATTCCTCATCCTCATCCTCACTTGCTACAATCCCTTTGGATTGACTATGATGTGATGCAGTGTTAGACCCGTATCTTTCAAGCAGAGGCCGTAATTCCCCACTGACAATCTTTTTAACATGTCTCGGCCTTTCGCTTACCGAAGGTTGCTTCCTCGGAACATACTTTGGTGTCTCTATTACCATAGCCCTCGCTGCAGGTAAGAAGCGTGCCATCATAAAATCTCGAGTTTGTGGGTCAGCGGTGAAAGCTCTGGATGATTTTGCAAATGGACCATCATAGCCACTCAAACCACTGACACTGCAGTTCCCTGAAAATGATCCAGTTGCTGACAATGCATCAAGTGCATCAGAATACGCATCATCCTCGCTATGTGAGCCAGAGTCTTTATTCATATTTATATCCTTCACATTTTCATTTAAAGGAGATGCTTCAATGTGAGGCCTAGATACAGTTCGATCTTCAAATTGTTCACCTGAAACCTGCTTTATGGCTTCCAATGTCCATCCGGGAGGAAACCTTGGAGTAATTGTAGGTTCCTCTGGAGGTGGAGAGGTGGTTTTGCTTCCATCTTTGGGTCTTCCAGGAGTTTGTTCCCAAACAAAAGGAACTGCAGCTGGTTTTGTCACTTCAGTTAATTCCCAGTCTGGTTTTTGTGAAGGAAGAGAAAGCTGCCTATTTGGCTTTGGTGTTTGTCCTATATTCCTGTGCACTCTTACAGATAGAAGTGGTTTATTAAAATTTAGTTTCTTTCCCTCCATCAGATCTTACTTTCGGCTCGCTCTCCTCTTTGATTGAAATTTCAAGTATTGACCAACTTCTTAAACTACAAAATCAGAAAATGCAAAAGGGAAATAACAAAAAGGTTAATCCTGTTGGTCTTATTTCTCCTAGTAACTAAACTACAAATTGAATACTTGCTCAGATTAGGATTACAGATTTAAACTTGAACAGACTTGAAAACTTACGTACAGATACACTTTGGAACTAAGCAAAACTTTGATAATACAAAATCATTTTATTTTTTCATTATTTAAGAATTTAAAAAAAATAGTTTATGTATATTCGTGTCCCGGAAAAAAAAACAAGGAACGGAAATGAAACAGAATGCTTAAGCCCTATGTATCAGAACATATAACCCAGGTACAGAATAACGAATGTAAGAATTTATTTAGAGGCTTTTGGAAATGGAAAAACTGATTTACAAGTCCCTATTTAATATTAATGCTTATACCCACTTTTAGTACAGTTTTATGGGAGCTTTTTGTTCTCTCAGTTCATCAAACATATAAGAAGTAAATATTCATATTCACTATTCTGGCATTTTCTCAGCAGCCAAACAGAGCAATGTGCTTATATTCACATAATTAAACCAAAAAAATAAAGAAAAATCATTACCAAGGATTAAAGAGAAAAACTAGTTACATACTTCACAGAGTATTTCTTATGATCCTATAAATCTTTCTAAAAATACTCCATAAATGTGATTTCCCAAGAATTTATATTTGGAACCAACAAACAGGGAAGAAAACTAAGAAACAACTTGAACCCTTAATTTCCAAATAAGATTGAACAAGAATTAACTTTCTTGACATTTTCTCAGCATCACAGTTTTAAGTAAATCTCCATAACATGAAAAACAAAAAATCATGTAAGATTATGAGCCAATCTTAAAATGGGTTCCAAATCCAAGGAAAAGTATATCCAAAGTGAAAAAGAAAACAAATAAAAACTACAAACCCTTCAATTCAGAACAAGAAATGCCCAATATTCAGAAAGAAAATCTAATGTATACCCAGAAAAAAAAAACATAAAACCAGTGACTAAAATCAAAACCCAAATCTCAAGAACGATATAAGAAAGAAGAAAATTAGATATTTTCGTACCTGGGAGAGAGAAAATTAGTTTCTGGGTGGGTGATTTTGGCCTTGAATGATGGCGAGAGTTGAGGAGAGAGTGTAAAAAAGCAAGCAAAATGTTAGTCTTGAGAGAGAGAGAAAGAGTTTTGCTTTTGGCGATAAGTGGGGTTCAAAATTTGGAGGGATTTGATTTTATTTTTTTGGCGTCTGTTTGGGGATAATTGGCGGATGGATTGTCACAGACAAACCGTTGACGAACAATGACAGTTATGGGAAAACGGCCATTAATTCGCGGGCCAACTTTGGAGACAAAAGGACCTCTGTTACCGCCTCTTTTAACAACTCCTCCCCTAAAATCATTTTTTCGGTCACTCTTTTCGGTTCCCTTGAGTAGTGCTTACATAGTTATTTTTATTTTATTTCAAGTCCTTGTTATTACAAGGTGATCACAATTTGGGAAAGAGAAATTCGAATTCTGAACCTCTTGCATGGTAAGAGTCCGGCATACCAACTAAGCCAACGGCTGTTGGTTACGCGTTCATCTACTAACAAAAATAGTAATAATATTAAATCATTTCTATATTTTAACACCCCTCTTAAACTGGATTCAATCGGTGGTTACATGTTTGGTAGTCTCCGTCTCATATTGTAGATTCATTTTAAATTCTTTTCTGAGATATTTTAAAATGAGAGTTCACTTAATAATATCGACTAATTCAGTTCAATTTGATGTATTAACAAAAATATATAATTGAAGTTTTATTAAAAAAATAATATATTTTATGATTTTATAAATTGAATTTTTTTTATTGTGAGAATATTAGGTCGACTTTATAATATTATTCAATCTCATGTATTGATACATGTCGCAGTTGTAATTTGTTAAAAAAAATCGCAATATATAAGTGAGACTCAATTTGTTATTATTGATGAACTACTCTATTCGTCGTCAATTAATTTTGAGTTATATGCTTTAATATGGTATCAGCTCAACTATTAATTCATGTGTATGCGTAATGACCAATAATTAAAAATGTTCTCATATTTAGTTTAAAATTATGTCATGCATGAAAGAACGTGTGCTCGAGACATCAAACACTAGACAACTAATGCCCGAAAACTCAATATATAAATTTGATAACCTATTCGTCCTACTCCACCATTATTAATTAATTTTTGAGTTGAATAGTATTATCAAGGATGTTACTGAGTTTATTAGGCTATCAACGTTTAACGTTTAGTCTTTTAAACATATTGTTTGTGAGTTAAGTAATTTACATATAAAATAAATTATTATTATATGAATAAAAAATTTAAGAGTGTTTGTACACTTATTATTTTTCTTATCCAATTTTTTTATTGGCATATAAGACAAATTAGTGTAATCTCATATAATTTTATTTTTAACTCAAATGAGTGGACCATACTTATTTATTTTATATACAGGTAAAAAAAAATAGATAAGACTAAAAAATTTTAATTTTTAAATACGCTTGAATTTTCAAATGTTTCAGGTGCACCAAACGCTGAGTAACTAAAAATATACTATATTTTGTATAATTTTAGCAAAAAATTGGAGTATAGATTATATTTCGTATTTTAATATAACCCACAGATTATTAGTTAAGCTACCTTATGATGTGAAGATGTTGACAAAAATAAATAAATTTGTAAATGTCTTCTTCATACATGTGACTACGTGATGATTGTGATGAGTATTAATTTTTATTGGTAAAAACACGTGAGTATCCATTTAGATTTCCTTTTATGAATTTCGCAGTCTGCCATTACGTACCATACAAGTTAAATAGTCAGTCAATCAATCAAGCTGATTTTTGGTTGGTGAAACGAAATGGCACCTGCCTAAGTTTAGAAAAAGACAATGGTGACATTTTCTTCAGTCTTTACAGCCCTAAATATACGGAATGTATGTCCCCAAACATATTTATTTAGCAACGCAAGTATGAAGCTATTTTTATTTCTAAACCCTTTTTTTTCTTCCTTCACCTGCTCTTTTTCTTCATTGTTGCTAATACAGGGCTGTTAACTATATGAACTTATCATGCACCTCAATTTTTTGGCAATTTAAGTGTAATGTTTGAGTTTGACTGTGTGAGGACTGAGGAGTAGCCTACTTAGTCATTTTATTAAAAAAATTATAGTTTAAATTTCATCCAACAATATAAAAAAGTTGATTCACTTGTCTTAATTGTGCATGCACACATCTAAATGTATGTTTAGCTATTGAGCGTTTGGTGGGTGCGTTTAAATTTTTAAATGTATTCGAAAAAATATTTCATCTAAAAGTGACTTATTTCAAGCGTATCTCACTTAATTTATTAATGCAAAATTTTAAGGTCAAACACAAAATATCAAAAATGATACAGTGCATTTGGACATGTTTGGAGACCCAAATGCTAGTAATCGAACAAACTCTAATTCTTATTGTACACAAGCAATTTGTCCAACTTGGCTAACAATAGGTCACTGCAGCTGGTGCCTATTGACTAAGGATGTCGAACTGCCTACAAAAGTAGCCAAGTTTCTTACAAAAGTTCTCATTTCATGTTACTTAAATTTCAAGTAATGGAGGAATGATCATTGACAAATTCTTAGAAGTAATCCGAAGGAGTACTAAAACACAACATGAAAGGTAGCTGGAAATTAATGGTACAAACTGCATGTGGTAGAAAAATCAAACGTACTAGTAATTTAATGAAACTATCCCTATATATCACGTAGAGGAATAAACAACACACACGTACACACACACACACACACACACACACACATATATATATATATATATATATATATAGTTTCATAAACCATATAGTTTCATAAACCATGAGCTGTTGCATTTGATAATTGTGAGGAAAAGAAAAAAATGAAAGAAAGGAATAAAGAACTTTCATAAATTAGAAGGATTTAAAGCCATATAGCTTAGTCCTTAATTACTCCTTGCATAATAAAGCCATATAGGTGCTGGTTTAATGTACTTGTGATGAAATGAAATAAAAAAAAATCATTTATCTTTTCCTCTTTTCTTCCCTTTACCTTTTCTCTTCCCTTTATTGTTTAGGGAACCAAACTGCTTTGAAGATATTGCAATGTACAAATTTATCCTTAAATTGGTAAAGAAAGAAAGAAAAAAAAAACTAAATCATGCCACACAATTTTTGCATAATTTAGTCATTTACTTTATTAAATGCATTTTTAATATTTTATACTCAAACACTATTTTAATTTTTTTGTGAAAGCACATTTCTCAAAAGTTTTATAGTTAAAAATATTTTATTTTACTGCCACCTGACGTCCACTTATATTGTATACCCATTTATTTTGGGGTTTGAGTTTACCATTTGACTTGTGAATTTGAAGCTAATTTTTTTTCCTTTTTTTTGTCCCTATATTTTTTTATTCTAATTTAGTCATATTTACCTATTTTTTGTTGTTTCTTCTTTTATAATGTGAAGCTGCGTATCGTGGACCATTTGTGATGTTATGTGGAGGGTATAAACTTGGGCTATTTTTTTCTAGAATAAAGGTAAACTTGTGCCTTTGTCCATAGAAAATTAGGCCCTTTCTATGCCCAACCAACAGACTGGTCCTTCTTCGTTCATTGCTTTAACCCATCTAAATGCGTTAGGCTTGACTTTGCTAATTTTTTGTTATTGGACATGAGAAAAACTCTTTAATGTTTGCTAGAAACTCTTTTATTTTCTCTAAAAATTTAGATATTGAACGAGATAAAGCTTGAACCCTTTTACAAGAGGCCTTTAAATATTAGAGTTTTCGTCGGACAAAAGAATAATGACAAGTACTACTCTTATCATGAGATGGAAGGTCATGCTATTAAGAATTATTACCATCTGAAAGGACTTTCTCAAAAATCAAGTAAGGAAGGAAAACCTTGCAAATCCAAAATTGTTAATCAATATATCATTAAAAAATTCTCATTAATATTTTTAAAACAAGATTTATTGTTAATATCTTTTTATTTTGCTAATATGACCAAAATTGGGATTAAATTAAATATGTATTTTGAAATACATTCTTATAAGCTTTGGTTGCAAATTTTAATATTTTAATATTTGAATTTTAAAATTTGGTTGAAGAAAGATAAAAATTTATTTTAGGAGAGAGGAGTGTTCTTACCCTTTTTGGTACGTAAAAAAGCTATCCGCAAGAAGTTCATGCTGATACTAATTAGTATTCGCAAAAAATTCTTGTGAATACTTAATCTTCTCTTTTAATCTTGATTGTCCATGATTGAAATGAACGACTGAAGATGGGTTGACTGAGAAATGATTTATAGTCAGCAATGGCTATGAATTAGCTCTCATATATATTATATATATGGGCTTATTCATAGTCACAATTATAAATTTAAAATTATCCTTACAATAATTGCATATATATCAGCTAAAATTAACATTGATATGCATTTTAGTTTGGGGTACCCGCACAGCTAAAGTGCGAATTCAAAAGTGAAAATTCTACCCTTACCCCATCCGCACTTTAATTCTGCAGATGTTGGCTTTTAAAAAAAATACTGTCCATAAAATTAAAATGCTAACAAAGAGAATCACGTTTTCTATCTCTATAAACCCTCTTACTAATTTAGTCTCACATTCATCTTTCTCACTTTCTCTATAATCTGTTATTCCCAAAGGCACTTGAAAGACTCCAGAAGGGGGTTTAAATAGAATCTTTAATTTTTTTTAAAAGGGTTATTACCAAGTAATTAAGCATGTTAAATTTACTTGATTTGCACAACAGAATATAAGTTTGAAAACCACTTTAAAGATTGAATGAAAATCACACTTATAAATTTAGTAATTGTGTAGATATAAGTTACTATTGAAAACGTAGAATAACAGAGAAAATAATATATAAAAAATAAGAACACAAATACTTTTAAGATGTTCAGAGAATAAAAATCTCTTACTCTCATCTCTTCTACTCCATGAGTATGGATGATCTATTAAGGATGATTTTGGTTACACAAATCAATGTTCACTTATAATCAATACAACAGAGATTCATTTGGAATCTAACAAGTTACTAAGACTTGGTTTTTATAAATCACTAAGGCCTATACAATCATTAATAATCAGTTGTTGTTTGAGGTACTGCTCAGTTACGTTAAATCATTCTTAAATAGGATTAGCAACAATTTGTGTTTTTCAAAATCGTAGAGTGGACTTTTGAAGGTTTAAACTTTCAGCACTTTATTTATTGATTAATCGTTATCCTCAGCTTTTGATATAACAATTCTTTTATAGTGTCTTCTTGAGATTTGTCTGTTAGTTTGTTATCGTTGATCTATTCTATTTGGGACACGTGTCAAAATTTAAATCTTTAACTTTAAATTGTTGCCTGCTTGGACCATCCCAAATTGCTTTCTTTAATATTATGTTTGGTGTAGTAGCAAACACATGTCATTTATCTTTACAAATATAGTTGTTGGATAAAGTTGTTATTGTCTTGTCTTTATTACATATCCATATGAAAATCAATCTTGAGGAGTGTTTGTTTAAGGTTTATGATCTTTGTCATAATTTGCCACTGAATGTCAGATTACTGCACTCTACGATTTTGGCTTTTACTATGCGAAATTGTAGAGTTGGTCTTCAAAAAGTATAGTCGTTTAGACTCTATTATTTTAGCTCTAAGAATGCAGTGTTTCTGCGATTATGGTTCTACAAATTGACATTCACTTTGCGATCGTAAACTGATTTTAGTTAACTCAGCAATCTTAGAATGATTTTGTCTTTCACTCTATGAAAAAACTTTCCAGTATTGGATAACTGAGTTATTACAAGGATTACATTCCTATACTATACTATATAGATGAACCTAACAAATTTGATTCATAATTTAGTCATTTTACATAAAATATTTTACAAGACCTTTACAAAATTTATTTGTTTTTATAAATATACATTAAACATAACCATCATCGAATTAAATAAAAAGACTATACAATTCATGTAGTAACATAATCATTTTCTCATTTTATACAAAAGGATTCCTTCACCCTTTTTTTTACGCCACCTGGCTCCCACCTCCAATTTTATCGTCTCTTGTGGCCGTTTAATCACTTCATCATTTCTTCGCTTCATGACTCTGCCCTGCTACTACTCCACCTTCAGCGGCATTCTTTTCGAATAAGCTCCAACTCTGTCATTATGGGCAGATCTATATTTTTTAATTTTGTTAATTTTGTTTTTTGTTATTTCTTTTAAGGTTGACCATTTTTTTAATCATCATTGTAGCTTCCCTTTGAGATTGAATTATTTTTATTTTTATTTATTTTATTTTATTTTGATAATGTGGAGTATCTCAACTCCAGTCGGACTAAGTCTCCCCACCCCAAGCCAGACTTTGTGCACAAGCTTTGCCTAAGACATGGCTTCGTCCTGAAACGTGCGACCCATGGTCCCGTTACCTGTTAAGGCATAAATATTGTTGTAAGTGAGACTCGAACCCAGGACGTCCGGGTTTACGGCTCGTCCCAGAGCTAAGCTTAAACCATTGCGCCAATAGCCGGGGTTACTTTTGAGATTGGATTTGTCTTGGGATATGTATTGGTTGTAATATTTTTCTTTATTAATGTCAATGTTTGTTCAGCAAAAAAAGAATTTTAAAAAATAATTCAATACATCTTAATAAAAGAGTATCTCTTTAGATATAAATGAAAAACATTTGTTTACATTTAATCATTTTGTATAGAGTTCACCTTTTAATATTCAAGCACCTACCACTTCTAATGAATGTTATTTTATGGAGTTAACTTGCATGTAATTTACACAAAATATAAAAGAGACTGGGACTCTTTATTAAATGCTCTCCGTCCGCAAAATAATAGTGCAGACAAGAAAGGGAATTACATTTTTGTCGACTAAATGATGAAGAAAAACTTTTAGTCGTCTGCAGTCGACTGAGAGATGAAGAAAAGCTTTTAGTCGTCCGTAATAATTACAAAAAGTACCATTATAAATAATAGTATACTAATAGTCGTTTGCAAAATTAAAGTGAGGATAAAATGATCACTTTTGAATTTGCACTTTAGTTGCGTAGAGACTTACAAACTAAAGTGTGGATGTATGCCAAATTAAGTTGTTAGATCCACAAATGGACGATCATGATTTGTTATAAGGAATATTTTAAGTTTATAACGTTGGTTATTAATCAACCTTATACATATAAGTGGAGAAAAATGGCTAACTTTTTTTGGATTCGGAAGACGTTAGAACTAAAATAAATGCTAAATTATAATATTTTAATAATATTAAATGATAAATTAAAATAACTAATAAATTAAATTAAAAATTAATTTAATAGCATTAAATACTATATTGGATTGAAAATGGGACCAAAAATAGTACCAAAACATGAGGTACCAAAATTTAATGAGGTTATATTAGTTAGTAGATACACTGATACCTAATAGAATTAGAAGTCTAGTTTATAACAATATTTTTTTTGTTCAATATAAAGAGTCACATTTTAGTACTTGTTAATTTATAAAATTTTAAATATTAATTTATTTTTTTATTTATATTATTTTATTAATTAAAATTAAATAAATTTATATCAATTTTATTTTAAAAAATTGACGGATTTTAAGTACGAATTATTCTAAAAACTGAAAAAGAAAGACGACAGTTCGTTCCCCTGAGCAGTTTCCATTATCTTACTTCCCGTTCTGTGAAACGGCAATAAATTCCAAATATATAATCCGACGACAAGATCGTCAGCTATCCAAAAAACCGACCCAGCACACTGTAGCGCGTCGACACGCGCTCAGATCCCGGCAACCCATTTCTCCCCACCGTACCTAACAAAGGCCTACACATGCGGGTCACGCGTCAGAAGTCGCCAACCGGCGAACCCTCGTTCTCTTCACTCAATCCCCTTCCTATTTTCTCTCTCATCTCACCATCAAACGACATCGTCGAAAAATGGCTGACTTACCGCAACCCTCATCAGCTCCCCCTGCGCCGCATTCCCGCACACCGCCCTTCCGGGAAGACTGCTGGAGCGAGGACGCCACGTCCACCCTCGTCGACGCCTGGGGTCGCCGTTACCTCGAGCTAAACCGAGGTAATCTCCGTCAAAAGGACTGGCACGACGTTGCCAACGCCGTCAATGCCCGTCACGGCCACACGAAGAAAACCTTACGTACTGATGTTCAGTGTAAGAACCGGATTGACACTTTGAAAAAGAAATACAAGGCTGAAAAAGCTAGGGTTTCTGAATCTAATGGAACCGTACCTAGTCCGTGGCCGTTTTTCTCTCGGCTTGATATTTTGATTGGATCTGGTTTGAAGAAGCCCTCGCCTTCGCCGCCTTTGCCGTATCGGGAACCGGTGCCGGTTGCTGTGATGAAGCCGGTGGTGTTGCCGCAGAAACGGGCGTCTCCTGCGGTGGATGATGCTTATTTTAGGAGGAATTATTCTGCAGTGGCTGCGGCAGCTGCTGCGGCTGAGGAGGAGGGGGGATCGGACGAGGAAGAGGAGGATTTGGGGACGAGTGAGGAGAGCGGTGAAGCTGAAGGGCAGAAGGAGGGGATGAAGAGGCTGGCAAGGGCGATTGAGAGGTTTGTGGGGATATATGAGAGAGTGGAAGGGGAGAAACAGAGGCAGATGATTGAATTGGAGAAGCAGCGGATGCAATTTGCTAAAGATTTGGAGGTTCAAAGGATGCAGCTTTTTATGGATACCCAGGTTCAGCTTGAGAAGGTCAAGCAAGCTAAGAGTTTGGGCTCTGATGGTGAGAGATCTACTGTTTTTCCCTAGTTCATCAACTTTTACAGCCAATTTTGATTATTAGCATTTTATTAAGAATATTAAATATATTAAAGATGAACTCTTTTTAATTTCATATTTAAAGTTATATCATTTTATCGGGTGGATTTTGTATTTTAATATATTGAATATTGCTACATGCATAACATGGGTTTTGGAATGATACAAGGTGTGTGGATTGGGTTCAGTGTTTATCTTACCATTGTTTAGATGCTATGATAATCATCAACTTTTCTATTGTTGTTTCAACTTTCAACTTTACAGTGTTGTATATAGTTTACTTAGATACCCTTAATAGTAAATTATGGTCTGTTAGTTGGTGAGAACTATTAAGCTTAATCATTTGCAGGGGTTCACCCCTTTTTTGTTTGTCATTATTTCTTTTGTGGGTGTTGGGTGGCATTGAAGCAAGTACTTTCAGTTCAAGTTCCAAATTTTAACATGCTTTTGGTATGGAATTTGTCTTGCATTAACTAAATGAAGTTAGTTCTCTGCAGCTTGATATTAGTATCCCCTTAACTCAATTGCTGATTTATTGCTAAAATGACAAACTGTGTGCTAGTGTACAAAGGATGAGGTTGAGCTTATGAGCTACTCTGTATTGGATATTATTGTAGGAGTTGGGCCATTTTGTATTGGATATGATCCTATAAGTTATCTATTCGTTTGTAGAAAGTTAGGATATATGGGATTATCTTGTTACATAGTAGCATTATTAGGGGGAATATAATTTAATGTTCTCTGGGTATTTGAGAATCTCTGTGTGGTACTGTGGTGGCTATCCCTGTATCCCATTCTGTAAATCAACTATTTCTCTTGAGCTTTAACTAACCTTAATGAAAGTTATTTAATTTGTCCCATTATCAGTTGAGATTTTTTTTTATCATAATGTTTTGTTCTCTCAGTGTCATCCTGATGTTGTTGGTTCTCTTTTAAAGTTTTGCTGAAAATGTTTTGTTCTATAAGTGTCATCCTGATATTGTTAGCTCTCTTTTGAAGTTTAGCTGAGGTTTATTGTTAACATATTTGTATTTTTGTGGAACAAAATTATTTGTTCTATGCTTCATGTCCATTATCAATGGACATGGATTTTTTCTTGTTTCAGGATATGCGTTACTTGGACTGCTTGCTTTGGTTTGTTATTTTTTGATGGGCAGATATACTTGTCTACTTCTTCATTCCTAAGCTTTGAATACACTGTATCTACTTTACTTTTTCGTTCCTGTATTTTTGTAGCTAAAATATTGTAGTTTCTTTTTAAAATTTGTAATTAAATTATAGAAAATAAAATTGTCATGTTATGAATTAGCATTTAGCAAGCTTATAATTGAATACAAGTGGTTTCTTCTATGGCCTTTCTAGCAGCTTCATGAGTGTTCTTTTTTACATGATGATAGGTGTCGTGGCAACCAAAACAAACTTTTATAATAATAAGGTTGGAAACTGATGCAGTAATCTTTCTCGCGGAGACTCATTTACTCCTAACAATTGTGTCATCTAATTCTTTCCCCCATGTCTAAAACATTTATCAATTAAGCATGAATCTGTAACTAAAGACTTTGAAGCTGCTAATTGAAGGCTTTAGGTGATGCACACCTACTGAGTATCTTCTTTCTTTTCTTTTTTTCTTTTTTTTGTAGGTAAAATATTGTTTGGTTAATGAGTTATGGCTCTTGTTTAAAGGTAATCCACTATCTGACTCTCCTCTCTCTCTGTTTTTGAGTCTTTAGGACGATCTCTTAATCTGTACATCCTCTCAGGACTCGTGTAATTATGAAGAATATTTACTCCCATTGTTGGCTTGGATTTGAATTATGTATAGGTTTAGAGTGATATTATTATGGCTGCAATTGCATTTTTATCCTTTCCTGATGCTTTACTGCTCTTTAGATACATTTGAGCTTTATTAGTAGTTTCTTGGTTTGCATTGTGCTCGGTTTTTGTGCTAGATCTGTAGTTAAGGGCACTGGCGGTGCTATGATATTCCATCCCAAATATGTGAAATGAATGTCTTATAGTCATCTCATCCCCCCTGTCATTTTATAGGTTCTCATCTTATTACCGGAAATTGAGAAGTTCTACCCAAGGGGTGGGAGAAATAACAGACATTGAGGAGTAACCTCAAGGCCTCTGGTTCCGATCTCCATACTTCGGGGCAGAATTACACACACATGTTGAGAAGCTATACTATAATAAAAAACAAAAAAAACAGAATGTTCAAAACTGAGAATTATGATTTAGGTAGCATTATTAAGAAGTTTATAGGCTTTTCCTTGGCAAGCATTATCAAGGAGCTAAGGGGACGGTTTTAGTTAAATTTTATTTATAAATTTTTATTTCTGATATTAATTTAACTGTAGTTTTCTCTCCTCTTAGTTCCTCCACTATACTAGGGATCTCACCTGGGTCATGACCTTTCCTTTTGTCTGAGCTGTTTATCTGTTTATTTGTTTGTTATTTAGGAAAGGAAGTAGTCTCAAGTCTTGACATATTGGTGCAAGTTACATCTTGTAAATCTACAGAGTATAGCTATCTCTTGTGAAAGCAAACACCTTGAATTCATTTACTTGATTCTATTTATTTTGTTTATTTATTTATTTATTATCTTTTCCCTGTAATCTGGTTTCTCTCTTTAAAATTTTGTTCTTGATGTGCTAGAGGTGAGATGATGACCTAGGATAGTGAACATAAGTAGTGAGAAATTTAGTTCGCAATAAAAGCAGCTTTTTACTGTTATGGATTATGTTTGGATCTTGCTTGTAATAGGATTGCTCCAAATGGATAAATATTATTTACCATTGTAGGTTGGTGAGTTTGAATTGTCGTCCCTTCATTTTTTGTCCCATTCATTGTTACTAATGAGATAGTTGGCTAAAAAACTTGTAGAGTTGCAACTGCTATATCAATACGAGTCTATAATGGTTTGATTGGATTGGACGCCTGAATATTTATCCTCGGTTTAAATTTTAAAATATAATAGCATGACCTAACACTGTTGAATGTGTTCTTATATTTTGTAGACAGTTGAGTAACTTCCTTATTTTTTATGGAAAAAATTGAGCTCTAAGAGTTATATCTTTTGCATTATGTTACAGACATTTATAGGTAGCCTGTAGCCATCTCGAAGAGGACTTCGGTGGTCATTCTCCACGCTTGTGCTAATCCCGGCAAAGTACATATAGTTTCCAGTTGATTTGGGAGAGGAGGAGGTTGATGAGTAAGCTGAGGTTCAGCAAATTATCAAACCAGACGTGGTCGTTCCTTTTAAGTAAATTATAGGAGTATATTATGATGTTAGTTTTTCCTTTTGTTGTTAGCAAGTAAAACGGGTGGCGGTTCTTTGTTGCCTCTATTTGTTATAAAACTGTAAAAAAAATCCCGAATTTTAACCTGTCTGTGCCTGTTAGTTGGACAGTGTTTTGTAGTATGATTTTTCTTTAGTATACAAAGGAGAGTTCTATTCTATCAAAAAGGGGTTTTTTTTCTTTCTTCGCTAATTCGACTTGCACACCTATCATGGTTTTGCCCAGAATTGAATTTAACCTCATGGGTACTGTGAGTTGTGTAATACAATTCGGACTAATGACCTTCGGTAAATGTTTGGTTTTATTCTTGTGCTTCTCTCCTATACTTCCACTCTAGATTTTTTTTAAATATTTTTTTGTCTCACCTGATTCAAGGTTTCAAAAATTCGTTATGAAACATATATATAGTAAAAAAATTAAAAAATTAAAAGTTGATGTGTTTCGTTGCAATTTAAATAGTTTAAAGTGAATACTCCTATTATCGATTTTATATTAGATGCGTCCCAACAAAGGCGAGTTTCAAATTACCATATATGTGTGTGTGTGTGTATATATATATATATTTTCAACTGTTACTTCCCAGCATTACTCGACGAAGAAATCATCTACTGATCGATCAAATACAACGGTATTAAATCTGTACAACTTCAATAAAAATGTTTTGAAAAAACATGGACCAATACAAATTACTAAGATACAGACTTGCCAAACGCTCCTCTATGATCTGCACTAGATGCAAATACAAGTTTCTTAATTGTTTCTAGGAAAAGTACATGGAATTTATATAATTAAGGAGCTACGTACATGAAAATAAATTAAAAGACTACATGCATGTGGAGGCCAGCTTCCCAATTCCGATGGTCTATATATATATATATTATTCAGAAGTAGCTTGCTACCTTAGCTAGATTCTAACTTGAATCTAGAAAGAGACCAAATTAAGCATCATAGAAGCAGAAAATTTTCTTCCTGTAACCCTTTGCATCCATTTGACGACCTAATGCTGCATGGTCCTGCCAAAAGGATTTCAGCCAAAAAAGAAAAGAAAAAGGAAGTGTTAATTGTTCCATTTTGTTCCCCACTAAACTAATGAAACTTATTAGGTTGATGATACAAGCACTTTCAAAGAACCTTTAATTAATTAGCTGCATATCATGAATATATACTGCTATTAAGAAGAGTACCTAGGTCGATAATATAATAGCAAATTAACGGACATGCAAATATTGGAAAAGAAATAGTAGTGCTATATTGTAAAAGAAAATGCTCTTCTATTTTGAAATGACTGCAAGATGACCAAGCATCTGATTATGACAATAACAAGGATGAGTTCACGAAATTATTTGTTTTCAGTAATCTCATTGATCATAATTTCATGATAATATACCTGATAACCAACAAGCTCGATACCAAGTGATTAAAATACTTCTCTCAAATGGGAATGGTTGCTACTTCCATTCCCGATCATCATTCCAGTTATGCTACATTTAAATTAAAGAAATTGAATAGAGTAATGAATGAAATGAAAATAATATCATTTCTTCATATCATTATTTTAATCTAAACGTAGCAATGATTTGAGGTAAGGTGTTATCCGCTTTACCCACGGAACAATAAACAATATCTAAATAGAAGAAACATATGACAATAAACAATGATTAAATAATTAAATAAACAAGAGGTATATATATATATATATAGAAGTCGAGCTAGCTAGCTAGACTCATAATGCATATACGTTGTTCAAATTAAAGCAACAAGAAAACAAGCTGTTCATGCATCCAATATACTTGAGACTTGGGAAGCAATGATTAATTACTCTTGCACGAAAATTCCGCGTGCTGTTTCACAAGAAGAGTATTAAGTTTGCCATCCTAATATTATAATCATGTCACCATTAATAAATTACAACTTATTATTTTAAAGATAAACGAAACAAAAATATATTTTAATAGCTATAAATTTTGCAAATAGATGAAGAGAATATTTAACTTCTGATCTTAGCCTACTATAGAAATTCTATTTCAATACTCCAATTTGTAGAAATCATTAAAATGTTGACTTTTTCATGTAACGACTGATCTCATATCTTTTGTCTCAATTTCATCCTATGTTCCATCATATGTATTGTTTTTAACTGTAATATAGTTACATATTTACAGTTAACTTTTTAAATGAATAAATATTACTGGGTACCAATACATAACGTGGTACAGTGTATAACACAGGAAATCTGAATTCCATAAATAAGCCACGTCCAATTATAGCAAACAAATGAATCTCAACACTTATTAACTCGATCAATGCAGTGAGCTAGTATATCTCAACGATATATGACAATATCTTTCAAGCGATATATAGATATTTCAAGCGAAGTATTTATGTTCTTATACTCCTTATTGGCTTCCCTAGTAAATTGGCGTAATCAGATTTGCATGCATGCTTAAACCTAAAGTGGGTTTTGCAAGTAATCAAGTAATAAAAGAAATTATGTACCTCTTGTTATGTCCATATATATATATATATGTAAGATGACTATATAAACAAGTGTGTATCTATATGTACTAGTTTTTGTGGCACACATTATGTGTGTGCAATTAAAAGAAAAAAATAAATATTTAAATAAGAATTTTAAAACATGTATATATGATAAAATATAGGAGAAGAGTTAGGGTGGGAGAGATGTTATACAGCTCCAAAAAAAGCAGTTATTTTTTGTGTCCTCCCTTAATAATATTATGGATGTGTATATATAGAGGCGACAGTTGATCATGAGTGAACGACATGTATTAATGGATTGACAATGTATAACTTTTCCAAATAAACATTCTTTCTCTCTTTTTCTTTAATTTCCTTCCAGCATGTGTTATGCATAAAAAGAACATCCATTTTAGATTATATTATGAAATTTTCCCTTGTTTTGTTGGTTCCTCGGCCATATGCCAAGGCGCAAGAAAAAGGTTACTGGTTGCATTTAACTAGCTAGATGATGAGGAATCCATATTTATGGAAAGATGTAGCTTGACACTGAAAACCATTAGTTAATTAAGGATTCCTTCATCAGAGAAATGCTTTCTTAGGGGATAAATAGATAATCACCATACAAAGTAATGAAGAGTCAACAAGTCAATATTCAAGCATGAACATACACTACAAGAAAACACCTTAATTTCGACGGAATTATTACCGACAGAATAAATTTCCACAAAAATATATTAATTTCGATAGAGCTTTCCGTCGAGAATAACTCCCTCAGAATTAAGATAGTTCTGAAAGAATTCCATCGGAAGTATAAATTACCAAGCGCGCAAAAATATCCCGCCAGCGCCAAGCATAACTTCGACAGAATAGCATATAAGACCAACGGAAATTCTGTCGAAATTAGGTAATTTCCGAGAGACTTAATTTCGATGAAATTCCGTCGAAAATAACCATTAAAAAATAATTTCTTTCCCCCGCCTCCTCCTTTCATTTCTACATTTCTACTCCCTCTCTTCTCTTTCTGACCTCCTCTCCCTCCAACTCCGTTCCTCCTCCTCTACCGCAGGCCTCCATTCCTCCTCCCTCTTCTTCCGATTTAATCCCCTCCTTCTTCCACCACCAACTCCCCTCCCAGATCGCGGGTGAACGGCGGCAGCGACAGAGGGTGGTGAACGGCGATGGCGTGCAGCCCAAAAGGTTAAGTTTATCTCCAACTTAAGGTTAGCCCTAAAATTTTACTATATATTAAAATTAAGTATTTTTGTCCTAAAAATTGAAATGTGGAAATTTTTTGGGTTTAAATAATCTTATAAATGTTTCATGCGGGTTTGAATAATCTGTTTTGGTTTTAATATTAGTGGTTTGAATTGAATAAGTTTATCTATTTTAGACGTTAGATTCCACCATCCCTCCGCCCGATATTAGCTTTATCTCAAGATGAAAAAAAGACTTTTTGGGTCGCATCTCAAAATCCCCCTAGTAGCAATACGAGCACGTATCAAGTGTTTGGGCTGTCGAGGGTACCAACATATACATTACCTGGAAGTAATCATCTATATTATGTTTCTCGTTATTTTATAATTTATATAGCTTCATAAATTAGTAGTAAAGTTATTTTTATTTTCGCAAACTCTAGCCATCGTTAGCGTCCGAAAGCTCTTGTTGGATCATCTCATATAGGCACTGGCTTTGTCGATGAGTTATTCTATAGGGTTATGACGGCGGTGACAGAGACGTTTCGTATGGATTTGATATTTCGTCGTCAGGACTTGCCTAGCCATTCGCGCCTGCATCAGCTTGTTCAGGATGTATCTGGGGCTACTGTCGAGAGTACGAGTATATCTCTCCGAAGCAGTTTACCGCGATATGCGACAAAGTGGTATAGATGGTGGTTACCCTACTTAGGGAGACTTTTGAGCCGATGATGAGTCAGCCCCCGACTATTATGGTATTTCATTCATTTTAAGTTGTATAATATGCATGTTACTTAAATTAAGCGATATTTAGTTGTTTTATTTAATTCATATTACGGACTTATAATGTACATTTTTTTGTGTATCAATAGGGTGGTAATGTCAAGCGAGGTCAAGATGACAAGCTTGTTGATGATGACGATGCCAGATGCCAGATGCCAGATGCCAGATACCAGAGTAGCACCATCAACCCCTGCCCAATGATAGTGATAGATAGGTGTAGCTAGTACTTATATTGTTAATTGTATTGTACATTTTTGCAATCATTTAACATTTATTTGTACATCTTAATTTGTAATCATTGTAATCGTTAAACTTATATTTTATACGTCATACTTACATTGTACATCATTGTAATCGTTTAATGTTAGACTTACTTTTATTACGACATTATTGTAATGGTTTAATTTATATTTGTTATACATTGTAAGTTAGTTTATTTGTACGTGTTGTTGTTGGGATTGAAAATAGTTATACAGTTTATATGTGTGCGTTATTATTATTGAGATTGAAAATAGTTACAATACAAAAAATGGTCTAAAAACCTGAAAATTGAAAAAACAAAAAAAAAAATATTTTAAAAAAATCATTATTTCCAACGGAAATTCTGTCGAAAATATAGGTTACTGGTATCAATGGGAACACGACACGTGGCAACATATCTTCGACGCATGTTTCCGTCGAAGTTAAATTTCGTCGGAATTATCTTGTCCTTGATAGAATTTTCGTTAGGAATAATTCCATCGACGATATATATTTCTAATAGACTTTTCGATGGATTTATTTTTGACAAGGTTATATCCAACCGAATTTTCAACGGACGATTTTATCGGAAATAACTTTAATCCAACGAAATATTCTGTCAGAATTAACCATTTTTCTCAGTAGTGATATGCATGTATGGTATACGATTGATATCTTCACAAGTATTTATACATACAATAGCTTTATGTTCAACATAAGCTGATAGGTTATAACAAATATTGTTAACCAATCAATATTTTATTTTTCACTATTTTGTACTTTCTGATCCAAAGATTTACAAAAAAAAAAGTTATAAGAAAAGCATTTTGTAGTAATAATATATAACTGAAAGTACTCTACATGAACGTGCATTAGGAATAAAAAAAATACTGACAGTGGCTTTAATTTAGTTTGCTAATGATAAATAGCAAGGGGAAGTTATATTGCTTGGACTCGTGTGTATACCTTCTTTTCCCAGAGGACATAAAGTTCTTCCGCGCGCCATGCTATTGAATATATAAATTGTTTCCAGGTTTTATGTAAATCCAACGTACACTTCAAGGAAAAGTTTAATTTGATGCCAATAATATATATAGAGCTAATTATGTAATGAAATTTTTACTTAAAGTAGCCAATTCAGAGAGTTGAATGTTTGATGCGAATTCCTTGAGAGGCAATCCTAAGTTACACACATTACCTATAAATCTTTAAAATAATAATTAAAAAAAAAAAAAAAACAAGTTTTGCATATTGTAGGCACGGAAATTGTGTACTTGCTAGGGTTAGGGTTCGTAGTTATGGTGGAGGCGAGAAATCCGGAAAGAGTACGGAATCGGTTGAAAGATTGGAGATGGGAGAAGAATCGGTGAACAACTACCAAAGTAACACGTGACAGAACTTCAGGATCACAACGTAACCGCTGGTGTCTCGGAGCCGTGACAGGTGTTTCGAGTAAATTCCAGATAGGCAAACCAACACTTTCATTCACTCGATGATGAGTCGATAACAAATTCTCAATTCCTTCCAACGTCCTTCTTGTTTCGAGAGAGAGAGATATTAATTTTATATGGCTAGAATTCTCAAGTCTTTTTCCTTCCAAAATGTTCCTCCCTTCACTTGTTATGTGAAGGATATTTATAGGGTCCATGACATGTGTTAGGCACATGTCAAGAGGGGAATTTTCAGAAATACCCTTAATGATAAGGAAATTTCTGGAATACCACTGGTTACCCAAGTAATACCCAAATTACCCAATTCTTCTAGTCACCAATCCAATCCCTCAACCGATTTCCAAACATGAGTAGTCCCCACGAGTCTTTTGCCTTGGGACTCATGACAACAACTCTTAAATTATATTTTTCGGTCTTTATTTGTCCGTTATTTTATTTTAGGTTATTCAATGTTAACCCTAATTTCATTTATGACTATTTAATGTGAATCTTAATTTTATTCCTGGGCTCACACATATATAGTTCTTTGTTGGCATCTCTCCAATGTTGTAACAATGCCTATAAATTCTTCAGGAATGCATTAAAAAGCTTCTACTAGTTAGTTAAAGATGTACATCTGAATATCCTTCGGTCTTTCTACAAATTTGTAATTATAAAACTAACTATATCTCTGAAGATATACCAAAAGATCTAAATGGAAAGGGAGAAAAAAAGGAGAACAGAACTTGGGATGACTAAAAATCAGAGAAAGGAGAATTCTTTCCTCATATTTTAGTCTACGATTAATTCTAGCAGATATAGAAAATTTCAATTGGAAAGGACATGATTAATCGTAGAAATTATGATAAATATACAAATACTATAGTTGATTTGTATTAAATTTTGAGGTCTCTCTCTCTCTATATATGTGTGTGTTGGGATTGACTCACATTTCTGCGGGTTTGACTAATGGTCAAGCACAAGGTGTAATTGGACTTGAGGATTTAATTAATAGTTCAGTCTTTAATTTACTAATGTATTGGGCTTGAGTCCATGTTATAACAGTTAGGGTTTTTTAATAACTATGAAAATAGTTGTTTGGGGTATGAATCATTGTAGAACGTGTGAAATATTTAATGAATATGTCAAACAAGCAGGACTAGCCAAATTGATGAACCTGAATATATCGTGTGTTTTTACTTTTCTATTCTTATGTGATTGTGTTATTATTCGATTTTAAATTCTAACTTTAAGTAATGAAAGTTGTGATTGTACGTACTATTAACTTTTTTACTTGAGTTGTACATGTTCTTGATGCCTGGTTCAGATTTCAGCTGGCAACCAGAATTCAATACAAGACTTTTAAGGCTAACACTACTCAATCCTTTTGGTTCAATCTCCTCGACAAATGATCAAGCTACTATCCTTAATTTCCATTTGGCTATCCACACGACATTGATCAAGCTTTGTGATCGTTGTCCTAAAAAATTTAAGGATTTTTGCGCGCATAGGTGTTTAATGTTGCTTGTTCGTGGCCAAGTGAAAAATAGATAATTGAACTAAAATTAGACGATATCATGCATGATGATAGATTTTGTAATATTAGTCCCAGTGATACTAAAGTGAAAAATAATATTTTTTTTTAAAGATTGAAGAAAAGCATTCTCCTAGGCTATGTTTGTTTGCAAAAAATATACTTGAGATTGGACTATTTGTATTAATTGAACACTTATTCAGACTATTTTATCTCATGATCATGATGGGAGATTACTACTCCTTTAAATAGTCCTATGGATTATTTTTTTTTATATTATTCATAAGGTTATTTATGTAGAATTAATAGTCCCATCATTTTAAACTTTTAAATGGCTTATTAGACTAAAAGTCTAATATCAAGAGATTAATAATCTCTCATCAAAAGATTAAATAGTACAAAATAATATTAAATTAAAATATATAGTCCAATTTTAAATATATTTTTTACAAACAAACATATCCTGTGATTAACTTTCAAATTGATGTAGACTCAACGGGAGACTCAATGATCCTATATGGATTCTAAATGTGTAGGCATTAGCCAAACGCAAGGAAATCCAAACTCAACTCAATAGCCTCTCACTAGTAATGAGACGTACGCTCATTTCAAATAAGGCTTCTTTGGTTAATTTATTACAACTGGAGCGGTAGCTGATAAGGTTTGGAACTTATAAAACAGACAAAATTTTCAAACACGTTTTAGCTCCCAAACGCAACAAAAGTTTCAAATAAAACACGAACGTCTAAGCCTAAATTCCAAACTAGTTCACGTTACATGGTAGTCCTGCGAAGTTTCCTACGGGGCCCACGAAATTCGTATAGCATCTCAAATGGCTGTCTTATCTTTTAAACAATTGGTACAACTCCTAACTTAATGTATTCATTTCTGATTAATCATTTTAAATCTTGTTAATCTAGAAAACATCCAGTTAAGTATTAGCAAATCCGATAGCGTTCTATTTAACTTACCTCTCAGTTTAATTTAAAGTTTATGGTCATAAAACTACCAACTCATTCCTCAAATATTCCCAATATTTTGGTAACATCGTCGTCAACCTCCCTTCTTTCAATCATGATGAACTAAATATCAAGAAATAATTCTTCGTCCGTAATAACGAGATGCAAACATATATTTTAAGAGAACAAATTATAACCAAATTAGCTAGAGAAAGACAAAAGCTCAAATAAAGAAAAACATACGCAATGTATGTTTAATTTAGCGAATGTGTTCATAGGTAGTGATCTTTTTTCCGTTTATGCCATTTAATTACCTTCAAACTAAATTGTTTTATGGTGAAATGATATATGTGTGTGTGTGTGTGGTCACAACAATTGCCATCCACGAATTGATAAATATCAAGTACCTCCTCCTTATAAAAACTCCAATTAGAGACACATTTTAGTCAACTATGAGAATCATCGTATATAAACAAATCTAAGTATCGAAGCATACAATATTGATGATAAACCAATTTCAGCAAATGCATAGTTCTAATACTAATTTCATGTTCGTAATTAAGTAGCTAGCCATGCCATAACTTTTCACATGGCTTGAAATTGTTGAAGAAAAATCAGTAATAAACCGTAAGCTATAAATTACCAACATTCAATGCTCGCACAAATACAAACAAAACACAATCAAATAGTATAAGACAACACATATCTTTTAAAAAAAGTAATATCTATTTCACATTTTTGGACAAGCAATCTAGGAAAAGCTAGCTGCATGAATATGTTGTCTTATAAATTAAGAAACTCGATAAGAATGAGATGCTGAACATATACCTATGTTAATTTATTAAGTGAGACTGAAGTGTGATTTTGTTTGTTGAGGAGAACAGTTAATTCTAAACCTTTAATATATAAATAAAATAAATAAATTAAACGGTATGTTCAAATCTCATGCAAGAATCTATAGATGTGTACGCAAATATATCAGATAGTTGTATGATATATGTATCACATGGTCATCATCCATGGGGAGCACAAGATCGTGGCGAATCCCAAAGAGCCAAAAACATGAGAAAAGTAAACATTTAAACAAGATTATTTATTTAATAAACCACATTATGAACAGTGTTTTGCATGATATGAGAGAGAGTGTTGAGTGTTTTGTGAGAGGGGAAAAAAATAGAGAGAAGTAAAAAAAAAGGATACTATTATAGAGTCATGCCCTCGACTTATTTTTCCTTAAAAGTCAAAGAATATTTAAGGTTAAGTAGTTTTATTTTCTCCACAATTTTACTAATGAGTATGCAAGTTAGGGTTTTTTGTTTAGGTTCTTTAGGGTTTTGGATCACCACAAAAAGATAACTTGAAATATATAGTAGTGTGATCTAACCAAATATGAAATATTTATCACTGTATATAATTCATTTACTGTATATAGAATTAGTGAATTACCATTTATGTGAAGATCCAAGCTGAAGGAGCTAATTTAGCTTGGAAAACTTGACTTCTTGATCATTTCCCTTACTTTGATTCTTCCTTTTCTTCTTCTTCTTATAAGGAATCCCTCTAGCCTTGGCTTGACACTCCTTCACTTCGCGTAAATAAACCCGAATAGCTCCATTTCCAAACGGGTTTTTCTCCTGTGATCCACCGTTCTCCTCATAGGCAGCTCTGAGCCGTCCGATGAGTGCGTCAAGGCTGCCCCAAGCTTGCCTGAGAGGGCAAGTACAAGGAGAAGGTGGATCGGGTTGTCCATAAAAGACACATCCAAGTAAATGAACCTTAGTCTTTCCGAACTGGTCGAGGTATCGAAGGAATTCAAGTACATGGTTGCTGTTGCACTGGGACAAAGAAATTTGTGGCCTTTGATTCTTCAAGTACTGCCCAAAAGTGTTCCAATCTCGGCGTTTTTGCGACTCGTATCGGCTTAAAGGCGCCGGCTGATTCTGACTTTGCTGCTGAATACTAAGCTGATCGCCGACGGATCGCGACGATCCTTCGGCGCAATTTTTAGGCATGTCACTTGACATGATTAATTCTTGGAGAAGAAAAAAAAAATTTGCGTATTTTTTGGAAAGAGATGATAGGGCAAGAGAAGGGAGGGGGAATTGAAGGAGGTGAAAGAAAAGTGTTATCGCAGTGGAGAAAGATGAATATCACATCTTGAGTCTAATGAGGAGACATGTCATGGGCCCTTAAGGAGGTGCTTTTGTTCCTCTCTTCTTTATCTTTCTCTCTCTTATTTTCATTTCCCCCTTTTAATGATACTATATATGCACTAACCATTACTTTTCGTTAGTCCCATAAGTAGGTACCTATTATAAAAACATTTACAGTGATTTTCATTTGCATCATACAATTTGATGATACAAACATAACTTAATTAATTATGTCTCTGACCAAACTCACAAGTGAGTTAGAATTCTTAAGAGTACTTTTATACTTATCTATTTTTTTATTTATTTTTTTATTCGCATATAAGATAAATAAGTGTAGCCCATTTCATTTTATCTTTAACCCAAATGAATTGGCCACACTCATTTATTTTATATGCAGGTACGAAAAATAGATAAGTCTAGAATTTTTTAATACTTAATGCTTATCATAATTAACTGACTAATCCATCACAACATATTAAATTTCACACACACACACACACATATATATATCAAATAATTATTATGAGTACTATTCTAATAAATACATCTTTCACCCTTTATCTGAAGATCTATTGATCCAAAATAGAGACTTTTCTCCCGATAGGAAGAGATTTACTAATGACATGAGAATTAACGCAATTAACCCCTTCTGGTGGCAGCTGCCGCTAATCCTTTTGGCACTATGCGCCGACATGCCTCGGCAGCTTGCGACAACTATTGGCATGCCTCGACAGCATGCGTCCGTAGCTATTGGCATGCCTCGATAGCTGCAGAATGCCTCGACAGCTAAACATGACAAGACAACCGATATTCCTTGTAATGGCATGATACGACGTAGTTTCTAGTCCTTCTACTGGCAAACCAAACGATGTAACATCCAACCATTAGTCCTTCTAGCGGCAGATATAAAACGGTGCCATTTTATTCCCGCTAGAAGGACTAGCGACAATATCTTCAAACCCTAACAACAAATGCATAAGAAAGAAAAAAAATGCAGTATTAAGTAGCAGTAAACACATAAGAAAAAAAGAGAGGTAGCAACAAGCAGCAAACACTAGAGAAAAAAAGGCAAATCTTGATCTGTTGCTGTTGGAACAAAAGAAGAAAACAAGGCAAGACAGACTTTGAGGAAACTTCCATCTACACCAAAATCTTCATCTAAGCCGGTTATCTCACTCGAAGTCTAAGTAAGGAAATTTTGACCAAATTTTTTTAATTTGTTAATTTTATAAATAATTTTGATGAAATTTATGTTGAAACAAATTATAAAAGAAAATTTAGTGAAAATTAACTATATGTTGTGTCCGGATTGGGAACATATTATATGGTTGCATGGCTAATTTTGTATAGTTTTTAGTGAGAAATATTTATTTGTAGTTATTTTGTTCATTTTAGGTCAAATATGGAGAATTGAAACTCCAGACCAATTAATAATATTATTCTATATGACCAAAAGAATTACATGTCGGATGATGTATAAAGGTATTGATATGGGTAAACTAATGTCAATCCAAAATTACTGCCATAACATACGACCAATGGAAGTACCAGATTTTTTTTTGTGAAACTATATTTTACCTAAAAATAACAAAATAAATATAAATAAATATTACTTAATAAAAACTATACAAAATTAACCATGCTACTATATAACATGTTCTCAATCTAGACACAACATATAGTTAATTTTCAGTAAATTTTCTTCAATACTTTTTTTAACATAATAAAATTCATCAAAATTATGTATAAAACAAGTTTTAAAAAAATCGGTCAAAAGTTTCTTACTTAGACTTTGAGTGAAATAACCGGCTAAGATGAAGATTTTTGGTGTAGATAGAAGTTTCCTCCAAGTCTGCCTTGCCTTTTTTCTTCTTCTTTTGTTCTAACAACAACAAATCTAGGTTTGCCTCTTTTTCTCTAGCGTTTGTTGCATACTACTACCTCTTTTTTTCCTATGCATGTGTTTGCTACTGCCTCTTTTTCTTTCATACACATTTACTGTTAGGTTTTGAAACTACTGTCGCTAGTCTTTTTAACGGCAAATATAAAATGGCGTCGTTTTATGTCTGTCGCTAGTCCGCTAGAAGGACTAGCGGCTGGATGTTATTAAAATTATGACGTTTGACTTGTTAATAGAATGACTAAAAACTACGTCATATCATACCGCTACAAGGAGTAACGGTTGGGCTCCGTGTTTAGCTGCCGAGATATGCCGCCAGCTGCTAGCCATGCCGATAGCTGTAGACGCATGCTGATAACTATCGCGAGCTACCAAGGCATGTCGGCGTATGTTGCGCCATGCCGGCATCTTCCCGCTCCTACAAGGACTAGCAACAAGAGGAAAAATCTCCATTTTGAGCCGTTAGATCTTTATATGGAAGGTGTAAAATGTATTTGCTAAAATAGTGCACATATGACAACAATTTATTATGGATCATTCTCCATATATATATAAAGTTTCATTCACCCAATATTTGGTGAAAAAAATTAGGTATTAATTTTAAATCAGCCTAATCATATGAAAGAACTATGTAATTGACCAATTTCTAATCAATCAAGATATATTTAATTTAGCCTCCAAATTAATCAAGATTCATTACAACCATCATGATCACTACTATATAATTAATCTTTATGAGATTTAATATATAGAATGGTATATATGAAGCTAGCTATTGTTGCTGATGTTTCAGTGCATGATGTCTTTGTCTTACTGGCTTTTCATTATTTTATATACATGGCTAAAAGCAAGGGAAAACCAGAGATACCCTTAAAGGCGTGTTTGGAAAAATTAAGCTCTTGAGCAGACTTTTGACTGCATGTACATGCATTCAATGACAAATATGCATGATTGTGCACACATGCATGCTGCCTTAGGTATATCATGTGATGTTCAGCTTCCAAGCCAACTAGTATGCAGGTACTTGTGTCTCTGTTTGAGTTTTTTATAGTAATATTATCGACAATATTGTATGAATAAAAAGTATACGAAATTGTAACAACTATTCTCGCATAAAGTTTCATTGATATGGGGGTCCCGGAAATAACTTGCCTCATTCATGATTAAGTTTAGTTTATTCGACAAAGCGCGTTTAATTATTGAATGTGATTTAAAGCTCTAGATCTTTGGTGTAATTAACCTAAGTAAGTGTTCATAGAATATAACCACGAAATCTAATAAAATAGTATCACCGATCAAAGAGAATTGAGAAAAGGCACAAGGCCAAAATCAGGATACACCAATAGCCGTGCATGCGACGCGCATCCAACTGTTTTTCATTAAAAAATTATCAAATTCCGATTTGACCTTAATAAAATAAAAAAGGCTGCTAATTCCAGTGCATTATCGATGCCCCGAATGTGAATATGTATTTAGTGACAATTTACGCTTAATTTAACAACACTTATTTTTAAAGCTAGCATCATCAATATTATTGATATGACATATATAAACAATAACGCACCTAAAAAAAGTTTATTAAATAAGCTCTAACTAATTTTCTTTTTATGAGAGTCATAAGGTGGAGCTAGCTATGATTAAAAAATTGCAGGGGCAATGTTTTCGTGACATGGGTCCAACCCATCAGTGTTAAGTCTTTGCCCCATGATGCTGCTTAAGGTACAACTTTGGACAGTACCTTTTTTTGAATCAATTTTTTGGAATTCTTTCGTGGTTGTTGGTGAGAGGGCTATATAACTCCCATACACTACTAGCTAGATCAAGAGATGCATATATACTTGAGAAGCTTTGATCCTTTTCACCAAGTTTAACCCAATGAAAAGCTGACTAATTTACTGGTAATAATGCATTCAATTATATAGGCTGAAAATGTATAAACTCGTGTAAACATGCTATATAGGATAGCTTTACATTTCTTTAAGATTTTATTCCTCGGAGCATGTCCAATTCGTATACGATCTATATATAAAGGACAACATTATATATATATATATAAATAGTGATAAAGTCAAACATTATATTTATCTCAATCATTAAAGAATAAAGTATTTTGTTGAGATGTATTTTATCACTGATTTTTATAAATTTATACTTTTTCATATATAAAGACCTTAATTTAAAGCAAAGTTCATATTCAAACACACCCTTATACATAGATAGATATATATATATATATATATATATAAAAGCAGGTCCATAGAAAGAGCATAAAATACTGTCTGTCTCCACACGAAGTTTTTGTCCCCATTTGTTCGACTTGGGTTAACATGAAGAAACTCCCATGGCGGTCAGCTAGAGGTTTGGTTTGACTAAAATAGGAGTTTTTACTATTGTGAAGTACTGTAATAAAGAGCAGAGACTGCATGCAGGCATTAATGCAACACCTTTCAGAGTTCCATTTTGTCAACTTGGATTATAATTATCTAATCACCGTGATATATATTGTAACCATACATGTATATATATATATGGAGGATTTAATTAAAGTAGTTCCATTTGTTTTAATGAATATATATATATATATATATATATATATATATATATATATATATATATATATATATATATATATATATATTGTTCAAGTTTCCCGTACTAAATTAATTATTAATTTGATAAAGGCTTTAATTCTCTGGGGCCTAAATAAAGAAGAACAAGAAGAAAGTTTTATGTTTAGGTAGCATTTGAATCATCAAAACAATATAAACAGAACAAGAGAGTGATTCCAAGACTCTCTAGAACGAGTGAAAAATTGATCCCATATTAATTATCTGGTCCCTTTGTCGGATTTAATCATGTATGTTTCACAATGTGCATGCTTGCTATGTTTTTTTGCACTTCCTCTTTTTCTGAGTTCTTTATATGTATAGTTATATTCCACTTGCTCAAATACAACACTACGTGGGTAATTTCACAACAATATGTCAATATAAAGCCCGTCTAGCTATCAAAAAATGCAAAATTATAATTGTATCAATACTCTAAATTTAATGTATCAAAAAATGCAAAATTCTCATTTTTATTTGGTGAAACGCGTCTGCATACTTACATACTCAAACACAATTATTTTATGTATCAATACTCTAAATTTAATGTATGAAAAAATTTCTTTGTTGTTTTACTTTTAATTACACAAATATTAATATTTTAAGTTGGTGTTAGATGTTTAAATATTATATTTGTCCAAAATTATTTATAAAACAATCAACTTATTGATTCAATTAATTTTTTTTCATAAAACAGAGGTTTATTTTATTTAGATTTTAAGAAAATTCCTAACTATAAGAATTTTATATAAAGATACATTAACGTATTGCGTTTTAACTATATAGCGTACCGCATTTTCGCTATACAGTGTACCGCGTATTCATATTCATACAACGTAATCAAACGAACCACTTTTCAGGTTAACATTACCTCATTGTAGTTGATTTTAGATAACGAGTTTTGTTACGTATTGTGAAAATTTTCTACCAACTTATAATTGCGACGTATGTCAGTGTATAGGATTATATAAAATTATAAAGTTGACATACTATATCACATATATCTTTAAAAATTATCAATAATAATTTTCTACTTAACTAATAATAAAAAATTACTAAATAAAATCTCAAGATTCTTAGGTGCTGTTTGTTTGTGTCTTAATGGCTCTTAATGGACAACCTCTTAATCGCTAAGAGGAACAAAGTTGTTTGTTTTTTTTTTGTTACATCTGAATGCCTCTAAATGGTTGAGATACAAAATCAAATCTAAACCATTAAGAGGAGCATCTTAATGAACTTGGACAAAAATATCCTCTTCAATATTAACAAATTCCTTTTATATCCAACACTCAATATTATTATTATTATTATAATAATAAATATTATTATTATTATTATTATTTTTATAATAATAATAATAATAATAATAATAATAATAATAATTATTATTATTATTATTATGATTATTATTATAATTATTATTATTATCATAATTTTTATTATAATAATAATAATAATAATAATAATAATAATTATTATTATTATTATTAGTACTATTTTTAATATAATTATTATTATTTTTATAATAATAATAATAATTATTATTATAATTAATATTATTATTACTATAATAATTATTATTAATTATAATTATTATTAGTGTAATTATTATTGTAATAATTATTATTTTTATTATTATTAATATTATAATAATAATTATTATTATTATTAGTATTATTATTAGCATTATCATTATTATTATTATTATTATTATTATTATTATTATTATTATTATTATTATTAGTAGTAGTAGTAGTAATAGTAGTAGTAGTAGTACTATTTTTAATATAATTATTATTATTTTTATAATAATAATTATTATTATAATTAATATTATTATTACTATAATTATTATTATTAATTATAAGTATTATTAGTATAATTATTATTATAATAATAATTATTTTTATTAATATTAATATTATAATTAATAATAATAATAATTATAGTAATAATAATTATTATTAATAATAATTATAATTATTATAATTAATATTATTATTACTATAATTATTATTATTAATTATAATTATTATTAGTATAATTATTATTATTATAATTATTATTATTTTTATTAATATTAATATTATAATAATAATTATTACTATTATAATAATTATAATTATGATTATTATTATTATTATAATTATTATTATCATAATTTTTATTAGAGTAATTATTATTATTAGTATTATTATTAGCACTATCATTAATATTATAATTATTATTTTTATAATAATAATATTTATTATTATTTTTATAATAATAATTATTATTATAATTATTATTATTAATTATAATTATTATTAGTATAATTATTATTATTATTATTATTATTATTATTATTATTATAATGTTCAACTGTTCATAGGGTTAAAATGGTAAAATACTGTTATTCAGACATCTGAAAAAATTGATTATCAAACAACATTTTTTCATTCAGATACAATTCTATTCAGATGCTCTATATTATTCAGATATCTAAATTATTCAGATCTTAATACAGAATTTTATCAAACAGCACCTTAATCTTAATGAACTCAGACTTCGTAGTACATATATGCCTTTCCTTTGTAAAATGTGGGAACTTAATAATGTAGGACAATCGCGATGAGCTAGATATAGAGAGGTAATAAATATATAATTATAATATAAGAAAAGGAAAAATAAATAAATATATGGTAATTTTCGTACACAGGTGCGGTAATTCTTACTGAAAAAGAGCTGGTTGAACCGTGGTTCGTAATTACTAGTTTGATTTACAGTGCTTGGTCTCCTTGACTCCTCCTCGTCATATATGGTACTGCCAATTTCAAATATGAATGCGTGACCAATTTTTTCCCCATGTAATCAAATACTAGTACTGAGATCTTTTGTGGGGGCATTCCTTGTACATAAAGCTTGGTGATTTAACCATCCGTGAATTGTGGGGCCTAATGTTCCTCACCGGTACTAAAAAGGGACGGGGGGGGATCACCTTGCCATTTTTTCTTCTACTATTTTTAAATTAGTGTATTAAGTTGGAGATATATAATTGAGTAGACACAAATAAATATCTCGAAAATTTAATTAATTTTATTTTGAAGATGTTTAGTATTTGTGTTTAAAAATTAATATGTTGACAATGTGAGGTATGCAAAGTGCTTCTCCACAGCTCTAGTTATAATGTATGTGAGTTTTTTCTCATTAAGCCAACTCCATATATTGTTGTCTTTTATATTTATATAATCTCTCTCACCCAAATTCACAAATAATAGCTTTCAGAAATTAGAAGGGGGAAAGAGCTATAAGAAGAAAATATTAGTGTCTTGACAATTAAGCAAGGTTGGTTGCTTCCTTCCTAAAATTAGGTCTTTGCAAGGACGACATATAAGGATTTTGGAGACCCACCAATTTCAATTTTCTTTTTTGGTGATAGAGCCCCACCCTATGGTATTATTCTTTCTTGTGGTATTATTCTACGGTACGATGTTTGATCAGCTAAAGCCATGTATCGGGGGAGTGGGGGGAGGTAGGCTACGTTTAGTTACTTACAAGTGCAAGTGAAAAATACTACTCGTACTAGGACTATCTCAATCTAATCTCATCCAAGTGTGAAATAACTATTGGAATGCACATATATAATTATATATTTGCATAGACTACACTTATTACTACTTCAAAATTAAAGATGTATTTTAATTTTTTTTAATTAAGTTATAAATTTTAAAATTGGAAAACGATTAAAATATTTTATTTAGTGCGGAAAAGTATAACAATTTTATGAAATAAGTAAAAAATAGTAATTACCATATTTATTAGAGTTCTCCTATGTATTACGATAAATTTGTGTCAAATTAATTACAATTGCGAACATATCAATACATAAAATTGGATATAATTATATGAGAGCTCCACTTATTACACATCTTTCTAAAATCACTTATACTTAGCAACGTAACTGACAATTAAAAAGTTGATATAAATATTCGCAATATATGTCATTTTTTTATGTTAGAGTTTAAGATCAAAATATAGCACAATCAACATAAATTAGATGAACATGTTCACCAATTTGGCTAATTCTGCTTATCTGATCTATTCATTAGATACTTCACACGCTTTATAATAATTTACACACCAATGTTTAATAATAACTAAAAAAAATTAACTGCTATAACATGGGCTCAAACCTAATATATTAGTAAAATCTAAGACCAGACTACTAATACCCCGTCATAGTGATTATTAGTTAAATCCGCAGAAATATGAATCAATCTCAACATCCTATTTATTATTTACAAGACTTAGTGAGTACATGTGTATTTTAAATTTAAGATTATATAGTTGATTGTTGATTTAAAAAGTCTAAATTGATGTATTTATAATTTTAAAATGAAAAGGCTATTAATTTAATAGAATTAACAGATATTTGTATCTTTTATTAAAGTTGTTCCACCCTCTGTACATGAATAAAAATACCCTTATAACAATTACATGCCCGAAATTTCCTTTTTCTTCTAAGCTTTAATCTGAGAATGGATCGATACAAGTGAAATGAATTCTCATATACGTACACTATCACAATATTCGATCAAGTTTCAGATAAAAAGAAAAATAAATGAAAATAAATTTACAAAAAGGATTTTTTTTTTGTGCATAAATATAATAATCGAATATTTCTTGAACATCAGCTTAATTATCAGGATAAGACCTGATTTACTACTTACCCTAACCCTAACTTCTAAATCACCACCACCCCCCCCCCCCCCCCCCCCCCCCCGTTTTTAATTTAGTTTTCTTTTTGTTAAGGAATTTATCCATAAGTCTTCATTCTCGCCATTTTTGTTAATTCATTTCCTTCAAGAATGGTTTTGACTCCCCAACATTACATTTTTCCTCCAATTTAATTCACTACACCAATTATTTTATCTTAATAATTTTAGTAATGATCAAAATATGTTAATAGATCGTTGATGATATTAAAATCAACCCTACCAAAACTTGGAATCATTAAAAATATTTTTACTGTTAAGAATTTAAAAGAATTTTCAATCATTGAAATTTTAATGTAAAATCCACAAATGATGAAAAAATATCGGATTATTTTTAATTTTTAGAACAATTATACTACTCAATATTATAACTTAATTGATCAGCGTTGAATTCAATTATAATATCTAAAATTATAAAAATATAATATATTAAATAAAATTAAAAGAAATGTGTAATAGAGGGTAACCAATTAAGTCCTTCAAGAATCATTACTTCAAACCAGTTTGGGAGAGTTTTGGGTGAGATTAAAGAACTTTCATTTTTATTTTTTAAAATATTTTAAAATTTGATAACTTTTCGAAAACACTTTTAGAAGAGTGAAAAATAAATACTTGTGTATGCAAGACATGTATTTCAATGCCTTAACTTTTAGATTCAAAGAACTATATTCCCCTCTCCAAAGAACTCAGACATGCCACGTGAAAGCTGACCCACACGCTTCTCCAATTGTCTCCAAGGGTTACAAAATTTAACTGGACCCACTTAGCATTTCATTATAATTAATGCTATTATTATTGTTATAATATTATACTTTACTCCTACAAATATTAATAGTAATATTATTTGTATTTTTAACATGTCATTCCTTGAAAAGATGTGAGTTACCAAGAAAAAATGATAAGTAGTTTCAATTACTAAGGAAAAATGAGAGAGAGTCGATCAATAATACATGAGGACTATATTCTGCACAAATTATATATTAGTTTCCCCGTCTCTTAAAAATTAATTTAGTATAATTATTTTTGACCAAATTAACTAATTTAAAAATTAAAAATATTTATTTATATATTTAAATCTATGAAAATTAAAAGTAACAGTAAATTCGACATAATTTTTCATGATTATAATTTTTTCAAAAAACTAATATAAATTTTAATTATAAAAATAATTAATTTAACTAAAAAAGTCAACGACAATGAGCAAGTTCAGATTTCTGGCCTCAGATCATATTGTATCAGATTCAAGCTCCAACATTTAGGACAAATAAACGTATTACTAGTTTTTGGTGGTCATGGAGTTTGAAAAATATGCAAGGCTGTCCTGTAATCCTGTTAATTGGTGAGACTTTTAGGAGGGAATCCAAGCTTTTTTGAATTTCTATCCTGAAATTGTACTCTCTTTTTTGTCTTATTACACCCTTTATTCTATAAAAATAATTTTATTTGTAAATTTTTAAATATTAAAAAGTATATTTATTTTTTCATATTTATCCTAAAAGTATTCATTTTTAGTTTAATAAAAATAAAATATAACGACAAATTAAAGAATATTGTGCTATTTTATACGGTATTAATAAAAACAGGACTTCTTTTGTTAAATAATTTATTATTATTTTTCTTTCAAATGAGACTCTGTAAGCATGTTTATTTATATTTTTAATTCATTTTAGTTTTACTTTTAAATTTATTAATTAATTAGAATAATAATGATCGTGACATGATAATAAAATTGTAACGATAAATTTGAAGTATAATATTTTATATTATTACTAACAAAAGCACGAATCTTCTTTAGAATTAAAAAAATAATAATAAATGAGGCCATTTTATTATACAAAAAAAGTGTTATTTTAAGATAATGTTAGGTGTTTTAATTTTTTATTTCAAATATTTCTCAAATAATGAGATATTAAATAAAATATAAAATATTTTATGTCAATTAATTATAAAATATACTTAACTAATATAGTGGTATCATATAGTTTAAAACACTAATTAACATTCCCCATTATTTTAAAGATTTTTTGGTGACATAATTTCAACGATATACGTATGGATGCGTCCACGGTCCAGTACTTGTACAGCAAAGAATATGTCTTCCGTCAAGTGGTTCATTAATAATTTCATTGTTGAACTTCTAATAATTTCCATAAAGTCATAAATATTCTCTGTCATACAACTAATTTATTTTTTAAATAACTTTTTTTATATCATCCAACTATTTTAATCGTATTTTGCAGAAATAACCTATTACAACAATATTATACTCTTGTTTTAAATTATTTGATTATTATAAGTCAATTTAAATTATTTTTAAACTCAAAATTATGATTACTCATTAAAAATATAAAACAATAAATTTATAATGAGTAATATTTTTTAAATAATTTATAATATTCATCATTTTATTGGTTAAAATTAAAATAATATATGCTAATTTTGAGTATAAATTTTTTTTAAATTGACTTTAAAAAATTATATAATAATCAAATAATATTATACTTTTTTTTATTTTAAATTATTTGATTATACTAATGCTGCATGCACCAACTTAACTTAAAATTTAATACCAAGGACAAAACATCACATCAATTTGGACAAGTTTTTAATCCCATTTTTCTTAGTTGGTGGATGAACTGATCAAATGTTGGAGAAATTGAGTGCTACAAATTCAACACTAAATGTGGAGCAATGACATAACAAGATGACAACATCCCATGCTGCAGATGATAGCCGCCTCCCATTTCAAATTTCCTCCTTATTTATTTATGTATGTATTTAATATAGCAATAAAAATATCTTATTTAATTACTACACACACTCAAAAAAGGATAAGTCTATACACATAACAATTAAATACTACATTAATTTATATAATAAAAAATAATATATGACACGGATTTCAATGTCATATTTCCCTCGTAAAAATTTAAACTTCCCACATCAAGAAAACCCATAGACATCTTAAGGTATGAAACAGTAGAGGAACTGGGACACCTTGTAGTTTAAACAAGCTATTCGAAGACTCTTTCCTATAGAAAAAGCCCAATGACTTGCATTCATTCTTTGTCACATGCCATAGGTTCAAATCCCTCAGTATATCTACTCAAGAAATGCCCAAATCTTAATGGACCTCATGGTTCAGCCCACCAGAAGTGTATCACTTGGATGATCTAAAAGCACATTTGGCCCAATGGATCGTAAGGCTTGGCCCAGCAGAAGTGTATCACTTCATGATCAACATTTTCCCACAAACAAATATGAAAAATTCCTAGTTTCATGCCAACAAATGATTTATGATTCCTTCTAGGGAATAGAAGAAAAGAAGCCAAACATAGCCTAACGAAAGACTGAATTCTTTTTCTTCCTAGTTGAGGGGAAAAAATATTTAGGATTTGTTTTAACGCACCTGCATACTAAAGTGTGTGTTATATATGAGGATAAATTTATGTCAATTATGTAGATACATACATGAGATCAGAGGGTCGAGGACATAAATAATCACCACACATTATTAATTTACTTAATTACTTATAATTTTACGTTAGTCATAATCCACATTTGAGATAAAAATAATCTTTAAGTTATTTTTCCATACTAAATGAAAAAAGTGGTATGGAGTTAATTGATGGTGCAAAGACAACCCCAAGCTGCGAATACAAGTTAGTTAAATGTCACAAAACAATCTCTCCTGCTTTCATTAGCTTGAACATCACCTTGCTTTCATGGAAGGAAAAGAATTGTCTTAGGTCCCATTTTTTATTAGTTGAGATAGGTATAATGTTTGATTTTATCACCGAATATTATATATGTAGTATTATCCTGAAAGAAATAGCTTTTTTCACAAAATTTATTGCAGTAATTGTTTTTTAGTTCTTACAAGTCCTGGACAATAATATTTAGCTTATAAAAGGATTATTCATAATATTTAGCTACAAAAGGATTATTCATTCAAAATAATCTCATTAGGTTGTGTATTGAATTGTTCAATTGTCCGCTTCTCTTAAATATTTGTTACCATTAGCTAATTACATTATATAGCAACTGATATAAAATTATAAAATAATTTTTATAAAAACTCTTTTGAATTTAATTTATAATCTTTTTAACTTTAAATTAAATTAAATTTAAATCATAAATATTATAAACTAACTTAAAAGTAATATTTATACTATTTTCAATATATGTTTAAATATATTCTGGTTAAATCAAAACTACAAATAGAATGTAGAAATCCGTCAACGTCTAAGGGTCACAAGCCCACCAACTTTTTGGACAATAAAGGTCTTTATCCCAACCATAACGGGTCGGGTAATCTACTACTTCTACTCCACAATAACATCCTCTCAGGAATGGCTTGTAAAGTTGGCAATGTCGTCGTCTTCTATTTTTTGCTCCATCTAGCTGCATCAATGGAGTACTAATTATAGTAAATTCACACATATATATAAATATGTATGTATGTATGTATATATAGTTTTCTCTCTCTATGGCAGTAGCTGCTTCAATCTCTTCACCTAATTTTACATACAGTCTCTCTGTCATTATACCTTCATTTATTTATCAGTCATTAATTGCTTGCTGTACCAGTTGAAGACCTAGAGAGAGAAAATTGCAGAGTTTTAGTGAGAAAAACTGTAAAAATATGCCTCTGGTAAGAGTAGAGGTGAGAAATGAGTACAGATTGGGAATGCCGGAGCTATACAAAGAAGCTAACAGAGAAGATCCGAAAGCATTGCTTGATGGAGTAGCTGTTGCTGGCCTTGTTGGCATTTTGCGTCAATTAGGCGATCTTGCCAAGTAATTTTCCAATTTCTCTCTCCTATTTTGTTCATTTTGTTTATTTCGTGGTTGAATTTAGTAGCAAAGTTCTAAGCTTTAATTATTTTAAACTAAGGAATTGAATCAGTGAGGCTCAATTTTGTATAATTATGTGAATTTGTTTAGTTTAAGAAAAGATGTAGGCTACTATCAATTTAATTGATTGAAGTAACAAGGTTAAAAGATAAGGTCAAGCTTGACTGGGGGGAAACTAGATTTATATGAAAATGTGCATGCATGTGATGGGCTCAATGTGCTACCTCAGAAGTTGCAAATACAAGGCATAAGTAGTGGCTTGACAAAGCTTTTATCCCTTTTGATGAATTAGAAATTTACAGATGATTCTATATAAAAATGTATATAGGAGTTTATATATTTCAGTGATTATTGTAGCTTCTATCCCTTATATATATATATCAGTTATTATGTTAGCTTGTTACTGAGATAACTCAAAATAAATGCCATGGGACTTGTGAATATCACTTGCGAGTTATATCTTCTAATTATATTGACTTGAACTTATTAAGGCTAGTGCATGATATTTTTTGGGCTAGTTTGGGGGTTAACAATGAACATAGATGGTGACGGGTTGATGATCATAGGGTTATGACCTAGGTGGTAGGGTGTTGACAAATTGTTGATGGAAATGATAGTGGTATCCCAAAATGGTAATGTTACTCTTAGACCCTTCGAGGTGGGAACCCTCTTGAAATAATAAGAATGATAGAAGTGAGAGGACAAGGATAATAAGAGAAGAAACTTGATTGAATAAATGCTCATGATTCTGGTGAAATTACATGCAATTAGTAATAGACTCAATAAACCAAGTATAATGGAACAACCCAATACTCACGGCATGACTAACAAACTAAACAAACTCCTATTCTATTGCAACAACTAACAAACTGACTTATTCAAATGAAAATTATCTAAGACTTAGTCTACCACTAAGATACTAGGACACTTCTAAGACTTCCAAGTCATAGTCTCGCAAATATTGGGGACCACGTTGCTCAGCACATTTTGGATATTTACTTGTATGCACGTCATCGTTGATGTTGTCATTTGCAGAATCTGTAACAGCTACAGTGTGGTATCCACTCCTTGGCTTGAGAAGCTGTATTGATATGGTCAAGCAATAATTTCCCCTTTTAATTTTTGCAATTAAACTTAACCCAGCTCAGAGCTATGGTCAAGCAAGTTGAATGCGTAAATCCTTACCCTTTATTGAAAACCATAATTTTTAATTGATAAAAGAAGTGTTTTGAGTACAAAAGGTACCCATAGAGTTTAACCTTAAATGAGAAATTTTGGTTGACTTATAACATTTAGTAGCTAAGTTTCACTTTTGTACCAACTGTTTATTACCCATCTTCTTTTACACAACTAATGTGAAGTTAACTTGGGGTTGTTTCATGCTCAAGCCTCTAGCTCCACTATTCATGTCATGGTGAATTGAAAGAATTCACATCCTAATGCATATCAAACTAGACGGGCAAAGAAAAAAAAACTATTTTGGAACAAGTGCTATATTACCGTTACTATCTTGGAACAAGTGCTATATTACCGTTAAGTGTAAACATCCTGTACTATCAGGAGTTTGTTCTAATTATTCAGTTGGTCAATCTATTTCTTGTAACTTTTCTAGCCTTCAATATTGATATAGAAACTTCAACTTGTGGCAGCTTTGCAGCAGAGGTTTTTCATGGATTACAAGAAAAAGCACTGAATACATGTTCCAGAAGTCATAAGTTGATGGTTCGTGTGCAAAAAATTGAAGCTGCACTTCCTCCTCTTGAAAAGACCATATTTGCCCAGAGAAGCCACTTACACTTTGCATACACAACTGGTATGGCTCATGTACTCATGCTAACAATTTCTAATGTTTAGTTGTTGAAAGCTACCCAGTCATATTTTTATTAAAAAATTCATCACACCAACTCAACGTAAAAATTAGGGGTAACCTTATCAAAACCTTAAATCAAAGCAGAACGATTTGGGGTAAACGGAAATAGAGGTCAGAGGAACTTTTATAGTTTCTGTGCTTAGTAGCTATATTGCATGGAACCCGTATTTTTGCTCAGTGTGGATAGGAGGCTTAGCTAATTATGGATTTAGATCTGCAGGTTGAAAAGTAACCAGGTTACACATTGTCTGCAACACCAGTTCCAGTACACAGGATTTAAAGAAAATGTAGTATATGACTAATAACCAAAGTAAGAATTTAAAACGTGATTTATAAATACTGTAACAGTAACTCCTCTATTCAGCCACCATAGAAAAATGACCTATGTGGTGATCAAGAGTTTTGAATCATTTGATTTACTGTCAAAAAAATAGCCATAGTGCTCATGCGTCTCATATCTCATGCTTTCGCAATTAAGATTTGTTAAGCTTGTATCTCATTAAGTACTGAACTCAGGAGATGTAACACGTGGAGTTATAGGAAGGTGTTGAGATACGAAGTCCTACACCGGGCAACGTAAGCCTCAAGACTCGCTATATATTCCTGGGAGGATATTCCACTAATTGTCAATTGGTTTCGAGTTGGATGCTTTAACATGATATCATATGTCCCACATGCTTAACTATATGCAGTATAAACATATTGTCCCAATTGATTGATGCTTCAACAGAAGGCTGTCATACTGGAACTTACAAGCTGGGTTACATATATCCCAATAATTCATAATGGAGTTGCTTTGGTTTTGCCAATTTGTATAGAAAGGAATTGAACAGTTATGTGAACATTAATCATTCATTTTATTCCTAAATTGATCTCGCCACATCTTCAAGTCCTTTATAGGAAGCAGTTGATTTGCAGGTTCTAACTGGCATGCCCATCTCCAAAGTGAACAAAATCACTTCATATATGGTGATTTACCGTCGTT
This sequence comes from Hedera helix, assembly GCA_947179155.2. Taxonomy (NCBI): domain Eukaryota; kingdom Viridiplantae; phylum Streptophyta; class Magnoliopsida; order Apiales; family Araliaceae; genus Hedera; species Hedera helix. Next base: position 40,477,772 of record OX359273.1, read on the forward strand.
CATTATGGATTCATATGAAGAATGTCGCAGTCCTCCACGTTTGCACTTCCTTGACAAGTATGGCCAAGTTTTTCAATTTCTAGCGTCATCCCAGGTTGCTGACTTTTAGCTTTGTATTTTAGGTTTGACACTGGTGGCCCAGGATCTTGCTTAAAGAGATATTCAGATCCAACCTTCTTTAGGAGAGCATCAACAGGCTTTGTTGAAGCATATGCTGAGAAAGTCCAAAGAGATAAGAAGGCTCGTAGAAGAAAGGCATGTCCGAAACTATTCCTGTTTTCATCTGATTAGTTTACTCCGTGGAAACATTCAACCATATTGCTTCTTCAGAATCCATGATATAATATTATTGTGGATGAATTACATATTTACATCGTATATTCTTTCTGAAGTATGATAATAAAATGAAGATAATTATTTGAAGAGCTTAATTTTAACCAAATCTCGTAGCTAAAACCAATTGTTAATTATCCTAATTTAATGTATATTGAGCGCTGATAAACTCAACAACTACCTACTTGTTGGAATTATGATCATGATTTTTTTTACTACACAATATTGAGCAGAAGAAGAAAACGGGGCTTAAGAATGGAGAAGTATCACATGGTATGCCTGTATCCAATAGCGGCAGGTACTGTGTAGTGTAGAAAGTAGTCTTTGATAGGAGTTCTAGCATCTTGTTTTTCTTTGTTTACCCTGAAACCATTGCTGGTATGGTGATTTTTACTTTATATTTTTAATCTGACTTTGCAGAATGCGGTATGCTTCTCGAAATTGTGATGAACAAACTTCTCCTTCTCAGGCTGTCTCAATGCTTGATGCTGCATTAAAATCCGAACTGGGAGAGAAATCGCATTCTTTTGATTCGAGAGCTGGGTCAGGTTACATAGAATGTATTTTCAGTCCAAGCTATACCATGAAATCTGATGGATGTGAACCTGAGGAAATCTCTTCTCAATTTAAGCTGCACGGTGATACCCTTGATACATCTTCTCTTGACAAACAAAGAAGAGTTGTAGATGATGATTCTCAAGAGCTAATTGGTTCCAGGTCATCTTGTGTCACTTGGGATGAAAAGACAGAAATAAGGGAGCCTATAGGACCGCATATTGATAGTGATGAAACCACAGTGATGATCCATACAAACTTCGACCAAGATCCTCCAGAGGGGGAAGCTTTTAAATTAAGAACTGATTATCAGATGGATTTCATCTTTGATAATGAAAGCATGCAATCATCAGTCTCTGGTGGGAACCAGTTTGATGACATTGAAACTGGGACAGACAATTACATGGATGCACTTAACACCATTTACTCAGAATCTGAAACTGATTTAGAGTGCCAAACAAAGAGAGAAGCAGAGCAATTCTCCAGTTTGAACAACAAATCAGTGGATAATGGAATTCATAGGCTTACACCACATCAGTCAGACAGCCATTCATTAGATTTTGAACCTCATGTTCCAGATTCTGAAACTCATTTAGAGTGCCAAACAAAGGGAGAAGTGGAGCAATTCTCGGCTTTGAACCATAAAGTAGTGGATGAGGGAACGCATAGGCTTACACTACAGCACTCAAACAGCCATTCATCAAATTTTGAACATAATGTTCCAGTTCACATCCCCTCAAACGTAGCTATATCTAAAGAAAACTACAGCTCAGTCTTCCCTGAATCTCCTAAGGAAGCTAACAGTTTGTTAAACAAAAAAGCATCCATCACTAAACCCAACTCGGTACCCTCAGAGTGTCAGTCCCATGTACAGTCTCCTCAAAAGGTTGCCGAATCTTCGACTCTAAACATCTTCCCTGATATTGATTCAAGTGGAAGTGATGATATTCTTGATGGTTCAAATACAGAAAATGTTGTCAGAAATTTGTCATCCTCTAAATCAAGGGAACCCAGTTTACAGACTCTTAAGAGTGATTCTATCTTAAAGAGTTCTTGTGAGTCGCAAAACTCTCCATCTTTGCCTTCTAGTGTTACTGGAGTTAACTTCTGGACAAATGGTGGCCTGCTGGGACTTGAGCCATCAAAACCTCCAGATTTCAGTGTCTTGAATTCTGTCCATCACGATTCTGTGGCCAAAAGTAAAGAGGAAACAGATTTTTGTTTAAATCAAAGTAACATTCTCGAGGGTGATGGAAATGCAGTAAAAACTAATATCGTCAAGAATTCCAAAGTGGCTAAACTGAATATAAGCTCTAAATGCTCCACATCATGCCATAATGATCAGGAAGATAGTATCTCGATTATGAGTACATTCCGGAGATCTTCACAAGTTCAGTTAGATGTCAAACTTGAGGATTCTACTGATTTTCACCATAGTATTAGCTCTAATCAATCCCACAAGCTTGGTTTTTGTGAAACAAGTTCGAAGATACCTGGAATTGAGGAGCCAGTCAATCCAGATGCTCAAGCTACTAAATCCTGCAAGTATGATGGCAAAAATTCATCTCGGATGTTTGAACTTAGCAATAGATTACTTGTAAATGGTTTTCAAAGAAAAATATCTCAGGTTGGGGGTGACAATTTTGTCAGCTCTGTCAAAAATGGTGTTTCTGAGCAAAAGAGCATGTCCCAAGAATATCAAGCGTTCTCTGGGAGGACATTCAAAGAGCAGTTTGGAAGTCGATCTTCATTCATGTCACCTTCATCATCACCGCCACTTGAACATATGAAAATATCTTTTCAGCCTATAGACATCTTTGAGACTTCCAAACTGAAACTAAGGTTCCCTGATGCAAGTGAGTGTTGTGAAAGTGGTGGAAATATGTTTCCTTCATTTCAGTTAGTCCCAGAGCAATCTATATCATTGCAGGATCTTGGTTCAGACTCTGATGACGACACATTCTGTAGACCTTCTCCTAATAGGTCTGATGATTGTCTTGGCCATTACTCTCAGTCGGATTCTGAACAATGGGAAGCTGGAGAATCTCCCAGATGCAAGGATGATGAAATATATGATGCTTTATGCAGAATCTCAACAACAGACTCAGTTTCAAGCGATCTGGAGAATGGGAGAAAAGCTCAGGGAGTCATAGTTGACAACTATGAACTTCAAAATCCTTTTACTGAGAATTTTATGGAGCCTTCTCAGTGCCGTGTACTTGATCTTCCTAGTTTTGACACCCTGAACTCTTCATTTGGGCAACAATTACACAAGGATTTTGAACCAAAGTATAGCCAAGAATCAGACTTTTCTAAGGAGTCTACACCCCCTTCTCCACCTCTCCCTCCAGTGGAATTGCGGGCTATGAAACCAAATCCAGATGTGACAATAGAGAAGCAGGATACTTCTTTTGAAGCCCTCAAACGTGCAATTGATCTGAAGCTTTCACCTTCTACAACTTCTCAGCAACCTAAGCCAGCACCAGTTAAACATGACCAAAACACCGAAGCACTTGTATGTACAACAAGAAGCAAGGTTCTTATGATATCTGCCTCCTTTTGCGCATTTAGTAAATCTGGCCAGAAGCTTGTCATATGTGTCTGAGTTGGTTTATGTTAATAATGAAAATAACAAGCAATGAAGCAACTACATTGATTAATGTTGGTTTGTAAATATGCAGCAGCCAGACGGGCAGAAGCTCAATGGGCAGAAGGATGCTAAGCAGCCCTCAGACAGCAAGGAAATGGATGAAAAAGAAGACTTCCTGCAACAAATTAAGACAAAAGTGAGTAGCCATTTTCTTAGCTTTGATAGCCAAGTGAACTTGATGTTATATCATTGTGAAGTTGCACTGGTTTTTGGGGAAAGAATAAATGTGCCAAATAATGATAACGTATTGTTCCCATTAAGATAAGTTGCTTTATTGTCAGTGGGAAACCCTAGTCATTCAATTGAGCTGCTCAACTCTTAAATTATTCAATTGAGGCCACAATTGTGAAACAAATGGTTACATAACTCATATAACTATAAGACATGCTCCATTGTCTTGAAAAATTGTATACCATTGATATGCACAACCAGATATTCAAAACTTGAAACGCTAGTATGTTTCTCATTTGCACAAAATATATTAATGTTCGTATTTTTGATTAATCATGAAATATATTGTTGGGTGCACTCAATGGGGCTCCAACATCATAAGTTTTAGCGCTATTGGTAACTACCTTGGCATCGTAATGGTCCTATATGGTCTTGAGTTCAATTATTTTTACTCCATCTTGAGTTCAATTATTTTTACTCCATTTAGGTCCTCGTTATGTTGGTGGAATTGCATTTTTGTTCTGTTTGTCCATTATGATACACCTTGGGGGTTTTGTCTCGCTAAAGCAAGTTGGGGTTCTCCTGTGTGTGTGTGTCGTATTAATCATTTTTGTCCATTTCTAATGTTTTAATTTATTAGCAAAATCGGTACTTGACTGACGAACATGTTTTCGGAAGTTCTTATGATTCATATTATGCCCAAAAAAACTCTCATATTACCTTCCAAAATAAATATTATTTAGATATAACAAGTTTGATTGATTCTTATTATCCTTCGCATCCAGTCAATCGGTCTCCGACGAACTGTGACTGCTCGGCCAGCCTCTACACCAGGTGCCCCTGCCAACATAAAAGTCACTGCAATTTTGGAAAAAGCAAATGCAATCCGTCAGGTTCTCTCTTTCTCTCACTCCCAACCTTTATCCATCTCTCTAAGCCTTAATCTAACATCAAGTTGATTTGCCAGGCTGTTGGAGGCGATGATGATAGCTGGAGTGATGCATGAATTCCTGTTGGCATCAGAATCCAATCTTGTCCCACTGAATTTCTGAATTTGGTTAGGCTACCATATATATGTGAATAAAATGAGTTCCTTCTGTATTTAATTTAGCGCATTTCTTTTATATTCAATAGGTAATCTTTATTCATAGCTTTGCTTAATGTTGTAAGCATTTGGTTCAGAAATGAGCTCCAATATATTCCTATGAAGATATCCTTTTGGCAGTTATTTAAAGCTTAGAGCCCAAGTTTTAACCATAGGAAAGAAGGGCAAAACTCTTTCCTGGTATCTTCTACCTTGGAAACTATGGACACGTTCTATCGCACAAGTTTTGCTCAAAACACAATATGGCTTCGGTTAACAAACAACAAGTAAGAGATTATTCTATGCTGGGATAAGTGAACAGTATATTTCTTCCTTTTATATATCTGTGGGGTCTGCTTGTGGTGAGATTCATAGGCATGTGAGAGGGAAAAATATACTATTCAATTGTTTCAGAAGTATGGAATAAATTTTTCAACCAGGTGGATACGAAGAGTTAGTTTTGGTTTCTCTTTTAATCTTGGGTTAAATACATCTATGTCCCTTAAAGTATGATCTCACTTACACTTGTGACTCTAATGTACTAAAATTAATAAAAAAAACAGTCACTAAGTACACTTAAGTGGCTAAATTAACTCTATTATGTTTTCCGGCCAAAAAAACGACTAGAAAGATGATGTGATACCGGAAAGAGGATATTTTAACGTATTTTTGTAATTTTGACAATAATTCATTGTATTTTTGTTATTTAACCCAAAAAAATATAATAAAATTATTAACTAAATCAAATAAATAAAATAATTCAAGTTAAATAATTAAAACTCATTGATTAAATTAAATTAAATAATTAAAAATCATTAACATTGAAAGAAAGGGTAAAAAGGACATTTAGCATTTCCTTCCTATTTATAAGATGACTCAAAAGGATTTAATTTAATTTAAACCTAAATCACCAATTAAGAATCACATTACCCGTATATTTTTCCTAATCATCAACCACAGCTCCTTTATAATCAACACCCTTTCAAAACTGCTTAACCTTCCCGACCTCCACAATCACAGTTCCATTCCCATTTACCACCGCCGCGGGCGATGGTGGAACCACGACAAGGGGTGTTTGCACTATCTCTTTCGATGGCAAAGGATCAAGAAAACTATATGCAAAAAAGCACACCTGAAGATTTTCTCCTCTTCTTTAAGACAAACCCTTTGCTACCCTTAGAACCCCTGACCCTTTTAATGCCGTTGCAATCATCGTCACCGGAGGAAGAGGAATTCGAGTTGGAATCCGAATGGCATAGATATGGGAGGTATTTTTGCGCCCGAAACACTTAACTAAATCTTTTGATGTTGCATGGCTGCAAATTCTCTCTCCTCTCAGATGAAAGCTAACCCTAAAACCCCAAAAGCCAAATTGGGAATCTCAAGAAAAATAACATCACAATACCCAGATTCATCGATAGAATGAACCTGAAGCAAATACAGATTTAGTTATTTTACAGAATTATTTTATTTATTTTATTTAATAAATAATTTTTAATTATTTTATTTTATTTAATTAGCATAATAAATTATTTTATTTGAATTAATTAACGAGTTTTAATTATTTAACTTGAATTATTTTATTTATTTGATTTAGTTAATAATTTTTAATTATTTTGCTTAATTTAATTAGTGTGATAAATTATTTTATTTGAATTAATTAGTGAGTTTTAATTATTTAACTTGAATTATTTAATTTATTTGATTTAGTTAATGAGATTAAATTATTTTATTTTAATTAATTAGTGAGTCCTAATTATTTAATTTGAATTATTTTATTTAGTTAATGATTTTTAATTATTTTTTAATTTAATTAGTGTGATAAATTATTTAATTTGAATTAATTAGTGAGTTTTATCTATTTAACTTGAATTATTTTAGTTATTTGATTTAGTTAATAATTTTTAATTATTTTATTTGAATTAAGTTAGTATTTGGGTTATATTTGATAATTAATCGTATAGTCAATATTTATTATACGATTTTTATACAGTTAAATCATATATTATACTTCACATAACCAAAGCTGCTAATATTTCGGCTAAAATTATGATTGGAGGGTTATTTTTGCTTACTTTTAAGTGTAGGGTCACAAGTTGTAAGCCAGATAATACTTCGAGAGAAAAGTGTATTTAATCTTTATCTGCAGTACTACTGGTGTTAAGAATAAGCAGTTCTGGACTGTGTGCACTGAACATGCAAGAGGAGCTTAAAAACGTTGAAACAAAAGCTTTGTAATCTTTTAAAATTGGAATCTTGAAGATAGATGAAAAATGGAATCAATACAATAAATCATTTGCTTCTCAAGGGAAAGAGAACATGTTATCGAAAAAGATTTGTCCAACTGTTTCATTGCAGATTGAATGATCTTATTGTCTTAAAATAATCATGACTTCTTAATATATATATATATATGTGTGTGTGTGTGTGTGTGTCAGTGTGTGTGTGTGGAAGTGATCGGCTATTGGTAGAAAACTCCGATTGAAAGTAAGGATATGTGAGGAGGAGGATGGTATTATAGTCATTTTGCATTGCTTTTAACAGAATCGAGCCAAGAGAGTACTGTTGCAGAGTCTCAAAACGTTAGCCGTTAATGTGCAGATTTTTAGACTTTAGAGAGTCAAAACGTTAGTTGCGCGATTTGACCTAAATGAGACTTATTTCTGACAGATTTTTTATCATAATTAGTACGTGTCGAAAATATACCTTATTTCGTCAAAATTATACTCGCGCCGGAGAGAAACTTTGGCGCAATTTAAGGCCTCATATTTTTTAGGGAATTTTGTCAAAAAATATTTTAATTTTGACGAAATTATTTTTAACTGAGTTTTTTTATTAAAATTAAGATTGTCAAAAATAATAATATTTCATAAACAAGACTGTTTTTGTAAAATAAAAGATCTTGTCAAACAAAAAATTATTAAATATTCTTGAAACACTTGTCATGTATTATTTTACATTATTTATATAATATTATTTTAACACTTAAAATAAAATAATTTATTTTAAATATTAAAATAATAACACATAAATCACCGCGTATGATAAGTGTCTAAAATCACTAAATAATTACTCCATCGGACACCGCATCCCCATCTGACCACCAGCCATTTGTAAAGGGTGATCCCTTTTTTCACGAGTTAAAAAGTACTAAAAAAAATTAAATTATTAATAGCGGATGCATGCATGCACGCACTAGTAAACATGATTCTGCTCTTTTAACGGAGGAGTTAAATCTATAATATTATTTGTTTTTGTATACTTTATTTCCCTTTTATTTTAAATACTTCCATTTTTTTATAAAAATAATTTTTATTTTATTTTATTAGATTGGCTGAGAAAACAGAACTCTACCAAAAATATAAATTTAATATTCACAAATTTTATACATCATTTTTGAGGGAGTCAGGAGTATTTATTTTTAAAATAAATTTATAAATATATTTATTTTTCTCCTTTCTTCTAATAGTTATTTTGACCAAATAAAATTTAAGTGAATAAAAATAATATTTTTTTTTGTTTATTTAGTTAAAACGACGACGGTTAAACTTATGTATTAAAAAAAAAGAATAAAATAGATGTACTTTTTTAAGTTAACCGGTATTGCTGCTGGCGGCGGTGCTAAATCCCCCAACTTGGATTTATCGCAAAAGCAATTAATTAAGTTTATAAAGAAGAAAAGAAGGGAAGACTTTCTTCCTTAATTAATTAAAGCAACTTTTTTTTAAACATAATTAAATCAACATAATATGATTAATGATCCAGAACGGCAAGCAACATGCCACTTTAACCTTTCCACCCCATTAAATGTACTTTAATATTAGTTACTAATTTCTTATTACAAGATATTTTTATGAACAGCATGGGCCAGCTCCTGGATATTTGTAGAACTGGGTTGCCTCAAGCTGGAAAGACAGTATTGCCCCTTCCGTTTCAATAAAATAAGAGTAAAATTTTATCAAAACTTAATAAATTGGAATAGTTATCATATGGATCATTTTTCATTTCCGTGGAAGATTTATTTTCAAATGGGGTTGTTATAGTTGAATCGGTATTACTGATTTCAGCATGCATATGAGAGTCTCTTTATATGATACAAGTTTGGAATTCGTGCATGGTATACATGCTATCTTTTTATATATTAATTATGTATCAAATTAATTCAATTTTAAGTTTCTCTTTTAAATTATTATTATTATTATTATTATATATATATATATATATAGATAACAAATTATAATTATATTTATTGAACTTGAATATGCATTATTATACAAGTAAATTGTATTTAAGAATTATAAATTAATGAACAAATTACTCTTGAAATGACTAACAAAATTAATTTGAATAAAATATTCATTTGTCTTATTATATATAGTAATAGATATAGCTATAAGTTATTTGGATTTTCCAAGATAATTAGAAAAGAAAAGCTATTGTGCCTAAAAACTTTTACCTTAATTTAGATAATTATATTAAATCCACTGGGCAGGACAAAACAATAAAAGCATAATATATCGGACCAATCTTTCAAAAATTTGGTCTCCATCCGACTAAGATTTTAAAGAGTGTGCGAGGTAATTAACCTACTTAGTTGGTTGAACATTTGACCTTCACACAAAATAGTATGAGTAGTCCCATTTATAATAATTTGCGGTTGCTCATTTTTATTCACACGTTTATAATATTGTCAGTCAAACAATTAAGTGAACGTTAGTATAAAATTTCAATCAATTTTTAGGCAGGTATTGACTAGAGATCATTGCTCATACATATGTTATATATATATATATATATATATATATATATATATATATATATATATATATATATATATATAAAGAGAGAGAAAAAAGGGTAATTTGGTATTTGCATTCCTTATAACAACGGGAGTATAATTAATTACCCACCCCTATTAATTAATTAATTTGTTATTATGCGCACCCATATCATTATCGAATTCTTTTTTATCTTCTTCTTTATCAACCCCGAAAGGGACAGTAAAGCATCTAAAAGAAAAAGTACAAGCCTCTTTCTAACTCAAACAAACGAAAATCCTCCTCTGGTATACCTTACATAGTGGGAAAAGGTGCTGGAAATAAGGCAACTTTAGTATTAATTATTAGATTATTTCAAGATTCCTTCCTTTATTAAAGTAATCCCATATCAAACCCTGCTTTTGGCATTGCATTTGCAACTGCATGTGAAAGCTACAAATGCTGAATGATCATGAAAAAGGTAAGAACAAAGTCATCATCAACACAGATAGATAGATATATACCTAAAAAGAAAGACTTCGAAGCAAAAAAAGCAACAGCATTACCCTTAATAAGCGTCCAACTTTAAGAATCAAGGCACCCCATAGAATATATATGTGTGTGCGCGCACGCACACGCGCGCTTCTTACATAGAATAAATATTTTATGTGTATTCATTGTTCTTGTAAGTTCATAAAATGAAGGTTTTGGTAGACATGGTGTTTATAAATCAAGAATTAGTTGACTATTTTTACTTTAAATAGAATTTATAAACAAAATGAAAAATGTTGTAATAATAATTAACATGTCGACCGCTTCACATGTATTCCGTTCTTAAAAGAGTGATCAATTAGAAGATTTTTTTAAACAAAAAATAGTATAATTAACTTTAGTTACATGAATAATGGCCAAAATCACAACTTCCATGCGAGGGATAACTACACAAATAATGGCCAGGAGGATCACTTCTATTGATTTTTCCACTCCTTTGTTGTGTAAATTAATTACAGTTTTAGGAAAACTTTATATTGTTGTTATGTAAATTCAATTCAAATGCAAACATAGTTGGAAAATGATATATTTTGCTACTTTGAATTTCATGTCGACTTTTTTTTCTTCTGAGTTATGTGGATATTTATAACTGATAATATTTTAATAATGTATTCTTTTCATTCTAAATTATATGATCATTATTGACTTTTTAAAGTCAAATTGAGATATTTTCAAATTCCAAATTGTAATGACTCGTTAAAAATTATAAAATAATAAAATTAATAATGAGTAACACGTTTTAGATAATTTACAATATTTATCATTGTATTGATTAAAATTAAAAGAATTTATGTCAATTTTGCGTTTAAAAATCTGCTAAGTTGACTTTAAAAAGTTAACAATGATCAAATAATATGGAATGTAATATATATATATATATATATATATATATATATATATATATATATATATATATATATATCCTAATAATGTAAAAAAAAATTACAAATACACAACGGGAACTCAAAGATCAAATTTAAAGTTATTTTAAATTAAGTATATTTACACTAAAAGTCTCTATTACCAAAAATATTTTTATCATATTATTAACAAAACATAATTTGCAAATTTTAAATAAAAACAATTTAATTAGGAGCTTAACCTTTAAGACGAAAAGCGCTTGACCATGATGTGGCAGACACTTGTGTTACATTTGGTCGAGAGAGGATAGAATAAATGAATAAATGAAATAAAAAATAGTATATTAGATGATAGTTTTAGAGAATAAATTATTTTAATGAAATGAAAATTAATTATCTTTTTTTGATTTTTATTCCATGTGAGAGAAGTGAGATAAAATTTATTTTAATGGAATAATTATGTATCATAATTTTTTTATCATATTAAACCACTTATTTCTATCAACAATTAAATATATATTTAAAATAACCTAAAATTATTCAATTACTTCTTTTATTTTATTCATTTGATTCAAACGCAAGATTATAGTCTTATCTTATTAATATTGTAGTCCATATAGAATATTTACAATTAAAGTAGTCGGATCGGATTTGAAGATAATTTTTCAACTCAAAATGCCCTTTCTATACTTTATTAGACATTTAATCCTTCTCCCACTTCATACACTTTGTACGCAACATAACTGGCGTGGGACCCTCTCTAAACACAACAAGATGATGACCCGGAGAAGCGATGTGGACAAAAAGCTCAGCATCAACCTTTTAAAGCCATCTCTATGCTTCTTGGATAAGCAAAACATTGTATATGTACATGTTCATCTACCAACTTTTTTATTGTAATTATACGTGTGTGTGTATATTTATTTTAATTTGGTTCTCTCTCTCTCTCTCTCTCTATATATATATATATATATGTATATATATATATATATATGTATGTATATATTCAGATATAAGGTTTTCTAAAATGTCATTTTTCAAAACTATATGCATATCAAGCAAAATGGATCAAATAATATAAATAAAATTAATGAATAATTAGTAAAGAATTCGACATTCATTCAGAGCAATGATCTTTATTTGCTAACTAAGCTGGTCAAATAATATAAAACAAAATGAATTATTACTAAAGAATCCGACGTGGATGATCAAGAGCATTGATGTCCACCTCTATGGCTCGAAAGAAAATTTAATTATAATCCAAAGTTTAATGTATACTAGCATATATAAACGAATAATGTGACGCATACTTTGTGTCGCATGGCTGAATATAAGGATACCCCAAGAGTATATGATTCTTCCATCTATCAGATCATGAGCATTTTACTTCCTTTTAGCTATACATTACTCTTAGAGTTACTTTCCTTTGGATTTATTTTTTCATATTCCTTCATTATTACAATTCAGTTGTGCACACGTGTCTAAATATGTTTGCAAGTATGAAAAGAATATGAAGAAATATAAAAAAATAAACCTGGAAGGGAGCAACTCCCACTAATCTAGGACCTCTCTCTCCTTGTACTTATTGCTCTTATTATAATACATACATTTAAAATTAAATATATATTTTTATTTTAAAATTACATAATAAAATTACATTTTTAATTTATTATTATTTTTTATACTATCATACATAGCACGACATTATCAAAACTTAATTCTTAACTAATAGTAATAATATATATATAAACATAAAATTATCTTTAAAAATTATTATTTTAAAAATATATATTTAATTTTGAAACAGGGTAAAATAATCTCCTTGTATATATACGTTACTCCACAACCTCTTGCCATAAAACATGAGCACTTTCTCTCTCTTTTAGGTATACAATCTCTCTCTTTCTCTCTATTTCTCTCTCTAATGGTAGAAGTTGACAACAATAAGGATGTACCAGAAATTAAGCTATTTGGAAAGACCATCACACTACAAGAGATGAAAGTAAAGGATGAAGAGCCACGAGAAAAATTAGCTGATGATGATCAAAATATAGACAAAAGGCCAGACAAGATCATTCCATGCCCTAGATGCAAAAGCATGGAAACCAAATTTTGTTACTTCAACAACTACAATGTTAATCAGCCTAGGCACTTTTGTAAGGGCTGTCAAAGGTATTGGACTGCTGGTGGGGCCCTTCGGAACGTCCCAGTGGGGGCCGGCCGCCGGAAGGCCAAGCCGCCGTGCCTTGGACTTGCCGGCTTCTCGGAGGGTTGCTTGTTTGATGTTGCCGCCTCTGGGATGCAACAGTTTAACTTTGATGGGATGGTGGAACAGTGGCACATGGCAGCGGAGGGAGGTTTCCGGGATGTTTTTCCGGCGAAGAGGCGGAGGAGCATCTCAGGTGGTGAAAGTTGTTGATTTTTTTTTTTGGTCTACGTCTAGCCCATTAATTATTCCCAGGTAATTAAGGAAGATCAATTATAAGTGTTAAAGAAAAATATTGCAAGATGGTGCATGAGTTGAGTTGACCTTTTGGTGTATATACAAGCTGTCTTAATTAATTAATAATATTGATAAGATTAGTCAATTATTTGCGTTGCTATGTAAGTTATCTACTGGTATTATTTAGGTCAATTATAAGCTTATAAGGAAAAATAAATTATAAGCCTATTTGTCTCGAGGAGATTATTTGGTGTGTTATTGCACCATGAAGATCGGTATAATTAGTCTCTCACATCATATAACCCTTGGGATTAATATTGTGATCATGTGCTGGCTATCATATATAACATGGAATCTCTATTGCTAAAAATTTTATTTGGCAGTCAGTAACATTTTGCGACAGGTAAGGTGGTTACAATTAATCTATGTTTTCAGCTACTACCTAATTTTAGGAAAATAAAGTAAATACTTGGATAATCAATTTCAATTTTTAATTTGAAGAGTATACTCTTAATATTATGCATATGTAACAACTCGGTTTAAAAAAAAGAATCATTTCGCTAGTTCAAGATAGATCCAAAATTAATCTCTTAATTAATATGATGTCGTATATATGTAACAACTTGGTCTAAATTCAAATTTTCTTAATTAAGATGTTTTTTAAGCGTGGTTTGTAGTCATCTTTTATGTCACTGCATCCTCTCTGGTTTCTTAATTAGGAGCCTAAACCTTGGTATTAAAATCAAGAGTCAAATAAAATTGATGCTCTTTTTCTTTTTCTAAGATTATGTTTGTTTGTAAAAAACATACTTAGAATTTGACTATTTACGTTAATTTAATACTATTTTACACTATTTAATCCTTGGATGAGGGATTAGTAATCCTTTAATATTGGATTATTAGTCCCATTAAGCTATTTAATAGTTTAAAATGAGGGGGACTATTAATCCGAAGTTTTTTATGAGATTATATAATCCCACATAAATAGCTTTAGGAATGATAAAAAAAAAAATATATAGGATTATTTAATCTCCCATCATGAGATAAAATAGTATTAAATTAATACAAATAGTCCAATCTCAAGTATATTTTTTATAAACAAATATAGCCTTAGTATTCTTTTTATTTAACTTCTCCCCCTCCTTCTCTCTCTCTATCTCTCTCTCTCATATATATATATATATATATATATATATATATATATATATATATATATATATTGGGGTAGATAATTCCATATTGAAAATAGTACATGAGGTCTGCTAGGGATGTAGCCGGCAAATTACCAATTATACTCACCACTACTAATTGTTATATTAAATTTGAACTGATCCTCAATCCATTTTACTAGTTTCTATCCCATATAATATGGTATATATTATTGAACTTCAATAAACTGTATATATATATATATATATATATATATATATATATATATATATATATATATATATATATAGATCATCTGCCCTACATACAATTGGGTTGAATTGAGATCTGAAATCATTTAATATTGAACTTGAATCATATTCCCAAGCATGCAAAAACTAGAACTGTCGAACAAGATTCCAAACAAAAAACGTGTACACGTATGCTAATATTATATATCCACACTTACATAGGTTCCCTCAATTCAAAAGTGAGACGTATAATTTTATTTTTAAAAATAATTTAATATTAATAAATTTACTAATTAACATTTACTGAAAAGTTAATAGCGATCATAATATGATTCTAGAAATGTTAATATAAAAGCAATGACAATTAAGAATAATATATGATACCTCTTATAATTTTGATGTAAGAACGTATATATTTTTGCTTTTCTTTTGGAAGAGGGCGTATTATTCATTCAACAATATATAAAAAATTAAGATAAAAAAAAAATATAAAGGTGCTAAAAGTAATTTTCATATATTTCAATACATGATAAAAAAGAGTAACTGCAAGTAAACTAAGAAAAATTGCAAATGAAGTGTAATTAATAAACCAGAATTAATTCAAATAAAGTTTCTATACAATATGAATGGGTAGATATAGATGCTTAATGGTTGTAACCCAGTTTATTAAGTATGGATCTTCGACGTGATGATACAAATAATAATAATTAAAAAAGGAATATACATATACGGACGAGCTGTAACTCAACCCATCACCTTTCTAAAAGCGATTTAAAGATATGAGAAACACCCAAAAATCAGGATAAAACTATTTACCATCCTCTCAAAAGAAAGGAAAGCTCACTTTGTTGCTACATAATGGAGTACTATCTTCGTTATTTTATTTTTTTCTTGTAAATTCAACAGAAAAATTAGTTCTCTCTCGGTCACAAATTTCATAATGAAATTTGAATTGCTACTAATATATATATATATATATATATATATATATATATATATATATATATATATATGATGTTGGATACGAATTATTATTAATTGTACATGAACACGAATTATTACTGTACATGAAAAGGAATTTGTTGGGTCCCTTTTTAATTACGCCCCTGCGGCCCTGCCTACTATTTTGTCCCCTCCTTTTGTTGCATCTATGGGTTTTTTCAGGCAACATAGGAGGGCCAGCCCATAACTAACTAAGCTCATGCTTCGCACCAGGAAAATAATAGTGTAATTTGAGATTATTATTTTTTTGAATAACATTATATTTACATGGAAGAGACCTAAAGTCAGTCTCCTTCACTCCAAGAAGCCATTTTGGAAACAAATCAACAGATAAAGCTTGGGCAACATTAAGCAGTTGGTCCCATTTTCACTTGCAATTCTGTCTGTATTTTCAACTGCAGCTTTTCTTCAAAATAAAAACATGCAAAATAATCTCCATTTATTTCATGTCGGGATTGACTCATATTTCTACGAGTTCGACTTTCGTTCATGTTATAGCACTTAGGATTTTCTAGTTACTATAAAAATAATTATTTGGTACGTGAATCATTGTAGAGTGTGAGACGTCTAATGAACACATCAGACAAATAGGACTAGTCAAATTAGTGAACCTAGATATATGGCGTTTTTTTATTTTTCTGTTCTTCATCTAATATTTTGTGTAATTATGTTATTATTCGATCTTAAATTATAACATTTCACAAAAATTATAAATTTTTTGAGTTAATTAAACACGTGACATTGTATATATAGTTTAAAAAGAGACTTTACCATTAAATTATTTTTTAATCTTAATTATTGAATATCTAATTTAACAATAATGACACTATAAATTTCAGCAATAGTGTCATTTATATCAACATATTGAGAAAAATATTTGGTAAAGTATATTACTGGTATTGTTGTTTTGTAGGGCAAAGAGACTACTACCGGTACATAAATGAAACCCTCTGTAACGCATCTTTATTTATTTTTGGTGGGAAATGACGGCCCCTTTATTGGTCACAGCAGATTTTTCCTAATTCCTAGCAATACAAACTCATCTCAGCTAGATTTTTTTTGCCAACCAATTTCTTCCCTTCTAGAGAGAGAAAGCAGAGAGAGAGAAAATAGCTCAACACAACGTCATCTTCTTCCACTGTTTCCTATATATAGCGCTCATGTATATACATTTACATATGTATGTGTGGATATGTATGTGATGGAGGAGCTCTGAATTAAGCAGGAGCAGGGCATGGGTTGCGATTGGTAAGACAGGATAAACAAGAGAATGGGGATGATGCTGACATAGTAAAGGATTCTTCTTATTTCTCTCTCTTCTGCTCCGTTTGGCGTTACTATGAGGGCCGTTGCTTTCGATTTACTATAAATACCTTACCACTTGTGTACATAAAATGGCATCATCCGCACCTTTGCTTCATTATTACCCGAGATTTAATTACAGAGTTGCCTATTGCTTTAATTCCTCGTCTTCTTCTTCATCGGATTCGTGTTCCTCGTCTTCGTCTTTGTCGTCTTGTTCATGGTTGGATAATCGTCAGGGTTTGAATTGGAATTTCTGCAATTTTGCGGGTAATTGTTATCTCCTTCTCCTCGTAATTATTTCACCAATTAAGAAAATGTTTGAATTGTGCTGCAATTTGGATATGACATGTGTTCAGAATTGAAAACTGGATTTTTAGTCTCAATTACTAAATGCAATTTCATTCCTAAAGCTGGTAAATTTTGTATGTATTATATGGGAAAAAAATTGTAGTATTGATTTAGTTTCATTTTTTCTTTCGTTTAGTTAAAGTGTAAGTATTACAAAATCATTACTAATGTGCTGCGATTTGATTGATATTCTTCATTGAGTACCAAATCAAATTGTGTATGAATGTTTTGGTAATCACAAAGTTCTCCTTGCACTAATAACGTCATGACATTTCTAGTGGTTATGAAGCTCTGGGTCTCTAGCACTTCTGGAGATAAGCTCATCAACTTCTTTTGCATAAAAGCTGCGATTTTTAGTTGCTATTTGGTCAATGAGAAGAACTTTAAGCGGCTTATATTCCATAAATACTTACTTTTCTCATATTAAAAGATATTTTGATTATATGGATGGATAACCTTGTTACAAAAAAAGATTCTTGGACCCCTGTGATTTTTAAGTTAACTTATATCTTTTCATTTTGTCCCTACTCCGACAATAATCAAATATTGAACCCATACCCTTGGAATGATGGTTTTTTTGTCTTTCAACTTGTCAAAGCAAAAGATTCAGTATTTTATACATGTATGTGTAGCTACTATGAAGTCTTATGTTATGAATGTTACAGTTTATGCTGAATATACCACCTATCATGTTCCAAAAAGCCTGCTGTTTGGCATTGGCTATTATGGACCAATTGAGATTTTTCTTCGTGTTCTTGCAGCTGTAATTTTCCATAAACCAATGTCATAACTCTGTAAAAACACCTGTTTTGCTTCTGTTTCATTTATTATTCTCCTTAGGTTTGAGGGTCTCACCTGAAGTTTTTCAGGCATAAAACATGTCTGGAAACCACAAGGCGTAAGAGCTCAAGCTATGAGTACGACTGAAGGAAATATTGCATCACCAAAGGGCTTTAGTCATGTGAGTGATGAACCTGATCATCTTCTTGTCCTTGTTCACGGCATCATGGCAAGGTACATAGTCTCTATTATAGAAAGATGAATATTAAAGTCCCATGATTAGGTACCTTTCTATTTGAAACTTTTGAGAGCCGTATTTGGCAGAGGCCTCCTAGATAGAAAAAGACGAGAAACAGGCCACGAAAAAAGGAAGAAGATAAACAGAAAGGACATTCTCATTACTTGCATAATTACTGTTATTTGTTATACATTTGTGTGGGTGTTGAGCTTCACTATTGAGGTTAATATATCTTCTTTGAATTGCTTCTTTTAAATTTTACTCATTGGATTCTATTATAATATCCAACACTATGATTCTTGACTCATAAAATTCTTGATGTGTGTCGACTGCCAAGTGCATTCATGATTTGTTCTAGAACATAGACGTGTAATCGTTAAACTCCCATCCATTTCCTGCTATATGACTTATACTTTAAGGTCCAAGTGCTTTTATGGGCTGGGCCTCCTTACCTTCCCATGAATCCTACCTATATCATCTAATGAAACTTTAATTGGGATTTGATTGATGAAATGCAATAATTTATATTTATTTTTCTGGGATCCTCTGTGACTCTGGGAATACAAAATGCAGGCCTTAGCATGTAAAGATTAAAAAGGAAAGGGGTGCGAAAGTATATCCTATATATGGGGGCCATGGGGCATACAGTAGCATCCCTTAAGTATTTTTTATTATTGATTTCTATAGATTGTGTTGGTCTAAATACTTATCAAGAAATAGGATATATTTGTAGAAGTGGCACCTTTAGCATTATCTTGGCTGCCTCTCTTGCTAAAGGGGAGGCAAAGATGAAAGGTTTATCCATAGGTGATGAGGCAATAAAATGAAATAAAATATATGGTAAAAATGGTGGTTGATGTGATTGCTATTGATAAAAAACTGTTCACCTGGATAGATGTTTATGTCCCTATTTTAAGCAAGCTCAGGTTGGTGGTCCTGTGCACTACTCTAGTTAAGTGAATTTTTTCTCTTTTATTTTTGTGATGTTGGTGCGTATTTACTTGATGATGGGTTAGCCCCTCTGGTCCGATTATTGTTGTTGAGAATCATCACCCGGTAGAAGAAGGAATCAAATAAGGGCACCTTACAATCCATCACTTAGGGTGGACTGGTTATGTTCTGGTTTCAACATGGTTTGCCATCAAAATTAAGAAGAAAAAAAACAATTCAAAGGTTTGTTCTGTTTGTAAGATTGTACTTGTACCTAATTTGATTTTCAAGTTTCAGTATTGATTTTTCACACATAGATATCTGATATTGTATGAGAATTAGCATCACACCCTTTGTTTATGCTTGTTTTGGCTTTTTATACACAATTGATACCGAGTTGATACTGAGTTAGCCGAATCTCCAAGTAATGCAGCCCAAGTGACTGGACATATGTAGAAGCAGAGTTGAAAAGGCGTTTGGGAAGAAATTTTTTAATCTATGGTATGGTCATCTGGTCATATTTCATTTTCATGTAGCTAAATTTCGCCACCAGATTTACTTTTCCTGTTTATCCATTTAGTATCAGACTATCCTAGATTTTACTATGGAAATTATAAGCATTATTGACTTATTGAGATCGTTGGACTCTCCAAATAAAGAGCATTGGCACAACCTAGAGTAATCCTTAGTACGCCATTATGCCTTGAGGGCTATTGGAGAGTGGATATTTGGAAAGAATCTGTATGGAGTTTGTTTGAAAAAAATTCACCGTCCTTTAGAATTCAAGATATTGTTATTGGCAGGCATTTGCTAAACTGAATAACCAATCATCCTTTTGAATCAAAGTTATTGGTGGGCGATTACACAATTGATGAATTATTAGTACGCAGTTGAAGGATGTTATTTCAAAAATGAGGATGCTAGAGAAAGTTTTGCATTAAACGTATCTTCTATATTTAAATGACTAGGGAGTATGGACACTAATGGCTAATGCATGGCAACACGTGTATTGATGACATTAAAAGGTTCAACGGACATACAGTGAGCTTAATAATTTAGTCATTCACAAGATCTATTCATTTTCTTAGGTCTGAAATACTTGGTCCGTCGTCTGCTTTCAACTGTATTTCGTTTTTTCACAGTTCAAAAGATATCCTCATATCCATGTCCATTACAGATCAAGGATTAACTTGGTGCTTAATTTGTGCAGCAAGTTCATGCAACACTTACACAAAAACCTTTACTGGAATTGATGGAGCTGGGAAACGATTAGCACATGAAGTGAGTATTCAAATATTGTACATGTTCTTATATATGTGTCTCTGGGTGAGTTTTTGACATGTAGCATTGTAGCTTAGTGAGTATAAAGATGAAAGCTTAGCTTGTACTTACCGAAAAAATTAAATAAGGAAAACCTAGTTTGTCAAGAATAAGGCTGTTGCTTGGACTGAGGGAAGCTACTTTCTGCAATTAATCCAGACTTGAGGTCTGCATCTTGTTCACCATCCCCGTGCTGCTACACAATAGACTGATTCTAGACAGTTTTTCCCCCTCTCTCTAGTTGCACTAATGTAGCTTGCACTGTGGAGAAATCTTCTTATCCTGTAATATTTTGCTGACTTTTGTTCTGAACAGGTCTTGCAAGTCGTGAAAATGACAAAAAGCCTTAAACGAATCTCCTTTTTAGCTCATTCTCTTGGTGGATTATTTGCAAGATATGC
The DNA here is from genome assembly GCA_947179155.2 of Hedera helix. NCBI lineage: Eukaryota > Viridiplantae > Streptophyta > Magnoliopsida > Apiales > Araliaceae > Hedera > Hedera helix. The sequence goes on from OX359273.1 coordinate 40,498,901, forward strand.
CATTGCTGTTCTTTATACCCCTAATGTCTCGAGTAGCGATCATTCTGATGATCTTGCCTTTTTAACGAATGGAAACCCAAAAACAGGACGCTCTTCGAGTCGAGGTTTGATTGCTGGACTGGAGCCAATCAATTTTATTACCTTGGCAACACCTCATCTGGGAGTGAGAGGGAAGAAGCAGGTTTGTTTCCACGGGTATAGTTTGTCACTCATATTTCTTACAATAAGATAGTTATTTAGTTTTGCCACTAATGTGGACTGGTCATAGTGTATTTACGTAAAAGCTATATATATGTAGAACATTTTGGCATACCTAAGTTTTTGCATTTGGATGCTTCCGTGTTGTGATTGGAAACATATGATAAGTTTGTTAGTGCTTTGACTGCTTTCCATTCTGTCCAATATGACTTGGTATTTATGTTGAAAGCTGGTTCAACATATTTGTCATGATAGAAAATTCTCTGTAGCATGCATTGCATATTTGGACTCAGGGTATGACATAATTAATATATTTATGAGTTAAGATCATGCTTTTGTAAATATTATGGCATCCATAATGTACATTTCAAGCTTTCTCGTTTTATTTTATGTGATTGTTGGAGTACTTTAAAGCAATTGAGATTTATTTCGACTTTGGTACTTATTATCAATCATTCAACATCCACAGTTCATTTTGGGCATGATTGGATCAACCCTAGTTGTAATCCTTGCTTGTGCACGTGCTTCTTGAATTTCATTAGGGGTAAACATATTCAGGGACGATAGCTCACTGCTATCCAGTGATTGCAGATGTGAAATCTGACTTCCTGATATCCGATCTACCTTTTATGGTGCAGCTTCCATTTCTTCTGGGAGTACCCATCTTGGAGAAACTTGCTGCACCAATTGCTGCCCTTTTTGTCGGCCGAACTGGTAGCCAGCTATTCCTAACTGATGGTAAACCCAACAAACCACCTCTTCTATTAAGAATGGCATCTGATTGTGAAGATGGAAAATTTATGTGAGTTAGAAAGGTTTTTTTTAACAATTTCTTGAAGATAAAATGTTTCTCTGTCCCCTTCTTATATGTTTCTTTTTCTTTACTTTGTTGGTAAATCTTCTTATATGCTTCTGTTCTTTGCAGATCTTCCCTTGGTGCATTTAGATGTCGTGTGATCTATGCAAATGTCTCTTATGACCGTATCCTGATTCATATTCTCTTCTAACATAAGTCTTGAGTCAAGCTTGTGTGATACTGAACTGTATTATCTCCATCTCTTAAATTGATTGTCTTTATCCCTTTAACATTATTAGATATGGTTGGTTGGCGCACATCCTCTATAAGAAGGGAGACAGAACTTGTTAAGGTGATGTGATGATTTCCCATACTAAACTGATATTGCTAGTAGTTATTCATCATCAGGTTTAGTTTTCCTTTTATCTGCTAATTAAAAAAAGATTAGCTTTTTAATGATATCTGCTACCAGAACAAATATTTGGGTCCAGGTTGAAGGTTCCATCTGAAAAGCAAAGTGTAAATCTAGGTATTCTTTTTAAAAGACAGAAATAAGTGTTACTGCTGGTGTAATTCTAAGTTTTGGGCTTCTTTTCTTGCTGTCTGAAATGAAAGTTGGGGCTTCAAGCTCGTGAAGATTGCACAGTTTGAGGGTCAGTTATTTGTGTAGATAGCTCCAAAGTTTATACATGATTCATATCCATCCCACTCCTCACAGCGTCCTGTATTTTGTAAAGATTTTTCACTGAGTAGTTCTACATGCACAAACTATGCACAAACAGTCGTGCACGAAAGTAGCATATGGATCCTACCATTTAAATTATTGATATGGTTTATTAACATTTTCACATTCTTTACTATTCGGGGTAATAGTGTTTGTGCGTGATGGTTCTGACAAACTCCTGAAATTGGCAGCCCCCTCTGCGGTCTTTGGATGGATACAAACATGTTGTGGATGTGGATTATTGTCCTCCAGTTTCATCTGAGGGTCCCCAATTTCCTCCAGAAGCAGCCAAAGCAAAGGAAGCGGCTCAAAAAACACCCAGCACACAGAACACAATAGAGTATCATGAAATTATGGAAGGTATTTAATTATCCGTGCTGACTGAAGCTGCATGAGTATTATTCATTTGTTTTTTTACGACAAACAGTAATGACCATTTCAGTTTGTTAACAGAGGAAATGATACGGGGCTTACAACAGTTGGGATGGAGGAAAGTCGATGTCAGCTTTCACTCATCATTTTGGCCTTTCTTCGCCCATAACAACATTCATGTATGTCCTCCAACTCTCTGAGTTTTTTATATTCTAATCTCTACTAGATTCGTAATTATGAATTATTGGTACTTTAATGCAGGTCAAGAATGAATGGTTTCATAATGCTGGAGCTGGAGTAGTCGCGCATGTTGCAGATAGCCTAAAGCAACAAGAAACTTCTTCGTTCATTACCGCGAGTTTGTAATGATATCGTGAATGTAAATTCATATTGCATAATAAGAATTGATTATTTACTCTTAAATTTCTTTGCATGCGTTACATGTGGAGCTTATTAAATTGACTTTCTTACTGCTTAGAGTAAATTCATGAAAGTTTAGGTTTCATATTTTTCAACCCATACAGGTACAAGTTTAATTAAAACTAGGTCGAGATGGTTTTGTTGTTGATACAAGGAAATGTGAAATGATTATGTGAGGAGCTAAATGGGAACTTTCTTGAAATAACAGTTCTACCTTCATAAAAATCAATAACTTCGAGCTTCAAACCCATATTACTTCCCAGTTGAGATAATATTCAAACCCATATTACTTCCCAGTTGAGATCATATTCATACCCATATTACTTCCGAATTGAGATCATATTCATTTCTTCTTTCAAAGAAACGATGTGGTTATTGTTATGTTGTGGTGGTTAGCCTTAAGGACACTACTTAGGAACCAATTGTTTCTTTTACGGATCTGAATTCCCAAAGTTGAACCTTCAATTTTTTGATATTTCTATCGATAAAAGATCTAAACATTTTTGTGAGAATTTAATTGATGAATAATATCCAATTTCTCCAGTGGCAGTATAGATCATGATAAGAATCTCGATGGGGTATATAAGCCAGGGGTTCAAATTTCCATATAGATGTTTTGCTGTCACAAGTACTCAAAAAGATGAACAGAGCAATATATACTCGACAATTATATATCAATCTGTAGCTCTCAAGTGAGGATTGCATCAACATTAATAGAAAACCTACTACATTCCTAACCCAGTATGGATACTAATATGATAACTACATTCATTATAAATCCAAATTAAAATGAAAATAAATCTAAATTCTAGAATATTCTTCATGACTGACTCTTTGGTATGGACTTCCAAAGTCTTTTATGTATTGGTCCAGCAAGTTTCACGAGCTTGCATTACTAAGCTCATAGAACGCATTCATCCAATCGATTTTTGTGCAGCTGAAATGCAGGAATAATCCATGCGCCGCAGTTGCATTGCATTCCTGCCCAATTGAACGAACCCAAGCGGGCTTTACAACCCATGCACTGAAGCTTATCTCCCACAAAACCTTCTTGTACTGTCACAAATACAATCACACAAAAGAATTTTTAACAGAATAAATGGCGGTTATACGAAACTATGATTACTGAGATTTTGATAAACCTGATTCCATCCATTTCATGGGCTCCACGAAAATGGAGGAACATTCAGGTGGCCCTTTATTCATCTCCTCTGGGTCCCCACTTCTCTTTTTCCAGTTGAAGCATTTTTGTCCTCCTCCACGCTCATGGGAAACTATGTGCTCCTGTGAGGCAACAATTCTTCGACACTTCTTGCAGCGGTAAATGACTTGAGGTTTTGGATCAGAACCTAAATCAGAGTTATTTGGAGCTTCCATTGCAGCTGTCTTCTAGATTCTCCGGTCCTAAATGCTGTCAAAGGAAATCAATGAATAAAATAAGAACTAACAAGTTCACATAATAATCATCAATTCCTTAACTATAAAACTAATAAACAGAAAACAAAGAAAACTAAAGGCACACAGGTAAAAAATGATCAGGTGATGACAGCCAACTGAATAAACCACGTGAGATCAGTTGATTCAGTTTTGCTAAATTCATTGAACTTGATATTCACGTTTATTCTTTTACAACCACTAAACAGTAAACACCTAGTTATCAAAAGCTACAAGAAATTGGAGAAAAAGGTTGGTAAAAAAATTCGGTGCAGCCAACAACACTAATTCTCCTATAACTTATTAGCAACAGGATTCAAGACATTCAACTTGGTTTTATTTATCTCCAATTTTAAAAAAATGTAATTACTGAGTTCGATTTTTATTCTCTAAATAATCAGAGATCTGGATTATTGGATTATACTAAGTAACTAAAAATTCAAAGCTCTATGCCACTACCACGAAGCCATTTGTAAGGAATTTGGATAACCAAATGAAAAAGGTAACAAAAAAACAAAATTAACAAATATAATGATGTCCAGTGGAATTGTATCAGACACATCGCACCAAGTGGAAGTGCAATTTAAGAACAACAAATGAAGCTTCGATAATAACAGATCTATTTTATGAATCCAAACTAAGCAGCAGTTCTGAGTTTGCCACAATTTAAAGTACAATTTAAAGTAATATTATTCCTTGAATGTACTTCAAATGAATCAAAACAACCATAAAATATTAGGTCCAAATGGAACAAAACAGAAATATTCACAAGAACGCCTGCTTTAATTATAAACTCCAGTTTGAAGGAAAACCCGGAACACCAAGTAAGGACCCCTCGACCTTTTTGCACATACTAACAATTTCACTTGCCATGAAAATTACAAGGCAAACATTCAAAAAGACAAGGTTCACCAGATACAACCATGAATGTCCACTACTAAGAACGCGAAATGAACATTCTTTGCCAACTTCACAATTCCAATTAATTAATTACTTCAAGCCCTCTTCTTCACATTCTTATTATTCCCTTCACAAAAACACAAATTGAAGATCAAACTCTTAAGGTTCAAATTACTAGTATCATCAAAACTGGATTTACTCTGCATAACATTGTAAAACCAATCCACTATAATTCTAATAATATATGCACCCATATTACAGTCACACATTCATGTATTACACATATACCGATTATATATATACAGTTTGCAAAACAACAGTACAAGCTAAATACTAAAATACATACTATATATCATCAACTACAAAATTACACAGAGAGAGAAGAAGGGCTTCCATAGCTAACCTCGAACGAAGAGCTTCTCTCTCCGCAGATGATACGGGTTGAAACTTGTAAATTAACTCCACAAATTATTCTCGCACGGAAAGAGGAGAGGCGTGAAACGGCGTCGTACATGTAAAAGCAGGAGTCGAAATAGCCAACCACCTCCACAATTGGGCCTTAGCCCAAGACAATTTAAATGTTGGGCTCGTACGTTTGCTAGCTACCAGCCGTATAGGCCATCGAAAATTAAGACTTCAGAGTTTTTGCCGTTCTGGTTGTTTTGTGAATATTGCAGTTTATCTGTATGAAATTATAATTGCAGTGTCTTAATTAAACAAATAAATTATAGTAAAAAAGGGAATGCGTAGCAAGTCGAACTTTCTAATGACACTGTATTCTTTTAATTTGTTTTATTAATTACATCGTTTTTATCAAAAAACAATTTCATTATTTCATTATTTTATAAATTAAAATAATGCCGTTTTAGACTCAATTTATAGCTGAACTTGGTTGCAACTTGCTACTACGTACTCTTTACTTTATAAATTCTCAATCCATAAATTATTAAATGGGCAATATTAATTATAGATTCTGCAGTCATATATGAATTAATCAAAATAACTTCAAAAGTAAATTTAACCTCCTACCTTAATGGTATGTTTGGATTGTAAAAATGAAAGTCGGAATAAAATGACTCAGTCTTATTTAATGAAAAAAATTGTGCTCGGTAGTTTCATTATAATTAAATGAATCATTTTCATTCTTGTCAATTTTGCGAATTTTATTATTTAGGAAAAGATATGAAATTACTTATTCAAACTGAAATAGAATAAATCATTATACATATGAAAATCTAACGGTAAAAAAAAAAAAAAAATGTCCAGTTGCTAATATCATTTTTTGACATTGCTAGTAGGAGTGAGGCTAGAGTAAGGGGGAAAAAAAACGACATTTTGGCCTAATTTGACTAACCGCTGCTCCTATTAATAATTGGACAAATAAAAATTTATCATTAGATCTTCATATAAACGGTATAAGATTAATTTCTTGAAATAATATCTATAACAACCAAGTATTATAAATCATTCTCTCTTTATCTTTCTCTATATATACAAAATTTAATTATGTAAAATATAATAGTATAAATATTAATTTAATTATTTGAAAGCGGATATGAGAGAATTAGAACGGAAGAAACAAATATCATCGTCTTCTCCATTCTGGATGGACGCGTGAGAATCACCACGAGGACAGCCGAACGGGACAAATTATCATCCTACCCCTGCACCATGCTTGGCAGAATATAATTTTAAACATATTATGTAAATGAATTTATTTTTTAAGAAGGGAGATAGTATAAATTTTTTTATAAAATTTATATATTTTAAGAACATATATATATATTCATAGTTTACATATAAAAAGCGTTTGATATATATTTGTGGCATGTTAGTATAACTATATTGTTAAACTTGAAAATAATATTATATTTTTACACTTTTATAGAGAACTTTTCTTGAATATTTTGATATGTATATTAGAATTTAATTTATTATTATTAATATTTATAGTTTTGGTTTTTTAGGTAAATTTATAATTAATTAAGATACCTTAATAAAATATTATTGAAATTATAAATTAGGTGTTGTTATGACATGATTTAATATGAACTCAAAAATTAATTCGAATTGTTATTTACATCTTATTCTTTAAAATTAAAAATACATTAACATTAGTAGAATATTAGTTTAACGCACACTTATAAGATTTGATCAGGGTAAATTGAATTAATCCTAAGTCATGAGTAGTGAGAAGAGGATTTGCCCGATTAAGTAAATGTGAGTGAGTAGATAATTTTTATTTAGTTTTTGTTTATCAACTTCTTATATATAATTATCCATAAATAAATATACTAAATTTGAAATCAATAAATTTTATTTAATTTCTTCATATTAAATTTACTCTATGTGTGGACTGTAGTCTATAATTCACTCAATCTCATCGTACATATTTGAGCTTAGTAAAGATCGGCGTTTCGTTGGTTTCTAGAGGGAAAGCGTTGTCTTCCGGTAAGCTCTCTCTGTCTCGAGGATTTTATATATTTAAAGATATACATTCTTTTTACCCTTTTGATGAACTGGATTGATCTCTCATCTTTCTTATTCACAATAAGCACTGAGATTTCTGAAACCCAAAGAAGAAAATTTTAGAAAAGCGCTAAAATCGGCTAAGCTGTTTACTTGTTTAGTGATTGTTAATGGGTGTTCTTTTTTGTGGGTGATGAGTGATGACCGATGAATATATAGTGGTCCAAATTTAGTGTCATAGTTTCAATTGGCTTTAAAGGAATATCAAATTGCTTAAGGTCGACTAGCTTGAAACTCAAAAGAGTCCATTGTTTGAAAGATATATTAGTGTTGATCTCTAAATGGAAATTCATGAAGTTCAAATTTATTGTTAGGAAGTTCAAAATCTTTACTTGAGTTAATTTCCTGTTTTTTAGATTCATTAAGTAGGAACTTGTTTTTTCCCGAAACAATTTCCCTTTACTTAGGGTAAAATATAAATCTAGGGAGTGGCCTTCTCTTTGGTCCTTCTGCCAAGTGATAAAAAATGATTCTATAATATCAGAGTAAGATAATCTTACAGATTTTTTTTTTCTAGGTTTCAAAAAAGGTTATTATATGACCTGGAAAAGTTTGTGATGAGCTATGGTTTTGTGTTTGATAATTCGTACTATACTTAGGCAGCGACTTGAGGTGATATGATTTTGATTTCAATTCTCGGGGAGATTGTTTATATAACACTCTTTTAATAGGATTCCCTAAATTGTATAAACACGTGAAATGGAATTGTATCTGTGATATAAATTGTATGGGCATTGATGGTTTTCTGTTCCTTTCCTTATTTATTTTGCAATGGTAGTTTGCCTGAGATGGAAAAGCAGAATTCTTTGATATTATTGCTGTTTAAATTAATTACACATGCCTTAATGTTTTAATATGGTCCTTTCCTTCTAAGTTGATTGGATATTTAAGTTTATTTGTAACATTTTTGTGTGTGCACGTAGAGTGGTTGTTTGGGAGCTATTATGGTTCCCACACTTGTATAGTACCTTGTTAGATAATGCTATCTGGCCTACTTTTGGGGATTGCCCTTTTTCTGTTTTGTCGTACAATCTTATTTATTGAAAGAGGTGAAAATATAAGAAAGAAACCTGAATCAATTGATTTTAGTACACCACTGCAATTTTGTTTGTAATCTTTTTGTTTGATTACAGACGTAGTGTTTTGCATTTGAGTGCACTGCTTATTGACTTTGATTTTTCGAACTTGCAACTAGTTTTTTAATTTATACATTGCTTTAGGTTGGTCTACCTAGATGGCCTTTTTTGGATCTTGGAATTTAACTTGGTGGAACATCTGTGGACCGTTCTTATGGATAAAAGTGAGGTTTCTGACCAAAGGCCCCAAAATTTGGCCAAAAAAGTTATCTTGATGGAAAATGTGTTTTTGTTTAATTGTACTAATTTATTCATGTATGCAACATTTTTTTAAAGTTGACTGCTCATATAACTCATCATAATACTAATTTTACTTGTTAAATTGTCCTTCCTTTTAGTGGTATGTTGATTTAGCTTCACTAACTTTATTTGCTTTCACTCCCAGCAAGATAGCTATATCGCTCAAAAATAACTTTGGTCGTGACAACGAAAAAGGAGAAATTTAGGGCTGTAAATATGGCTGGGCATGAGAATGGATCTGTTCTTCAATTTGCCACCTTTCAAAGTGCTGTGGATGAGGGTTTTTGGCATAGATTATCTTCTTTGAAGCTCAACCAGTTGGGCATTGATGAATCCCCAATTTCAATAACAGGTAACCTTATCTTTCTTGTGAAAGCAATAGAATCACCTCTTTTCAATGGCTTATTTTGTTTACTCTTGCTATGAAATTACCTTTTTTCCCCCAGGTTTCTATGCACCTTGCTCGCATTCTCAAGTGTCAAATCATTTAACTCTTCTCGCTGAATCGTTGCCGCCTGAACCAAATGACCAATCATCAGTTCCTGCAGTAAGTCATGGGAACAGGAATAGATGTTCCATCCCTGGCATTCTTTACAACACAAATACATTGGAGGGTTTTCATGCCCTTGATAAACAAAGCTTGTTGAAGGCTGAAGCTAAGAAGGTACTTCACTCATGAAGATTTTTTTCCTACTAAATTACATGCACTTCATATCTCAAGAAATGGCTTTGTCACATCGAAATGCACCTTTTTGGTCATTTGACTAATTAGCTTCGGATTTAAATTGACTAATTCTGATTTTCCTTATTCAAAGTATGCCATCTCATATTACAACGTTGCTTCTCATTGGATATTAGATTTGGGAGGATATTCATTCTGGAAAAGCGGAGGAGGACAGTGCTGTACTTTCCAGGTTCCTTCTTATATCATTTGCAGACCTGAAAAAATGGAACTTCTATTACTGGTTTGCTTTCCCTGCTTTGGTTCTTGATCCTCCAGCAACTGTAGTTAGTTTGAGACCAGCTTCTCAGTGGTTCAGCCTAGAAGAGGTGCTCTAATTTGAAAGTTCTTTTCAATAAAAAAAATTGACAAGTAACTTCCAAATAGTTATTTTTTATTCACTTCTCCAGCATTATTAATAACTTCATTTGTTTTGGCGTAGGCTGAATCCCTGTCAGCAGCTTGTAATGAGTGGCGCAATTCAAACTTAACGGCAGGTAGAGGTCCCTTTATTTTAATAAGTTATTATTGGTGAACCAACTGATCCATTTGCAACCCCTCTTTGAGTGGAGAACCTAAAGTTTGTAATCTGTTGCAGATGTGCCATTCTTTCTTGTGTCAATTGCTTCAAATTCATGTGCTACCATTAGTCATCTGAGAGACTGGGAAGCTTGCCAGAGTGATGGTCACAAGGTCTTTCCATATACCTCTATGCAGTGTTTCTATTGCTTCTGATTATTGAAACTAATCAGATATTTTACTTTTATGTTTTATTATTCAACAAATACCTGTTTTAAGTTGTAAAGTTTAGATGCCTATTATAAGTTTTCTTTGTTTCTGGCAGTTCCTTTTCGGTTTTTACGATCCTTGCCATCTTCCAAATAATCCTGGCTGGCCTCTCCGCAACTTTCTTGCGTTTATTTGTTCAAGATGGAATCTTGACAAAGTACACTTTTTCTGCTATCGCGAGAACCGTGGTTTTGCTGATTTGAGGCTGTCCCTTGTTGGAGAAGCCTTGATATCTGTTTCACAAGGTAGAGCGGCAGAAATTGGGTAACACCTCTGCTCTGATTAATATTATTGTATTTCTATGGTTTTTGGTTTGTACAATTGTTTTGCTGAATATATAATGAATTTTTTTGTAGAATGGAAAGAACATCAACATATTCCTAATGCTGTTGGATGGGAACTAAGCAGAGGGAAGAATGTTTCTCGGTGCATTACTCTTGCTAAATCCATGGATCCTACTAGGTGTGTTGTAAGTTCCATCATTTCACAGTTCAGTGTTATTATTATGTATTCTACTTAACCTTTAGAAACAAAATGACAGGTTAGCGGTATCAGCTGCAGATTTGAATTTAAAATTAATGAGATGGCGTGCTTTGCCATCGTTGGACCTGAATATGTTGTCTGCTACTAAGTGTCTTCTCCTAGGAGCAGGTACCCTTGGATGCCAGGTGGCTCGCATGCTTATGGTGAGTGTTTGAGAATTCAAGATAAATTCTCTCTTTCTAAATGTTTTGTACTTTTGTTGATGAAAAGTTATGTCATTTTTAGGCTTGGGGTGTTCGCAAAATTACACTAGTTGACAGTGGCAAGGTAGCTATGTCTAATCCATTGCGGCAGTCCCTCTATACATTGAATGACTGCCTCAACGGTGGTGAATTTAAGGCCATGGCAGCCGTTAGAAGTCTCAAGCAAATCTTTCCAGCGGTGGTAATTAATTTGCCCATGCAGCTTTTTACATCAAATCCAATCATAGAAAAAAGGAGTTTATTAATCCAAATTTGTGCTATTTATTGGCTCAGGAAGCAGAAGGCATTGTGATGGCTATACCTATGCCTGGGCATCCGGTTCCCAGTCAAGAAGAGAATAGTGTGCTTCAGGATTGCAGACGGCTACAGGATTTAATTGATTCTCATGATGCAGTTTTCTTGTTGACCGATACAAGGGAAAGCCGATGGCTTCCTACTCTTCTTTGTGCCAGTGCCAGCAAGGTTGATCACCTTCTTCTAATCCCTATATGTGATAACAAACACTAGCGCAATTTACTCTGGATCAGAGTACTAAACAATTGAAATGAGCATTTTTTCCGGACTGATCAGTCACTGATGTTAATATGCACTTATTTTATTTGATCTGCAGATTACTATTACTGCAGCTTTAGGGTTTGATAGCTTTCTGGTTATGCGCCACGGCGCTGGTCCTCTCAGTGCTAAGCATGACTTAAAAGCTGAATGTGTGAATGATGTATCTGCTGAAATGGGAAACTTTTCTCTCATGGACAAAGATGGAAGGGAGAGATTAGGATGTTACTTCTGTAGTGATGTTGTTGCCCCAATTGATGTATTTACTCGTCTTAAAAGAAATCAATTTAATTATTTAAATGCTTTAATTGTATAATAGCATTGCTTACTTTGTTCTTCGTGCAGTCAACTGCCAACCGCACTTTGGACCAGCAGTGCACAGTTACACGTCCAGGACTTGCTCCTATTGCATCAGCCCTTGCAGTTGAACTTTTAGTTGGGATTTTGCATCATCCGCTTGGGTAAATCCTTGAAAAAACTATGTATATTAAGCCTATCTATTTCATGCCTTTTCTAAGTTATGTGAATATTAAATATATATATGAGTCTGCACCGGTAAGTTTAAGGTATATTTTTGCCCATCCAGATTCTGTTCCTCACCCTGGTTCAACTGCTATTGTACAGTATATTCGCAAAAGCCGAATTTGCCAACTCTGCTGATAGTGGAAACACTGAGCAACCTCTTGGTATTTTACCCCATCAAATCCGAGGCTCCCTCTCTCAATTTTCGCAGATGACGCTTGTCGGTCACTCGTCAACTAGTTGTACGGCTTGCTGCTACATTGTAAGTTTCAGCTGATTATGCTATCTATAAGCTAAAAGATTCAGCAGAACACTTTTATTGTCTTCCCAATGTCTTATTATTTCCTGCTCAATTTTACATTTATTTCTAGTTGCAATTTTTCTTAAATCGCCATGTTAAACTAGCTAATCATTACTCCCATCACTTAAGTGACTAGAAATACCACATTTTAAGTTGGCTAAAATTCTATTTAATAGTTTGTAATACTTAGAATTCAGTGCATAATTATATCACTGTAAGATGACATATGATATACTCCTCGAAATTTACTTGTCCTAATTTGAAAATACACTCCTATTAAGAAAAAAAAATTATCTCTAAATTGCCCATCTTAATTACTCTATTATCATCTTTTTTTATTTTAATTAATCTCCCAACTCTTTCTTGGAATAATAAAATAGAGGAGAGACAGGAGAAAAATGAGTGTAGTTGTGCTTCCAATGTCAAAGTTATTTGTGTTATTTTGGCTAATGTATATCATGTTGTTGTCAATGAACTTTTTTTATAAAGTTAAAATGAGAGTAGCATTGGAAAAATAAGATCAAAAATAGTATTAAAATATGAACAAAGGACAAATAAATTTGAACAAACAAAAAAAGAAATTAGGACAATTAAACTTGGACGGAGAGAGTATTAAATTATTACTGTTTCACAATTTTTTAGGAACTAACTTGTAAAGGAATTGTTTGTTTAGTTATTCTCATTTTAAGAGTTTTGATATTGTCCAGGTGGTATCAGAATTTCAAAAAAGAAAGATGGATCTTGTCCTGCAAGCCATAAATCATCCTACCTATTTGGAGGATCTCACTGGATTAACAGAGCTAATGAAGTCTGCAAGATCTTTTGAAGTGGACTGGGATAATGAGACAGACGACAACGATGAATGTGTTGAAATCTGAGATATTTCCTCTAACTTCACTGAATTCCATATGTTGTAGTACCCATGCCAACTGTGCATAAACTAAAGCAGGAAACGATTACCCGTTCGTATTATTAATTTGAAGTTTTTTCCTTCACTTTGAGCAGTGTTTGTACGTGCTATGACAACTGAACTTTGAAGAAGAAATACTGCAAATTCCTCCTATTAGAATTTCTAATTGGAAAGTCAAAATTGTAATTAACACCTCTGGAGAATTAATTTGAAGGTTAATACGAGGTTGCTCTGTTTCTTCCTTTGTTATGTGAAGCAGTAAAAGGGCTCGGTTAGTGGTGGACCACAGTATTGTTTGTAATAGTTTTCAGGTATGATTATTATTTAAAATATGCCTAACCTTTTACACCACGGTCAAAAAGTGACGGGAAATTCTAAAAGGGAAGGATTAATATGAAGAATTTTTTTCTTTCTTTCATTGTTTATATTCAAACTTTTCCAATTGTCAGTAACCCCTCGACCATAAAGCTAAATTTGATTTGAATTGTTAATTTATCATATCAAATTATCTCCCATCAATTAAGGGGCGCAAGAAGCTGCCGAAGCAGTTCGTAGGATTATTTTTTTGAGAACCTACACTATTACGATGTAAGTAATAAATTTTAGAAGCCCATGAGGAGGCTAGAGAAAGGGTTTGAAGAAAAATTAAGAAAATTTTTAGAAGCCTATGAGGAGGTTAGAGAAAGGGTTAGAAGAAAAACTAAGAAAAATTTACGAATCATGTGATTTTGTACAATGTTGAAAAAATCGGATCGGACCGGCGGTCGGATCGCGGTTTGATCAGAACCGGTTGACTTTTTAGTCTAGTCCGACCAAAAAATCGAAAAGTCAACGACCCGGTCAAAAATCGGTTGACCACCGGTAAAATCGGTAGTTAAACCGGTTGAACCGGTTTTCAAGTTTTTTTTTTTTTTTTTACAAAAATATTTTTAATAATATTATAACATTATTTTACTATATTTTAGCTTATAAAAAATTAGATATTTTAAAATTTTATTAATTATTAATAATATATATTTTTATGTATTTATGACGTTACTAGTTCAATAACGGTTCGACCACTGGTTGGATCAGTGACCCATTCACCCGGTAACTTTTTCGATTTGATGACCGGTTCGATTTTCCAAACATTGATTTTGTATACTTGCAAAGTACACGAGTCATGTAACTAGGAGGGAAATTAGAGAAAACTTACGAGTCATATGACCTTGCATGCTTGCACAATAAGCGAGTCATGCGGCCTTCATGACTCGATTATCACTTTTAGTCGGGTATCATTATTTAGTCTTGCTTTAGTGGGCATTCAAGCACTAGTAATCTAGTGGTAGAATATTATCCGGGTCGATTCCCGATTTCGGTTTCCATTTCTTTTTCACTAACAGTCCAAAAGCCTTCAAATTTCAAACTCCTGTTCGTGCAGTCAGTTATTATGCCTTATATTTCAAGTTTACTACATGAAACTCCAACATTGCTCTACTGACATAATTTTCCAATGCTTAAATTCTATGGGGAAAGAAAAAGAAAGAAAGAAAAGAATCAGCTGAATATGACAAATGGCCAACCATAAGGTTCATTTCAAACCATGACCTTAAATGTGACACAGTATTGACTTCAAAGGCCACTTCTATGATGAGAAAAATTAGGCCATGACCAAGTGTATAAATTTGTATTTTTTTTTTGGACATGAGAAAAAACAAAACATTTTAGTGTTTGTCGGCCTTCTTGTAGTGACCGACGATTTCGGTTAAAATATCACTTATAAAAGAAGTTGAAAATCAATAATTTTGATGAAAACGCTTTTGATGGAAACTCAATTTATAAATTTGTACTAAAATTGTTATGTTAGTCTTTTAATTTATTTTCTTAAAACGTTTTTACAATTGTTGATATCAAACACTTATAATTATGCCGTGAAAAAATATTTTGTCAAACCTCTATATTAAAAAAAATGTTTCATCTCAACACACTACATAGCACATATACCACAACGAGCAATCGAAAACTTAAGGTCCATGGTTATAAATCACAGCTTCAACGGATCGAATTAGGAATCGTTTTACCACAACAATTAGGCATAAGTTGGTAGGGGCCTACCATAAGTAGACTAAGAAACATCTTATCCTGTTCTTAGAAGTTTGTGCAATGGATACGACCTTTATCCACAGATTTTGAAATTTGAATCTTCTTTATTCACTGCAAGATTTCCATATTCTTTCTCTAACTTTCCTTACAGTAACAGCTTAGTGCTTTGTTTCTTCCTAAATATCTTCCTGCATAATGTTCTTTACACAAAATGCACATGTCCACCCTTCCATTCCACCACAAACAGAAGCTTCATCAAATACAGCCTAGACTAAAAAGAAATAGTTACCCACTAAAGAGAAGACAAAGAGAGTGCAGCCCACTCCTTTAGGTTATGTTTGTTTGTAAAAAATATATTTGAAATTAAATTATTTATCTTATTTTAACACTTTGTTAGGTTATTTTATCCTATGATGAGGATTAATAGTCCTTTAAATAATTATATGAACTATTATTTGTTATTCTTAAGACTATTTATGAGAGATTATATAATCTCATGATAATTATGAAATTAATAGTCACCTCATTTTAAACCATCAAATGACTTATGAGACTAATAGTCCCATATAAAGAGACTAATAGTCTCTCATCAATTGATTAAATAGTCTAAAATAGCGTTAAATTAAGACAAATAATTCAATCTCAAGTATATTTTTTGCAAACAAACATGACCTTAGTGGTGTCACAGCAGAATAATGATTAAATTATAACATTCTAGCACAAACGTGATTAGAAGGTTAACGCATCAACAAGAATGAAAAATAAACTCTTGAATCCACAAAAAAAAAAAAAAACTCACAAAAAGAATAAAGAGATAATAATATTAATTGATGAAAATATTTCATGTAAATAAACCCTAGAACGTATATTTATAATACTAAACCACTTTCTCTATGACTTATTTAACAAGGAAAATAATTAAAATCTAAAATTAAATAAAATTATCAAAATTAAAATCCAAAATATAAATGGGCCAAATATAACTTAAACTGAATTTTCTTAAATAATGAATAAAAAAAGCATAAAATATATTAAATCTCCACACATACTAAAATATATGAATTTTTGAATTTTCATCGTTATTTTCCACTACACCAATCCTTCTTAAAAAAAATCTTCCTCGAATTTTAAAGCAAATAAGTATTAAACACCAAGAATGAATATTCAATATTCGCGAGAGCAAAACTCAATGAATTTTCTTCTTAATCCTAAAAATAAGTGAGAAAACACCAACATCTTTCAGTTTATCTGCCTGACAAAGAAATTATCCAAAATAACAAAATCAATAACTTCAATGTCTTTGAAAAATTGCATAGGAACAATCTTATGATTAATTTTATCCGTTGTAATATTCCATCCTTATATTTTGTGATACCTTCTAAACTTCTGTCAATAATAGGCGTATGAATAAGGACTTGGGACTCTTCAACTACCCTTGTTTCAACCTTAAATTGAATTTTCACCAAAACAATGCCCTTTTGAGCTTCCAAATATAACGAGTCTTTAATATGTGGTATACTAATAGGCTTTTGAAACTTACAACACGTAACCAAATACTCTACATGTTCACGACCATCAATCTCATACTCATCAAATTCAAATTTTAGCTTTAGAGCTTTCACAGTAGTATACATGTTTTATTAGTGAGGAAGCAAACAAATTATCTTCTTTTCACAATAAAAGTTATAAACGTTTTCAGAACCAAAATATTCTTCATGAAAATCATTCAACCATAACTAACCTAGTAAGGTATGAGCTATATCCATGGGCAAAATATGACAAACTACTTTAATTGCTTACTGTTTAAATGAAATTGGAACAACGCACCAACGTGAGACTGTGATTGAGGTATTATTGAGCCAATGAATCTCAAAAGGATAAGGAATTGGTTTTAGTTTGAGGTTTAATTCTTTCATAAGTTTGGGTGATCAACTATATTAAAATTATTATCTTTATCGAGAACAAATTTGCACACCCTTGACTTGCAATAAACGTACGTGTGGAAAGTAGATTCGTGTCCTTTGAAGTACTTTAGGAATAAAAACATTTTTCACCATGTTAAGAATATTAAAATTCACCAAATAAACAATTCAAGGACCACTTAAATTGATAATTTATAGAAAATTAGGGCTAAATTATAAATTTGGTTAAACTATGGGGTTGTTTTAAAAACTTTTTATGTGCTATTGGTCGATAAACAATTGACCAGAACTTCTGGAATACCAATACAAGAGGTAACAAACTAGGAGGTTCAACTTGTAGTTTGTCAAAATTAATTCAATATCAAATCGTTTGTGTATATATATATTTCAGATCGTCTATATACCTCTATTTCGTTGGCAACAATCACCTTAAAATTGAAGACGACAACGGTATGAAGGCTTTGCAGAAGTTGTGATGCTTAAAGAAGAGTAGGTTGTCGATGGTATGAAAACCAACACAGTTTTTTTTTTGAATAAAAACAAAAATTACGCGGATCCTTGGTGTAGGAGTTATATGATCTTTAATTTTAGAATTTAGTTTTTACCAAAAATTAAAAAATCCCTCAAGATAACACACGGGGTACAACTACTTACACCTAATTCAGATATAATTATTCAAGTTTTGATGCCAATTGACGTAACAGAATAATGGTTAAATTATAATATTATAACAAAAATGTAATTTGAAGGTTAGCGCACTAACAAGAACAAAAGGTAAATTCTTAAATTCATAAGGAAAATAACGAACTAACAAAAAGAACAAAGAGACAATAATATTAATTGATCAAAATATTCCATGTAAATAAACCCTAGAAAACATATTTATAATACTAAACTACTTTACTATGACAAACATAAAATAAAAAATAATTAAAACCTAAAACTAAATAAAATTATCAAAATTAAAGTCCAAAACATAGATTAAACTATTGAATTTTTTTAAATATATATAAAATCTCCACACATACAAAAATATATAAAAATCTGAATATTCATCATTATTTTCTACCGCATCAAGTGGCCCTTATTACATGTTGACGCCTGATTCTGTCGGGCAGTCCTGCTGGCCGTCCGGTAAGAATACCTGCACAAAAGTCCGAACGGCTTGGGCCGTTGGTGGACTCCTCCGGTGTGAGTGTTAGTGAAGGTATATGGAAAAGTCAACAATGGAGGTCTGAATATCTAGTGTAGCAAATTATGCGTTACCCTTCTCTCCATTGTCAACTGGGTATTTATACTACGTACCTGATTAACGGTCACCTGTGTAACGGTTCTGACCATTACACTAGGTAGTTATGATACATGTACGTTTCATCCTTCACCCACGTGCTGTAAGCCCACTAGGAAGGTTACCAGGCTGACGGTCTATTGGGCCTGGCCCAATGTCATTTCCTGGATCAGGCCTGGTTAAATATTCATCCTAACATTGCCCCCCACTCCTCCAGTATATGAATGTGCTGGGGGAGTAGAATAAAACCTTCCGAAGAAAAACTCCATCGGGAGCCCGGAGGCATCAGACCGATGGGAAATATCATTCGGGAGCCCGGAGGCATCAGACCGAGGAGGAACTCCATCGGGAGCCCGGAGGCATCAGACCGATGGGAAATATCATTCGGGAGCCCGGAGGCATCAGACCGAAGAGGAACTCCATCGGGAGCCCGGAGGCATCAGACCGATGGGAAATATCATTCGGGAACCCGGAGGCATCAGACCGAAGAGGAACTCCATCGGGAGCCCGGAGGCATCAGACCGATGGGAAATATCATTCGGGAACCCGGAGGCATCAGACCGAAGAGGAACTCTCTATCGGGAGCCCGGAGGCATCAGACCGATGGGAAAGCTTTTGGGTTAAAGACTTGGGCCTTTGTTATCTGGGTTTCACGCCTTGGATAAGACCTTGGGCCTTTGTGTCAATCAAGCCCAAAGTCTTATATTCTCAACCCAATCGAACCGGCCCAAAAGTTTGCCCAGACGTTTCATATGGCAATTTATTACTTTTTGAATTTTGAAATTGGTGCCCAATCAATGGTGAAGCGTACGCGGGAAGGAGCATTTATTACGCTGCAGTAAATACCGCGCGTGCGCCCCATCCGTCAGATCTTTTCCATCTGAACCGTTGCAACGTTTGGATCACGATAAAAGGATTCCTTTCCAACAGATCATCTTTTTATCAGAAGCAACTTATCACGAGAGAAATGACGTTTGAGAGAGAATAACTTCATTCCCAGCCCAGATTCTGTCGTTCTTGCTCTGCTATTTTTCGATCAATCTCCTTTCTGAAATCAAGTAAGTTTTTAACCCTCTTTTCCTCAATTTCTCATAATGACTAGGAGTACTCAAGATAAAAGGGCACAAGCTTCGTCTTCCCGGGTTGAGGACGAAGTTACTGTTGCCGAAGCGGGAATTCCAGAGGGTCAACCTTGGAAACCGGTAGTCGTTGAGCGCATGAGGGATGTAGAGGAGTACAATAGGAACAAATACTTTAACATCAAGTATAGAGTAGCCAATATCCCATCTTCTATCCGGAACCAGTATTTCGACCTAGCCCAAACAGAATTTTATATCCCCAATGCTTATGAAATCAAAAGACCCGGGGCTGGGGAGAGGATGTACTACCAACTCGAGGGGGGTTGGATCCCGATCCATAGGCAGTCACTGCTTTATGGGGTCCGATTCCCTCTTCGCCCCTTCGTATTAGAGCTACTTCATACGACGGGGCTCAGTTTGAATCAACTATCCCCCAACTCCTTCATCCATATAAATAGCTTCATCGCCTTTTGCTTTTCCGAATCAACCATCCCCGCCATAGATTTCTTCTTTCAATTCTTTTCCATTACGAATAATAAGGAAAAAGGGTTTTATACTGTAATAAAGAACCCTGGGAGGGATACCCTGATGGAGACCCCTTCGAGTAATAAAGGGTGGCACGTGGACTGGTTCTTCATTAAGGGGCCGGACACTGAGATGGTAGGACCTTGGTCAGACCCGAACAAAGACCAGCTGAATCCGAAGAGAATCTCTCGGGCACGGTTAGAAGAGTTCGAGGTCTTATATTCCAAGAGACCATCTGTGAAGTGGGACCGAAGTCTCCTTAATGACCAGGACTGGTTATACTCCTTCGGTTGTAAGTATTCTGTCATGACTGCTCCTTTATTCTGAATATTTTGGTATACTCATTCTGTTGTTCTGATTGTGTTGCAGTGGCTGACCAAGGGAAACACCCCGATAACGAAGCCATAATGGAAGCAGCCGGAGTTTCCAGGGTCAAGATGAGTGCCGCCGAGAAATTGAAGGTAAGCCGAAGCTTGAGGGCTGCAAAGCCCAAAGACTCTACTGTTGCTGCTGCCAATCCCGAGACGGGCTCGGGATCTCCTCAGGTGGATGATACTATCAAGCCCACCGAAGGAGAAAAGTCTGCTGCCGAAGACTCGGGGGCCAGCAGACCGAGAGTAAAGAGGAGGAGGTTGGTCCTGAGATCCGTGCTGGAGGCACGAACCCAGCAGGCCCCATCCTCCCAAGCTGGGACGACGACCAATCCTCCTGCCGAGCAGAACGTCATCAGGCAGCCAGAGGAACCCGTTGCTGCCCCTCCTCAAAATAAAGGGAAAAGACCCGCTGAAGGTCAAGAGCCTTCAAGCACCCAAGGAGGTCCGATGGATCCCCCAATATCGTCCGGGGGTCCTAGGCCCGAGGAGGGGGTCAATACGTCTGCCTTGGGTACCTCAATGATTCCCTTCGCCGAAGCCGGTGCCGAGGGGGCTGATCTGAAGACGTTGATGGAGATGCTGTTCTCCTGCCATGCCAAGGTAAAGATCTCCTCATAAATTTCTCCTGTTTGAAGTGATTATAATTCTGACTTGTTCATCGATTGACCATCTCTTTGTAGGGAAATACACTTCTCCTGAAAGTGTCTAATGAGCAAAAGGTCCTGGAACGGAGAGCCGAGGAGAGCAACAAAAAACTTGCCGAAGCTCTGTCGAACCATAAGAAGACCAAGGACCAGCTGAAAACTCTTCACGATTCCTTCCAAATCATGAAGAAGGATCATGACTCGGCTCGGGAGGTTCATCAAGAAAAGGACAAGGAGATCAGCTTCCTGCAGTCCCGGATAATTGATCTGGAGAAGGCGAATACCCGTGCCCTGGATTTGGTGCAATCCAAAGAGCTCAAGAAAATAGAACTTGAGAAAAATAAAAATGAGCTCGAAGCCCAAGTCCAGAGTCAGAAGATCCTCCTGGCCCAATCGGAAAACATCCTCCAACTTCAGACCGATCAGATGAAGAATCTCAAGGACAATGTCGAACTGATCGTCGAAGGTTGGGCTGCAAAAGAAGCCGATTGGCTCAAAGGGCCGATTGCCTCTGCCTCCCCGAGCGTCTTGATCCCCGAGCTCAAACAGAAGGTGATAGAAGAATATAAGGCCTCGAATCAATTTCAGGCTGATATCTTGCCATCTGTTGCTAATGAATTCAGCGACGGATTCGAATATGCTCGGGAGCTTGCCAAGGAGAAGGGTCATGATCCCGATCAGCTAGGAATTGTATTTCCCGAAGACTGATTTGTGAATACATTGTTTTTGTTGTTGTTTTTATATCATGTAATGCTTCCAGTAATTATCAATGAAATGATTTATCTTTTCCCACTTATCTTTTCTCATGAGTTCTTTCCTATCATCTGTATGTACAACTGTTCACTTATACTGCTTCACCCCCCACTAGCCTGATCGAATGCATATCCGATGAGGCTAGCAAATTAATTTTAAAGTATGTATCAAAACAGTAATACAGAGACCAGATGATAAAAAATATTCTCATGAATATCGAAAAGATGACATGTGATCGGCTAAAAAGAGAGCCTCAAAATTTAGACTATGTACAAAATTTGATCGGCTTCAATAATAGCCTCAAAATGGGACTAAGTACAAAGTGTGAACTACTGATAATACCTACGAAGCCGAATAGCATGCCAAGTATTTAGAACATTTTTTCCATCCATGCCCTGAAGCTTGTAAGTTCCAGCCCTCAGCACTTCGATCACTAAGTATGGTCCTTCCCATGTTGGCATAAGTTTGCCAGTTTCCCGAGGAGTGGATGCCTCAGCTTGTCGAAGGACCAAATCGCCCACATTGAATGACCTGCTTTTAACATTTTTGTTGAAGTGCCGAGCAGTTCGTTGTTGATAAGCAGCCAATCTGAGGACAACTGAGTCACGTTCCTCTTCTAATAAGTCGAGGTTTAACCGAAGACCTTCGCTATTGAGTATTTCGTCGAAGTTTAAGACTCTCGGAGAAGGTACTCCGATCTCAATAGGTATCAGGGCTTCGGAACCATAGGCCATCTTAAAAGGTGTCTCCCCAGTAGTAGTCCGAGGAGTTGTTCGGTAGGCCCAAAGGACATGCAAAAGCTCCTCGGGCCAAGCACCCTTAGCATCCTCCAACCTTCTTTTAATGCCATGAAGAAGTGTTCTGTTCGTTACTTCTACTTGACCATTTGCTTGTGGATGAGCTACCGAGGTCCGTCGATGTTGGATGTTAAGCTCTGTCAAGAATCCCTCGAATGTTTTTCCAACAAATTGAAGGCCGTTGTCGGAAATCAGAATCATCGGGATGCCGAACCGATAGACCACTTGCTCTTTGAAGAATTGAAGACATGTATGCTCGGTGATCTTGGCAAGTGGTTTGGCTTCTACCCACTTGGTGAAATAATCGATAGCGACGATTACAAACTTCACTTGCCCCTTACCCTGGGGAAGAGGGCCCAAAATGTCTATTCCCCACACAGAAAATGGTATCGGGGAGAGTATAGGGGATAATTCCTCGGGAGGTTGGTGTGGGACGGATGCAAATATTTGGCACTTGTGACATTTTTTGACGAAGTCTTTGGCATCTTCAAGCATTGTCGGCCAAAAATATCCTTGTCGTAAAATTTTATGGGCAAGTGCTTTTGCTCCCACGTGATCCCCGCAGATTCCTTCATGAACTTCCCAAAGAGAATAATTGGATTCCCTAGGGTCGAGACATCGAAGCAATGGGGAAGAGTAAGATCTTCGGTACAGATGATCATTGTGAATACAGTACTTGGTGGATTTGTACTTTATTCTTCGGGCCAGAGCTTTGTCTTCGGGCAATTCACCATTCAAGAGAAATTTGAAGATAGGGGTCATCCACGAATCCCCCTGTTCAATATCCATTACTGTCTGAACGAGGGTGCTTGGTTGTTGAAGATTTTCTAGGTATACTGCCCCATCTAACTCCCCCTGATCGGTGGTTGCCAGTTTTGAAAGAACATCGGCCATAGTATTTTCCGATCTAACCACGCCTACTATCTGATACTTCGGGAAAGACGTTAATAATGACCGAACCAGATGCAGATAGGCTTGTAAATGAACTTCCCTTGCTTCATATTCTCCCAGCACTTGCTTCACAACCAGTTGGGAGTCGCTGTAAATTGTCAAGTTTTTTACTTCCAGACTTCGGGCCAATTTCAATCCTGCCACTAGTGCTTCGTATTCGGCTATGTTGTTAGTGGCCATGAACCCGAACCGGATAGATTGTTGTACCTTGAAGCCTTCTGGGGAGGTGAGAATGACCCCAGCCCCGCTTCTTGTCCCGGTAGAGGATCCATCGACATATAAAACCCACGCAATCTCCTCGGGGGTTACTGTCACTTCCTCGGACTCAGATTCTTTCTCTTTGGTATCCTCGGGGAACGAACACTCGATAATGAAATCGATGAGAGCCTGAGCTTTTATAGCCGTCCGAGGACGGAACTCAATGTTAAACTGACTTAGCTCGATGGCCCATGCTGCCAATCTCCCCGAGGACTCAGGTCTGTAGAGGACTTTTCGTAGTGGTTGATCTGTGAGGACGATGATAGTTCGCCCCTGGAAATAATGCCTCAGTTTTCGACTGGAGATAACCAGTGCGTAAACCAACTTCTCTAAATTTGGGTACCTTGTTTCAGCGTCCCGAAGAGCATGGCTTACGTAGTAGACTGGCTTTTGTCCTTGCGAATCTTCTCTGATCAATGCTGACCCAACTGCCAAGGATGTGGCAGACAAGTATAGTTGTAGATCCTCCTCAGGCAATGCTTTGCTCAATATCGGAGGTGAGGAGATATATCTTTTAATCTGCTCAAAAGCGTCTTGGCATTCTTCGGTCCAATGAAAAGTTTTCTGATTCTGAGCTCCTTTGAGAGTCCCGAAGAATGGGAGACATTTCTCTGCTAATCGGGCCACAAACCGCCGAAGAGCTGCCAGCCTCTCGGTCAACCGTTGAATTTCTTTGAAGTTCTTCGGTGGCTGCATTTCAAGGATAGCCGATATCTTTTCGGGATTTGCCTCAATCCCTCTTCGGCTAACCATATACCCCAAAAATTTGCCTGACCCGAGGCCAAATGTGCATTTAGTTGGGTTAAGTCTCATGTTGTTTGTCCTGACATTCTCGAAGCATTCTTTTAGATCGGACAAATGATCATCCTCCTTCATGCTTCGGACTATCATGTCGTCAACATAGACTTCCATATTTCTCCCGATCTGGCTGCTGAACACCTTGTTCATCATCCTCTGATAGGTAGCCCCCGCATTAATCAACCCGAAGGACATGACCTTGTAAGCATATATGGCTCGATGGGTGATGAAAGCCGTCTTTGGTATATCGCTTTCAAGCATGGCTATTTGATTATACCCCGAGAAAGCGTCTAAGAAGCTCATTATGGTGTGTCCCGAGGTTGAATCGATCAATTGGTCTATGCTCGGGAGAGGGTAGTAATCTTTCGGACATGCTTTGTTGAGATCTGTATAATCCACGCACATCCTCCACTTCCCATTGTGTTTTTTGACCAGCACCACATTAGCAAGCCATTCTGGGTAATTGATTTCAAAAATGAAGTCAGCAGCCAAAAGTTTGTCAATTTCATTATCAATTACCTGTTGCCTCTCGGGAGCTATGTTTCTCCGTTTTTGCTTTACGGGCTTGGAGTTCGGATTGACACTCAGCTGATGTACGGCCACAGTTTTGTCAATGCCCGGCACATCGGCTGGGACCCATGCAAAGATGTCAGCATATTCCCGAAGAAGCGAGACCAACCGAGTTTTGGTTTCCTCTCGAAGGTTTGTGCCAATCTGTACAGTTTTCTGATCATCATTTTGAAATAGTGGGACTTCAACTGTATCTTCGGCTGGCGTTGCTAATGGTTCAGTACATCCCTCAGTGAATGGTTCAAGCTCGATCTTCATTGTAGCTTTCTGTTTGCTATCACTGGGAGAGGATGTCTGTATGGTCTGCAGATAACATCTTCGGGAAAGATCCTGATCTCCAACAGATTCCCCGATCCCATTTTTGGTTGGAAATTTCATTTTTAAATGGGGGATGGATGTAATTGCTTTTAATGCCGATAGAGTTGTTCTTCCCAAGATGGCATTGTAGTTGCTTTCCACTTGAACCACGTAAAAGCGGACCATAATGGAAGCTTGTTTCGGGGCAGTCCCGAAGATCACAGGCAACTCAATCGTCCCTGCTATACGAACTGGGTTATTCCCAACCCATATAGAGGGGACTCGTTGCAGATCTCCAGCTTTCTTCCCCCCAAGTCCAGCCGATTGTACGCTTGGCTATACAGTACATCGACTGAACTCCCATTATCAACAAGCATCCTTTTCATATCCATGGTGCCGACCTGAGCTGTTATGACCAGTGCATCCTGATGGGGAGTGACCATCCCCGAGGGGTAATCATCATCGGAGAAAGTGATGGGGTCGGTTTTGGCACTCATTGGTTTCCCGGACACTTGATGTACTTCTCTGCCGAAAGCTTTTCTCTTTCGATTGGACAGAGCGGAAATTGATCCTCCGGAAATAACATCAACCACGCCTCTTGCTTCAGTAATGGGAGGAGGTGGCTCGAGGCGATCAAAGGCCGATGGTTTGTAGGAATCGGCAACATAACTGTCCAGATTGCCACTCCGTACCTGTTTTTCGAGGAAGTCTTTAAGATGGTAGCATTCCTCAGTATCATGCCCTTTGGCTTCGTGGTAAGTGCAATACCGATCTCCTTCCTTTTGCCTTGCAAAAACCCGGATCTTCGGGGGCTTCTCATAGAAGGGTTTATTTTTTATCGCTTTCACGATATTGCTCTTGTTGGTGTTCAGGGGTGTGTAATCTTTCTCGGCACCTCTTCGATCCCTCGGGGGATCATTCTTTTGTTGCCGATCCTTGTTAGAATCCCTTCGATCATTCCCCTTTTTACCATTGCCGTTGGATTTCTTTTCGGCACTAACGCCTCCGGGGTCTCTCTGGTGAAAATCACCTGTGTTTTTCGAGGATCCCCGTAGATTGGCGAGAGCCTCTTCCAACTCTACGAACTTGTCCACCTTCTCATAAGTCTCCGATAAGGTCTCTGGGGACTTCGAGATAAGCTCCTCAATTAACCTGCTGGATTTATCAACATTTAATCCCATGGTTAAAAATTGGATTACCTGCTTCGGGTCAATCCCGTTGATTTCTGACACAGCCTCTCTGAATCTTTTAATATACTGCCGAAGAGTTTCATTCGGCCTCTGTTTTACTTGCAGAAGGGATGTCATCATTCGGGCTCGCCGCTTGTTGCTCCCGAAGCGGTTGTGGAACTGTTCTTGTAATTCCTCCCATGATTTGATGGATCCTGCTGGGAGGGAGATAATCCATTCTCTGGCAGTTTTCTTCAGAGTGGATAAAAACAAGTGGCACATCGCCACTGCATCATGACCATGAAAGTGCATGGCCTGCTCGAAGGAATAAGTGTGATCATGTGGATCACCCGTCCCGTCAAACATCTCCAAAGTAGGGACCTTACGGGATCGGTCGATCTTAGCCTCTTCGAGGTCCTTCGAGAATGGTGAGAATCGGGCCTTTTTTGACCCATAATACTTATCCGAAACCTTGATGGGTAAAGATTCGCCAGTGTGGCTCCCATGACTATGTCGGTCTTCCCGATATTTCCTCGTCGGCGATCTGGCTCGCTTTCTCAAATCTGCTGTCCAGATCGACTTAGAGCGAGCCGGCTCTTTCCCGCGGTTTCGGTTTACTTCCCCTCGGGGTTCATTATCCTCTCGTCTGGTATAGCGGGTTGAGCGGGAGGCCGAGCCTCTCTGGCTCAAAAGTTCATTACCCGCCTCGGTTAACTCCTCGTACTGTTTGTCAAGCTCCTTCTGCTGGAGGTCCAGAGCCTTTTTTCTGTCGAGGATTATCTGGAGGCGGCGGTCTTTATCAGCTGTCGTCTCCTGATGAGACCGAGAGAGAGGAGGTCGCCGTGAATGACTCTGCGACTGTGATGTTTCCATGTTAACAAAAGTTGATGGAAGTTTTACTAGGCCCTCCTTCTAGCGCCAATGTTGACGCCTGATTCTGTCGGGCAGTCCTGCTGGCCGTCCGGTAAGAATACCTGCACAAAAGTCCGAACGGCTTGGGCCGTTGGTGGACTCCTCCGGTGTGAGTGTTAGTGAAGGTATATGGAAAAGTCAACAATGGAGGTCTGAATATCTAGTGTAGCAAATTATGCGTTACCCTTCTCTCCATTGTCAACTGGGTATTTATACTACGTACCTGATTAACGGTCACCTGTGTAACGGTTCTGACCATTACACTAGGTAGTTATGATACATGTACGTTTCATCCTTCACCCACGTGCTGTAAGCCCACTAGGAAGGTTACCAGGCTGACGGTCTATTGGGCCTGGCCCAATGTCATTTCCTGGATCAGGCCTGGTTAAATATTCATCCTAACATTACACTTTTTCACTGGTACTCCATCAATCTTAAAAAAGTTTTCTTTCCCTATATAGGGTGCCAAGAACGCATTCAATTAAATCTATTCAATTAGGTGATCATTTTCTGCTGAGTATTCTTATATGCACTAATAGAGAGAATACAATATCATATCATCAATATAAATTTTTTAAAATTGTTATCAACAATTTATTTAAAAATACTATAATGAAAGAAACGTGACAACGAGTTGGCTATGGAACTCTCTCTTTAATTAAAGTAAAAAGCGTTTTCGTCGCTAAAGCTCTTTTTTTATCTTTTGTTGTTGATTATTTATTTTTTATCTTTAGTATTGGTCCACAATTATTTATTTCAATAAAAATGCAAGGACTAATATAACACCCAATGGAACACTTATTTAATTTATCTAGTCTGCCTTAAAGGACAAGGGACTTTCTAAGCCAAAAAAAAAGGTGAATAGAATAAGATTAACTCAATAGTGACGATTCAAACCCGGATATATGTCCAATTTAAAAACCTCATCATTGGTAAAACGACCTCATACATTTTTTTTTTTTTTGGTGCATTATTTTTCTCTGCGTGTAATTATAGCCGTCCCACGACACCCATTAAATGTGTGTAGCACATTATTTTCGCCTTTAGGTCGTGTACCGGTCCTGGAAAGATGATACAAAAAGTCACATGTGGTGGACGTTACTATCAATTGATCAATACATCAAATCCATTTTGGAATTAGGCTTATTGTTAATTGGTGGAACATTTAAACCCTTATCTGAGTCTGAGACGTAATACATAGGTAAATCTCTCCTCCAAGTTTATTATTTAGTGGAGTGTCCATTAATTTGAGTCCCACTTCAATTTTATTTGCACATGTGACTTTGGTCACGGACTCACAAGAGTCACTGTACAGACTTGAAAGTGCAGAATCTAGATATGAATCTGCGCAGAACAAACAGCAGCCATTGTAAAGATATCAAACTCTCATGCTCAAATTAATATATATATATATATATATACACAGTACATGTATAATAATTATAAGCCTTTTTTGCTTTTTCCTAAACACGCCCTTTTTGGGTTCTTTTTAATTTTTTTAAAAAAAATAATATTCCTCTGTGCTGTAAATACTGGTATATTTTGTTAGGAGTAGTTTAACTTTATTAAATAAGCAACGGTTATAATTAAATTTGACCATTGCTTATAGGTTATAATTAACACGCCATCTGTTTTAAAATATAATATTATTATTGACTTTTTAAAGTCAATTTAAAATATTTTTAAACTAGTAATTGATATGAATTTCATTAATTTAAGTCAATAATATTATAACTATTGTAAAATATCTAAAAAATATTACTCGTTGTAAGATTTATTGTTTTATAATTGTTAAAGAATCATCTCAATTTTTGAGTTTGAAAATTCCTTAAATTGACTCTCAAAAGTTAATAATGATTTTATAATTTGGAACGGATAAAGTAATTGTGACGCCCCCAAATCTGGGTCCACACAGCCCAAACTTGAGTCGTCAAAATACTACAACAAACTTATTACAACAAAGCACAACGTACAACAATACAGTGTATAATAATACACAACTAAGTCTTCACTATTATTGCCACACTATTTTACAAAACGTGAAGACTATGATAACTATTCCTCGGACCCTCACTCCATTCCCCGGCTAGACCCTGTTATGTTTTCATCTCCTGTTGAAAAACAATGGAACAAAAGAAAGGGTGAGCTCAAATAGCCCAGTAAAGAATATCATGACTAAGATAATGACGAATAAATTATCATTAGTCTTCAACAGTTGAGTTCTTGATAGAATACAATAGACTACAAGGTTTATATCAAAAACTGCAGTTAAATTCTTAAACAACGTTCAGATCAATAATAGCAGCGGAATGAGTAATATATTAGAAGAATAATGCAGACTATAATGTCCACTCGGTTCTCTTTTTAGGAAAAACATCATCAACTTTTATCATCTGAAATATCATTAGTCAAGATAATACAAATTCACAGTTCCTGATCATAATCACGCACATCAACAGTTCATCTTTGTACTACGGGCCAAAGATATTCAATATAGCACCAACGGTCATGATTATACCAGATTCAGCCTTTGGTCATAATCATACCAAACAACAGTTCATCTTTGCACTACGGGCCAAAGAGAACATTCACCACGTGCCATAAAAGACACCGAACAGATGTATCGCCTTTAACCTATTATATCGCCTTTAACCTATCATCTGTTCAACAAATATATCACATCTGTGCCCCCGGCCACAGATATTCACAACAGCTTGATTTTTGGATGATTAGAATGATATAAATGATGAACAGAAGAAATAGGATAACAATAAGTATCGGAAGTTTACTTTGTACAGATTCAAATAATGTCCAAATTGTCAACATGATGTGGAGTGAAATTCAAGATCCACAGTTCAGAATAACGGTTACAATTCAATAGAAAGGTTCACGTAAATAGGAAGGTTCAGTTGAAATAATGAAGTTCAACTATTATGGAACATATAATATTTTCAGGAATTATAGAAGCAATAGTTCCATAATAAATTTCGATTTAGGAGTATGAAAGAAAATAATATCCCTTACCGTAGCAGGTTTGATTAACAAAAGGTGAAGGAAATTAATACAAAGGGTTATTCACCAACAGGCGGCAATCCGCTCCGTAAGGTTATTCCCACAATTTAATAGAATTTGAGTACAAAGAGTTATTCACCAAACAGGCGGCAATCCGCTCCGTAAGGTTATTCCCACAATTTAATAGAATTTGAGTACAAAGAGTTATTCACCAAACAGGCGGCAATCCGCTCCGTAAGGTTATTCTCAGAGATTAATAATGAATGAATACGAAAGGTTATTCACCAACAGGCGGCAATCCGCTCCGTAAGGTTATTCCCACAATTTAATACATGGAAATAAAAGGCACGTCTTATGAGTAAGGAAGAAACAATATTATTATCGAGAATCAAATAATGATAATCCCTTACCATAGTATGTTTGAATAATGGAAGATGAAAAAGATGGTATCCCTTACCGTAACACGTGACTGGATATTGATTTAAATGAGGTTGATTAACTTGAACAGTACACGTATACTTATAGATCTTCACAAATACTCAAGATGACTTAAGCACACTTAGAGAGAACTTTCACAAGAAGTATTTAGAGAGAGAAAGAAAGAACAAGTAAGGAAGTTTATGAAAAATCCTTAAGTTAAGGCTTCTATTTATAGCCAAAAATCTCATCATTCATTTAATCTAAACCATTCATTTAAAGATCATCTTTTAATCTACACCATCCATTTCAAATATTATATTATCTTTAATCTACACCATTCATTTCATATCACCTAATAATCACCTAACTTTATATTATAAACAAATCAATTTAATTATTCAACAATAATTCACACTTTAATCTACACCATTCATTTCATATTACCTAATAATCACCTAACTTTATATTATAAACAAATAACTTTATCAATTCAATTATTATGACTAATTGTTATAAATACAGTATAGTTAGCTCTTAGATATCAAGTCAATAAATTAATGAAATACAACTGTTTAAATAACATCATAATAGAGATAACAATAATGTAAAATAAAGCATACGTTACTGTGTAATGACAATTATTGATTCAATAATGTGAATTACTGTGCATATGTTACTGTGACAATTATTAGGTTCAATAATTTTAAAAACAGTACAACAACAATTATTGAATTGATAATATAAAATATTATGCAGTGACAATTATCGATGAAATGATGCGTAACAGTTACGGTGTCAATTATCAGACCAATAATATGAGACACTATGCAATACCGTGTGTTACTGTAGAGTACCGTGTGCTACAGAAAATACCATAAACTACCGTATGCTACTATTCTTTTATCACCGGTATTTTAACAGTTCCGTTGACTATTTTTATTTAAAAAGGTTACTTCTGTCGTTTTCTATATCCGACAAATATTCCGTTGTGGGGTCCACCAATAATTTATTATTTCGGCGCCGTCGTACGGCACGAATATTCCCCGACCAAACGAATATTCCCCGACAAAGCGAATATTGTCCGACAAAATAAAATTTGCACATAACATCCTTAACTTTCAATTTTGTTAATTTAACCACTTACTGTTTCAAAAAAAAAATATATATGAAGAAAAATTAAATTTTGTATTTCATAAAATTCGGGGTCTTACAACCTCCCCTCCTTATGAAATTTCGTCCCCGAAATTAACGTACCTGACATATCGAAGAGGTAAGGATACTTAGATTTCATCTCAGATTCTAGCTCCCAGGTCATTTCCTCAGTATCTTGGTTCCTCCATAAAACCTTAACTTGAGGTATAACCTTTGAGCGTAGGATCTGCTCCTTCTTATCCAGGATCTTAACAGGTACCTCCTCGTATGTTAAATCCTCTGCTATAACGTCTGGTTCTAACTCAATGACGTGGTTTGGGTCCTTCACATATTTACGTAACATAGATATGTGAAAAACGTTATGGATGCGAGACATACTTGGTGGTAGGGCTAGTCTGTAGGCTACGGTTCCTATTCGATCGAGGATTTCAAATGGGCCAATAAATCGAGGGTTGAGCTTTCCTCTCTTTCCGAATCTCGTAACCCCTTTCCATGGAGAAACACGTAAGAATACATGATCTCCGACGTTGAAATTTTCGTCTCTCCGATGAAGATCAGCATAACTCTTTTGTCGTTCTTGTGCGGTCTGTATTCGTTGTCGGATCATTTGGATCTTTTCGGTCGTCAAGCGTACCAACTCGGGTCCCAACAATTTTGCTTCTCCTACCTCATTACAACATATTGGAGAGCGACACTTCCTTCCATACAATGCCTCGAATGGAGCCATGCCTATGCTTGCTTGGTAACTGTTGTTGTAAGAAAATTCCACCAATGGCAAGTACTTATCCCAACTTCCTTTGAAGTCTAATACACAAAGTCTCAAACGATCTTCGAGGGTCTGGATCGTCCTTTCCGATTGTCCGTCCGTTTGAGGATGGTATGCAGAACTAAAACGTAGTTCAGTACCCATAGCTTTTTGTAGACTGATCCAAAAGCGTGAAGTGAATCTAGGATCTCGATCAGAAACTATGGAAACTGGCATGCCATGCAATCTCACGATCTCATTTATGTACATACCGGCAAGACGTTCAAGTGAAAAGTTTTCTCGTATAGGCAAGAAATGAGAAGATTTGGTCAATCTATCTACGATCACCCAAATTGCATCTAAGCCTTGAGAAACTTTTGGAAGACCCGTCACGAAGTCCATATTAATGTGTTCCCACTTCCATTCGGGAACTTCAAGTGATTGTAATGGACCTTTAGGAACTTGATGCTCTGCCTTGACACGTTGACAAGTTAGGCACCTTGAGATAAACTCCGCAATCTCTCTTTTCATATTGTTCCACCAAAATGTATGTCAAAGATCTCGATACATCTTGGTACCTCCTGGGTGGATTGCAAACGGCGTGTTGTGTGCCTCCATCATGATTTTATGCTTTAATTCAGGATCGTTAGGAACACAGAGTCGAGAGTTGACTCGAAGTATTCCTTTCTCGTCGATTCTTGCTTCGGGAATGACACCTTCTTGTACTTTCTTTATCATGTTTATCAGTTCCGGATCGGTAGCTTGAGCAGCTTTAATTTTATCGATTAAAGTTGGTTCTACTCGCACGTGAGCAATCTTCGAGTGGGTCCCTGGTGTCTTTAGCTCTATCTCCATCTTTTGCAAGTCGTACAAAATACACTTTTGTGTTGTCAGCAGTGCACTTGTACTTGCATAAGATTTTCTGCTCAAAGCGTCAGCTACAACGTTCGCCTTTCCCGGGTGATACTGGATTGTGTGGTCATAATCCTTTAACAGCTCAAGCCAACGTCGTTGTCGCATGTTGAGTTCCTTCTGGGTGAAGAAATACTTGAGACTTTTATGATCCGTATAGATATCCACTTTTTCTCCGTACAAGTAGTGTCTCCAGATCTTCAACGCGAAAACGACTGCTGCCAACTCTAGATCATGAGTAGGATAATTTTTCTCATAATCTTTGAGTTGTCGAGAGGCGTAGGCTATAACCTTTCCATGTTGCATAAGGACACAGCCTAGACCTTTGCCAGAAGCATCGCTGTAGATAACAAATTCTCCTGATCCTGATGGTATGGTCAGAACAGGAGCTGAAACCAGTCTCTTCTTGAGTTCTTGAAAACTTTTCTCGCATTCCTCGCTCCATATGAATTTTGTGCTTTTCCGAGTAAGCTGCGTTAATGGAGTGGCGATTCGAGAAAATCCTTCTACGAATCTCCGATAATAACCAGCTAGACCCAGAAAACTTCGAACTTCGGTTACTGTTTTGGGTTGTTCCCAATTTAGTACCGTTTCAATCTTCGTAGGATCGACTGATATTCCTTGACTAGAAATCACATGCCCAAGAAACGCGACCTCCTCAAGCCAGAACTCACATTTCTTCAACTTGGCATATAATTTGTTTTCACGGAGCTTTTGTAGTATCAATCTCAGGTGTTGTTCATGATCCTCGCGACTCTTGGAGTATATGAGGATGTCATCAATAAAGACAACCACAAAATGATCCAAATGTTCCTTGAATATCCGGTTCATCATGTCCATGAAAGCTGCAGGAGCATTAGTTAGTCCAAAAGGCATGACTAAGAACTCATAATGCCCATAACGAGTTCTGAAAGCAGTCTTTGGAATGTCCTCAACTTTAACCTTTAACTGATGATATCCAGAACGGAGATCAATCTTTGAGAAATGTTGAGCGCCTTGCAATTGATCAAACATGTCATCAATCCGAGGTAACGGGTACCTGTTCTTGATGGTGACATGGTTCAATTCTCGGTAGTCAATGCACAATCTCATACTCCCGTCTTTCTTCTTCACAAAAAGGACAGGAGCACCCCAAGGTGATGCACTCGGACGAATGAAACCGGTATCCAACAATTCCTGTAGTTGGACTTTTAACTCTTGAAGTTCAATGGGAGCCATTCGGTAGGGAGCTTTGGAAATGGGCTTGGTACCGGGTTCAAGATCAATATAAAAATCAATTTCACGGTTTGGGGGTAAGCCAGGAAGTTCTTCAGGAAAAACGTCAGGAAACTCATTAACAATGGGAATATCATTCAAGTTTGACGTATTTTTGTTCAAATCAGTGACATGAGCTAAAAAGGCTTGACATCCGTTTTTCAATAAACGAATGGCTTTATGGCTAGAAATAACAGTTATAGATTTCAATGGTTTAGTTGCTTGAATTTGCATGACAGGTTGATTAGGAATATGAAAACTAATAATCTTATGAAAACAATCAATTTTAGCATGATGGGTAGTCAACCAATCAATTCCTAAAATCACATCAAATTCACGCATCTCCAAAGAAATAAGGTCAACAGATAATGTGAGGTTGTTGATTTGAACTAGGCAAGATTTATAGACAGTAGATGTAATGGTCATTTCTCCTAATGGGGTTTCAACTGATAAGTCAAAGTCCAAGTTTTTAGGAGTTAAGTTTAAAAGCTGAGCACATGCAGGTGAGATAAAAGAATGGGTAGAGCCAGTATCTAACAAAGCGTAGACTTCACGAGAATTTATGAATAGCTTACCGGTTATCACCTCGTTTGAGTTTCGTGCCATTTGGGATGTCACAACAAAAGCTCTCCCTTGAACTACAGATTTTCCTTTATCCGCGCTAGCTTTTGGTATCATCATTGCAGCTGGACTTGATTTTGTGGCAGGACAAAACCGCGCAAGATGACCCTCTTTCCCACAACTGTAGCACTTTTTGGACTGCAGTGTACAGTTTGGGCTGATGTGACCTTCCTGACCACACCTATAGCATCTCACTGGTGGTCGATCTTCTCCCCTTGAAACTGGGGTCGGTGCTGGTGTTGGTACTGGTGCTGGTGCCCTTCCATAATTATTATGGAATCTCTTTCTTTTGAAATTGTTCCCACTAGATTCTCCTCTTCTGTTATTTGGTATGGAATTACCACCGAAGTGTTGGTTACCTCCTCGATGGTTCTCGTTCCTGTGGTTGTTGTCACTCCTTTCTCTATGCTGATCATTAACTCTTGGCTGCAATGTTTCATCTGTTTGCTCCACCCTTTGAGCCCTATCTACAACATCTGAATACAAACTAAATTTATGAGAGCTAAGTTGTTGACGAATTTTGAATCTCAAACCTCTTAGGAACATCCGACTCATTCGTGCTTCGTCATCCACAAGATGGGTGGCAAAGCGAGATAACTCGGCAAACTTGGCTTCATATTGGGAGACTGTCATGTTTCCCTGCTCCAGCTTAATGAATTCCACCTCTTTCATATGGCGGATGCTTTCTGGGAAATACTTCTCGTTAAACAGTTCTTCGAATTCTGTCCAAGACATTTCGAGTGCTGAAGGTTGGATACGTTTTACCGCTTCCCACCAATGGTCCGCCTCACCTCGTAACATAAAAGTGGCAAATGGCACCTTCTGATCATCAGCGCATTGTAAGACATCAAGTATTTTTGTCGTCTGCTTTAGCCATGCCTCCGCTTTGAGTGGGTCAGGCTTCCCGTGGAATTCAGGTGGTCCTAATTCTTTAAATTGCTTAACAGTGACCATCCTCAAATTGCCAGCGTTTCTACCGTTATTATTGACTGGATTTCCTCTTCCTTGATTCTGTATGAACTGCATGAAATTCCTAAAGAATCCATCGTTCATCATGTTATCAGGAACATTATTTCCTGAGTTGGCAGGAGGATTGTTTGGGGCCTCTTGATTCTCGGCTACATTTGCTTCAGGCATTCCATAGTTAACCTCTTGATTTCCAGATGTCATACTAAACTGTGGTCACAAAATAAATGTTAGTTCAAATAAACTGACTCATCACTTCATGTTCCTACATTCAAATCGACTCATTAGATAATAAAATCTATTTTAGGTAGGACACACTAGTGACTGATTCTATTCGTCTCTCCCCTCCTAGTTCTACCCCAGATCTCCATTAAAGACCATATCCCTAAGCTCTGATGCCAACTGTGACGCCCCCAAATCTGGGCCCACACAGCCCAAACTTGAGTCGTCAAAATACTACAACAAACTTATTACAACAAAGCACAACGTACAACAATACAGTGTATAATAATACACAACTAAGTCTTCACTATTATTGCCACACTATTTTACAAAACGTGAAGACTATGATAACTATTCCTCGGACCCTCACTCCATTCCCCGGCTAGACCCTGTTATGTTTTCATCTCCTGTTGAAAAACAATGGAACAAAAGAAAGGGTGAGCTCAAATAGCCCAGTAAAGAATATCATGACTAAGATAATGACGAATAAATTATCATTAGTCTTCAACAGTTGAGTTCTTGATAGAATACAATAGACTACAAGGTTTATATCAAAAACTGCAGTTAAATTCTTAAACAACGTTCAGATCAATAATAGCAGCGGAATGAGTAATCTATTAGAAGAATAATGCAGACTATAATGTCCACTCGGTTCTCTTTTTAGGAAAAACATCATCAACTTTTATCATCTGAAATATCATTAGTCAAGATAATACAAATTCACAGTTCCTGATCATAATCACGCACATCAACAGTTCATCTTTGTACTACGGGCCAAAGATATTCAATATAGCACCAACGGTCATGATTATACCAGATTCAGCCTTTGGTCATAATCATACCAAACAACAGTTCATCTTTGCACTACGGGCCAAAGAGAACATTCACCACGTGCCATAAAAGACACCGAACAGATGTATCGCCTTTAACCTATTATATCGCCTTTAACCTATCATCTGTTCAACAAATATATCACATCTGTGCCCCCGGCCACAGATATTCACAACAGCTTGATTTTTGGATGATTAGAATGATATAAATGATGAACAGAAGAAATAGGATAACAATAAGTATCGGAAGTTTACTTTGTACAGATTCAAATAATGTCCAAATTGTCAACATGATGTGGAGTGAAATTCAAGATCCACAGTTCAGAATAACGGTTACAATTCAATAGAAAGGTTCACGTAAATAGGAAGGTTCAGTTGAAATAATGAAGTTCAACTATTATGGAACATATAATATTTTCAGGAATTATAGAAGCAATAGTTCCATAATAAATTTCGATTTAGGAGTATGAAAGAAAATAATATCCCTTACCGTAGCAGGTTTGATTAACAAAAGGTGAAGGAAATTAATACAAAGGGTTATTCACCAACAGGCGGCAATCCGCTCCGTAAGGTTATTCCCACAATTTAATAGAATTTGAGTACAAAGAGTTATTCACCAAACAGGCGGCAATCCGCTCCGTAAGGTTATTCCCACAATTTAATAGAATTTGAGTACAAAGAGTTATTCACCAAACAGGCGGCAATCCGCTCCGTAAGGTTATTCTCAGAGATTAATAATGAATGAATACGAAAGGTTATTCACCAACAGGCGGCAATCCGCTCCGTAAGGTTATTCCCACAATTTAATACATGGAAATAAAAGGCACGTCTTATGAGTAAGGAAGAAACAATATTATTATCGAGAATCAAATAATGATAATCCCTTACCATAGTATGTTTGAATAATGGAAGATGAAAAAGATGGTATCCCTTACCGTAACACGTGACTGGATATTGATTTAAATGAGGTTGATTAACTTGAACAGTACACGTATACTTATAGATCTTCACAAATACTCAAGATGACTTAAGCACACTTAGAGAGAACTTTCACAAGAAGTATTTAGAGAGAGAAAGAAAGAACAAGTAAGGAAGTTTATGAAAAATCCTTAAGTTAAGGCTTCTATTTATAGCCAAAAATCTCATCATTCATTTAATCTAAACCATTCATTTAAAGATCATCTTTTAATCTACACCATCCATTTCAAATATTATATTATCTTTAATCTACACCATTCATTTCATATCACCTAATAATCACCTAACTTTATATTATAAACAAATCAATTTAATTATTCAACAATAATTCACACTTTAATCTACACCATTCATTTCATATTACCTAATAATCACCTAACTTTATATTATAAACAAATAACTTTATCAATTCAATTATTATGACTAATTGTTATAAATACAGTATAGTTAGCTCTTAGATATCAAGTCAATAAATTAATGAAATACAACTGTTTAAATAACATCATAATAGAGATAACAATAATGTAAAATAAAGCATACGTTACTGTGTAATGACAATTATTGATTCAATAATGTGAATTACTGTGCATATGTTACTGTGACAATTATTAGGTTCAATAATTTTAAAAACAGTACAACAACAATTATTGAATTGATAATATAAAATATTATGCAGTGACAATTATCGATGAAATGATGCGTAACAGTTACGGTGTCAATTATCAGACCAATAATATGAGACACTATGCAATACCGTGTGTTACTGTAGAGTACCGTGTGCTACAGAAAATACCATAAACTACCGTATGCTACTATTCTTTTATCACCGGTATTTTAACAGTTCCGTTGACTATTTTTATTTAAAAAGGTTACTTCTGTCGTTTTCTATATCCGACAAATATTCCGTTGTGGGGTCCACCAATAATTTATTATTTCGGCGCCGTCGTACGGCACGAATATTCCCCGACCAAACGAATATTCCCCGACAAAGCGAATATTGTCCGACAAAATAAAATTTGCACATAACATCCTTAACTTTCAATTTTGTTAATTTAACCACTTACTGTTTCAAAAAAAATATATATATGAAGAAAAATTAAATTTTGTATTTCATAAAATTCGGGGTCTTACAGTAATACTTTTGGGGAGTATTATTCCTCGTTTCACAAAAAAGAGTTTTATTAATATTTTTCTAGTCAATTTACAAAATCATAAAATTTAAAATTATTGTGAATTTATTTGATTATGTTTTATGCAATAAGTAATATTGTAAGTTGACTAAAAAGTATTTATAAGTACAAAATTATTGTTTCTAAAATTAAAACAAATGTACCATACAATTTAAATTTTATGATTTCGCAATTATCTAGGATCAACCTCAAATATGACTCTTTTTGTGGAACTAAAAAAATAAATAATAAGAGAACCATTATCATTCTAAATCATTCCTTTACGAAAAATGATAAATTCAAAGGAAAAAGTACACAAATAATTTGTATGGCTCCTAATAGAAATAAATCAAATTAAATTATGATAGTTCTCAACAGGTGTCACAGATATAAGAATCGTTTTTGATTTGAAGTAGCTAGGGATCATATGATCTTCATCCCATGTGTTAATAGAAGGGATGGACTTGTGGCTAAGGCCTCAGAGTTCGTCATGCATGTTTCGTCACCTTCAAACTATGCATGCCCTAGCTTAATCGGATAAGTGCCATAACTCAATATAAAGAAAAAATTAGTGGAATTTCCACTACACCATCCAAAGTTTTTGTAATGCAATTCGATCAAATAGTTCACCGCAAGAGAGTCTATTGGGATTATTCATTAGTGCGTGAAAACTTAACAAAATGCTAATATAAATTTTTATCATCAAAAACACAAACTACCTGCACAGGATTCTACGATTTTATCGCAGAGATTTAAATTATTCTGATGTCAAAATAAGTACAATCCATAAGCGGACAATAATATAGATGTAATTGTGTGTACCGTAATTCTTTGCTTATGACTTTATTTATAGATGATATGCTCGCTCGAAACCGAGTGAAAGTCCTTTTTAGAATCTCCTCATAATTGTAATTAATTATTGATTGAGTTATTACCAAATTAAATCTTCTTATCCATTCTCAAACAAGGAAACACAATCTTATTTCAATACAGAGTTTGACACTTTCTTAATAAGCTGCCAAAAAATATAATATAGTGGACCGACACAAGATTGTACTCAAAGTATATTTAAATATAGACCAAATTGAATCCGGGTCTCAAATAAAAATAATTTGAGTTGCACCTTAACCGAATCAAAATAATTATATCCCAACACATCAATTTATGTATTTTAGAAAAAAATTGTGTATTTCAAACGATCCGCAGCAGGGTAAAAAGGAATAATATGATATGAAAAAAATTAATTTTTTGTAAATGTTTATGGTGTATATTTACTTGTTTGTATGTCAGGTCAACTTAGATATTTTGTGCTTAATTATGACACTAACTAATAATTTTAATTTACAAGCTTATGACATATGACTTGTGACTTGTGAGGGCAGATTGAATCATGTTCCGATGCTAATTAACCCTACTCATAATGGGACCTTTTTAAATTGAGTGTGTTTTGCTCACATCAGCATAGCATAGCCTATTTTTTGTAATTCAAAGTCCTTTCTTTTTATCTTTTTGTAATATGTTATACCCTACTTTACTACTTATAGTCTAAAAATAACAACCATAAAAAAGTGATGTAAAATGTGCGACACTGACAACACTTTAAGCCATCCTCTTCAATCCATTGGATTGCATGTAGTTCAACCCCGCTTCAAATTAATGGTGAAAATTTAAGTTCAACAAGTTTGATAGTCCATGGCTCGCAGTTTGATAGTCTATGCGAGTCTGAAATTAATTTATATAATTTTTTTTTATAAATATTTAATAAATATAAATTTATTTATTAATAATTTAATTTATAATTTAACGATTAACTTCATTCAACATATTATTACATACAAATTTGGCAAATCAATCATTACTTGTAGACCAACGTTTTCACCTGCATTTCATTTTGTTGTGCACAACATTCTAATTATATGAATGGCAAATAAAAATTAATAACAAATTATAGTAAGGATTTTTTATATATTAATCCTCACACAGAATAAACATAATTTCATATACAATCAGAATAACTCAAATTCAATATGTTATTCGTTGTAGTTGTAAGATGAAACAAATTATAATAGTCACATAAATTTATAAACACTATTAAGATAATCAAATGGATTATTATTAAAATTAATAATTAAAAATATTTATATGAAATTTTGATATCAAGAAGCCCTGACATTGATAGTTCCATAATTTGTTATGATCATAAAGTCTCAGCATATATCTTGAATATTTTTAAGATTTATTAATTTTAAAAATAATCAATTTGATAATGAAGGTCAAACTAGAAGTATTAATTAAAATTTTTAAAATTTTACAAATTAACATTAGAAAATCGGAACTTATCTCTAATTTTGAGAATTAATATAGAGATCCCAGCTGGTTTGATTTGAAACACGAGCCAATCTATTATCCATTGTTTCTCCAACCATGCATCTAAACCACCAGATTTGAATCCATTAATTGGATGAGCTGTCTTCTCTAATATCTAGTCTGATAAGGCGTGGAGTAAGGATCATAAGCAGTGCCGCTGCAATCGTATCATCAAAAATCTGATAATCGAATTTTGCTGCATGCATGTCACATGCACCCTAACCCCAACATTATTATTAATTACTAATATAATGTGGCTCATCAAAACCTATGGATCTTAATTCTATAATTAAATAAAGATGAAGATTTTCATGCATGGTTTTGTGAAACAACTATGGTGGGCTGTCCTTAAAGCAAGGCCCCATCGGGAATACTCAATAAAAGGGTCAATGATCACCGATCACCGTCGGTTCTTCCTCGATCTTATAAATTTCTAAATATGAAACTATTAGGTTTCTCTATTGTCTCAAAGAATTAGTTTTCTTTTTATAGGGCTTAAAGAGTAGCATAATATTTTATTTATTTATACTAATATAAATGATATCTTACCAACTTCATGTTATTTATAATCTAAAATTAGAAAGATATCTTTATTTTTTGAGCAGACAAAAACAACAACAAAAAACCTCTACTTTTTGAACAAAGGGAATACCTTATGCAATTTGTGCAACTTGAATCATTTGTGGTATGGACAAAAAGGGCTACAGCGGTTAAGTATTTTTTTTTAACTGTGGATTAGAAATATTTTGTTGGAAAATATATGAAAGAGGATAAATTATTGAAAAGTAAGAAATAGTGTTTAAATCTTAAAATCTTTTATTCAACTTGCTTTAAAATGACTCACATACAAGAATATTTATAGGGCTCTTAGGACACTTGTAGAGCCACTTTAATAATTACTACATAACCAAATACATGTACATGAATCTAGTCATACATGTTCCATGACACTTCTAAATACATTCATGTACATATATGTATCATGAATTAAGACATTCATTCATTCATGTACTAACATAAATTAATAATATTAAATCAAGTTTATATATTCAACACTCCCTCTTAAACTTGATTTACTTCATATTTGAAAAACTCAAAAATTTAATGGTCTTCTTGAAAATCTTCACAATGTCGTAAAGCCTTTTGATCTTCCAATGTCTTCAATCGCAAGATTCTCTTTCATCCTCTCCATTGGTGTAAACAACACAAATAATTTTCTTGGCATACACGAGTATTTAACACGTTAAAATACTTTCATCATTTTTGCAATTTCTTTGGACGTGAGAATTTTATCTCTTTTCTTCACTTTTGTGCCTCCATATTTGTTCTGCACATGTGCTTGAAGTTTCCATGTGATCTTCTTTATCTTGTAATCTAACTTCTCATGTTTTGCATGTTTTATGAACTTCTTGTGTTACTTCTTTATTTTTCTATTTGCAAACTCTCTTTGATCATAATAATTCTCCATGTTGATCTATTTAATGTCTTCCACAAAATTCCTCATTCTAAATCCCAAATTATTATTTTTGATATACAAGATAATTTTCTCATGCTCCTACAAATTTTCGAACATATAGTCTTGATTAATAATATTTTCTTCTATTTTCATAATTTCAATAAGTTTTCCACCATTAACAATTTTGTCAATTAATTCAATTTCTTTGATCATCTCCTCATTTTATTTTTCTACTTCTTTTACCTCTTCAAATGTTTCTTCACTAGATGTCTCTTCAATATCTCCTTTTTTATCTTTAACTTTCGTAATTTCAACACAAATATTTTCGTCTTCCTCACATTTTCAAAAAATTCTTTTTCACATTCTTTTTTCTCAACTAATTCATCAATTTCTTCAAGAGATATCTCATTTTCTTC
Organism: Hedera helix; assembly: GCA_947179155.2. Classification (NCBI taxonomy): domain Eukaryota; kingdom Viridiplantae; phylum Streptophyta; class Magnoliopsida; order Apiales; family Araliaceae; genus Hedera; species Hedera helix. The sequence goes on from OX359273.1 coordinate 40,543,130, forward strand.
CACATATCATACCTAAGACTCTTTAGATAACGGTGGACCTTTATAGTTATTGCAAATAGATTGAAGCTCATTCCATAATTGAGCTTGAGAATCAAAACTCACAACATGTATCCAAACTTCTTCATGCACTACTCCTTGCAAAATCTCCCTTGTTCTTTTTTCTTTAATTTCTCGAACTTATTTTGAAATACATTTTTCTGGATTTACAATGACATCTCGCCATACATTGCAAGCTCCAAGATATGCTCAAATCCTTATACTCCAAACATTATAATTTGTGAACACTAATTTGTCACCGAACATAGGAAACATCATTTTTCTATAATTTACCTCTCCTAGACATTATCAATATAATGACTTTTGTGACGTGCTTCAACTTACAAACTTCTTTTTCAAATTTCTCCTCAACTAGCACCTTCGCTAAATTGCATTTCGAAGCTCTAACGCGCACACGTTGCACTCGCCCAACGAAACTATTTGATAGCACCAAGTCACATCAATTTGGTCGTCTACTCTCCCTTGTCGTTACTTTGGACAACTTGTCTAAAGTTTGGAAGTACCTTGTAATTAACCTAGCTATGATAAATTATAGAGAAGTGAGAAAGAGTGTTTAAATATTAAAATATTTTATTCAACTCACTTGCTTTAAAATGACTCACATACAAGAATATTTATAAGGCTCTTATGACACTTGTAGAGCCACTTTAATAATTACTACATGACCAAATATATGTACATGAATCTAGTCATCCATATTCCATGACACTTCTAAATACATTCATGTACATACATGTATTATGAATTTAGACACTCACTCATTCATGTACTAACATAAATTAATAATATTAAATCTAATTTTATATATTCAACACATTTTAGGTACATATACAACACACTAATTAAATACCCTTTTGTAAATCAAGTTCCTTGGTCTCCTAAATTTGATTATAATGGTCGTGTCTAACAATCAATAATAAAGATACAATCTTCAATGGCAGCTTAGTAATATGAACAGAAACACATGGGCATGTTAAGAATACAGTTTAATTAATTGAAACCAGATTGTAAGGGGCTATTTGATAGCATCTGAATGAGGCTGGATAGCTGAATCGGTCAACCATTTAGTACGTTTATTTAGAGTTGAATAGGGTTAAATGGCTGAATCAGTCAAATTTTTGGGCTGAATGACTACGTTTAATTTTTTTGACTGAGAATGGTTAAGTTCCGATTGAATGAAGTAAAAAAAAATTAATTTTTTTTAAAAATATATTAAATATTATATTAAATAAATTTACAATAACTTTAAATTTTTTCAGATGAATAAAATAGTAAAAATATATTATTCAGATATTTCAGACATGTCACTTATCATACAACTTTTTTCATTTAGTATTCAGAAATCTATTTTATTCAACTCATTCAGATTGCTTAAATATTCAGAACTATTTTATTTAATTTTTATCAAACACCTCCTAAGACGATACTATATTTAAATAAAACAGTATGGTATATCACATGTACCCCGATACCCCATGTATATATCCTGTGTAACAGACACTTGTGAGTCTGCGCTGCTCTCTTTGTTTCTATAATTATCATATTCTCTCTCCTTAAAAGTCTGATTCTCTCTTTCTTCTCCCTCCAAAAAGAACCAAAAATGTCTGATTCTTCAACTTGGCACTTGGCTTGCACAAAGTTCCGATTCTTCACCCGAATCAAACGGTTCCTCCAGCTCAAGAGCTCCAACAAGCGAAACGAACCGTCTGATCATCTGTCCAATAAAGCGAGGGTTATAGATATGAATTATGATCAAGAAACAAAGCAACAAAAGAAAATGGAGAGAGAAAGTGGTGAGGAGGAGGATGGGGTGGTTTTGCAGAGGTCTGTCAAGAGACTTCACTTTGGGAGTTGGGTAGAGAAGGAGGTAGCGGCCGGAGATATTAAAAGACTCGCTGGAGAAGACTTGAAGCGCCGGAAATCTATGGCGGAGCTCGGCGTAATTCCGCCCCTGGTGGCGATGGTTAAGTCGGATGTGGTGGCGAGACAGAGGTTGGCGGTTCAAGCACTAATTGAGCTAGCTAATGGAACCTACACGTAAGTTGTTTTCATTTAATATTGTTACTAAAATATAAACTAAAAAACTTAAGTATTCCTAAAATATTTTTTGATATATAAAATTTATAGCATTTTTCTTTCACATACTTCTAAATGAGTCTCATTTAACTTTGATTGTAAGTAATTTTTAAAATTTTAAATTTGAAATTGTGATTTGATTTGATTTTTTTTCTTTGAAACAATAATTTTGCACTTACTAATATTTTTGAAGTGATATACCATATCAACTATTACATTATAAAATAAATTTACATCAATTTAAATTTAATTTTTTTTTGAACTAATTTGAAAAAAAAATAAAATGAATTATTTTTATGGGATATGGGAAGAATAATTAATTTAGTCATGAAAACTGATCGATCTAGGTAAAGTCATGAATCTGAGTAATAGAATGGATATTTATTTAGCTTTTAGGCTTTTCAATAAAGTCAAGTTCTGTGAATACTAGTACAATTAGGTCAGGCAATTATAAAATAAGAAAATATTTATTCACAATAATGCAATTCAAATTATTTTCATATTTTAGTTAACATGAGCTCAAATATGAGGAGCGCTTTGCTGATGTGGTAAGATTTTGAATGGAATTTATAATAATAATGTGAATCCAACATGTAGCTCAGAAGCCAGTTTTGACTTTAATGGGAAGACAGGTTTTATCTTCTTGATATTGGTTTCTGCCCAAATTAGGTCCCCCTCCCCTCCTCCCCCCTCCCCCCTCCCCCCTGGATATTATGTTTGTCCAAGAATCCAGCAGAAGCCATTGGGTCCAGTTCACCTAACTTTTAGACAAAAATTTATAAGATTTCTATTTTTTTTTCCTTCTTATTTTACCAGTTGTGCTTCATTGAGTGTCCTATTTTCGCCTTGTCAGTCATCACTACTAGTTAAATATGAAGCATGTGTAATTATTTTTTTCCAAATTTAACCTAATTTACTATTTATCAACTTGGTTCATCCATTTTTTTTATATAATTATTTTTCAACATTTTATCAAGTAGGGAAAGCCAAATCATTACAAGAAAAACTAGATGGATGCTATTATTGTAGTTGGGTCTACTTGACTTTTTATCTTCAAACATATTATCCCAAATGGAAAAAGCACTATGTGCTATCACCAGTGGTCCACTAGTTATGAGTAGGAGGTGTCAAATTAAAAATCTCTCTTTCCTTTTATATATATATATAAAGGTGGCGGACTTGTCCACTAAATTCCATTGGGGTAGGAGGAGTTGTAGGTGGCAAAACACTAGTTAGGCAGACAACTTACTTATTTAAGGACATAAATTTATACTTTACGAGACAACTTATTTCTTTAGGGACTTCACATGAGATCATATTTAGAAAATTAAACTTCATTTGTTGACCTTCACTAGCTCTCAAACACAAATCTGATTTTAAAGAATCTTGCTGACTTTATCACTGCCATAATGTTCTTAATTTCTTTGGTTGTTACAAAGGCTCATTTTCTACATAATTTGGAGAGCCCCACAAGTTTATTAAGACGTCCCATTTATTTATTTATCATTTTTCAATAAGCTTGTGCAAAGAAATGGGACTTTGGGGCTGCAAGTCCTCTCTTAATAATTGTCCTCATTTTCAAACTCACATTATTCTAATGGGATTCGTTTTAATTTGCTAATATTTATATTCCTTTTGTTGAATTTTCAGGAACAAAGCTCTAATGATGGAGGCAGGAATCTTATCAAAACTACCCGAAAATATCGGTGTTTTAGAAGAACAAACAAGGCATGATTTTGCACAATTATTCCTGTCTATTTCTTCCCTATCCAACAGCCAATTCCCATTAAACTCGTCGAAAATTATTCCATTTGTGATCTCCATTCTTGAATCAGATTCAAGTTTTGACACCAAAGAGTTATGTTTAGGTACATTGTACAATCTTTCCACCATGCTAGACAATGCAGGTACTTTGGTGTCAAATGGAGTAGTCAACAATTTGTTAACGCTCTCCTCAGTTAAAGAAACATCAGAAAAAGCCTTAGCAACGATAGGCAATTTGGTTGCCACCTTAATGGGGAAAAAAGCATTGGAAATTAATCCAATGGTACCGGAGAGCTTAATAGAGATTATGACATGGGAGGAAAAGCCGAAAAGCCAAGAATTATGTGTTTATATTTTGATGATTTTAGCACATCAAAGTTCTACGCAAAGATTGAAAATGGCCAAGGCAGGAATAGTTCCTGTTCTTCTTGAAGTGTCCTTGTTAAGTAGTCCCTTGGCACAAAAAAGGGCACTAAGATTGTTGCAATGGTTTAAAGATGAACGACAGGCGAAAATGGGGCCCCATTCAGGCCCACAAACGCGAAGATTGTCTATCGTTTCGCCTATAAATCATAAGGAGGTGAGCCAAGGGAAGAAATTGATGAAGAACATGGTCATGCAAAGTTTGTACAAGAATATGGAATCGATGGCTCGTCGTGCCAATGGTGATGAAGGTTCTTCTAAGCTCAAGTTCTTCGTCATTAGTTCAAGTTCGAAGAGCTTACCTTATTAGAATTTACTCAATATACAAACTTTAATACATGTTTTTACATTTTACACTATATTATGATGTTCTCAGAAGATGGAAAATGAGAATAAATATGTTCCTTTTCCATTACAAGTGCACTTTTTGTGCAATTTCTTTCTTACTTTTTGTACATGCATGGTGGAAAATAAGCATTAACTAGATACAACCCCGCGCGTTGCGGCGGGATTATTAGTTTTGTTGAAAAAAATTAAAAATTAAAAATTGTTTAGATTAATCACCAATCAATTTAATATAATATAAAAATAAAATTATGGGATATAATATCAATTTAGAATTGATGCAATTTTGGGATATAATATCATTTTAGATTTGTATTTATGAGATAATATTATTATTATTTTTTGTCTGATTAAGGAATTTAAAAATTAATAAAATTATGCATGAAAATTTTCTGTAAATAAAGTTCTAAAGCTCAATGATGGGATAATATTACATATTTTTTTGTTTGAGAATTATTTTTAAAAAAATTAAAAATTTAAATTATTAGATAATATCATATATTTATGTGTTAGAGTTATTAGCAAAAAATGAGATAATAAAATAATTCAAAAATTAAATTATTGGATAATATCAATTTGAAATTACGGCAAGTCAATATAGTTTGACTGGTATATAAATACAACATTAGAACAAAAAATTCATACGAATCTATTGTATAATTGTAGTTTTGAGCAATATGTATAGTTTACATGTTATCAGTTAATTCAATATTAACTCTCTTACTTTGTTTCCCATTATTTGTGCTGAGTTGTAAATCTCTAATTGCAGTTAGTTGAGCAATAACATATAAACACAAAACATTATAATTATACAGTTAAATAATAAAATTTGTATGAAAAAAATGGCTTCAAAATCATCGTGAAACATATCAACTAAGTAGGAATCATCAATCGCGCTAGCTAGTATTTGATCAAATGGACTGAATTGGAGTCCATATGTATGAATTGAAGCATCATCTGACTTTTGCAATGAGGTGGAATATATGAAATTAATTTTATATAGATGTTTGGTAGCTTTAAAAGAACCACCGTTCTGACTAACAACAAAATTGGTGATAATAAAAACTTTGTTTTCCTTGACCAATAGTTGAAATTTATTTTAATGTTCTTTTGATATTGGCTTGTATTCTGCCATCCTACGAAGGAATAACTTGTAGATGTTAAGTTGTTATAATAAAGGTAAATAATTTGTAAATGTCAAGTTGTTATAGTAAAGGTAAAGTTTATATATGTATATATATCTTCTTATTCAACAATATCATCTTAATACTGTTTATGTAGTCACCTTTATAGAAGTAAGGCATATTTTAGAGTTTAGTTATTTGTGCCTTAATTTTCCACGTTTCTCTTTACAGGACTGATGTTAGCAACGCAATTGTATTTAGTAGTTGCGCCAGCTGAATAATCAAACAACAAAAAAGTTGAAGTCAGATTCGTGGTGAGACAAATGTTCAGAATGAAGTAGATGTAGAAAGAAAATTTGAAGTCAAATTCATGATGAGGCAAAGAAACAGAATGTAATAGAAACAGCAAAAAAGCAATAACAAAAGAAAAATAAGCTTACCATATAGAAGCAAAATATATGAAGAAGAAAACTGTTATGTGGTGTGATTTAGAATGAAATAGGTTGTATATATTTATAGGGTTATTATAAAAATTGTGTAGACCAACCATACATAAAATTGGATTATTATCTGTTTGGTATTTCTTTAATTTTGCAATTTTATATGATTTGTAACAAAAAAAATTAATATTATTTTTTGTGCTATACTTATATATTTTAATGAGATAATATTGAATTTTCAATTTATTGAATAATATTCGATTGTGTTCTATTCAATTTGAGATTGCTTAAATTAATGGAATTTTAATTGGATAATATTCAAAACTGAATTAATTTGATAAAATCAAATTGAGATTGCTTAAATTATGCAATATTTTTAGGTGATAGATTTATTTGCAACAATTTAGAATTATTGAATGACAGTCATATTTATGGGTTACATTCTATTTTTTATGGTAGTAGTTTGATTTGTTAAGATTAAATTAATGGGATTTGAGGATTTGAGGATTTGAGATTGCTAAAATTAATGGAATTTTAATTGGATAATATTCTAAACTGAATTAATTTGATAAGATCAAATTAAGATTGCTTAAATTATGCAAATTTTTTTGTGGTAGAGTTATTTGCAACAACTTTGGGAGGTAATAAACAATAATATTATATGTACAAATCCGAATGTATTGGATAAAGTAATTATGGATTTAGTTTCGAATCCTAATGCAATATTTACGGAGAAGTTTTATTTTTGGTTGGGAGAGTTGCCAGAAGTTGGGGATCTAATAATATTATCACATAATTAATATTATATGTAAAAAAAATTAGAAATTGTTGTGTGACAGTCATAACATGGATTTGATGCAATTTTGTAATCGCAACATATTTATTGGTTATATTACAATTTTATTGTGTAATTATGGAATTAATATTATTTTTTTTTGTGAGATAAAATTAATTTTTAAAAGTTTAATACATAGGGGTGAATTGTATGAGTTAAAATAATTTTATTGTCTGTGAGAATAGTCTGAATGTAAAAATAATTATTTTTATGGTGAGTATGATCTGATTTTTGAAAGCCGAAAAAATATAGAAATATCCAATTGTGAGATGTGATATGTATATCAAATTAAGATATGTTGAATCATTCTGTATATGTGAAATAATTAAAAAAAATGGGTGTATTAAGGTTTCACTGAAAGTGCAAGCTGCGAGTGACATTTCTAGTAATGTTTCATTATAGAGTGACACGTGGCATGAGTTTAGATTTAACGTGGGATTGAGATAAATGGTATAATATTACGCTGTAATATAATTAATGTTGTTATATAAGTGTAAATAAATGGTATAATATTACGCTATAATATAATTAAATTAGTAATGATAATATTTTTGCAGTTGAGATTAACAGAGCACTTGAGATTATCAAAACAGTTTAGATATGTACTGATTTTATTTTTAGGATATAATAATTATGGTTGAACATAATTAAATTTAGAGTTGTATTGATCGTGTAGATTATACCATACATTATAAAAACAATTTTGTTATTATTTGTGTGTGGTATAATATTATAAATTGTATATAATGGTTAATAAATTATATTTTTTTACTTGTTTAAGGTATAATATGTAGTATAATATTATAAAATACGAAAAACAGAAGTAATGGTTCAGCTCAATTTTGTTATTATTTATTTAATAATAATATGTATGTTATAATGTAAAATATAATATTATAAATGGTATATAATATTTTAAAATTTCAAAAGCCGGATTTAATGGGTAATTATGGTTAGTAATTTGGGAAGTACGGTATAATTATATAAAATGTATAATATTAGAAAATTACAAAAAGTGGAGTAAATTCCCAAAATCGTAGTAAGGATTGAGGGTATTAAATGCGTAAGATATGTGTTTCATTGTGAGAAAGCCACTTGTCAAACAACGGTGTTATGTACTGCATTTTAGTATATATAATAGATAGATTTTTCTTTTGGGGGTTAAACAATTTGATACCATTGTATTGCTAGTGCTTTTAAGAAAATTCTTGTATGTAGAATCTACTATAACAAATTTAAACAGATACTCACTTTGTTCTAAAAATAAGAGTAACAGTTGATTTTAATAAATATATTCAAAAATTCTAAATATTTGCACTCCTCCCGTTTCACAAAAAAGTTTCATTCAACAATATTCTGCATAAGAAGAATAATCTAATATTTATAGATGATAATATAAAATGTCTTAATATGTTTAAGTTTGTCGTTATAATTTTATTATAATACCACGTACACAACTAACTAACAACTCATTATTTTTTTAGGATATACTTAGAATAAAAATATATCATCTTCACAAATTGGATTTTTTTTTTATGGAATGCATATAATATTTAATATTAAATTTTAAATAATTTTAATCGTATCCACTAAAATCAATTGAGATGATACTTTATCAATTGCATTCACTTCTTTATATTCACCATTCTAGCATACTGCAATAGCCCTCACTCAGCCCACCAATGTTACTATTATCAATTTTTCAGCCCATTCTTAAGTTTTGCTTCGTTGTCAAGTTACACGTAAAAAGCTACTATTTTTTCCAAGAATGAAGAAACCCAAGGACCAAAGTTATCCACGTAATCGAAGCTCAATGTTCTTTCAACCTGAGCCAGATTCAGATGAATAATATTTCAATTGGGCCCCTACTTGAAAATGTTCTTTGTAAGAAACCCCAAATAAAAATAAAAATAAAAATATAACAAATTATTTTGATGTTATTATCTTTACCGAATTAGGCGATCATAGCAAATACATATTTAATGACATTTTTTTACAATTGCTTTAATAACATTTATAACTTTAAATGATATTTATTTTTTTAAATTAATATTTTTATTCTAACAATCTCAACCGTCTTACCTTTTCATAATTTTTTATATTATTTCAAATATTCTTTCGATTCATGCATAGTCGGGTCAATTATGCGTTTTCCTAATGAAATTTGGAATGGTTTCACCTCTCCTAGGTTTTTTGAGGGTGGGCTCATTATAACGTTCAATAAATAAAAAATAGGGATATTTATATTTATCAATATATTTTTTAAAAATATTACAACAAAAGTGTATACATAAAATATTTATAAAATTAGTGCATCTTCAATATTTAATTTATAAATTAATGCATTTTTATTCATTTAATTTAGTTAGGTGATTTAATAGGTAGTTGGTTTCAAATTTCAAAATTCAAAAATCAAATTAAATGATTTTTATTCCTTTCTCTGTCCTCCATTTTATCTCCTCCATCTTCTCTCTCTTCTATAGTTAGTGGCGTGGAAGTGTGGCGTGGAAGTGAAAGTGTTTGCTCACTTTCTCTCTCCTCGATTTCTTCTTCTTCCTCCTCTCCTCGTCATCTTCTTCTTCATCTGCAATAAATTTTAACTTCTTTTTTTGAGTTTTCTTCCCACGTCTCTGTCAACTCTGATTCGTTTCTTTCACACATGCAAATAAGAGAGAGGGAGCGAGATGGTTTTGAATTACATCTTCTCCACGTCCACACCTCCTCCTTGCCGGAAATTCTGAGCCGTATTTTCTTAATGTGTAGTAATTAATTTTTTCGTTTAGTAAATTTAGGTAACCAAACAATAGAATAGAGGTAGTAACAAATTCCTGAATGTGTAATAACTAGTTTTTTCGTTTGGTAAATCTAGGTAACCAAATACTAGTATTCTTCCTCCTTTTATTTTGTCTTTGTTAATGTGAATGTGCCAAAATTTATTTATTTTAATATCAATATTTTTACTCTAACCAGGTTAACTATCTTACCTTTTCATAATTTCACATATTGTTTCAAATATTCTTTTGATTCACGCCTGGTCCGATCAATTACGATTTTTTCTAATGTAGTTTGGAATGCTTTCACCTCTTGTGTGCTAAGGTTTTTTTTAGGGTAGGTTCATGTTATAACATTCAATAAATAAAAAGTAACTTGCTAAATTTTTTGTGTATAGTCTGATTAATGAAATAAAATACAAAATTTTCAATTATAATTCTTGAAGTAAAAGAAATAACAAAAAAAATAAATAAATGAGATACTGAATGACAATTTTACTTTTTTAAAGTCAAAATAAAATATACATGACGTAAATCTTTCACTAAAAATAAATAATATAATTAAATGAATGTTGAGTATTAGAGTTAAGGAAACGACAAAAAAGAATATTAGAATATGTGGAATGACTTAAAACGTATCTTTCATAGTTTGATACTCAATTGATATCTTGTATTTAACGCGAAACATTAAATACCTAATCATTAATTAGGGTTTTAAGTAGTTGTTGTAATTGAAAAGAGACTGAAACTTTCATCGTTGTTCTTGCAAAAATATATTAGGGTAGAAAATTGTCCGCTTTTTTGTGTCATAATAAAAGGCAAGAAAGAAAATTAATCATTCGACTACTTAATTCATTATCCTTTATATAATTAAGTCTAATTTATCGCTTCTCGCATTATTGTTATTCTGTGCGAACTAAAAATTCTTTCACATTTCAAACTCTCATCATCGGAGCACAAAAACTACGACAAACATTATTCAATATATAAACAGATACGCAATTTAATTATTTGTCACATTATTATATTTTCATAATTATTATCAGAGATTGGTATTGTTTGATATTTAAACTGAAATAATATTTTAGTCTTGTCCATTCAGTCGATTTTCATAAGATTCAATCTTACTGTAACTGTATTTTTCATATTTAGTATGAAGATAAGTTCTACTTTCATACATTTTTTAGATCATTAATGCTATTACCATTGTTGCAAACTCTTACTTCAAATGACATAATATCTGAGCTTTTTCCATTTAATTTTATGATGATTATTATTTTCTAAAGATACAATTTCAAGGCTTCTCGTGACATTTTGGTGAACGGAAATTCATGCCTCCCGTTTCGGAGAGTTCGAAGCGGTGCGTTTGGCAATTGGCACAACATCACTCTATAAACAATACTATTCTGCATTTTTTATTATTCTATTCTAAAGTATCAGTACAGTACCCCATCTTCTCTCTTCTAGGTTTTCAGTTTTCAGTCTCTTTATCACTCACAACACCAACTATGGACTTCTCAAAGAAGCGCAAAGCTGACGAGAACGGCGACCCCTTCTCAAACGCCGCCGAGTTACCAACGACGCACCTCCAGCTGACCCCGCAAGACGCTCGTAAAATACTCGAGCCCTTCACTAAAGAACAGCTCCTTGAAATCGTCGAATCTGCCATCACCCGTGACCCGGTAACCCTCGCCGCCGTTCGCTCCATCGCTGATTCCGATCCAGCTCAACGGAAACTCTTTATCCGCGGCCTCGGCTGGGAAACCTCCACCGAGAAACTTCAATCCATCTTCTCCTCCTTCGGCGAGGTCGCTGAAGCGATCGTGATCACAGACAAAAACACAGGAAAGTCTAAAGGTTATGGATTTGTTACTTTTAGACACATTGACGGGGCCGTTTTAGCTCTCAAGGAGCCTAACAAGAAAATCGACGGCAGGATCACCGTCACCCAGCTCGCGGTCACCGGAAATACTGGACCGGCGGGGGGAGTTGACGTGTCGATGCGTAAGATTTATGTGGGTAATGTTCCGTTTGAGATCTCGTCGGAGAGGTTGTTGGGCCTTTTCTCTGCTTATGGAGAAATTGAGGAAGGTCCGTTAGGGTTTGATAAGCAAACGGGGAAAGCAAAAGGGTTTGCTTTTTTTGTTTATAAGACTGAGGAAGGGGCTAGGGCTTCGGTTGTGGATCCCATTAAGAATATAGATGGACATCAGGTGAATTGTAAGTTTGCAACTGATGGAAAAAAGGGCAGACCTAGTAGCTTTCCAAACCAGGGTCCGGCTGGATTTGCTGGTGATGCTGTTCCGCCAGGGGGAATGAATTCAGGCTTTGGTGGATTTGCTGGTGGGATTTCTTCATATGGTGGTGGTGGGCCACACCTTCCCCTTGCCCATCAAAATCCACATCTGAACTCGGGTATTGGTGTGGGATTTGGGAATCAGGGGCCAGGGCAGGCTTCCTATGCTGGTGGTGGGTATGGTGTTGGTGGTGGTTCCCAATATGGTGGGCCTGCGGCTTCGGGGGAATACGGTGGAGTGAACAATTTGGGGTCCTCTTTGTATAGGATGCCGCCAAGTTCTGTTGGAATGCCAACTGGAGGTGGATACTCTGATGGTGGAAATTATGGATTGTCGTCATCCGGCTATCAAACCCAGCTGCAGCCCTCCGGTCTAAGGGTTCCACCTGGTGGGATGTACCAGCCCCCATATTACTGAGGTAATTCTCCTTTTTCGTACGCCAGTTTAGTTTATATTAGAATATTATGAATTTTTTTGCTTCTTACCAGATTGAATAGATATACTTGTTGTTTCCCTAAATATAGCATTGTTTGTTGCTTACTTCATATGTTTTCTTTATATCTATTTTATGTTGTTATTCTGCTGTTTTTAGTGATTCATTTGTCGTTCCGTTATTTTTTCCTGTCTTTCTAATTAGGCTGTTTTTATTATAACTCTTGTGCCCTTACTTTAGTTGTCGTCTTGTTACTTTAATTATAATTGGCCTTGTAATATGGATCCAAGTTATTCTGAAAGTAGTATTGCATAGATATATGTTCTTTCAATCTGGTTGATTGAAAGGGTTATTTTATGATTTTTTCTTTCCTCGTTTAATTATATCATCAAAAAAATTATTATATCATAAAAAAAAGTCATCTGGTCTTTTCAAAACTTGCTACACCACGGTTACCATTATTATGGAACTTTTGATACTGAAAAGGGTATCTTACACTTTGAATGGTGAAACTAATGCATGTGTGGCACAGTGGCAGCATAACATTTTAACAAAGTTTGTGGCCTATTACAGTTTCCTTTTGATACTGAAAAGTTGCCTTTTCTTTTTTCAACTATAAACTGTATTTTGGGAGAAATGACTATTACAGTCTTTTGGTGAATAGTATATAGAGTTGTACAATTTATTATCTTTGTTCCCTCTTTCTGTTAATTGTCTTTAAGATGCTTTTAATACTACATTATTCAAAATTCTTTTGCTTGTTTTCTCTGGATTGGGATTTTTTTAATGTACCGAGATACACTTCTTCTTGGGGTGTCGGTGTGGTTCTTGCCATATTTAGTTTGAATTTAATGCCTAGCTCTTAAATGCCTACATTGTGTTAGATGCAATTCCAATTTTACTTTTTTTTTTTGTGTGTGTCCGATATTATGCTGGAGCATGTAGTGGTTGGTCATGTTTGCTTTTGACCTGGTCAACACAATAGCCTATGGTGCAAAACTTTTTGACAAGGTTACGTTGCAGTTAGCTTGAAGTTAGCATTTTTTTTAGGTTATTATTTTCTGGCAGTGGGTGATCACTGATCAGCATAGTTATTTCAAACCATAATTTTAAAGTATAAGACTGAACTTGGCTCAGAACAGGCCTGCTTGGCCTGGAGCTGCTTAGTGATCATCTTAGGAATTGGCAGTACTGTAACAAGTTGTCCTAATAATTGATTACATGGTTTATGTTATACCAAGTTAAAAACTGATGTGTGGTTCTGTATCATGGGTCAATGATCAATACTATCCCTGCAACAAATAATAGTGTTAGCATTATTTTATTGATTCCTTGATGTCCTGTATTTTATGACCTCCGTCCCTAAGTGGCTGTTTTCTTCTTTGGGCGTGTTCGCCACAGATTGTAAAATGTGTCAACAACATATTTTTAAAGGACTATATTTGTATACTTTTTCACTATATTTTTATATTATATTTTCAATCATATTAAAGATAATTAAGAACTCTAATATATAAATGTGTGGCGGGGTGAGAGAAATGGTAGAGGAATTGATAAATAACCCTGAGATCGTTAGTTCAGCCCCTATATTTGGGGGCCAATTTTACTTATCAATATATTTTTAAACTAGCCTTGAAAACAGGGCCCAACACAGAGCTAAAAAGGTCTGACATCTATTTTGGGATGGATGGTGTATTTTGATATTGATAATCGTGTTTAACTTTAATGTTCTAATGCTTTTAGTCGGCGTGGCTTTACCTGCACTTTGTTAATGCTCCATGATGTTATCATATTCATGGCTGGCAGTTGATCATCATTGTGGTGAGCTATTTGATATCCCACAAAGCATATACTACTTTCATTACTATATGATAGATTTATTAAACGATATATTCTCTTGTACTTACAAACTTACTACTATTAAGTTTTTTACTTGATGATAGTTTGACTAATGATGGTTTGAGTTGTAAATATCTATTTGGTTCAGGTGTTTGAGAGCTTCTTGGGCGCAAATGCTTTAAATGGTTATGGTGAATTGCAGACATGAATCTTTGGTTGCTGCTTCACTCTATCTGTCATAAGTTGTGGATTTTTGTGATATTTGTTAGTTAATGTTCCTTGGACTTGGTCTGGAATCTAAATGCACTGTACTTGATAAGGATGCTTTTCTTTTTGAACGGATGTATTCCTAAACGGTTTATAATTGTCGAACTTCTTTAATATGACTATTATAGTTATTAGTAATTATATAATAGCCTATGTGTTGCAAGATTATTTGCATCTACCTTGTTTATACATGCATATGTTATCTTTGATGGATAATTGTTCTGCTATACCCACCTGCACTGCGTTGGTTTTCAAAACAATGCCCGCTATTATTGCTTTAGAATTCTCTTTCCATTTATTTAGTGTGAATGTACCAAAATGAGAATTTTCAGGTATAGCTCGGTAGCACCTCCTTTACCAAAACTAGAAAAAGGTCTTAATGTTTTGAAGTGAAACAATACTCAATCCATAAATTTCTAATGCTCATCTCATTTTGAAATCTTCAGTAGCTCCTGTATATTTGCAGTTTCATGGTCTAATTTCTGATTGCACGAGGGCCTTTCGTGGTTGTTTTTTACTGTCGATCTAATGGGTTAGGGAGGATAGGTATTTTCCTGATTAGGCTTTTGAGTTGGCTATTCTTTTTAGTCTCTTATTGGGAAAGGTGTAAATGGAGAAGCTGGAATTTTTAATTCATACGTGATGTTGTTAGTCACGAGGCTCCCTTGTTTCTTTGTGTGAAAAATGGCATGTGAAAAAGATTGCGACATTGTGTGGAAGAAGATAAAAAACTTTTGAACACTGGAAAACCTCTTCTGTTGAAATGGTATAAAGGTTTCGAAGTCTTGTTTTGACCCTTTTGGATCTCCATAACAAAAATTTCTCTAGTCTGTTGCTAACTTAAAAACGCATCGCAAATGTCACTTTTGATACACCTGTGATACTGTTTGAATTACCTTTGTATTGTATCGTATCTTAGGATACCTATTGATTATCATATGATTTTGATAATTATGTCCTCAAGAATCTTTTATAAAACTCATGATATCCCAAGTAATCTAACTGTCATAATTCGCTATACCAAATGGAGCCTTATTTGAGCCATATAATAGTTTATAGCATAAAATAAATGGGTACCATATTGTTTGTTGAAACTTAAATATATAATCTAATCTTTGACAAGTAATGTGATTATCAACAATGTGATCGTCATAATCTGATTATGACGATCTCTAAGCCCAGTTATACCAAATGAGGACTTGAACACCAGCTGGAATGAGCTTGACTTGGGCATTGTTGTGGGCCCACTTCACTTTATGTAAAAGTTTTTAATTAAATGCATAGGTAAAATTTAATGAAAAATTGAATCTGGCTCCTTCCCGGCCGGGAAATTTGCTTCGGATAGCAAAAGCTTTAGCAACGGTAGGAATTGGATTGGAGGGTTCTTATTTGGTTTGGAATCCTGATGCAAGTCAAGTGTGGAGGAATTCCCAACTATAAATTCTGGTGCAAAACTAAATTGGGCAGCAAATGAAAAGTCCTATTAGGGATTTGTTCTTCTGGGATGTTGGTTGACTTACTAGGGGCTTATAGCTTAAAAGTTGGTACAGTAGTCTTTGTTAGTATTACGCGAGTAATCTTGTTCTTGATAAGTAATGCCATATTCAATAATTTGATTGTCATAATCTGATCATGACAATCTCCAACTGTACCAAATGGGACCTTAATTAACAGCATGGATGAACTTGAATTGTGGTCCCCCTTCATTTTACCTAAATATTCTGAGTATATATGTAGTTCAGACACAAGGAATAATCTAATTGAGGGTTCATATGTGATTTGATGGACTCCTGATGCAAGACAAGTGTCGGGGAATAGTAATACTAAGTTATAAATTGTGATGCAAAACAAAATTGGCCAGCAGTTATAAGTTTTTTAATGAATTTTTTTCCTTGGAGTTTGGTTGACATACGTGGGGGGTCCAGTGCTTCTTAAAAATATATGATTTCCCCCCCCAACTTGGGGTCTGAAGTTGAGTAAACGACATGATATTTACAGTTTGTGTTGGAGGATGTGAGCCATGGTAACTCGAGAATAGGCTGAAATGCCCAAAAAATATTGAAAGAGATGAAAGAAGAAGATGGTCTAGGCATCATGTCCGGTTCGTAAGGTATCACATTTAGATCCCCAAGGCATATCATACCTAGGGAGGGTTTCAGCATCCCATCCAAGATAAAGATATTTTTTCATTCATTTGTTCAGTCATACTCCCTCTAGAACAAAGCTTTACGTCATATATACTTGTAATATATAGAATGCCTAAAATCTGGACCAAGCAAACTTGTGACCAAGTAGTCTTGGGGCCCGGTGTGACATAAAAGGTGTGACATAAAAGCGTTAACATAAAAGCCTTTCTTTGTAGCCAACTTCTAATACCCGTCAACCCACAATGTAAATCTACCAAACTAAAAAACCTAGGGAATTGATATTTCTACAAGTGAAAGTGTTAGTTCCACACGGTCCTCTCTCACATGAGGGTGGACCCCACTTACTAGTCATGTGAGGAGTGTGGAACTATCATTTTTACTTGTGAAACCAAAACCTAGTATAAACCTGCCTAGCATAATACTACTTAAATATACAAGGATTCCAGTAACTAAAGAATTTGACGAGGAGATTACAACGTGAAAGTGAACAAACTCTCTCTCTTTTTATTAACCATCTTTAATCTCTATTTTATTTGAACCTTTAACTGTCTGTATCAAATACCTTTTTGATGCTCGAATACGGTTCTAGATAAGTAAAAAAACAGGTTGTGAAGGTTGAATATAATATTATAGAGTGTGCAGTATTTGATGAATCATTGAATTTCAATAAATACCATCTAGCAATTTTTCAAAACTTGTGATATATCTATATAAGCTGATTGTCATGATGTGATTGTCATAATCTGATTATGAAAACCAGCTACATCAAATGAGGCCTTAAATGTGGTGGTGCCATTTTACTTTACCTAATGATTGCAAGTATATGTGTACGTAAAATACAAGAAAAAAACAAAATAGAGGATTTATATGTAACTGAATAATCTGATTGCTTTGATCAGATTATGATAATCTCCTATACACCAAATGGGGCCTTAAAAACACATGAACTTACATACTTCAAATATAAGTGAAAACGAAATTAGGATTTATATGTAGTTTTTGGAATCCCTTGTTAGTCTCATGTATAATGGATCTTCTAGATGAAGTAAAAGTCCAGAATCTAGAAGTGTAAGGAGACATTGACTTGTGTATTTTGTTTACATATGTGCTTGATAAATTTTCTACTGATTTCTTTTTTGCATATGTATTTATATATGTTACTTTTTATGTGCATTCTAAACTCTTCTAAGTTGTTTGATTGTGAAAATAACCTGAAGCTTATCATCCCCTATTGTCTCTGTTCTCTCTACAACTTAGCACGTTGGGTAATAGTTTAATTATTTTATGGCCCTCTTGTTTAGTTATATTTATTCAGTTGCCAAATTATTCATCATCTTTGCACCATTTTCATGGTGCAAGTGTGCCATATTTTTTCTTTTTATTAATAATAGTTCTGATGCTTTGTGGATGTAGCTGATGTTTCTTGTGATTTTTTTTCCCTGTGTGCCACAATCTTTATATGAGAACTGCTTGTTTTTGGAAGTTCAGTTTGTGCTAAATGTAGGTTTACTGTGTTCTTACTTTTTGTAGTTTGTGCTGCTTATTGTAGTAGTCTTGCGTTCAAGTGTCTGTGTTGTTCTGTGGTTACCTTTAAGTATTTGGAATTGAGTTGTGGACTGATTTGGCTCTTTTATAGCGCAATATGGAAATTGCGTGTGCTAAGGTTGTGCTTAGGTTCTAGGATATGCTTGTTGAAATAGATAGCAACTAAATTAAAGTTATGTTACTGGTTCTTGTTAGACGTGGGTGAGCCGTTTGCTAAATCACGTGCATGTTAGCTGCGTCATGTCTTTGCTGGCTAAGAAAACTGCTTGGGTGATACTATTTTTTTTTTCTCCTGCTGAGCATGTCAGTTGGTCAAGTCTCTGACATTACCTCTTTGTGGTTAGATGTTCTTTTTCGTGATTTCTTATTTGTTGTGCCTCTCACAATAACATGGTTTTTTATTTGGCCTCGAGGAATGTGTAGAAGTATTATTTGGTCTTGAGGAATGTGTAGAAGTATTATTTGGCCGTGGGTCTGTCTGCCTATGCTTCCAAGTCTTCCTTGTTCTGGCAAGAGAAAGTTTCATGTTCGACGGTTTTTGAATAACTAGAGGTAGAAAATAGTTATTCCTTCTCTTCCATGACATTTAAATCCTTAAGTGATTCTTTGGTTGTTTTGTTGGGTTTTTTTTTTTGGTTTTGGGAGGGGGGAGATAGAAGCTTCTTATGTAATGCTTCAGCTTTTGATGAATCTAATTGCAAGGTCATCTGATGAAAGTGATGAACTAAGTTTTGATTTTATGCGAAACCATCACTAAGTTTTGCTTTTATGCCAAACCTTGATTTGTAAATGCCCGATTCAGTTAATATTTTAAGAAGGTGAGTTTCGATACTTCACCAGCGTTTAATTTGAAAATATGAAGCTTTAAGACATCTTGGCAGCAGCATATGGAAGAAATAATGCTACGTTGGTCAAGATACTTGAAGAATGATGAGCATGCATCTTCCTTCTTGAAAGGTTTGATAGTGTGTTAGATTTGGTGAGTGAGTTAACTGAACTCTTAGTTTGTAAACCTGAGGCCTGTAGTGTAATGAAGTTGGGATTGTTGGGCCAATAATTCTGCTTAAGAGCGACTTTTAAGGAAGTGACGTTTTGTGTGGTTATTTGCTGCATTCATGTTGTTTTTCCTTTTTTGGTTGTCAAAATTATTCAGGGTTCTAGGTTGATGTACTCATTTTTTTATATTTTAATTTCAATAAGTTACAAAACTGCTCAATAATGATTGATCATCATAATCCGTAAGATGATTTTGCTACTATATGCTAGGTTTGGCTCCTTTCAATCAGTTTTTATCGATGTTGTGTTGTGGCTATTTTGTACAAAATATCATCACTTTCAGTTGATGTGCAATGTTGATTGTTACAGTCAATGATCCGGTGACCCTTTTTCAAAGAAGCTGTTGAACGCTGATGATTTTGGAAAGAGGGAGAAGCTGAAACCAAAAAATTATTTGGTTTGATGGCTGCAAGTATTAAACAATCAGCACCTAGCGGGATATGTATACTGCGGCTGTATTGTGATCTCAAGTCGTGCATGCCGGGATAACAATTTTTTTCATCACTAAAATGTATTGGATTGTTGTAAAAATGGAAGATCAAGGATGCCTGCATGTTCACTTGATTATTAGTAATCTGGGGTGTCGCGAGCGTGGATGTTTGTGCGAAAACAATGGAAAAGTTGGGTAAACAAACCGATGCACCTGTTAAGTTGGGAATGGAAAATTTCTGAGGATTGAAATCATGTTAAATTAGTTTTTGTAGTGAGTTAAATTGGGAACGAAAAACTTCTCATGTTAAATAAGTTTTTGTGTAGTTAGACCCTGATGTAGACTCGCCAACGCTCCCATTCAAATTAATTCAGAACGGGAACTTCAGAGGACTGAAATCATGTTCGACTGGTTCTTGTGTTGTGCAGATTAGGGTGTATAGCTCTCAGGTTCCAGGAACCCCCTTATTAAGCAGCGGAGATAATGTTAATTTGGTCCCTGATGAATGATGCGGTTTTTGGTGATTGTAAGAACCACTTGTCATCGAAAATAGAGTTTAGATACCGGAGCCCACCTGGTCGTGTGCTTGTATATTGTGATGCCCTTTTTAAAGCAAGCAAGTTATATTTTAGAAGTTTATATTTCAATATCATTATTTGACAATAGGATGATGGACGTAAACAAAATAAATAAAACAGGCATTCGTAATGTCGGAACAAATCTAAACTGTTTTTCTCTTTAGCGTCGTTACCTTTTTGTGCAACTCGCATTTATGTTTTGATGCTTGTTCTATCATTACAACAACCTCAAAGACCTTAATCCCGCTGCTGCATGTGTATAATCTTTGCTGTTAAGGCTAGAGTTTGTAAGGGTACGTACGGCTTGTGTTTAATGTAATTTATCGTGTAAAAGTTTTAAAAAATAAATAAATAACTTTTACCTTTTTTTTCAAAGATCCAAAAATATCTAAAACATGAGAATTTAGAAATAAATAATTGATTTTATTAATAGATATAGAAAAAAGAAAAAGAAGAAAGGGTGCCATTTTGACTTTAAATGTTGTTAATTTGTAAAATATTTAAATTTAAATTGTTATATTTATTTACTACTTCTATGCTTGGTAATGCCTTTTAAATAATTTATAATATGGAATATTAATTATTGGAGCACGCTTGCTCAAGTCAATTTTGAATTTTTATACTTGATAAGAAATTAAATCAGATCTTTTTATGGGACCAACGGGTTATTTATTTATTAGTATTTGTATTTGTTAGATAAAATAGTTGATCACGTATAAAACTGAATCCGGACGTAGGTAAAACACCTTTTCCAGTTTGGATTAGTAACCCGAAGCATATGTAGTAAATTATTATTATTATTATTATTTACAGTTTCTTTCTCCTCTCCGTTGATTTCTTTATATTGCTGTAAAAAAGTAGGTTTCTTTTCTCTCAGTCTTCTGCTCTGGACCTCTGGTGCATAACTCGAGCAAGTATAATACCATTAATAAAATTTTATATCTAAGAGTTTTTTTTTTATAACATTAAAGTTTTTGTTTCTCAAGTTCCAAGGGCAATTTGTTCATATTTCGTCACGAACTGAGTGTGAATTTTCTTTATATAATTAATTGTTTGTTGTCTTTTACATGCATAATTAAGCAATTAATCAGCTTCATGTCTTGAATTTCCTGCTAATTAATTGCTATCCTATTTTTCTGAACTAGAAAATTAAACTTATATGGACTGTTTTTTATTTTATTTTATTTGAAATATTATAGGTAAATTGAATTGAGTTATTATATTTTTGTTTGATGGCACCTTTGTGGGCATATACTAATTTAATTGTAAACCTTTTGCTTTTCGATATTTTTAAATAATTAGACATTCTGCTTATTAATTCGGTTTTTCTTCTTTTGTTTTACCTTTATAATTATCAGGAAAAAAAAAAAAAACTACGTGCATATGTGTGTGTGCACATAGATATACAGGTAAGTATGTATCTATATACATCTTTCCATGATTGCTTTGGGTCTTTTTGGCTAGAACATTTTTGTAGAGCATATAAGGTCTCAAACATATTGCTGGCCGAGTGTGTATGTGGCATCAAGTAATGGAGTTGTTTTGATATCTTGTCTTAAAGATTTATGCAGATTCATTCAGTTAAAATTTCTTAATGTTTATGGTTTCAAATTGAATTTCTCTAGGGATGGCCTGGGATTTTGGAAGTACTGGGATGGCCTGGTTTGGGAACATATCGGAGAAGTTTGATAATTTGTGCTTAGACATGGACGGCGTTAATTGTCAGGTAATCCATTTATGTTCCCACTATGTGGATGCTTCTTCATTGCATGCAATTACTAGTATTTATTGCTTAAATCTCATCTTTCAGTTTCTTAACCTTGGATTTGCTTCATGTTATATTAGATTTGAAACTGCTGTTCTGCTAAGATTAAATTACTTGTTTCTCGGGGTGCAGGATTCACTTAGATATGTTGGAAACCAGTTGGTGGCAGTGGGCACCCATGTTGTAGAATTCTGGTCAGAGATTTTGCAAGATGTGCAAGTTAAGGAAGAGGAAGTTCCTGACTTGTCAGATTCTCAAACGCCAACAGCAGGTGTTGATAAAGAGGAGCTTAGCAATGTGAGTCCTTTGCCTAAAGTGAATTTCGAGGAACCTAAGCGTAGTGATTCGTCTCTCTGCCAAAATGCTGTTGTTAGTAACAAAGAAAGTTGTTGGGACACAGAAAAATTGTTGTCCATGCTATCTTTTGAAATCATAGAGTTTAACTCTTCCACTAAAGGCAAAAATAGTAAACCTCTGGATGTCAATGCTGAAGTATCGAGTGATCTGCGAGCAATTATTAATTCTTGTGAATCTAAATTTTCAGATAGTGGAGTTTCTAGTCATGATGTCCGGTCAACTTTTTCAACAGGTAAGCATTTTATTCTCCTTTTTTGGCTTGTTTATTTCTTATAAGCATTCAGTATTTCTTAGTTTCTGCAATGGCGGCTGGTGCTAGATATTCATGCTCCTGACATGTCTGAAGACTCTTATGGTTCTGAATTTGAGCTGTGCAA
Source organism: Hedera helix (assembly GCA_947179155.2). Classification (NCBI taxonomy): domain Eukaryota; kingdom Viridiplantae; phylum Streptophyta; class Magnoliopsida; order Apiales; family Araliaceae; genus Hedera; species Hedera helix. The sequence continues at coordinate 40,566,056 of OX359273.1, forward strand.
TGAATCTGTAGAATCAGAGGGAACCAAGCGACATTCCGATTCTGGTTAGGATTTTTTTTCCTCATTACACCTTTATTTATATGTTTTTTCTTCTCTGGTTCAGTTTTTCTCTCCCCACTTGATATATTTGCAATTTTGATGTTGTTGGCTTCAAATTGTACTGCTTACTGAACTAGTTTTTTTAAAGTTGTTTTAGTCATAGAGATTTGTGAATAGGGCCTTGTTATATGTTGGTCTTTTTGTTGGGACATTTTCATACCTTATTGTGAATGCACTTTGCAATTCCTTGTTATTGTTGGAAAGTATACAAGGACTTGCATTTAGAAAACTACTCTGTTGCATTTTTGTGCATCTAAATTATTCAGGCAATGAGTTAGGATTTAGAGAGAAAGGATTGATATCTGTTCTTGTATTAGGAGGTGATCTGAACTCCACACAAATAGCAGCCATCTTATATTTTTGAAATCCATGTCTATGTTTAATGCTACTCTTCTGTGTTCTGCACTTTGGCTAGTAAAATAATAAATATATAATAGTTTGTGTTACGCAGTAGTACATTTATGCTTTTTAAATCCAGTAAGGGGAAATGAAAAACTGAACCAACTTATATGGTTTCATTATAGGAGAATCAAATGTTGCCAGCACAAAAGAGGTTAAGCATCAAGAGGATGCTTGTGCAAAAGTGCTCATAGTAAATCCTGCGGAGTATGCCACTACAGAAACGGTCGTGGACCATAATATTACCAAAGAGGGAAGGGACACTGATCAATATGAAAGTTTAATTTTGGTTGACAGCAATGAAAGTTGTTCCCTATGCGATCTGGAGGTAAAAGATTAGTCTCACCTGGTCTTTCTTGTCCCATTTCCTTGGCTAAATGTGATCTATTCTTCATAGCAACCTGAGAATTTGCAATGCAGAAGCCTATACTACTACTATACATTTATTTGATGTTTAGAATAAAGCACCCTACACGGATTTTTACTGAACTAGTTTATTTTTTGGTTCTTTCTTTCAGAAAATTATTCCAGCTTCAGTGAAGTTTGTGGAAAAGAAGGAATTTGAGCAGCAAAATCAACCAGAAGATCTTGATGCAGAACAAAATCAAACTGGTGGAGGGGACAGTAATAAACCATCCCTTCCAAGTTTTGAATGGGTTTCATTAGACGACGAATCTTGTGAATCTGACTGGGTACTTGTTTAGATAAATTAGGATGCTCTTACAAAGAATCTGATAACTCAATTGGCGTTTGTGCGTCTCTTCTTTGGACAAGATAAACAAATGTTGCTTTCTTTTTGGTCTTTAAAGAATTGTGTAGATATATAGTGTCTCTCTTTTATATTCAATCACCGCCACAAATTTTCAACTCAGCTCATATCAAAGTGAGGGTAGGGTGTCCTGTACATTTTCAACTCAGCTCTCTTGCTAAACATCACTTGCTCCCACAAGTCACAACCTTTTAGTATAAAGAATTTCAGTACTTGATAGTAACAATGAATTTCAATAGACTAAAATGCAAAGTTTTTATAATTGTTAAATACTACACTCTAGCTACATCTAGTTGTTTAAACGGGACCAAATTTTCACGTATTAATATTTCTCCCAATTTGAGATGGTACATTCACCATATATCTATATAAGCACTTATATATCTATTTGCAATGTAGCTGGTTATATGTTTATTAGAATCTATTTATAATATATATATGATTATAAAAGAGATTATGTGCTTTGAACTCGCATAAATTTTTGTTTGTCATGTATCTACCACCTTTAATATGACGTAATTTTAATTGATAAAATTATTTAGCTTATATAACTTTGAATTTGAATAGTTATAAATTTGTTCATACTATTTCAAAAGGTGTTCATAATTATTTCTCTTTCTTTCAAAATAAAAAACAATCATCTTTTTATAAAATTATAATAGAACTAAAATTTAATTCCTATTAACAGGTCTCATAATAAAAACAAATAAAGTTTCGAATTAAGAAGAGTCATTTTATTCTAAGAAAAAATTATAATTTCAAACGATACTAAGACATCAATCAATAGAGAACGTTGGATTTTGAGTTTTAGTGGAGTTGGTGCACTCATGGGAAGGTCAAAGGTGTTTTTTATTTTATTTTTTGATAAGGAAAATTCCGCGGTGCAATGGCGGACAATTTTTTTGGGACCCCGTTATGTAAGGTTCTACAACGCTCGCCAATTCCATTTCCACTCTCCTTCCTCCATTCTCATTCTCTCAGATCTCCACTATCCATGTCCACCAATCGTATTCACCACCGTCTTTGCTCCTCGAATCCAACTTCCAGCGATAATCAGCCCTCTTTGCTCGTCTTTTCAGGTATGTAATTGTTTCCAAGAAAATGTAGGATGGGTAAAGCCAATTTACAAATGGGTTTTCGTTTCCCCTCTTTTAAGGCCTCAAAGAACAAAACCCACAAAATGATATTGAAGAAAATGAAGCTTAATTTAACTGGTTCTTGATTACTGATGTAGCATTTTCTGTTTCTTCCTGTTCCTTCCCTATTCGAGTTGAAGGGTGAGCTGTTTGTAATTGGATGGGGATCAAATGTTGTTTTGTTTGCTTTTTCTGGGCAGCCAAATGGTGAATCCCTTTAGTTTGCTAGTTTAATTATGTTAATATCAATCATCGATAGCTATGTGGTTATTAGGTTGATAATTGTGGGTGTTAGACTTGCGGATTGCCGACAATTGGATGGATATATGATTCTCTGTTATTGGTTATACTATTTCAGAACCTGATATTTTCTGCTTCAGATATATGATATACTCAATTGTACTCAGTTACAAGTGGAGTTTTCACTATATATAGTATGCACTTACCTTTGATAATGCCCGAAGCCCTGAATAGATTGGCTGAAACATTCCCAAACTTTTTAATCTTCCAGATTTTCTTTTTCTATTCTGATCTTGACTGAATACGATCGTTGGGTTTTTAGTTTAAACACTAGTGTAATATAATTGCACAGGATTTATATGCTTAATTGTTACTTCTAATGTTACGGGCCTGAACTACTTTTTTTTCCCCCCAATGGCTTCTTGTTATGGAGTAGTGACACAATGAAAGACTAAATAGAGAATAGAAACAATCACATGAATTGAATCTATATAACTTTGCAATCACACGAATTCTCAAAGTTGGATAAACTGATTAAACAACCACAATATTTTTATTAAATTTGAATAACAAGAGTTAATCCTAAAACACACGGAAACATCTTATAAATACTAAACAATAAGTTAGAAACCCTAATTACGAAAAGAATAGCAAAATTACGAAAAACTCAAATAAGTCCAAAAACTGGTAAAAACTTCAGAAGGCTCAAACACCTCTTTCCCCCTACCTCTTTTGGGAATAAAATGGTGTTCGTCATGGCCAAAGGTAATGAATATTGTAAGGTTCGTCATTAGCTTCGATTTGATAAATTATGCTCTTGTAACTCCAAGCAGATAAAAAGTTATGATAAAAACAGTGTTAACCCCTCTTGGGCTTGGGTTTTCTTCCTTTCCTTCCTTTGCGGGTCGTGTCATTCCCCTCCACTTGAGGAAAACTAGCCTCTGAGTTGTCACCTAGTGCCATAACACTCTCAACTGTCTGCTCCACAACCGTCTCTAAATACATTGGACCATCAGCAGCATGGTATAGATAAAGATCAGCCATATTAAAAGTCTTTGAGATCCCCATACTTTCAGGCAGGTTCGCCTCATATTGTCATTTATTTTCAGCAGAATGGTATAAAGAGACCATATTTCTTTTGTTGTAACTTGCCATAAGTACCAACGGGAAACCTCCGGCGATGTTTGTCAGCAAGCTTCTTGTAACGCGCATTAGCTAATTCAATCTTTTGCTTCACCTCCGCATGCATAGCTTGGACTTCATCTGCCATGTTGGCAGCTGCCTCGCTCGCGCCTGGTCTCTTAGGTAAACAGACCAAATCAAAAGTATGGTGAGGACATTTAGTATAAACAATAGAAAACGGAGACTTCCTTATAGCGCTATGCTCTACACTGTTGTCGACGCCGGAAAAAGTTGTTTCGTTTTTTATAATCTACCCTTTCCAATGTTAGCCTTTGGATTAAGATGTGTTTTTTGGAAAAGGGTCGGCTTGAATGTCGACGGGGTTTGAAAGGTCGATTTTATGATGAGCCAATTGACCAGAGCTGCCAGTTGGTATATTTGAAATGGATGTACCAACTCATCCGAATTTTATTTTCGTAATCGCTGGCTCATATGTGACTCCGAATTAATTGGTCTGCGAACCGAGATTCATAGAGTTCGGGGGCTTGCTTAAGCAAGGGGAAGGTGTTAGGCACCCCCCGACTTCCGTGAAAACACGGTTACCACAATCTTGATGTTTTCTTATCCTTTTAAAATCCTAAAACGTGTGTGTGTGTCTAAATGTTTGTTGTGATGAGAAAACCTGCTTCGATTCGTGCTTTATTTAATGAGTGTTTTGAAACGTTTTTTGACCCAAATGACAAGGCTTTGTTTTCTGATAAACATTGATTTTAAGTTTGAAAATGATGAGATTTTTATTAGGTGTCGTTTTCAGAAAACAAGAGTTTTTTAAACTTTTGTCAAATAGGAATCGAGACTATTCATTGCCTTCTAACAGTAAAGTCAAATAAAAAATGAAGGCAACTTCTAGAAGCTCTTTAACCCTATGCACCAAAGTTTAATGAAAATGTTTGTCCATTTTTTATGAAATCATTTTTTGATATTTCAAAAACCGCTCGTAGCCTTTTCGCCAAACAGGGACCGACGTTTACTAAAACTCTCAATTTTTATTCTCGTGATTCTAATATCCTAATTTGATTACTTTTAAAAAAGCTTGGTCATTCGCCTTATTTTGAAAATCGTTTTTTCTCATGTCGCAAATCAAAACAAGCATTCAACAAAAAACGTGTCGGGGCTATCCATGGGCATGTGAGCCGTCTAAATAACCTCAACACCCACAATCACACACTTTACTATTACGGGGTCTTAAACTCGATTACGGTTCGATATCGCTTTAAGGCCCAATATTTACATATATACAAAATGGACCCTTGCAATGATTACATACACAAAATTTGTCCATCATCGGGATTTGATCACGAGGATCTCCTCCCTAGGCTCACAATCACCCAAATCGCTGCACAACCATACCAAGGCAACTTAACAGTACTAAACTTGTTACTATGCTATACGAATCAAAAAATCACAATCCCAACACTACGAACTATCCGTTAACACAATAAACTACATATCACCGTACGGATGTCATCGGGACATTAGGAGGAAATTACGTTCCGACGGAACCCTCGCTAACAATCCCTAATCCACGGATCCTCAATAATATAACAACATACTACGTTAAACAACTCAAAACACAAGATTATAATAACAATACAAGCAAAAGATATCAAAGAAAACACCACTTTTCACCTTGCAATACACCGATAAAAGCTTTATATTTCACGATTCGGGCAAAACCACAAGAACGCCTAACTATTTGAGCAACAATCAACAATTTATCACTCAAATAAAATCCACCCGAGCCCCTTCTCTCTCTTCTCGCGTTTTCTCTCTCTAAAAATCTAAAAACTTACTTCTTCTTCTTCTGCAGATCAAAAATGGTGTTGTATAGGAGACGCAGTTGCACCTGCGGCTGCCTGCGGTGGCCGCCCGCACCGAACCCTCGGCTGCTGGGTTGTTTCCTCAGCCGTGCAAATGTCATACTTGTCGGTGGCCGCAGGTGCACCTGCGGTTGCCCAGCTGGCTTTTCTCGATTTCGTGTCACACAGTCTTAAATCGTCAATTTCTGCTGCACTATTTTGGAAGGCTGTTACCTGATGTATAAATTGCTCTTTGTGTTTGGCTTCTAGGGGGCGCTGCCCCCTTCCACCCTCGCCAGCTCACCGGCGAGCTGGGCAGCCGCTCGCTCATCGACCATCGTAAGCGTAGTGGCCATTAGTCGTCTTTTGTGATCAAATCAAGTTCTTCTGGATCAGCTGTTTGCCTCGCCTTAAGTAACCTGATGCTCGTTGTTTGTTATGACAGCTTTGACCGTAAGTCGTTGGGGTGGCTTTGTGTTGGGGTCCACCTTCCTTTTCGCATGTCGGGTTAAGTGACGATTTTGCCCTCCTGTCAGGGTTAGTACAAAAGTGCAAAATTTGGGTGTCTACAACTGTTATAAGCAAACTCTGCCTGTGCTAAAGCCAAATCCCAGTGTCGTGGCTTCTCTCCACATATATGTCGAATTAAATTCCCCAAAGTTGAATTTAATGACTCAGTCTGCCCGACAGTTTGAGGATGAGTTGTACTGCTAAAGTTCAAAGAAGAATCGAACTACTCTCATAAAGTCTTTTAAAAGTAATTAAAAAAATTTAGTGTCTCAATCATAAGTGATGGTTTTGGGCACACCATGTGACCTTACAATCTCCCTGAAGGACAATTTTGCCACCTCAGGAGCATCAAAAGTCTTCTTGCAAGGTATAAAATGCGCCATCTTGAAAAAACCGGTCAACTACCACAAACACAATCAACACCCCTTCGAGCTCTCGGTAATCCAACCACAAAATCCATCGATAAATCTTCTCAAGTATTTTTGGGAACCAATAAAGGTGTATTGAACTGCCCTTTACCTGTTTGGCACACATAACATTGCCCCCACGAATTTCTCCACATCTCGTTGCAACCTGGGCCAATAATACCATATCTATACATTAAATAAAGCATTATCTCGTCCCAAATGTCCAGCAAGTCTGTTGCCATACAAGTCACGAATTTCATTCTCTCATAAGGATAAAACTGGAACAGACAACTGATTCTCATGCATCAAAAATCCATCCTGCAAGTAGAACCCTAACAAAGGCACTCCCTAAACACATTGTCGCCAAATTTCAAAAAAATCAAGATCGTGCTTGTACAAATCCTTCAAGTTCTCAAAGCGAATTATTTCCTTACTAATAGTAATGACTAAAGATACACGACGACTCAAAGCATCTGTCACCTTATTCTGCGCTCTAGATTTATGCTCCAAATGAAAAGGAAACTTATGAAGAAAGGTACACCATTGGGCATGCATGTCTGAAGTAATTCGTTTTTGACTTCCCAAATACTTCAAAGCCTTGTGATCTAAATACAACACTCATTCTTTGCCAATCAGGTAGTGTTCGCAATGCTTTAAAGTTCGGACAACTGTAAAGAATTCCTTCTCAAAAGTCGACTATTTTTGTCGAGCCTCACATAACTTCTCATTGAAAAACGCTACAAGTTTCTTCTCTTGGGATAAAATAGCACCAACGTCCACACCACTAGCATCACAATGCACTTCAAACAGCTTATCGATGTTTGGTAACTTAAGCGCAGGGCAGTACTTAATTTATCCTTTATCACCGTAAAACTATTTTTAGCCGTTTCATCCAAATTAAATTTCTCTTTCTTCAAACACTTTGTAATAGGTGTTGTAATGCTTTTGAAATTTCTGATGAAACCCCTATAAAAAGTTGCTAATCCGTGAAAACTATGGACTTCATTAACTGTCCGTGGGGTAGGCCAATCTCGAATGACCTTCATTTTCTCTTCCATTCACCTGTATCCCCTCAGAGCTAACTATGAAACCTAGAAAGAGCAACTTATTTATCATGAAGTTGTACTTCTTAAGGTTCACAAAAAACTTATTCTATTGCAAGATTGTTAGTACCTCACGCAAAGGCACAAGATGTTTCTTTTCGGATTTATTAAGTAAGCAACAATAAATCACCCGATAAACGATCTCAATACCAGATTCATAACACGTATGAAGGTGCTAGGTGCATTATTCAATCCGAACGGTATAACCAACCATTCAAACAACCCATCTCTGGCCTTGAAAGCTGTTTTCCACTCATCTCCTAGTCGTATATGGATTTGATGGTAGCCACTGTGCAAGTCAATTTTGGAGAAGACCACCGAAACATGCAATTAATTTAGCATGTCATCCAACTTCGGAATTGAAAACTTGAACCCTACTATAATTTTATTGATTGCCTTGCTATTTATACACATTCGCCAACTACTGTCAGCCTTTTGTACTAATAAAGCAGGAACTGCATATGGGCTCATGCTCTCCTATATATGCCCTTTTTTTAGTAACTCTTCCACCTTTTCTCGCAGTAGCTCATTCTCCTTCGGACTCATCCTATAATGAGACAAATCTGGTAAACTAGCTCCAAGAATTAAGTCTATTTGGTGCTATATGTCTCTCATTGGGGGGAGTTCATTTGACAGTTCCTACAACAATAAGATCACTGAATTCAGCTAAAGACTTAATTGCATCAGGTACAATAACCTCCTTCGACTTCCCCTGCATCACATCCTTCACAACCATACAAAATAAATTTCCTAACTCCTTCATATTTGCCATAAATTCCTTGCGGGTGTGTGCCACTGTTAAGAATGCCTTCCCCTCTACTTTAGAAGCTTTGGGTTGGGTATCCTTTTTCAACGACAACAAAGTATACCGTATTGCATCTTTCTCAGTACGGTAAATATTTATTATTCCCAAATGTTGTGCATTAGTCTCATACTGCAATGACCTACCAAATAAAGTATGACAAGCATCCATGTCTGCAATATCACAATAAATAGCATTTACATACTTGCCAATTGAAAATGGGACTTTACAACGTTTTGTTACTTTAATTTCGCCAACAGATTTAATCCATCCAATTGAGTAAGGACTAGGATGCTTCTCCACAAGTAAATGCAATTTCTCAACTACCTCTCTACCAATAATATTTTTTTGTCTACCACTATCAATGATCAAATTAAAAACCTTACCAAAAATGGCACACCTAGTTTGGAACAGTTTACGGTGCTAGTTTTTTTTGCCCATTTTGGAGATAAAAGCAACTTCCTCACCACGCATACTTGTCCTTCTGCCTCATATTCGTCATCTTTCTCTTCAGCTTCACAAGTATTTTCATACTCCTCAATATCTCCATTCCCATCATCATGGTTGAGGATGTTCACGTTACACCTCCAACAATCTGTCGATGAATGTTTTGATCCACTGCACTTATTACACTTATCCCCATAATTTTTGGCATAGAGATTAGGTGCTTTCTCCTGCACTATCGGTTGCTTTCCTTGGCCTTTTCAATCATAGCCTAATCACCATGTCGATCCTGCCGTCCCTAATAATTCTGGGGAGTTTAGAAAATAGGGTTCTGTCGATTATTCGAACCATGATTCCCATCCTCAAGTTCTGTCTTCTTGAATAATCTCTGCGAACCAATTCAGGCCATGGTCTTTCTTGTAGTATAATTTCAGCAAGGCCAAATTTCTGGTTTCTTCAACACTAAGTACGGTATGCACTCTGATTTTTTCCTTAACTGCATGTTTCAGTCCCTCAAAATATGTGGAAGCTTTCAGAATCTCAGACTCCTGTAACCCAATTCGTTCTTTCGTTAATCTCTGAAACTCTTCTGTGTGCTCATGGATGACTTATAGCCCTGACGACACCGCTTTAATTTATGAAACATGATCTGTTCATAATCCAAATATCCAATGGCAAGAATCGTTCCCTTAACATCATTTTCATCCGACCCCATGATCTCATCGGTAGTCTTCCTTGTCTCTTTCGAGTGGTCTCCACGTTCTTCCGCCAAATTCCAGCAGTCCCCTTTTAGTTTGTAAGATACCAATTTCACCTGTTTATCTTCTGGGGTTGCAACAAAATCAAAGAACCTCTTTACTTATAGCCAGTCCAGAAAGACTCAATATCAAGAGTCCTATCAAAAGTGGGAAGAACCACTTTAATTCGAAAATCTTGATTCTGGACCCTAAGATCGTCTCTAGCCCGGAACTAGTTATTAAGTACCATAAGTTGATCAGGCTCTTCATATGCACCAAAATCCTCATCATCATCATCATCAGAATCCTTTTTCCTACATTCATGCTGCCGACGGTTGATACGTAGCCTGTGATCCTTGCTAGCACTACAATCATCATCTTGACATATATCGACCCTAATGAGTCCAACCTTTTTGGTTAGAGCGTTGACTGCTACTGCTAGATCACTAGTACTAACGTCTAACTTGTTTACTCAACCAACTAGGGTCCCGGTTGTGGCTCTAAATTCTGCAGCATAGTCCAGATGACCGCCATCCCCTCGTCGTTGCAAGGAGGTGGGTGGTCTTGTGCACTTTTAGCAGCCATCAATTTACAGGCTAGAATTCTTGCTCTGATACCAACTGATACAGCGAATACTAAATAGAGAATATAAACAATTACAGGAATCTATGCAACTTTGCAATCACACGAATTCATAAAGTTGGATAAACTAACTAAGCAGCCAGAATATTTTTATAAAATCTGAATAATAAGTGTTAACCCTAAAACACACGGAAATATCTTTAAATACTAAACAGTAAACTGGAAGCCCTAATTCCAAAAACTGGTAAAAACTTTGAAAGGCCCAAACACCTCTTTCTTGGCCTTTTTTGGGCTTAAAATGGTGTCCATCATGGCCAAAAGCATTATGTCTTGTAGGGCTTGTCGTTAGCTTTGATATGATATGTTATGGGTCTCGTAACTCCGAATGGATCAAAAATTATAATAAAAACAGTGTCGACCCCTCTTGGGCTTGGGTTTTCTTCTTTTCCTTCCTTTGCAGACCATGTCAAGTAGTCTTACATTTTTTGAATAATTTGACACTTTACAGGTGGAACGGCCTTTAATGGTGTCGTGGAAGAGCTTAAGAAACTGACAACTCGTGTTGCACACGTTCTCCCTGTTTCTGATGATGGAGGAAGTACAGCTGAGATTGTTCGTGTTCTTGGTGAGATTCATAATTACTTACCCTCATACTTTTTTATTCCTTATTTTCCGTGATTCTAATCAATAAAATGATACAGTGCCAGTTACAGGAGAGGAATTAAAAAATGGGATGCACACTACAAAATGAAGGAGAAAATAGGAAAAGTTCTGTTTTATAGACAATTAATTGTGAACTGTTTCGTCCAGTTCAAGAAAGAAAACAAAGTGATCCTTTCTAGCTAGTTATCTGTTGACTTACTTTGTAAATGTATTTTTACTCTCTTATCTATCAGATAGTCCATAGTTACCTTCTGTAACTTCATTTGATAAGTGTTCACCTTCCACCACTAAGATTTTTCTAATGTTCTACTGCAATGTTATGTAGCTGTTTTTACACTCTGCCTATGTAAGAAATGATTGACTGGAGTAACTGGATGGGTATGTTTCAGGAGGCCCAGCTGTTGGAGACATACGATCAAGATGTTTGAGATTGTCTGACCAAAGTACTTCTGAGGCTCTTGCAGTGCGAACATTGCTTGGACATCGCTTACCACAGGATGCAAAAAAAGCCAAATCAGACTGGTATTGTGAAAATTTATTATCTCATTCCCTGTTCATAGTGATATAGAATTGTTTGTCATCCCTGATTTATGTTGCCTTGATAAATTACTCAAATATTTTGACTGTTATTGTGCTTTTGTTGTTGGGTCAAAACTATATCCAGTGGGGATATGGGACTCATCATCGGTAGTTTCTGTTGCAACCAAGTATCCTCCCTGGCAGATTGAACTTGGAAACTTTTCTCTCGGTTGATGAACATTGGAATTTCCTCTCCTTTAATCTTATATGACTTGGTTCTTAATTACTTGCCTTTCTTTTCTTCTGTATGACCTTTAGTATCTTAAGAAAATGGAAAATAGACAAACACCTCTCTCTCCTGGTCTCCCCCCACTGTTTGTTCTAGCATATAGTAAAAACTTATCAAATTCTATAACGAAAACTACCTGCGATTGCTCATAAGTTGCAACCTACCCATAATGCTATCCCATGCAGTCTCAATTTCAAAGTTCACTCTTACAGACTCTCATTCTCCCTATTTCTACCATAATTATGTCTTCCGTTGAGCACATATAGGAGAGTGCACACCATTAAACACCCTTTTCCCATTGCCCCAATCTGAAGCTATTTCATTCTGGTTCAGCTGAAAAGTTATTATCACCCTCTCCTTCATTCATTAATTAACAACTTGACATATGAACCAAAGCACGTTTTCTGGGGTAGAGAATATACATGCCTGAAGAAATCTTTCTATCTATCTATCATGCCACCTTATCACCTATACCTATACCTGCACTATTGACCTGGCGCTCAGTGATCACTTTAAAGTATATTGATTGAAAGAGTTATGCACTGTATAATATGGAATTGCATTTACTAAAATATACCGATGAATAAAATATCAAAATTTTGGAGAGTGTTGTGTGGCGGTGGTAATTGAGTTTGTCGTCAGTAACTTTTCGATCAAGTACGTAATTGAAACACATTTTTCTCTACTTTCGAGTTGAGTTGAGTTGTGTTTTTGATTTTAACTACCTTGTTTCGTATAACTGCATTATTTTTGGGAATAATGATTGAATTGTTATGCATTTATACTGGTTGCACAACATATGAATTTTATTTTTATTATGGAGGCATATGTAGTCATTAATGTCTTCCTATGAGTAAGGAAATATAAAAAAGAATTATAAGAGAAAACACAATCAATGATTCAATTTTACTTTTTCTTAAAAGATTTGATGATATGGACCTGCATTAGCAAAAAGCACACAATTTGGGAGGTTCCAAGTGCTTGGAGTATTGTTGATGATTGGGCATATAAATCATTTTATTGACCAAAAAATATTTTCTTATGTTTCTAACTGTGGGTTTTGAATGCTTTTGACTCGCTTATGTACTTCCATGCATTTTTTGTATCCGTCTCTTATACTATTAGGTGATGCAATAGGAGTTTTGTTTTGTGTTACAATGCTAAGTTGACAATTTAACAGGTATGATATAGTGGAAGGAGAGCATCCTCTATGGAAAGATGTCTCAAAACCATACAGGGAAACCATTCGGTCTTTTTTGGCTTATTTTCAGAATCAGGTTTATTAGCTTTTTACATGAACAGATTTATTACTATTTTGATTTTTAAAGAAGTAATTTGTTTCTGACTTTTGCTCCCTCTCTCTTTTTGAAACATTTATGCCATGTGTAGTCACATTTTGAGGAGTGTCTATGGATAGTGTGTTTGACAGCGTGTCAGCAGTCAGCACATGTCATAGTCATTATCAAATTCTTTCTTTTCCATATTCAATGTATTTTCAAGTATGTGTCTATAATTTTCTTATATTGATCACGATGTATATATGCACATAATAGTGATTCCTTTAAATTCTATTGCATATCAACCAGCGAGTAGCAGCATGAGAAATGTAAATTTAAATGCTCTTCTTTTATAGCCGTGTATACTCTGCTAGGTTGGTTATTGGCCTTTACAGTCGTTTTGCCATTTTTCTTTTTGCTCTTTTTAGGACATGTCGTGAATCTTGCTCAAAGTCAAATACACTTATTTGAGTGGTTATGCTTGGAAATAGTCCCTGAACCCCATTTTATTTTCATTTGTTTCCCAAAATCATCAAGCATAACGGATTTGTACTACATAATCCTCTAAAAGTTTGCGAATATAATTTCTTGGCCATATAACTGATATTGCATGGGAAAAAGGAAGTTTACCAAAGAGATGAAAGAAAGAGAATAAAACATAACCTCATTTTTTTTTGTTCCGAGTTCGATTGTGTGGAATTGTTAAAAGTATCAAAAACGTAGTTTCCCCATATCATTTATGAATGAGCCTAAGAGCACTCAATTCTGAGACCCAAAATTCTTTTCCAATAGAATGAAATTTTCACTTTCTAGTGTTGCAAGAGTTGACTACGGGTATCTAAAGTTGCTTTATTATGTATTAATATGGTTTCGAATTATCAGTTCTACAACCTAGGGGACAGTGGTTGTGTACAAATAAAACTTTTGTTGCAACCCATTGAACTTGAATCCTTTACTGATCATCATGGCATCATTTAGTCCTTTTCCCTAATTTTAGTTCTGTAATTCAGTTGTGAAATGCTATTCTATTTGTCTTCCTTGACAAATCAAATTATTTTAATGCCTGGCACGGAACATTAAACAATAACTCTCCAATTGCAGATCTTGCGCCGCTCTAATGAATCATTTTGCTTTAGCAATGGAAGGTATTTCACTACCCTTTAGTAGGATGGTTGAGATTTTATGTTTAGACTTGTGGGCTATAACTATTATTCAACTATGAGATCTGCAAAAAATTGCCTTGATATTCTTCATTTATTTCCTTTATATATTATTTTATTTTATTTTATGAACTAGGTGTTAAACAAAATCAGTAAAAATATTAACCAACTCCCTTCACATTCGCAGCATTGGGAATTTTTTCTTTGCAGGGGCACGCATATTCTTTGAGTCATTAGATGCGGCGATATTTTTGTTTTCACGTGTTTCAGATATCCCTCCTGAAAGTCTAGTCCTTCCAGTGATATCCACCAATGACAGACTTACATTGGGTTGTGAATTATGGGTAATGATAATCACCTTTTGTATTCAGATGCAGGCATATCTTGGTGATCATTGATGTTACATTCAGACATAGTTGGTACCAATATAGATCTTATAATACTCTAGATTATCGATTTGTGATTTTCCACCAAATTCTTATGCTTAGCGCATTGTATGTTGTAAATGTTCTTCAAATAATTGGTGATAATTCGTTCTTAGAGTATCTTACAGAAGAAAGAGTGACATTGGTTAACTGCCAGACGGGCAGGCCATAAGGCACCTTTCTACTTAAAGAGGGTTACTCTGAAATCTGTATGCTACATGTAATTATTCAAACTTTTTACCTTGTTTAACGTCATTGAGATCTATTTTATCCTTTATGTCTTGAGAATTGCAACTGTTGTTGCTACCACTGTAATAGGAATATTAATTTTTTTTTATAATCAGTGGTGCTTAACACACTAGCAGTAGCTTTTCAACCAAAAATAAATAAATAAATAAATAATATTAGCAGTAGAAGAAAATTTAGCAATATCATATGCTAAAACTCTGATTGTGCTTGGCAAATAAATTGTCTACTATAGTATCCTAATTCCTAATTCTATAAGCTGTGAAAAGGAAATTGATATCATTTGTTCCTCTCCAGTTCCTCACTATAAAGGTGATGTTGGCAGTATAGAGATGCTTGATAAGAAGAATGGTGTCTCATTTGCATTATCTTCTAATGCAAATATGAATTACTATAAAAGAAATTGTGAATGCTATACTATTTTCAGAAAATCTTTATTCTTAGCCATAGGAGCCATAATTTGTAGAGACCCGTCATTTTATCCTGCAGAAAAACTGTCATGTGAAGGAAGGAAATTGCTTTAATTGATTTTTTAGTAGATTAATGCAAATTCGTTCTTTTTTAATATTATGTAGGTATACCATTAGACTAAATTTACCATGCTATATATCTTGGGGTCCTTTTCTAATTTTTAAGTTTTTATGTTTAGATATGTAGTAGTTGTTTCCAATATCTAACATAATAATAAAATAAAAAATTAACTTTTCTCTGCTCAGGTGGTCTATTATGGTTTTTTTTTAAAAGTCTGCATCTTAAAAAATCAATTATTAATTTCTAATACTTTCCTTCTTGTTTTATTTTTATTGTTTTTAATTTTTAATAATGTTACATTTAGGATGGAACCATAATACGTGGTCAAAATGAAATATCTCATCCAGCCAAAGCATCGACAGAACCCATAGATAAGGTACACCCATACCCTTAAAATTCTGTGCTTTATATTCACTACTGGACTATTGGTTTCTTATAAGTAAATTTCATTGTCTCAAATATGCTTTTCTTCATCACATTTATTGAACACCGAAAAAAGGAAGAAGTTTCTGATCCCATTAGATATGATTTTGAGAGAAGTATTTAAGTTCTTTGGTGGTAATGTTGATTAATTTTTAACACTTATACAGTCTGGGCTTTAAGTTCTTAAGAAAATGGTTTATCTGGGTTTAAGGATTAAATCTAGTCTACCCTTTACTCCCTCGCTTGATAACAATCTAGATGGGACTGCAGTTGTTAAAAACTATATTAAATTGTTTGAATTGTTCTGCGACATCATGATCATTAGTGGGTATATAATCTTTTGATTTTTCTAATTCATTTTTACTTAATTCATATGGTTGATGGATCCTTATTTATAGCGAGGCTCTTCAGTACCAGCACTTCCTTCAAGAATAAAGCGAGTATTCTACATCTCCAGTGAGGGCTGCAGTTTATTGCATGAGGTGAATAATGCATCTCTAGTTTAGATTGTACCATTTGTAGTACAATTGTTGCTTTAGTTGTGGAATTTTATTTTGTATCGCTTCCTTCTTCTATCTATGTTCTTTCTTTGATTACATTGGACCATACCTATGGAACTCATTATCATTCATCGAGAGAACTTAATAATCGGGAAAAGAAAAGAAGTTGGTTGGCATTCAAGCAGCTGTTAAACTTATATCGATACGACTCGGACGGTCTATGTGCTTTATACGCTATCTCAATTGTATAAAATTATATTCTCATTGTCAACACATAAAACATCATATCTCCACTAAATTACTCGTATTATATTTTAAAATATCATATTTCGCACCATAAAGACTCGCATGGCATACTTTTACATCATAATCTTGGACCTGTGAAGGTAAATATTGCTGGATGCTTGGTTTCTGTTGAATTGTGACCTAATAACCTCATTGAAGTAGTCCACTCACATATCACACATTATTGACTACATAAGTTTATTGAGAAAATATCCATATAGTATAGTAATACATATGAGATATTGTTTACTAAAGAGGCTTCTTATTTGATGAAGAAGTCCACTCATGTACTCTTTTGTTTGTTTTGTAAATTTCAGGCTTTTTGAGTCGACTAATTAATTTTCGGCTATTTGTATATGATTGTTGGACTTTTTAATTATGTAATGCTTTTTTGGTTAGTTTATTTATTATGGAGTTAATGGTGATTTATATGTGAAGACAATGCCATTACCAAATGCTTTATGTGGCAATATTTGGCAGATTCTGAAATTTTGATTACATATGAAATATTGGTGCTGACATCTCCTAATATCTATCTACAGCTCCTTGACAGTCTCGGTGATTTCCATTGAACAGGTTTTCCCAAATGTAAACCCAACAGTGTTGGACCAGTTGAGTAGCGTGGATTGCATTATTTATGCAATGGGATCCCTTTTTACTTCAATATGCCCTTCTCTGGTAAGGTCACAAACCATTTTATTATATTTCGGAGGACCCTGTCATTTAATACAAGTTATTTTTCTTTCAAGGGTTATGTTAATGGCCGATAGTTGGTGCAAAAGTTTGAGGTCAGGCTGTTAATCGTGCGTATATGGAATTGAGTATGAGGAAAGCCACTTAACCTGTTGCCAAATTTTTATGCTTTCTTTCTCTACCAACATCCTAGGTTTGCAGGAATAGTGTAATCTGCTCAATGAAAATGCCAAATTAGACGGCATTCGTTACATTATTATTTAATATGTCCAACTGAATCTTTCATTTCCCTGTAGGTTATGTCTTCCTGATTTTCCTGTCTTATCTCTCTTCTTTGTCATCTTTTAGTAATTTTTCCTCTTGTAACTTGTACTTCTATTTTCTTATAAAATACCCATTTCTAGGTTTTACTTGGAGTTGGGGAGATCATCTCTTCAAGGTCCTGTCCCAAGGTAATTTTCCACAATTGATTATGTTTATTTAGTCATGAAAGACTTTTAAGTAAAGTAGATGTACAGTTGTTTGCCCCTTCAAGAATGCCAAATGGAAAATTTGTTTGTTTTGATTCTTTTTGGACTTGTTAATTTGAATGATGCTAGGGTCCCAATTTAGTAGCAGAATTGGAGTCTTCAATGATGTGTCATTATTGCATTGGTTGACTATATCACTAGTGATTGTTCATATAATAACTGTGTATTAAAGAACTGGCACCCCCAATTTGGTAGAAAATGTGGTATACCTAGCGTTACCACGCTAATTTACACTTCGTCGGTTTTGTCATGGGTTTTATGTTTGGTGTTGCTGAATGAGCTTGAACAACTTCCATAATAATGAATCTCTTGAAGCACTCAACGACATTTTTCCATGTCTAGCAACAACCTGGGAAAAAAAAACTTTAATTGGTACTACGTGGTGGCTTCAAAACAATCTAAAAACCAAAAAACAGTTCAAAGCCTGACCCCTTAGCCCACAAGAGAGCTGCCAAAATAGTGGTGTTTTCATCCTAGGAGGAACTATTGGGTCCTTAGATGTAGCTAAGTGCAGCAGCAGCGTGTTCCAAAATTGCTGCAAAAACCATCACCCTTGCTTTCCCCACCCCTCAATGAGAATCAACAAAGAGCTGTAAAAAATTAGTTTCCTCAAAGCTTGACATAATCTGACTTCTTTGTAGTAATGTGATTAACAAAATAAAACTGAATATTTGCAGTGTAAGTTTGTATACCTACAAATGTTGTAATTTTATTTAACTTGTTTTTTTTCTTTAAGCATTAGTACCATTACTATCATGTTGTTGAGTAATAGAATTTTTTCAAATGCCAGGTACTTCTATTGAACAGTACACATGATCGAGAAACCAGTGGTTTTTCTGCGTCTTGTTTTGTAACTGCAATTACAGATGCTCTCAATCGAACTTATGGGAACCTTCATAACTGTCTCAAGAACCTTGTAAGTTTGTGGATGAATGTGGCGGACCTAGTTTTTGCAAGTTGAGTAAATTACTAGTGAAGATATATTATTATGAATGAAGTTTTTTTTTTCCCTTTTTTTTTTGGGAAAAAAAATATTTAGCAAGTAGAGGAGCCTGAATTTGCCACTTAACGATACCTTAATTTGCCACTTTTGTTTTTTAATTTCTCTATTATCAGTAGCATGTTTCCTTTTTCATTGATGATGGTTTCACAGTTTTAACTTTCTGAGATATGTTTCATACACCAAGCAAATATTAATGTGTGTATATATATATATAACCTTCAATATGAACAATTTTATCTGAAAGAAGTGAATACTTATTTTGGACTCTCTCTACAGCCAAGTCAATACATCACTGCACTTTTGGTGCCTAAAGATGGTCAAATTCATATAGACATTAAATGCTTGGCTGCCCAAGGAATATTTAATGTGGTAAGTATGCCTTTTGCACTCTTTTGCAGTTGGCAATTGAGACATTTCTTAATGGTAGAAAACCCATTTAAACAAAACTATGATTCATTGAATTGAAATCCTACTTTATAAATGTTACTCTTATCCTAATTTGGTCAGCTTTACATATTCTTTTACTATATATGTACGGGATTGTGGACATTGTGCTGAAGCCTACACAGAAAATTTTCCTTGAACCTAAAACACAGACACCTGCACTTCTATGCTTACAAACCACAGGCTTCCACAAAGTCTCGTTTCCTTTTTGCCATGGCCATATGCAGTTATATCCAAAGGGAGCAAAATATATCTCTGTTGGGATATCCTATCTCAACACTAAGGTTGGCCCGGAATTGTTGTGGAGCTATTGTAAAAATTGTGCCTAATTCTCCCTCAGGAGAAGTGGAGCCAAGCAGATATCAACCTGATACTGAGAAGCAACTATAGGCAGATTCTGAAACTCTCTCTTAAAACACCATCAAGTCCATTGTTGAGAAAAATCTAAAGAGACCAACAATATCTCACCCCATATCATATTAACTTAGGAAAGGTCACAGCTTAAATTTTGTGTTTCCTCATAAGCGATGAAGGTCATGAAAACTGCAAGGGTGATGGTTAAAAAGCTGCAACTACCAAAATTAGTTTCTCCTCAATAAACAGCTGAAATTTATGAATTAGACTATTAACACTGCAGAGCAACTCAGAGTAGAAGAGCCTTAAAATCAGTGAACTGTATAATCATCAATCGTATTTGTTCCACTACTTGGTAGACATCATTATTAGTAGGGCTAAGTATTTTTTGAGTCTTCTAGCTTGTATGTTTTCAATCAAGCATATGTAGAACTTTTGGTTTTAGGAGTTAAGCAATGTACTAGTTCAAAGTTTTAAAATGGTTCATGTACTCGTGTACCCGAAGTCCTTGATTCGCAATATTGCTTTACTCTATTATTTGCACAAGCGATGGATCTGCTAGAACCTTCAACTCGAACTTGTGTTTTTGTGCTTGTCTGACAAGCTCCTTACATTTTACCATAATCTGGAAATTTATGAACAAAAGTTGGCATAATCTTTTTTCAAAATTCAAATTTTAGTTGGGTAACCTTGCACTTAACTTTTGAAAATATGGGCTTTTTGACGTAGTACTTATCTTGCAGATCAGTGTTGAAACGGTGAATGATCCGAAAGTGGGTGTAATTTTTGACCCAAGGTCATTAATACAAACTCTTGACGATTTGCTGAGCAAGTGCATGAGCAGGAGTGTGGCAGGGAGTAAGTGAGTCCTTGACAGAACTGACAGCATTCTAGCAAGGAAATTTACCTGGCAGCTAAATTCTCTGCCTTTTAGCTCCAAATGTCTTCTGTATAAATTCTACCAAATAAATCTTGATTACCCATTTCTAGATTTTATCTTAGTGAATAAATTACGACCCCAATTTTAACCGTAACTCAAACTGAATTTTGCAGCAGGTAGATTTACCACATGGTAGATGCTACAAACAAGATGAAGATGTACGGTGAAAAATTGGATAATAACCCAATTGGTCAGCTGCAATTCTACGTTAGATGAAGCGTGTATCTCTAATGATGTACAATATTTTTTTTTTTTGCACTCTATTCTTTATACTCAAAATCAGGTAGAACAAAAAAGTGAGTACTAGTCATTGTTATTATAATTAACTAGACACGGAAATCGGATGTATATAATGCTGTCTATATCAATGAATATCCTTTTCTTTGCAATATAACCAAGTTATGTGTGTTCACGACTCATGAGCATGTGCGGGAAATGTATTGTAGCTTTTTTACATCACTATATTTGACTAATATATACTTGCATATGGGTAAAGGGAAGACCAAGCAACAGAAAATATAAACATCAATATGTAGGTAATCATGCAGACGCAGTAGAGCAAGGGGCTTCCATCCATGGATATTCGCACAAACCTACCTCTGTATCAACATCTGGCTGCATCTATGTTCCTATCCTTGCGCCAGCCAGTGTCCCCTGAATTTAACCCCCCATTATCGCTAGTGCCATAGCCAAATTTCGAGTTTGTCAGTGCCATGGAAGCTGCCTCATTCACTACGTAATTCAGTTCTTTTGTTTTCTAATTGCCAACTCAAAGGTCACTCCAAA
Organism: Hedera helix; assembly: GCA_947179155.2. Taxonomy (NCBI): domain Eukaryota; kingdom Viridiplantae; phylum Streptophyta; class Magnoliopsida; order Apiales; family Araliaceae; genus Hedera; species Hedera helix. The sequence goes on from OX359273.1 coordinate 40,587,333, forward strand.
TCTGCATTCCTATTACGAAAATAAATTTATGGCAGCAACGCCAAACTCCCTAGACGTTCTGGCAAGTTATGTGTGACATGGACTTGCCAAAAAGGATATTTTGAAAAATAAAAAATAAAAAACAAGGATGAACATGATGAAGCCCTTGCACCGTCCTATTCGTATGCTATCTTTGCGTCTTTTCTACTCAGTAAACAAAATCAGATTATAGTAGTACTACATAGGTTTGCTAAAGACGAAAAATTATTCGGTATTCTAGAAGCAAATGAACAGTATGTTCTCCTCTCTTACATAACAGTGGAGTTCACAAATGGTGGGATTCTTGTGAACCTACTGTTATGTGAGAAGAGAGAGCATACTGTTCATTTGCTCCTGAGACACCGAATAATTTCTCGCTAAAGACACATGAAAATAATGCAAGATTAATAAGACTATGGTCAGTGTGTAAAAATTATTTTTAGCGCAGAAAATAATTAATTTAATGAGTAAAAACAAACTAATTATACATGTATAAAATCTTGAAATAAATTAAAATAATTTCCACGTTTAAGGGGGCAGCATCCACAATTCGAATGAACCCTGTTGTCCAAATCAAGTCAGTTTGCCGGGCAAACTGGGGATATTGGGTTCCTTTCCATCAAAACATTTACATCACTTTTTTATGAAGCTGGTGACGGAAGAAATTCTGGGAGCTGAGCTAACTCACCTTCTATATAAAGCCTAATCCCTCGATGCCTAAAATGTACCTCCTCATTCGGTAATTAGAAAATCAGTTATATATCCTTTTCAGTTTTCACACAATGGCTTCATCTCTTGAAGGAAAATTCATCGTTGCCGCACTGATACTTTTAGGAGCCTGGGCTTCTCAAGCTACATCACGCACACTTCCTGAGATGTCCATGGAAGATAAACATGAGCAATGGATGGCTCGCTATGGACGTGTATACAAGGATGAAGCAGAGAAGGAAATCCGTTTCAAGATCTTCAAAGACAATGTGGAGTTCATAGATTCATTCAACAACGATGGGAAAAGGGCTTACAAGCTAGGCATAAACGAGTTTGCAGACCAAACAAATGAGGAGTTTCAAGCCTCTCGAAATGGATACAAGCTAAAATCTAGTCCAAAATCGTCTAAAAGTACGTCATTTAGGTATGAAAATGTGACAGCAGTGCCATCCAGCATGGACTGGAGGAAAAAGGGAGCTGTCACACCCATCAAGGACCAAGGTCAATGTGGTAAGGCAATTCAACATTCTCACACTCATGAATATCGATTTCTTGCTTCTTTTTTGCCTCTTACTAAGTGTACTTTTAATTATCAATAATAGGAAGCTGCTGGGCATTTTCAACAATAGCTGCCACAGAAGGAATCACTCGACTGAAAACCGGAAAACTGATCTCACTCTCGGAGCAAGAACTGGTGGATTGTGACAAAAAAGGGGAAGATCAAGGTTGTGAGGGTGGCTACATGGAAAATGGCTTTGAATTCATTGTAAAGAATAAAGGGATTGCCCTTGAAACATCTTACCCTTACACGGCAGCTGATGGAACTTGTAACACTAAGAAGGAAGCTTCCCACGCAGCCAAGATCAATGGTTATGAAAAGGTACCTGTCAACAACGAGGCAGCTCTGTTGAAAGCAGTGGCTAATCAGCCTATATCAGTTTCTATAGATGCAGGCGGGTATGCATTTCAGTTGTACGCAAGTGGGGTTTTTACTGGAGAATGTGGAACAGACCTAGATCATGGTGTTACTGCAGTTGGTTATGGGACAACCAGTGATGGTACCAAGTATTGGTTAGTTAAGAATTCATGGGGCATGAGCTGGGGAGACAACGGATACATAATGATGCAAAGGGGGGTCACTGCCAAAGAAGGCCTCTGCGGTATTGCTATGGATGCTTCCTATCCTACTGCTTAGACATTCCCAAACTATATGCGATTTCGAATCTCGACTTCAACTAGCATATATATGTGTTTTGTCATTTGTGTATTTGGTACAAGTATTCAATATAGTTTATATGTATATAAAGTTTCTAAATGAATCAATGGCATAATGTTGTGTATCTTTACAATTCATATCCTCGCAAGTATGGATTCATTAGATCTAAAGATGCAATTCCGGTAAATAGAGAAAAATCCCCACCCCCCTCCCCCCCCCCCCCCCCCCAAAAAAAGCGAAAGGAACAGAAGTCCTGCCTCATTAACATCTAAATAGAGGAATAATGCATTACATCATAAAATATATGGAAATAGACCATGGTTATCTAAGTGATGGTGCTCACCATAAGAATCTTTATCATGCGTGTTCGCATGACTGTCAAACTTTGGAGTGGGAAAATTTGATACTGCAATCAATCCATGCATTTACATATGTTCCAAGGCCAATACAACGTTGATGATGCATCTAACTTTCTATATATACACATACATATACTGATATATATCAGCTTGATATTGACATAGAAAAACAATTTACCGCTAGCAAACATTCATTCATTGGTCAGCTGATTTTATTTGAAGACTTTGGCTCATCAAGCTACCTCGTGTACATTTGATACACATAGGAATGGATGTCTCATCATGAGCAAGTTCATGAGAGTAGCTAGAGAACTGGACTACTGGAGGCAATTCAAGATATTTAAATCAATGTTAACTTTGTAGGAAGTTTTAGCTGGTAATTGTAATCATAGAATCAATAAATTTACAGACTCAACTGATGATCCCACATAACTAAAGTAACTAGTAGCAATAAATAGTTCAACAAATTCAAAGGAAGGATAGCCTACTAAGATAAAATAAGCCGTATGTGTATTGAAAATATTACGCACTCTTGGTGTCTCCACTTGGTGAGATGGGAACCCACACACATAAATGAAAACATAGATAATCAACACAGATACAATGGATTCAAATGAAACTTCTTGAATGAAACAATCAAAACAGAAAACAACCATTGTTGGATATAACTTGTACAAAAATCAGGTTTACACGAACTAACCGTCCGAAATGATTGAACATTTTAATTACCTACAATGACTGATTCAGGAAGACAAAGGATCAACGACGTTTTCCACTGTTGTGATTGGACTTTGTGCAGAGTGTCCATCGCCCCTTCGCACGTCTGCGTCTAATTATTGCTCTTCCACCGGTGGTACTCATTCGCTTACGGAAACCGTGAGTACGAGCCAGAGACTTCCGAGATCTACTCCTCTTGGTTTGACAAAGAGCAGCCTTTCCTGCCCTCACCACTAGACCACGACTTTTCTCTGTTCTTATCCCAGTGTTGAAGTTCAGACCAAGCGATAAACCTGCAATATATAAGCAATATGACACCAAGTTCTGGATTTACCCATGCTAGTTAGCCTACAACTTCATTTCCCCACATAAACAAGTACAATTAGCTATACCGTGGCAAAGGGAAGATAAATTTTAACCGAGGTTGGCAAGCTTCAGCTCTCGCAGAAATCACATCATATCAAGAAAAATTATAAATTTAACAACTTGAAGTACAGTGTTTTAATACTTGGGGGTGTTCGGCCCCAACTTATAAGTTGGTCAACCCAACTTATAAGTTGGTAAGTCATTATTAGTGTTCGGTTGCTATTTTTTTTTTAACTTATAAGTCGAGAAAAAAGTCAAAAAAAGAGAGTAGGTTTTTGGAACTTAAAAAAAATAACTTATAAGTCATTTTTTTTAAGTTGGTCAACTCTAATGAAATGACAAAACTGCCCCTCCTTATTTTTTTAACATTCTTCTTACTAAAGGACATTTTAGTAATCTTTACATTTTACTTAACTTATAAGTCATTATTAGCCGAACACCTCCACAACTATTACTTATAATTCCCGACTTATAAGTAAAGATGATGCCGAACACTTTACTTATAAATCTACTAAAATTTTAACTTATAAATCTACTAAAATTTTAACTTTAAGTCAAAAAAAAAAAAAAAAAAAGTCATTCCCGAACCGCCCCTTTGTGCGGTAAAGTTCGGTTTGATGAAATGAGATGCAGCATATAAAATGGAAAACTGTCTTTTTCAACATTTGAACAAAAATTGAAGCAAAAGATTTCAAATATTAAGAATCAAAGGTGAAAGGAAAAGGAAAGGTATATAAGAAAGTTGAAATTGAAAAGGGCAAAAAAAAAAAAATTCCTAATTTCCTCATATTTCCTTCTCTCCCTTATTCCATGGAGACATTAAACAAGAGGAATTTGCATATTCCTTCCTATCCAACATTGCAATAACTACTACAGTGGAGTAGGTCTTAATTAAGGATTTTCAATAATGCACTTTTCCCAAAAACCATGAAATACAACAAAATAAGAAGGGCATCGTTCATGTAAAACCCATTTCCATTAATCCACTAAAAACAATAATCCAAGACTAAATTAATTCAAAAAATAAACAAAACCCAATATTCCAATATGCCCAAACTACATTACAAATCCCAAATAGACCTCCAATTTGCATTAATCAAAGACTTATCCTCAGCAATATAGCCAAATGGAGTAATATGAAACTGGGAATTACCTGAGAAAGAAGAAGATGATGAGAGAGAAAGTGAAGAGGAGGAAGAACGGATTAAGGAGCAACGAAGTAGCCCAGAACGAGTAGTAGCCATATTCAGAGATACAGAGCCTTTAGGTCTTGAACCAGTCCAAAGAGACAGTGAGGCTGTTGGACTCCGAGTTGTACACGACCATGTTGCCATTGATAAACAAACCATTTTCCTCTCTCTACAATTCTTGCTTGCGCTCTATCCTTTGAAAGTTATTACAAGGATTTGCTGCCTTATCGGCTTTGTGCAGAAATTGTAAGAGAATATAGGGGCTATATGGGTAAATACACACAATCTTGGTCCATTATAGAAATAATTTTTTTAATTATTATTTTAAACATTTTTCTTTTAACTCGGTAAGAATTGCTTACCATACAATAAATTTAAAATATAAATTTTGCTATTGTATGATATTACTCGTCATACCCAATTTTGGGGGGGAAATAATTTTGAGTAAATAATGCCATCATAGTTTTTCTTATCACAAATAATGTTGCATCATTAAATTGGTCAACTAAAATTGATTATGTCTTAAAATATTATTTATTTTATTTAATATCATAATTTTTGTATACAAATTTGTAACAAGAAAATTGAGAATTAAAATATTCGCCCTAAAACAAATAATGTCACACTATCCGTCCTCCAATTTCAAATACGGAATTATATATACTCACATTCGTTAACACTCTTGAGAATCATTGGATTATTAACTATAAGAAATTGATATTTTTGAAAAATTTTATTCACATGAAGATGAACCCTACTTATTATTTATGTGAGTAGAGTCTTATATAAATAATTTTTCTCGTGAAAATATCAATCCTCTAATTAAAAGTGAAATTAAAAATATTTAAATTCTAAATTAATATAAATTAATTAAATTTTATATAATATAATTATAAAAATTGTAAACTACTTAAAATATACTATTAGTTACAAAATTTATTATAATAACAAATTAAATAAATTATATAATATTTTGAATTTGAAAAACATTTAACAACTCAAACTTGATCTTTATATTGGAATAAAGGAGCATTTAATAATACTTCCTTTATTATTAAAAATTCAATCACGGAGGAAACTAAATGAAAACCTTATCATCAAATCAGATCATGAATTCTCAAAAATAAATAAATAAAAATCAGATCACTAGAATTTGTCATATTTTGACTAGATATCTTTCTCCATATGTATTTCACGTATTATTCTCTCCATATATATTGCTCACATTTTTTACACTATTATTATTGTCTCTTTTCACATTTATTACACTTAATTATTTTCGAATCAGGTATTATTTTAGGCATGGATATTTAACATATAGCTTTCAAATTTTGGTTTCCGGATGGGTATCTCCATTTTCTCTTAAATTTATTATTTTATTAAAATTTGTATTTAAATATCAAATGTCTATAATAATCTCTATACGACTAACATGGCAGTTTTCGAACAAGATAAAAATATAGTTTAATCTTATATTCTTGTCTCAAATTAGCTGTCTGACATTGATAATGTTTTATTCTTCGGATAAGTGTTTTTGATCATTTTTCTCGATAAACTCTGATCGTACACAACATGTTTTTACAGTAATTAACGGAGTTGGGCCATCGTAGAATGCTTCGGGCGTGTGTGCTAGCAAATAGAGAGAATATAAATGATTAATCTAGAGTGTTCAAATGTAAAGAGGGTGAACTAAATTTCAAGTGTGCAAAGTATGTATTCAACGCTAAATTGATACTCTCTCTTTCATTCCCATTTACTAATACTCACATAGGAGGTGTTCACCGTGGTTCAATATCATTAATCACTATAAGAACGTATTGTACAGGTCAAGTATATCGAGGGGAATAATCAGAAACAATAACATGAAGAATAGATCATAGGATTTGTTCACTATTCAATTTGGTAACACAAATCATGTTTCCTTAATTCATCTTTTAGGAAAATATTCACAGAGATTTTTCAAGGCATACCCCTTATATATATATATATATATATATATATATATATATATATATATATATATATATATATATATATATTTATGAGAATTGATCCATAGTCAAAAAGGAATAGTAACATTATTTTATTCAATCCAATTTTGTCCATTGGTGTAAGATATAATGACTTAGATAGTAACATACCATAGAATAATTTGTAGCATAACTATTATGCAGTATATGATCCGTAAAATTTTTTCTATAATACTCCTTAGTTGCAAAAAAAAAATTAAAAATTTAAAGTATAGCAGAAAGTTATGTGGTATCTCTAAATTTATTTTATTTTATTTTATTTTAAGTAGGCCAAGCTGAAAAATAATAAAATTAGGGGCATCCCTAATTTTATTTTATTTTTTGCAGCCAAGGAATATTATGGACAATTATTTTGTAAGTCATATACCGCATAATAATTTTACGGATATACTACAAATTATTTTACGATATACTTATATCTAAGTCATTAGATCTTAAAATTGATGGACAAGATTGAATTAGATGAAATAATACTCCTATCCTCCGTTGGCTATGAATCAGTCATATATATATATATATATATATATATATATATATATATATATATATCCATTTTTTGAGGGGGTTCAGATTACTATTACCAATTAGAATAATTTATGGTTGGCTTGATTGGACTAATAAAATGAAGTATCCAGGCTCCGTTTAGAAAAAACCCAATTGGAAATAGATCTATGATTACTACTTGTATCATAAGCGGTTGCTATTTGTAAAGAGAAGCGATCTCAAACTCTTAATCAATCGAGTAATATGCACGAATACATCAAATATTTGGCGGAAGCATGAATTGAAAAAGAGAAGTCATAACAAAATATATATATATATATATATATATAATTTATGAGACTTATCCATAACTAACGTTGTAAATTTAAAATTATCTTTATAACAAATTATGACTGTTTAATTGCAGATTTAGCGATAAAAATTATTATCCATCCATACTTTAGTTTGAGAGAGTCCGTACAACTAAAAAAATAAACTCAAAATTGATCAAAATACCCTCCAAATTTTGTACATTAGTAGTACATATTGCAACTTAAAAAATTTAATATATTATTATAATATTAAAATAATAACATTTTGGTAATATATCCGTTGTGCGGACGGTAAATGTTCCCATAGCTTCTTTTTTTCTGTTTTTTTTGATAATTTGTTCCCATAGCTTTTATTCCACCCTTTCCTTTTGTGGTACTTTGTCCGAATTTCAGCTTTGTCCATTTAAAGGCTAAAGTCTAAACAGTAAACCCTGATGGACAGTAAGTATACTTTGAGCTCTGTTCCCAATTTTTTTTTTTGGACTTTATAGGGACCAGTTTTGTAGTGTCCCATTTAAATGAAGAAAAAAAAAGTACACAGCAGATAAAAAAGGGAAGATTAGAATCGCAAATGGAATTTAGTGTAGATTGAATATCTTTCTATTGTAGTTTTTCATTAGTTTAGCAAACTTATGATAAGTCAACCGCTGACATCCAAAATTTTGCCCCCATATATCTGGTTATATATGTATAGAGGAGACTGATCTATTTACAACGTTATAAAAATAATATTATTTTTACAACAGATCTTATTCATTTATCTGCAGATTGAACAGTTAAGATTACTCCGGTCAGCAATTTAATATAGGGGATTCCGCAATTCAATTTTGTGAAAGGAAAAATTGTCCAAAATACCACTCCATTTGCAAAATTAAACTGCGGACGTTAGCTATATGAGAAAACATTTTTTTTTTATAATTTTCTGGGCTCTACAGTATAATATTGCGGATGCCAAGCTTTTTAAAGTTTCCCAATCGTCTAGTTTACCAGCTAGATGCTTTAGGGGTATACCGGCATCTACAAGAGCTGCACAAGCTGCATTTATAGTACATGGGAGAAGCTAAACAAAGGTTCACTCGAGAAGTTTTACACCAATGTTTTAAGTGAAGGAGTTCTGTGTCCTGCTCTGTTGCATTAAAGGAGCTTTTGAGCATCACACTGTTCTTTGTCAATATTTAAGGGCGAAAATAGAAACCATGGGAATTTGGAAAGTTCAGAAACCCTGGAAAATGACGTGTTTTCTCATAAACAAATTTGACATAGTGAAAGGAATATCACAGCAGCGTGATAAAAATCAAAACTATGAAATATGCAACATAAAGTACCCTTATTTTACAAGAAGAAGCAGTAAATTTGTGTATCTAGGAAGGATACGGAACCATCGTCATTGACAACCTGCATCAAAGAACCATGCTTATCATATAATAGGGTTATTAATAAATCAAAGTTATCTATAGACATGAAGTTGGGGATAAAATAGAAAATCCCTTCAACTGTGATCAAAACACAGAACATCTTCAAGTAGATGAAAGTGGTTACCAGAATCAGAAACCCTGAAAAAATGTGGTTGCCATGTTTCTAGAGGGAGCAGCAACTTCGTGCCTTAAACTTACAGTCGTGGGAATCAGAAGAAACTGGAGCCTCTCGATTTCAACCCCCGCCATTGAATCCAAGATTTGCACTAAATGAAGTAGAGAGATAAGGAGCAAGAAATGGATAGTTTAAAAAACATGGCATTCGCAGTTTAATATTACAGAAGCCGGAAAACTAAAAAAAGTTATGTTTTCTCATACCTAGTGTCCGCAGTTTAATTCTGCGGATGAAGGGGTATTTTGGACAATTTTCCTGTCTACATAATTAAACTGAGAATCCCCTATATTAAACTGCGGACGAGAGTAATCCTAACCGTTAGATCCGCGGATAGACGGTTGAAATCTGTTGTAAGAATAGCCTTATTTTTACCACGTTGTTAATGGATTAATCCCCATATATATATATATATATATATATATATATATATAATTTTGGATGTCAGTATATGTATGCATGCATACTGAACAAAAAATGATCACTCTTGAGTCATTGCATCATGGTCAAATATATATGGAAGGAATCTAAAAAAGATTTAAGGAGATTTGCAGGTTCCAGATACAAGACCCGCAATATTATTTCAATAGAATAAAAGGTATAGGGAACATTTATCGTGTGCACTTTTGGTCAGTTTTGAATCCCCACTTTAATTGTGCAAGCTCCCCTAAATTAAAGTGCAGATAAATAATAATTTTTACCATTAGATCTGCAAGATATGGTATATAATGTGACTAATTTCATAGGTGATACAAAGCTAGAGGGAAGAAAATGCAATTTGTTTCAAGGTAAATGGGTAGTCGGTAATTCCTACCCTCTCTACAAACCTTTAAGTTGTCCCTTGATTAACCCTCAATTTGATTGCATAAAATATGGCCGCCCTGATAAACAGTACCTCAAATACTCTTGGAAGCCTGACTCTTGTAACTTGCCTAGGTACCTGCCTCCCTCTCTGCCTCTCCTCGTACTAGTGGGATTCTTGACAGAAAATTTTCCCAAGTGCAAGTGTTTGCAAATATTATACACATTGTGTATTTACAGTTAAAGTTAAATATGTTTATGTAATATATATATGATCCATAGCCAACATCTGCACAAGTGTTGTGTAGACGACAAGTTAAAACTAACTAGCAGTGGATGATGAGTTAACACCAGTCATCTGCACAATAATATTTAGGCTGAGTCAGTATCATCATCGCTCAACAATATTTAGGCCGAGTCAATACTAATCATCCGCTCAATAATTGCACGAACAGTTAGATTTGGATTATCACACATATATAAAAACACATACTGCGTAATGTACCCCACTGTTGATATGTGTCTGCGGGACTCGAGGTATAACAATTAACAGGTGATGCAAAAGATACAAAACTGTTGATAAAAAAATGTCAACAATCCAAGTAATCTGAATTATATATTGATATTTTTTTATTAATCTGATATGAAATTTTTTATAGGTTCCACGGGAAGGATTTTTTGAGGAGATGGAGGGGAAAGAGGATTACGTTTGGAGGCGATTCACTGATATTAAACGAGTGGCTATCACTGTGCTGTATGGTACATGCATCAGTGCCAAATAGCAAAACCACCTATGAGAGGACGGCATTAATTTATTCAGTGATCTTTGAGGTTAATTTTTATTTCCATTTAATGTTTCATTAAGTAATATTTTTGAAGTAAAAGCTCTACAAGACTTGATCATGCTACTTACCTCGAATGCCTCCATGAAATTTCTGCTCATCCATTTTCTTCCCCTTCTTTTTGCTAGATATCCAGGTATAGAAGGATGATGTTTTTGCAATGCTGCTGCAATATGTTAATGCTGATTACTAAACTCAGAGACTTAACATATGGTATACGGATTATCGATACTTCTATATCATTCAACCTTCCTAGTAGATGTAGTACAAGAAAAAATGGGAAGAATATTGAAATTGAATTCGATTAAAGGTGGCAACGCATGGAGAGGAATGGATATGCTAATATTTAACACGTGGCACTGGTACACACAGAGAGGAAAACAACAAACATAAGATGGATCAACTCATATTTCTATTTTTGTATGAAAGTTTCTCGAAATGAGTAATTCTTTGTCCATTTCAGATGGGATTATGTGCAAGATGTAACTACCATTTTAAAATATATGAACGGTTTGACAGCATTTAATAAAGGTCTAAACACATGGGCTAGATGGGTTGAACTCAATATTGATCCTTCTAAAAGCAAAGTTTTCTTTCAAGGGATTTCTCCAACCCATTACCTGTAAGTGATTTCTCAAACTTTTGAACTACATCTACGTCATGTTAATGCATTTAGTAACTTCAATCTTACTACAAAGTTCAAAGTAATCACAAAAATGAGCAGAGTGCCAGAGTCATGAATAAAATGCAAGAAAAGAATAGACTTTATGGATATTTTGTGAAACCAGGGGCAAGGAATGGAATTCAACAGCAAAGAATTACTACAGGGAGCACCAACCACTAATAGGATTGACGTACCCAGCAGGTGAACCTGCAGCTGCTCTTATTTTAAAGAAAGTATTGAGCTCAATGAAGAAACCAATTTACCTTCTCGACATCACGACGCTGTCCCAATTGAGAATAGATGGTCATCCATCAGCTTACAGTGGTGACCATCCTGACATTGACTGCTCCCACTGATGCCTCCCTGGGGTGCCTGATACTTGAAATCATCTCCTATATGCAGCTCTCATTCGTAAAAGGTCTTGAAGATAGTAATGATCTACAATCTGTTGAGAAAAACTAGGTGAACAAGAATCAATTGTAAAGTCATTGATTAGCCAAACTGAATTGTTTTGAATTGAAATAACACCAGGGGTTGATGGGGGAATATGAAATGTGGAATGAAAAGACCTCAAAAGCAACTGTAATTGAATTTTTATCTCATTTAAATTTGTTCATGGTTGATTTTAACAGTTAATTTTTGCACAAATTCCGCTGGAGTGTTTTATTTATTCACATTATCCATAAACTTTTAGTGGCATTTGTATCAGATTTAGAATCCGCTTCCATTGAGGAAAAACAATATCAGACATTTTCTGGACATACTTCAGATTTATATCAATTTCTAATATAGAACAAACATTGTGGAATTGAAAACTATAAAATTATAAAGCGGACATTAAAAGAAATCAACTAAATTTGAGTATGTAATTTACTAATCCAGATTCTACAAAGTTTGAGACAAACATCAAATCATAATAATAAGAACATTATTTGATCAACAAGTATCTACAAAGTAAAGCTGATCAACCATCAGAATTAAAAAGAGATAAATGGCATTCCTCTGAGAGAATTACCAGGTAATGAGGAGTGATCTTGAAAGAATCACGATAGTAGGATTTTTTTTTTCATTTTTTTTTATTTTGGATAAAAGAAGAATAACCATAGGAAAATATGAAACAGGAACTTAGTAACCAACATAAACAGCTGCATTAACTATGTAACAGTCATCATTCTTATCTCCCATTTCTTCCACATGGACACCACTTGAGCATATCAGTCCACCATCCACAACTTCAAAATGTACAATTTCTCCACTGTAATTTAAATGTGTCCAAAAGAGAAAAAAAAGAAAGAATATAAGTGTAAGGAATAGTCATCAGCCGCATAATTACTGAATCTCAAAACAAATATAAAGTAAATACTTGGTAGATATGAGGAAACAACACTGATAAAACATAAATCAGTTGGTTTAGTTTCTCCAGTTTCTTACACGCTTTACTAATTACAAATAGTGTAGCGCACGCATGCATGTGTTCAAGGGTGTGCCTCTGATTAGGTTGGCCCGATGGGAAGGAAAGTGACCCGGGGGGGGGGGGGGGGGGGGGGGGGGGGGGGGTTCAAGACAATGCATCAGGGTCCCAATAGTTATCTTAGTGAGGCCAAAAAATGAACCATTAAGTGTTAACAGTAAACTTTCTTTCCAGGACGTCTTTTGATTCAGGCCATTGATAAATTAGTATTAATATTTCTCTTCATAAGTTTGAATTTTTAATGGATTCCCCCCCCCCCCCCCCCCCCCCCCCCCCCCCCCCCCCCCGCCCGCCGTAATGGATGGATGGAGTACTAATTTTGTGTTAACTACATTCGTCCAAAATTCGTACAGGCAGGTATATGCAAAGTCTCGAGATACTCGTTCAGAGAACTTCTACTCTTGGGTTAAATTGATGGTGTGGACATCATATTTGGTGTCTACTTGAAGACCAGAATTTAAGCAGCAGCAATCATACAAAACTCATTAAAGAGTGAGTTATCAGATACTTACTAAGGAAATACGGATTTGACTTTCTCAATATCTAGGGAACTTTGGAGAGGTCGAGGAACTCCCAGCTTGATCTGTAGCTTCATCTGTTCAAATGAAATGCCAGGTATAGACCCTGCACCAATAAAACCTTTCCACATTAGAGGCAAAAACTTCAGCTAAAAATGCCTTCAATGTCATGCTCTTACAAGCTAAAACCCTTATAAGACTATATCTCTATTAGTCAATTATGTCAAAAGGAAAAGGATGTTTTCCCAAAAGTTGGACTCCTGGAAGGCAAGTTGCAAGAACCAATTAGGTAAATAAATCCATCATGTTCACATCCTAGTGCAAACTTCACTTTCAGATTTTTATTGTTAGTCATCATTACTCTAGCATTGTATGCACACAGTGCAAATAAACGAAACTAAGACCAGATCAAGAAAAATGGCAAAATCACAAGTAAACTTAACCAAATATTGTCAAGACTTTTTAAAACATCACCAATTTCATAAAAGTTTAAAGTTCAAAACCACCACTCTAAAGGGGGTGTATTCAATTAAGACTTTTAAGAACTTATAAAGACTTTAAAAGTTTGGTTATATTCAATCAAAACATTTAAAGAGTTTATAAAAGTTTAGTAGTATTCAATTACAACTTTTGTAATGTCTTTAAAAGTTAGGTGATATTAAATTGAGACTTTTACAAAGTCTATAAAGATATTTTGGTATTCAAAAAGTGATAGATTTTTCAAATTTCTATTAAATGGTGGAGTTTAACAGACTTTAGAACAAAAGATGCTATATCTAAAGTCTGACCTCATGTCCAAAGATTTTCAAATATGTGAGAAATAAAGAAGATGAATAGACGTGAGAAGTAAAAAAAAGAGACGCTCCAACCTTTCACATACATAAAAGACTCCACTCCTCATCAGGTGCATGTATTATCAGGGTTTTTTTTCTTGGCCTTTTTGACTATAAGGTTTTGGCTTTCTGGGAGTTTTTGTCCCTGAATCTCACTTGCATATTTTTGCCTCGTGTTTTTTTATGAAATTATTTATCGTGACAAAAAAATAATATATCTTTGACTACTGACCACTAATTGGACTGAATTAACATCAAAATAGTGCAGAAGTCATATATTGGTCTGAATTAACATCAAGATGGGGCAAAAAGTCATATTTGATGATGTTTTTGAAATTGATATTGAATAAAAAGTGACCATATAATTAATCTAAATTTTTTATACTGAGTTGTCTAGTGCATTGTTTAATCTTTTTTATTAGATGAGTAAAACATTTCATAAGTTTTTCTAGGTGATCATAATCATATTTAGAATTTCTACATAATCAATCAAAATTTACTAATTTACCATAACTTACTAAAATATATATTTGAAACATGTAATTGACTCAAAATATACCCGGGTTGTGTTGAATAGAAAGTGAACATATAGTTTATATATAAATTTTATACTTAATGCAAATGAATTATCAGTTAATTTATTGTTCAATCATTTTTATGGGACGTTCAAGATATTTTATAAATGTTGTTTATGAGTGATAATATTAAAATACTATATAGAGTTTTAACATAATCAATCAAAATGTACCAATTTATCATAAATCACTAAACTAAATGCTTATATAACAATGAATCATGTCAAGAATTACGCAATTAACAATTAACTACAATAATACTAACTAACGAGATTATAATTTATTCGAAGTATCCATCAGATGTGTTTTTTTTTCCTCTTTGATGTAAAAAGAATAATATTTATTTTGATTAACTATAATTAAAATAACGAATAAATTAACTGTAGTAAACATAACTAAATTAACGTCGTTATTGATACACTAAATTAACCATTCATAATTCAAATAATTAGAGTTTAAAAATACTTTATTTTTTAAATAAAATTGAAAAAAAAAAAAAAAATAGATAGATGTATAACATCTAATATTTGACACCCTCATAATTGAAAATATACTTGGACTTATTTACATATATACAAAATTTAAATATAGGTATAACGTAGTATGGATTTTTTCTAACAATTTGTTTAGAATAATTAACAAGAGGGAGATGTTTCTAACAATTTGTTTAGAATAATTAACAAGAGGGAGATGTTGTACACATGGGCTAATTAATAATTAATATAAGTTGCAATATATATTAGAAGTATGCAAAAATCTACCAAAGTCTTGATAAAAAGTCTATAAAAATTTGTCACTTATTTTATAGTCTTTAAAAGTCATTTTAAAAAAGTTATCAAAATTCACGAATTCTACAAAAGTCTGTCACTTAAATTTTTTTTAAAAAAATATTTAAAAGTCTTAATTGAATACACTTCCCTAAAAGAATATCTAATAAAGAAGGTAATAGCATCACTCGCCATAGGATTATACTTCAAACATAAATGCGAAAACAAGGTAATGTCTCCTTTAATTTGGTTGGGATCAGATATTTCCATAAACATCTCCAAACCTAATATAAAAAGGTTTTGCAATTGCACCTTACAAAAAAATTGTTATTTTTCTTATCAAAAGAAGATTCTCAATTTAAATTTAATTCTCTGTCCTTCAGTGACCTTAATCAGTGCAAAATCATCCCTTTTGGTGAAGAATTTTCCTGTACTGGTCCTTATTGCTTGGCTTACTAAATTAGTAAACACATTAACCTAATACTTAGGTATCACCTTATTTCAAATTAAAACTTCAGGTTTCAAATTTCACAAAAAAAAAAAAAAAAAAAAAAAAGAGAGAAAACACGAGGGTGAATGAAATGCAGCACTTGTGATAGTATAAGTTTTACTTTACATAAGCTGTGTTAAGGCAGGATTGAACTGAAATACCTCTTCGAAAGGCGGGAACAGAATTCGAAGAAATGGCATCTCTGCAAGCCCGCATCGCTGCTTTTGTAGCATCTTGCCTGTATTTTTAGCATTTCCCAATTGTTCAATACAAAAGTTGCTATCTTTATCACTTGCTTAATACATACATACACAATACATGTATATATATAGAGAGAAATTAATTACCCATGTTGATCGTAGCCAACGCCCATCTCGACGAACAAGAGCTTGACGGAAGGATTTGGGACGGATTGGACAGTAATTGATTGGCTAGGATCGGTAGCCATGGCTGTTGTTTTTGCTGGTGCTGAGGCGACTGAGATTGGGCGATAATTTCGAGGAGAATGGAATGGATTTGAGAAGTGGATTTGGGGACACTTGCTACTAATAAGGTGGATTGAGAAAGAAGGAATTGGGGGTTTGAGGACGGAAATACTAATACTACCCTTAATCATCTTTTCTTTTTCCTCTCTTTCTTCGATTGCATTCCAAGATTAGCTTAGATTAGATAGAACATAGGAGAGCTGGAATAGGAAAAACATAGTTTCTTTTATCTTTACCATGATTTGCCACTCAAAACAAAATTGGGAGGTATTACCTTTTCAATAATGATTTTTAGACTTTTGTTACTGAGAATAAATAGATAATAAATGTTCACATGCGAAGGTAAATCTTAATATATAACAATCGGTTATTAAAAATATTATTGTAACAATCACGTACACATATAAAAATTAAATTGATTGAGAAAGTAATTTTTTGGCATTTTAGCCAATTTAATATATATATATATATATATATATATATATATATGTTAAAAATAAATTTTATGCAAGTGTTGGTGATCCTTATTTATTTTCTTTCTATTTTTCCAAGCATTTTAAAAAATGTAAAATAAATAATATAAAAATGTTATATATAGGGAGCTTCTAAATTACCTTTCTTCATTCAACTTCACGTCCATGACATGGTTTTCTTTCTCTATTTCTTGCAGACGACAAATTTGAAAGTTGGTAGTCGTTCATTGTTTTCTTATAGCACCGAACCCATTATTATATTCATAAAAAAATAAGACGAGATTTACAATAATGGATGACCTCTGCAATGACTTCTTACTGCACATTTCCTCTTTATTGAAAATGGCATTCTTTTTTTTTTTGGTTAATTTGTTTTATATAGAACACAGCTAAACAAATGTTATAATGCATGAGATGATGGATGGTTTATCCTCCAAGAAATACTAAGTAATTCAATTAAATACGGGATTGGTGTTAGTTAAATGGATGAAGAAATGTGATCGCTAGACTATAGTAGATAGATAGATAGATGCTAATATGCTAAAAATGTTACATATCCCAAGTTTCCAGTCCTAATCTAGAGTATTGTTTAATTAATGGTAGGTGAAAAGAAAATAGTAATTAATAGGATAATGGCAGGCAGCTACCATTTGTCTTCGCCAACTTAGTTTTTGGTGTTCCATCTTGACAACAAAATGTGGAGGCAAATCTGAAGCTGAGTTTGCTACAGATAATTTAGCAAGCTGAAGACCGGCATACACATCTCTGCTGCTGCAGGTTTTGGTATTGTATATTGCACAATCTTGCTTTATCTCTCAGCTCTTGGAATGCCCTCATCGTTTCCACATCATAACCACCCGCAAACTGCCCAAGTCCCAATATTAAAAAATTAGCCATCATCGACACAAAATATTTGTTGAATGGGATATATAAAAAAGCAGGGATAGAAAATTTTACCTGATGTACCTGGAAGGCGAACCTTACACCTTGAACTATCAACTCTTCTTCTTCCGGGAAACCACCTCCTGTTTCAAGCTCTGCAGATACTCTCTTCATGTACTTCGTGGCCAATTTCACAGATGCTAGCTTAATCTAAAACCATGCATGACACAATTATTAGACCATGTCCCTCATTGCCTATGTTTCTCAAACCAAATGAAAGGTACAAACATCTTAAAAACACGAGGAGAAAACAGCAAGGCCAAAGAAAAAATAAATAAATAAAGAAGAAGGAAGATGAAGTTACATCCATTATTCTCTTTTTGAAATGCAACTGCTCACTTTCATAATTTCCAAAATAGAGCATAGCTTACATGACAAATTAATCATAAATGTGGGTGCTACATTTACAATTGTTCCGTACATAGCCTCCTAAACTCAATTGCGACAAATGATTTACTAGAGAAAAAATACAATTCTAAGGATCTAGGGTAAAGACCCAGATTCACATAGTTATTTAGTAAAAAAGCTAATACTCCATTTGATAATATCCAAATAAAAAGAACAAGAAAGAAACTTCCTTTTATAGCGAAATGCTGTTCTGTACTGTTCTTTCTGTCTTCTTCAAAAAATATTGCAGAACTTTCGGGTCTTTGTGTATGAGCTTGCTATCCCCTAATATTACTACTTAATTCATTGGAATGTATGAAAAGTCAACAGGGAGAATATGATCCTCAATTTACTCGCTAAATAAACATAAAAAGTAATGAAAACACGCAGATACATCCTTGGAGATCTGGGGGACTTCTCATGTGCGCATGCAGGCATGCCAAAAGTAATTGAGGCAAGACTTACCCTCCCTTTGGCATCTAGTAACCACTATTGTTTGTTATATAACAAATTAACGATTTAGTAGACTGTGCCCCTCCAAGATTTATTAAATATGGGCTCAGCTCATAGGGACCAACTAAAATGACTGCTAAATTGATAAAAAGGGCTTCCCTGTGACTGCCGGTGGGGTTTGCTTAATTGGTCCGCATGAACAGGAGGTTATATGTTCTACTTATGCAGTTATGCGTATGCCCCAGGCCTACACTCTGCATGGCTTGAAGTGACTTAAGTAGACAGTGATTTTAGTATCGACCTCTCACCTTACCCATTTTCTCATATTCTATACTGAGACACGAATGCTATATGGTCAGGGACGAAGCTACATAGTACATACAAGGGAGCGGGGTCAATCACTAAAAAAAAGTTATTTTATGATGTATGGAAAATTTTAAAATTTTAAAGTGTAATACTCCCTGCGTCTCCAAAAGGATGACTAAATATAAATTTTTTTGTCCCTAAAAGGATGAGATAAAGTATATAAAGTGAATGATAATTAAGTCATCTTGTGGGGTCCATTAGTATAAGAAAATAAAAGTACTCATCACTCTATATAATCTTGTAGAACCAATAAGGATAAATTTAAAACTTTTTTACTCTATTTCCTCTACTTTTATTTTTCTTAATGTGTGTGCAAATTATACTTTGTTCAGCCTTTTGAGGACAGAGGGAGCATATAAATTGACCCCATTAAAATTTTATAATTTTTTACTATACGGGGTCAAATTAAAAATTTATAATTTTATCTATTATATTTCAATCCCATATCACTCATACCTCTCTATATGTGTATCTCTCTATAATATTTTAAACTAAATAATAATCTAATTTACATTAATTTTCAAAACAATTAATGAATCGATTATTTATGAACAATTGTGATTACAAAAATCTATTAAAGGTCAATATGGCATGTGTGTGTGTGTATATATGTTGCTAGTTATTATAATATTATTGTAATATAATATAAATTTTATATAAATGTGACCCGAAAGCACAAAAGTATCCAAAAAATTTGGCTGCCAATTTTTTTATAGATTAGTAATAATTTTGGCTTCACTGGAAAATCATTCTGGCTTCGTCTCTGTATATGGTTCCTTTGCAGCTGTAGTACATTGTAACTCCCACATTACAGCGACAATTGGAATATCACCATATATGGCTTTTCTCACAACGCGGTTATTTTTACTCATAAAAAAATTGGAATATGGAAGTTCATGGCTTCAACACAATTTAAGGAAAAAGCTGCAAGTATCAGAGCTTGTATTAAATTAACAATACTGAACAGGAACATTATCTACCTGACTTACATATCCGGTATCTAGCATCCAATCCATTGGAATCTGAAATCCTTTATAACGCTTAGCGGCCGATTCCCTTGTGTGCGAGAGATTGTAAACTCCATGCTCTAATCTGTTGTTCAGTCACAACCATCTTCTCAGTTAGTATGGGATTATGAAGAATCTATCTAAACACAAAGCTAAGATGTTATCATACTTTTCAAATAAGGCCCGCATTTTCTTGAGGGCAATGGCACAAGATTGTCGAGAATCGTCCCTGAAAGATGATGCCTCGGATTCCAGCTTCTTGAGATCACAATAACCAAATGCTGCTTCTCTCAATGTATCAGCTTTCTGCTCCGGCCATTTGAAGTGTTTAAGCACTGCCCTCTCATCAAACTAAGGAGTAATTCAAGTTATTTTCATAAGATTATGCAGAATTACAGCATACATTAATAGAACTTAAGATGGAATTTTCATAGAGTAAATTTTTTTACCAGGTATGAGAGCTCATCATCAAGCCATTTAACAAAAGGGACAACATCTTGAATATCTGTAAATGCTGCATTCTCAACTTCTTTGATCAAAAATCTTATAAAATCACCTTGTATTTCTACATCTGTTTTAATCTGTAATTTGGACAAGATAACATATAATCAGACAATTACAAATACAAATACTTGCCCAACATATCCTAAATCCAGCATAAGGATCCGATTTTGAACTAGTTAGAGTCGAGCCCAAGAACTCCATCCATGTTTAGCAGTGAAATGTCAAGATCACCCACTTTCTTAGTTTCTTCAATCAAATTCATAACTCTTTGCCTTGCCCATTTTGATTTCGAATCCAAAAACTGTCTTATCCATAAAGCAGCATAAAGTAGGGGTACCAATAAAGACAACAAGGTCCAGCTAGGAATCAGCTAATCACCGATTGAAGTTACTCAAAAGTCAGTGGTAAAACCGTAAATAAACTAAATAAGCAAGACTAGACAGCAATACTTACGGCGAGCAAATGGGCGGACCGGTTCTCAATCTCGCCGATAATGTCACGTGAATTGGCAGCCGCCGGCACGTCCGTCGCTCCTCCGCTACAGGATTCTCGCCTTGAATCTCTCCTCATCAAAGAATGGTAAAACTCCACAACCTCCGGCACTCTCCTCACCTTCCCCGCCCCAGCCCTAAATCCTTTCGGTGGCGGTGGTGGAGGTGGTGGGGCAGCCTTGAGCGGCACACGCGGAGCTTGTTTCAAAAGTGGCGGCGGAGGTGGAATTACTGAGGGTTCCATCAATGCCCTGTCAGCCGAGCCGGCTAGAGAACCCGAAGAAGACGACGCCGATGAAGAATTTGGCGACAATGGCCCAACGGAAAAATGAGAAGAAACGGATGAAAATGAAAGCAATGGCCTGGGCGGGGGTTTTGGAACCCTAGGTACTCGAGATCTTTCTGTTACAACTAATTCCGTAATCTCTTCTGAGCTATTAGACAGGGAAAATCTAGGCTGGAGCTCAGCTTCAACATCTTTTTCCTCAGCTTTCTGTTCTTCATTTCTGCTGTAATTATAATTTTCAAGGAATGCCCCTTTTTTTTTCAAATTCTTCATCAGATTAGATGTGCAGGAAGCGTCGATTAAACCCTGAAACCTTTGAGATGTAGGCATTTCTTCACAATCCTTATCAACTTGTGCCTTTTTCAATTCCAAAATTTTAATTTCCATGGCTTTGATTTTATCATCATTTTCCCTCCGCTGTTCTGATAGTTTTGAGTGCAGCATTTCAACCTCTCCCCTCAATCTCTCATTTTCGTCTTCCAAGCAACCAATCTTTTTGGCCGAGCGTTCGAGTTCTGAATTTTTTTTGGAGATCTCGTTCTCGAGTATTGGGAAAATGGCGGCTGACTCTTTCAGGAGCTTTTGTTCGAGGAGCTCGGTTTTTAAGCGAGACTCTCTCTCACGCAATTGTTCGACTAGGTGGAGGAGCTCCGTTACATCCGGCGGACGTGGCTGGACTTGCGCGGAGGCGCGTGGAAAGTATACGCCGAATGAGCGTGAGAAAACGGCTCCCATTTGCCGGACCTTGGCTGAGCTCGGCGAAGGAGATGGTGGCTTTTGGGGTGGGTCTGGTTTGGGATTTGCAGGTGATTTTTGAAAACCCATTGCATTTTTTACCTTCCCAGCAGCCATTGTTGCCCCTAATCAGATTTCTCTCTATCTTCCTCACATACAAAAACTCCCTCTCTCTAAAGCTATATAAATATATATGCGTGTGTATATATGTATATATATAGATATACGGGTCTTACAAAATTTTACTAGCCTCTCTGGTTAGACAGATTGGGGAAAAGGATGAGAGAAGTAGAGGGAAAACGAAGACTCCAAAGAAGTCGTTTTCTGTCTGCCATGAAAACTGAAAAGAGTGAGGGTTCTATTTAGTTTTAGAGAGAGACGATCGATGGCACAGATGACGAGGAACCGCCTCTATTTTTGAAAATGTTCTTCCCTTTTTATTAAAGTTTAATTGATTGATACGGTAGTTAATACGGTCAAAATAAATTAGATATTGATATTCGTAGACTAGCTCATTATAATTTTACACCTGAAGATGTTAAACTGAATATTTAATTAAATCAGCTAGATTTAGTAAATATAAAGTCAATAATATTTATACAAAATATTTTGAATAATTTAAAAATATTATTATATGGCAATAAATTTATATTCATGTTAAATATTAAATATGAATTCTGACTACATAAATACATTCATAGAAAGTATTATGTAGGGACCCAAACAAAATTAATAGTCATAAATTTAGATTTACGTTCTTATTAAATTATTTGTCATATAAATTGTGTCTCATAATTTAATTATTTTAAATATATTTAAATATGAATTTATTATTACTAGTCATTTAACATGTATATATATGTGAGAAAAAAATAAGAATTAAACATGTGTGTGTGTGTGTGTATATATATATATATATATATATATATATATATATGTCGATAGATAGATAGATAATAACACTAAATTTTAAAAATTATATATATCAATAAATTTATGATAAAATTAAATTATGATTAACATAAAATAATATATATATATATATATATATATATATATATATATATATATATATATATATATATATATATATATATATATTTATTTATTTATTTATTTATTTATAAATTTATGATAAAATTAATTATTAATAAATATAAAATTTTATACAATAAAATAAAATAAATTTCTCTAGGCTAATTCATAACTCCTATCACGCTCAAATAAATATTCATGCGCCCGGTGTTTGTTTGGGAGTGATGGGCCAATGTGATAAAAACACTTAAACTGAGAGAATAATTGGCCAAGGGCCAAGGCAAAGGATCTTGACCTTCCGTTTCTTGCGCTAGCAGCAGTTGAATAAGGTAGGTTGACTATTAAATAATTGAAGATTTTATTATCTTATAGATAAAAAATTGATATTTTTATAAATAAAAATAATAATTTTATAAGATTTCTTTTATATAAATAATAAATAAAATTTATATTTATGTGAAAAAAATTACTTGTAAAAATAATATCTTTTTTAATAATTAATACCCACAAAATCGTCGCTAGTTTGAGAGGGCCTCTAAAAGTCCTAATTAGTTTCTGATGACCAAATCAGTAAATAGTAAATCAATCAATAAACAATGAGGAATAAAAAGCACAATGTTGACCTGATATTGAATCCAACCTTTTGTGTTATATAATCAGCACTCTTTTCGTTTTGAAATTTAAAATGCCTTTGAACGTTTTAAGTCAATTTATCAATATTTAAATTTGAAATTAATATGAATTTGTTTAAAATTTTCAAAATACAAATAAAATAATACTCCTTCCGTTTCTTTTTATTTGTCTTTTTAGAAAATATATATATTTTTTAATTTGTCATTTATATATTTCAAGAAAGCATTCATAGTATTCCTATATTAGATTTTAAAAGTATAATATTAAAATTTTATATTTATTTTAATCAATTAGACAGAGTATTAATTATATTTTTTAATCTTTATTTTTCCCCTAAAACGATCTTAGTTTAAAAGGAACGGAAGGGTTCTCAAAAGAAAAAAAATGAAAGGATATAATTTAGTTTATAATAAATTTATAATAATTTCTTTTATTTGTACTAAAATCATATAAATTTATTAATCTTAGTTTTTAATAATTTCTTTTATTTGTACTAAAATCATATAAATTTATTAATTTTGCAAGTTAAATTTAAAAAGATAGAAATGCTTAACAAACATGACGATAAGCTCATGGGTACTAACCGTGAAGACTCATCTCTGAAAGTTATATAAATTGAACCATCTAAGATACGAGCCTAATTAGGAGAGAAATTAATAATTCATTTGTTTCAAAACATAAAAGAACTTATTTTAATAAAATAAAAAATTGATATTTTCACAAATTAATTTATTATTTTTAAAAAATCAAATAGCACCTGCTACTTGAAAAAATATTAATTCCCTAAAATAAACATGGTTATATTTAAGAACAAAGTATGCGAGGAGCCAAAGGTGCCGAGGCTAAAGGCAAGAAAGGGATGTGTCAAAAAGTTGCAATGTGAACTAATAAATTCATCAGAAGGAGCTCCCATACACATGCAACTATGCAAAGAATGAGTAAATACTGTACTGTAATTACATGCACAATCACGTAGAATGGATATCTAATAATATAGAGCATATATATAACGAAAATAAATTAAAAAATTACACTTTTGATTATCTTTGAAATGTATGTCCATGACAACAAACGGCTAGAATCTCGTACTTAACAAATGATACTCTCAACGATAATTTAGACTACAAACGAGTACTAAATATATCTTATACAATTCGAGAAGCTATTAACTTTTCAAGCTTCACAAATAACTTCCAAAGACTTATAGAAAACTCTCTATTTTTTCTCTCAAGTTACTTTGTTGCTTGATGTATAAAATGATCAATAATGATCTCTATTTATACTAAACCTTGGAAGTGTAACATACATATATATTAAACAAGATTTAATATTGATAATTATATAATTCATTTGTAACTCCCAAATGAATTACACTAATTACAATACATATAACTCTCATGATTAATATATATAACTTCCAAGATAGATATATATGTAACTCTCAAGTATATAAATGGAAAGGTTGTATATACATGTTAATTGTATCTAGACAATGAACTATGTGGTTTGTATCCACCGGGTCATCCGCTCTATGAGCACTTCAGTTTGGGTCCATAACCCAACATCTCCCACTCACCCATGGCGAGGACGACATTGTTATCATATAAGTCAATGAAGTCCAAACGTGTAAGTCAAAAATTTGTTTAGCCACCGATCTATGCGACCGCTGAGTTTACTTGCAATGCGGAAGCTCTAAATCAAACTCGTTAGGGCCAATATAGAGACATCAACCCTTTTAACAAATATATGCAATGTGGGAGCCGTGCTAAACTGGTTAAGGTTTGCATTGAGATTACAACCTCTCAAACTCAAAGTACCCCAGATTAACTTTTATTTTTACCTTGTTAAGTATCTTTGATCCCTCAGAGAACCATACTTAACTCATTTAGGCCTTTTTATATTTTGCATCTCACTTATTACTATATCGTTTTCAAAAATATTATATTTGTCGACAATAAGTGCAGAACATGGTGAAATTAAGTTATTTTTCCTTTGCCCTAATGTTACTCAAATATGAATCAACTACTTTTCTAGAATCACCCCATATAGTCTCATAGTTCAAACTTTAGGAAATGAAACTAAAGTAACAACATTAATTCATCTCTTTGTAACATAGTCAAAGATCACAAAGAGTATTTAATAAAAAGATCAAGAAATATTTTATCCTTTATAAGAAAAAGAACAACACACAGTGAGAAAATAGGGATCAATTTTCTCACATCCTTTATTTTATCGCTAAACACATGTTATATTCTCACAACCTACTAATTAAATAGTCTTGTTGTGTATATTCAAGTTTAATCACTCCCTGAGTGTCTAACTTAAAACTTTCAAATTGCTCACTTTTCGAAACGCCAATTTTGAAATTTTGAATAATTATGAGTATATGTCTTACAGTCATACCGTGCAGATCTTAGTTCAGTCACTCCTCAAGTGCCTAACTTGAATTCTTAAATTGCTCGCTTCTTTAAGCGTCAACTCTGAGATTTCTTATTCGGTTAATTACCAGGTTAATATGGATAGTGAGACTTACCATATTCGGTCAAACATATTTGACCTCATCTTGGTTCTAACTAAGACGATATATTAATATATCATTTTTTTCACTACTAAGCGCCGATTGACCACTATCAAAAGCGTCAATAGCTCACTATCCAAAGTGAAAATAAATGAAATATCTCATTTTTGCACACTTTTCAGCGCTAACTGATTGTTTGCTTTAAACATCAATTGCTTGCTATCTAAAGCACCAAAGACGATTGCTCATATGAGAAAGTCAATTAATCTGTTAGACATATAATTCTAAAATACATATATAATATGTAGTTATAGTTAATAACTGTGTGAACTCAATTTATCATATGTTAATAAAGACAATGTGAAAAATAAAAAGTCTTTTGCATTAAATGATAAATAACTCCAATATTATATCCAATGATATTAATTTTCAATATAAGCCAAATAATAAGTGATACACTGAAACGTCATAAGTACATCAAACCCTAAAAAGTCATAAAGAACGAACATGTCTATGAAAATGCATCTCTAGGAATTGGCTTCGTTAGGGGATCAACAATCATCTGATCAGTAGGTAAGTACTTTAGTACCACTTAATTATTTGCTACGTTCTCTCGAGTAAAGAGCGTCCTCAAATTAATATGATTTGTCCTACCGTGATACTTGGTATCCTTAATAAAATCAAGTGTCGATGTACTACTATAGAAAACTGTCACAGGATCCGAAGCACGAGGTACAAGATTAAGATCCTCAAAGAACCTCCGTAGCCATAAAGATTCTTGGACGACAGATGTACATACTACAAACTCTGACTCCATCGTGAATAAAGTCACATAAGTTTGTTTCTTGTTTAGCCAGGTGATGACACTTTCGTTTAGCAAGAATGCATATCCTGAGGTAGATCTTTGGTTTCCACGATCGCCTCCATAACTAGCATCGGAGTATCCAACTAAGTGAAAATCAGGTCCTCCATAGCATAACATGTAATCTAATGTGTCTCTCAAGTATCGCAAGATCCTCTTAATTGCTCCCCTATGTGCACATCCAGGGTTTGACTGGTATCTGTAAGACCCTAAATTTTATGAAATACAAAATTTAATTTTTTTCATATATATTTTTCTTCATGAAACAGTAAGTGGTTAAATTGATAAAGTTAAAAGTTAAGAATGTTATGTACAAATTTTATTATGACGAACAATATTCCTTTTGTCGGGGAATATTCATTTTGTCGAAAAATATTCGGTCGTACGACGACGCCGAAATAACTAATCATTAGTGGACCCCACAACGGAATATTTGTCGGATATAGAAAATGACAGAAGTAACATTTTTAAATAAAAATAGTCAACAGTGTTATTACTTTTAACTGTTAAAATACCGGTGATAAAAGAATAGTAGCGTATGGTTTTTTATGGTATTCTACTGTAGCACGCGGTATTCTACAGTAGCACACTGTATTGCACAGTGTCTCATATTATTGATCTGATAACGTGGTTATTGCACCGTATTCATCAATAATTGTTATTACACAGTATTTTGCATTATTGATTCAATAATTGTCATTATACTGTATTTCATATCATGACTCAATAATTGTTGGTGCACTGTATTTTAAAATTATTGAACCTAATAATTGTCACAGTAGCAAATATACAATAATTTACATTATTAAATTAATAATAATTTGTAACGTGTTTCTTACATTATTTTTGAATTATTATTGTAGCATTATTTTATTTTATATATGTAGGACCCACATGAAGAATAAATAAATTTTTAAAAAATAAAATTAATTTTTACTATTTGAACAGTAAACATGTGGGCCCTCTGTGGGGGCCATATGAGAGTTGGTATGAAAATTGTGTTAGAGAAGTTGGCGGGGGCTACTGCAAACTCTGTTGCATTTTCAACACTGGCGTGCAGCACGTCAGTCACCTACCGCGCATAGTAACTTTTTTCCTCCTATAAATAGCTTGCTCAGCTGAATAGAAAAATCACACATAAAACATAAAGTTTTTCTATAAGTATTTTGTGAGTTTTCTCTGAGAATAGTAAGGTTATCTTGAGTGTTTGAAAACCAAAAGGAGTGCAGGAATTTTTCAAGTAAGTGTTTTATTAAAGTGTAGTAATCGCATAAATACCTATTTCACACGGTATTCACAAATCTTCCTTTAGAAGACTCTTCTTTGAGAAGATTTATTTTTAAAAGGCTTTATTTGGAAGATTTATTTTGAAATATTATTTCAAAAATTATTTTTTAAAGTTATTATTTTACACTACAAAAATTTATATTATATAAATAATTTTGATAGTTCATAATATATGAGTTATCATACACCTTGAAATTTATATATAGTAATTACTAATTATATTATAAATATATAGGTTGATCAACCTCATTTTTATCAATATCCAGTCACGTGATAAGGTAAGGGGTATCATTCTTTTCATCATCATAAATGAATATTATTTTCTTTCTTACTTGTAAGGGATGCCATTTTTTTTATCTTTCATTATTCAAACTTACCACGGTAAGGGATATCATTTCTTTTATACTCTTAAACTTACTATGGTAAGTATTATTCGGTAAAACTTTTGAAATGATTATATGTTCCTTTATAGTTTGCGCTTCATTTAATATTATTTCAATTGCTCCTTCCTATTTACATGAACATTTCTATTGAACTGTAACCGTTATTCTGAACTGTGAATCTTGAATATCATTTTTGAATTTCACTCCACATCATGTTGACAATTTGGATATTATTTGAATCTGCACAAAGTAAAATTATAAACTTTTGATATTTATTGTTTACCCTCTTTCTTCTGTTCATTGTTAATATCTCTGTTATTATTTTAATAATCAAGAATTAAATTATTGTGGATAACTATGGCCTAGGGCACAGATTGGATAAAGGTGTTGATAGGTTAAAGGCGTTGATAGGTTAAAGACAATATATTTGATGATGTTTCTTTTAAGGCACGTGGTGAATGTTCTCTTTGGCTTGGGGCAAAGATGAACTGTTGTTTGGTATGATTATGACCAAAGGCTGTAGACTGGTATAATCATGACCGGTGGTGCTATATTGAATATCTTTGGCCCATAGTGCAAAGATGAATTGTTAACTTGCATGATTATGACCAGAAACTGTGAAATTGTACTATCATGGCCAGTGATGTTTTAGATGATAAAAGTTGATGATGTTTTTCTTAAAAAGAGACGCGAGTGGACATCATGGTCCATATGATTTTTCTAATGGTTGTTATTCTGTTGCAGTTATTGATCTGAACCTTGTTTAAAAACTTAACTGCAGTTGTTGAATTAAAACTTGCTGTTTAAATTATTCTATCAAAAACTCAACTGTTGAAGGCTAATGATAATTTATTTGTCATTATCTTAGTCATGATATTCTTTACTGGGCTATTTGAGCTCACCATTTCTTTTTGTTCCATTATTTTTCAACAAGAGATGATAGAGTAGCTGAGTCTAGGAGATGATAGAGTAGTTGGGTCTAGTCGGGGGATGAAGTGATGGTCCGAGTTGTAGCTGTATTAGTCTTCATAAGTTGTAAAATAGTGTGACAATAATAATGAAGGCATAGTTGTGTATTTTTTGAATATTGTACGGTGATACGTTGTACGTGGTATTGTAATAGTTGTTATGTATTTTGACAACTCAAGTTTGGGCTGTGTGGGCCCAGATTTGGAGGTGTCACAGTATCGACCAAGAACATGAACTGTAAATGCAATGTCTGATCGTGTGCACTGAACTACATACATCAATTTTTCAATAATTGTAGCATATGGAACACGGGACATCATCTTTTTAAGGTAAGTCTCTTGGGACAAACCAAGAAGCTTTCTTGATCGATCTCTAAAGATCTTTACTCCAAGAACATATGCTGCTTGTCCCATGTCCTTCATTTCAAAATTAGATGACAACCACCTTTTAGTGGCGACAAACATCTCCTTATTATTCCCAGCAAGTAGAATATCATCAACATACATTGAAAGGATAAGAAACTTTCCATTGGACCTTTTGAGATTCTTGCAATGGTACTCTTCGATCATCGTAAACCCATCATCAATGACTGCTCGATGAAATCGAAGATACCATTGTCTAGATGCTTGTTTCAAGCCATAAATGGAACGTTTGAGCTTGCAAACTTTGCGTTCAAAACCTTTTTTAATATAACCTTCTTGTTGTTTCATGTATATCTCTTCAGCAAGTTCTCCATTGAGAAACGCCGTCTTTACGTCCATTTGGTATAGTTCTAGATCTAAATATGCGACAATAGCTAATAAGAGACGGATCGAGGCAAATCTTACAACAGGTGATAAAGTTTTCTCATAATCAATCCCTTCTTACTGAGTGTAACCCTTGGCTATTAAGTGAGCTTTATGTCTTTCAATGGAACCATCAGCTTTGCGTTTAACTTTGAGGACCCATTTGTTCCCAACAGCTTTTCGCCCAGTTGGAAGATCAACCAAATCCCAAACTTCATTAGTCCTCATAGATTCCATTTCTTCATCCATTGCAACTTTTCACTTTTCACTTAATGCAGATGATATAGCTTCTTGATAAGATTGAGGTTCATCGTGATCTTGCGCATCAGCCATAAAAGTATTCCCCTCAATCTCAAAGTGACGACATGAAATATTGCCTTTTTCGCAATTGAAGAACATGTGACTCTTTATTTGACGGAAGAGTACTTAAACGTATGTCACTCCTACTATCTATAGGAGCTAAAGGAATAGGTTCCTCAGTCTCAATCATCAGATTAGGTGCGCCATTTTCTTCCTCCATCTCATAAAAGTCTTTATCCTTGCTAACATCACCTCTGCTCGGAAAATCTATTTTTAGAAATTCAGCATCTCGTGACTCAATTTCAGATATAGTCCCATCAGGCTGCTCACCAATGAACATATATAGCCTTTAGAGTGTTCAGAGTACCTTATAAAGATACACTTCTTACCCCTTGAGCCCAACTTTCCATATTTATGAGAAGTGTTATGAACATAAGCTGTCGAACCCCATGACCGCAAATTGCCTAAATCAGGCTTTCTGCCGGTCCACAATTCATATGGGGTGGACTGTACTGATTTTAAAGGAACTTGGTTAAGTATACGTGTCCCAGTTAACAGTGCGTCTCCCCAAAAAGAGATAGGCAAATTAGCTTGCGCCATCATAGACCTTACCATATCAAGTAGTGTTCTATTTCTTTTTTTCGCTACACTATTTTGTTACAGAGTACCAGGAATTGTCAGTTGCTTGATAATTCCTTTTTCCTCACAAAGTTCTTTAAACTTATCGGATAGATACTCGCGGCCTCGATTAGTTCGGAGTGCTTTAACATTTTTCTCCAACTGATTCTCAACCTCAATCAAATAACGTCTAAAACAATCAAGTGCTTCTGACTTATGAGAGATTAAGAATGTGTGCCCGAAGTGCGTGAAGTCATCTATCATAGTAAGGGAATAAGAATGACCACGTTTATCCTTCATATTCAATATTAGACCACATATATCTGAATGAATAAGTAATGGTGTATCTGCCCTTGTGGCTTTGCTAAATGATTTTCTTGTAGACTTACCTGCTAAACAATGTTCACAAGTAGGTAAGTTGACCTTAGCGAGTGGGCCTAGAAGATCTTCTCGAGTTAACCTGGTCATCCTGTTTTGTCCAATATGGCACAATCTAGTATGCCATTTAATTAAACTATTATGTTCACTCTCAACAATAGTAAGATATATATATGAATCATCAATATTATAACTAGAATTAATGATATCCAAAATTATTAAACAATTATTAATAAACCCATATCCACAAGCATTCGTCCCACGAGAAATAATAACTTGTTTCTTTTTAAAAAATCACTGAAAAACCATGTCTTAGACTAGTAAGAACAAAAAATAAATTCTGCCGGACATCTGGCGCATAAAGTACATCATGCAGAATTAATGTTGAGCTTACTCGCATTTCTAGTTTGTAAGTGTCAATTCTTAGCACGTCCATACTAGAGTCATTTTCCATGTATACTTTTCTGCCAGATGGAATACGGCGATACTCCTCGAACCCAGCTCAATCTCTGGCTATGTGGTCTGTTGCTCCAGAATCTACAATCCACATATGGAGAGATTGAGCAACAAAAGTATTAGAAGTAGCATTACACATAGTTTGATCAAAACTAGAAAGTACCTTCTTTGGCTCAGTGCATTCACGAGCGAAGTGCCCCATCTTGCCACAGTTGTAGCAGGTCATCTTAGCCTTGTCCTTCTTGTCACATCTTTTTCCTCTTATCACCTGCTTTTGCTACCTTGTTAGGCTCCGGAGTAGGAGTAGCAACAACAACTTTCTTTTCATTATTCTTTCGCTTGGGTTTCCTCTTGCGAGAACTGGATTCCACAACATATGCCTTGGATGACTTAGCAGCTTTTAAGCGCTCAACCTCAAGCTCCAAGTGACACCGAATATCTTCAAAGTTTCTGATATTCGGGTTGTGAGTCATATTAACCCGTATATGTTCCCAACTATCTGAGAGTGAGTGAACCACAACTGATATCTGTTGCTCATCCGACAAGTCATTGCCAGCAGCCTTTAACTCTCAAATCATGTTTGACATTATTCAAAGGTGCTTTTTCATTAAATGATCAGTCTCCTTCTTATAACCATCAAACCTGATAGTTAAGTCGCGCAATCTAGTTATTGAGGTGTCTCTGAATTTAGTTTTGAGAGCTTCTCACATCTCATAAGCAGTTGAGTACTCTTCATATTCAAATAAGAACTCATTGTTCATACTGCTTAAGAGAGTGATGCGAGCAATTCTATCTTTCTTGTGCCAATTTTCAAAGGCAGCAAATTTCTCAGCATTCTCAGCATCATTGTCAGTGGGTTTCGTTGCTTTAGTTATTAAAGTCTCTTCCACTTTCAACTCCTCAAGTACCATGTGAACCTTACGATGCCAAACATTATAATTATCCCCATCGAACTTGTTGCCCTTATTGAGATCGGCAATTCTTTGTTTTGAAGCCATCTAAACAATCAAGAGAAGTTTATTATAAAACTTTAAGAGTTCATCATAGTATTAATTTATCTTTGCCGCATAACATAAACTTCTTAAAATAATCAAAGTATAAACACAAAAAGAAAACTTTGCTAAGCTTGGGAGTCACAATTTGTGTGTATATTTAATTATTTTATTATAGTTTATTTAACGCAAAAATATACATAGAATTTAAGAATTAAACAGAAGTTTTATTTACTTAAATTCCTCCCACTAAGTTCAAGCATAGATATATATGTTTCTAGCATGTATTTAATCCCTAGTATGATTTTACAAACTTGAAAACATATTTAAATATTTCAAATATTTTGTAAGGATTAAATAGTTACTCTTATTATTCCAAATAATATGCAATACCATGCAAAACACATAATATAGCTACCAAAATTTTTTAAACAGAATAATAACAGTTTATTAACTTTTTGCAAATTTTCTGAATTTTTATGAAAAATACCCAATTTATACAAATAAATTGTTCATGCATAATTTGACTAGAAAATTAGTTTAGGCCACTTTATCTAAACATTTTTCAACACCCCTGGTGGATAAATGATAAAATAGGGTTCTGATATATACAAAAATAAAATAAAAAATTGGACAAAAAACTAAATTCCCAATATTTTTTACACAATTTTTTAAGCAATTTTTTTACTATAAAATTAATTTTTGAAAATTCCAAGTATATCAAAAAAATAATTTTTATATATAGAAAACTCAGAAATTAGACATAAAAATTACTGTAAAAATTTCGTCACTGGAAAAAATTGGGAAGACGGCACATGTATTACATGAGTCACTGCTGCGCGTGGTGAAAGTCAGCCAGTGCGCGCATTGCGCGACTGGCCACCACCTCGATGTTGACGTGGCACTCCTGTCACGTGTCAACCTGTGGTTGGTCCACGCGACAGTCAAACTTTGAACAGTGATGATGTGGCGCTGACGTGGCTGGCCACGTGTTGCTGACCAAGCTGCCACGTTGTGATGACGTGGCTGTCACGTGGTACTAACACGTCATCATCTTCAACCTTCAGCTAGGGTTTTTAGATGACAAATTATAGTTTAATATCATTTTTTAAAATGGCCATAACTTTCTCATTTTAAGTCAAAAAAATGCAATCCACATATTCACGGAATCGTATCGAAAAGTTCTACGCAACCATGTTATCAGAATTTTCATACGAAGTCTGAGAAAAAATAATTTTTGAAAAAACAATAGCTTCAAAAATAACTAGGGTTTGAATTTTCTCCCAAAATACAAAACCATTTTGCACGAAATTGTTGCACACATCAGCTCTAATACCAATGTAATAATATAGAGCATACATACAGTAGAAATGAACCGAAAAATTACACTTTTTTTATTACCTTTGAAGCGTATGCCCACGACAACGAACGGCTAGAATCTCGTGCTCAACGAACAATACTCTCAACGATAATTTAGACTATAAACGAGTACTAAATATATCTTCCACAATTCGAGAAGCTACTAACTTTTCAAGCTTCATAAATGACTTCTAAAGACTTATAAAAAACTCTCTCTTTTTTCTCTCAAGTTACTTTGTTGCTTGATGTATAAAATGATCAACAATGATCTCTATTTATACTAAACCTTGGAAGTGTAACATACATATATATTAAACAAGATTTAATATTGATAATTATATAATTCATTTGTAACCCCCAAATGAATTACACTAATTACAATATATATAACTTCCATGATTAATATATATAACTCCCAAGATTAATATATATGTAACTCTCAAGTACATAAATGGAGAGGTTATATACACATGTTCATTGTATCTAGACAATGAACTATGTGCTTTATACCCATCAGGTCATCCATTCCATGGGCGCTTCGGTTTGGGTCCATAACCCAACAGGGTAGAAATGTATTTCTTCTGGTACAAACATTTGTGTGTATACATGTTTGCAGCTACGACGCTAAAATTTGTATTCAGTAGGGTTAAAATTATTATGAGACTATAAATAATTCAATGAGGTTTGGGGGCAACGCCCCTGAGCCTTTTTTTGTGAATAATTTTCTACTTTCGGATTGTATGTATGTATATATATATATATATATATATATATATATATATATATATATACATGCACACTCACACACTTTATTGACCCCTAATAGACTTTTTTAAAGATAAATTATTTATAAATAATTAATTTTTTTTAAAAATAATATAAAATAAATTATTAATTAGTTTAAGAAGATTTTCTTTTTTTGAGAATTAGTTTAAGAAGATTATATAAATATACATATATAAATGATGTAAGAATAATATGTGTTTGAAATTTAAGTGAAAAAGTTATAAATTTTTAATTTGACCCTTATATTAAAAAAGTTATAAAATTTGAGTGAGATCAATTTATATATAATATTTAAAATTTTTAAATTTTGACATATATTATAAAACTAAAAAACATAAAAATTCGTGGGTCAATTGACCCCACAACCTTCGACCTAACTTCATCCCTGCATGTTTGGTTTCTTGCAGTTTTAGGGTTCAAAAGTTACTCGTATCTAGTTAGATTTGACATGCTATTACTTACTAGGGTTAGGAGTCTAAGGACTGTTAAAAAAACTCACAACCTTTAATGTCCATTCATGATAGAAAAATAACAGCAATATTTGACAACCATAAGCACGGAACGCTTTGACACCTGCGAAAGTCTCATTTTACATTTGACTAAATATTTTTGCGACCCATATAGCCATTATTTTGTTGCTAATTGATCTCAATTTAGCTTTACAATTTTATATTGAAGAAAACTTGATCGTGGAAAAAAATTATGTATATTGTTTTTTTATTAAACTTTAATATGCGTTTAAAGAAAGCCAAAAGTCGGATAGGACGACCATTTTGAAATACGGAGGTAGTGATTGTTTCTCTGGTGCTGATTGAATGGAAGAAGATTGGTTTGAGCTTCTGATCTAGACATGGTGTTCTTAGTTCACATGCATTTTGGTAGATGGAAATACTGGATTAGACAAACTTGGTTGTTACGAAACGGAGTCATTTCTACGTGTGCTAGCTCAGTTCAAGAGTATCAATTATTTATCTCATTTCATTCATTTACTTAGCTCCACGGGCTCTCCTCGTGCCATAGATCATTTTGTGTATTTTCTTTCACCCTTAATTTTGATGCACCAGATGTAGGTTTCCCTACTACAAAAAGGGAATTGAAGTGTGTTGAATGAAATATCTTATTTGCTTTTTTCTCCAGTTAATTTTTACAATTGTGATTTCTTCTCCTTCTTTGTTCTGTAAACAGAAACCCAAACCCTTATCTCTATCCTTACATTGGTAGACATTAAGTATCGCAAACGTACCAAAAATCAAAAATTAAGTTTGGTTTAACTAAGGAATAAGGAATATATATAGACAGACTAGAAATTCTGCATTTTATTGGCCATGCTCAATCTTTGTCACACAGGCACACAGCTTTGTTCTTTGTTCTATTCAAAATGAATAATTTAAGTGCCATTATTATGAGTGGGTATAAGTATACTATACATTGATTTCTTTATGTACTGTAGTATCTTTTTGGTTGTTTTTTGTTTTTTATTATGTGATTTTGATTGTGTATTTGATTATAATAATTCACTGTACTCTCCAAATTTAAACTATAAAAAAATTATATTTTTTTTGTCCTTACAATATTACTGCATATTAGGGAGGAAGTATAGTTTAATGAAGATTTTACATGGGATAAAATTAAAGAATGTAATCTGGTGGGCAAAAAAACGACTTACTCATTATTGACGTATAGCCAACCAGATACTTGTATATTAAAGCATAATTTTAATATACAAACCTAATACTCTATTCGTTTTCGAATACAAATTTTGGTTGACTTTTTGCGCATATTAAAAAAAAAAAAAAAATTGTTCATATTTAAATTCTTATTTAATTGTATATTTTTTTGTACATAACTAATAATGCTCCATAAATATACATAGAGAATATAAATATGACAATTAATACTAAATGTATTATAAGCAAATTATTATAAAAAATAAATTATTTAAGGTAAGTAAATATTTAACTTGAAACTACCTAAAATAATAATAAGGACTTTTATCCTGAAACAAAAGGAGTATATCAAAATAATTTTTTGTTACTTAATTTATCCGCAGTTGCAAAAATATCAATATACTAACTTGATATCGAATACTCGTCACATTTATATAAATTCTATATAAAATAATCAATATGTTGATTTAAATAAAAATCTTATATCAAATTTAATTGTACTACATTTAAATTTTTAGAGATCATTTCTTAATTATAAGTATTCATATAAAAGTAGCTTAACTTACTACAGTTTTGTCATTGTAGTATATAACCTATCCGTATCGATCGGTCTCACTAAATTAAAATGATTCGCGTTGCAAGTAATATTAGTCTATACTTTCTTTAAATTAAGCCTTTTACTTCTATTTTTAGATGAAGGTAATACTTCGTACTTAATTCGTTAAAAAATAATTCTATCCATTCTTTTACCTATCCGTCTTAGAAGCCGTAAATAAATTTATAAAAATCTAATTCCTAATAAGCAGTGACGTAGTTAGGAAAGGACGGGAGGGGGTCATGCACCCCTCCCTGCCCCTACATTACCCTACCCTTTCTTTCCCTTCCCTTTTCTTCTCCGGCCTTACCTATTTATAAAATAGTATATAATTTTTTTGTTAATTGATATTGGCTCCTCCCTCATTGTATAAATATTTTTAGTAGTGCACTCAAGTTTTGAAAATATAAATTTTTACTATATTATACCTAAAATAATATATAAAATTTATTTCTAAGTTTCAATACATTTCAAAGATTAACTAAGCTTTGAAGTCAAATAAAAAAAAAATATTATGACTTATGTTAGATGTATTAAACTTGGTCTTTTAAATTATCTTAAATATAAATGTTATCATTGCATAGGTATTTAATGAAATTCTTAAAATCTACAGTGATATTGAAAAAATATAATAATAACTTGTGTATTTGAGTCTTTAACTTTAGTCTAATATTAAAACGCTCTGATATAAATGAATTCATATGTATATATGTTAAAAATAAAAACATATTTATAATTTTTATTACATTAATACTTTTTAGTGTTAGATTTTTTTTTCCTTTTCGCGTTACTTGCGCCTTCGTCTCTTAGTGTGGTCAATACTGTATATTTCCGAGCAACGAGACTTGCACCCATTCACATTAGTTAATCCAAAGTTTAACTAAAGCTTGAGGTCTCGTGTGGGGTGTGACTGCCGTAAGGTAGCTCGCTTGTTTCCTTCTTCCGTAAGGTCTGGATTCCTATTGCTTTTCTTCCTTTCTTTCTTAACACTTGACATCATCTAATTGTGTTCTCATTTGTGCATTTTAGTTGTGTAATTGAATGTCTTCGTAATTCTAGTGTTGTGCATCAGTTACAATTGGGCCTGCTTGTTAGCTATCCGTTGCCATTTCTTTTAGTAGACAAACAATAACGGCATAATATAATATAATATTAATGTCACTAATGTGTATTGGAAAAAATTAAAAGATAACCTTATACTACGTAGAAATTCATGTTCGATTTATGCACAAGTTAAAAGATGATCAATATGAAATAATCAACTTTTTTAAGGCGGCCATTACTGCTCCTCTGGATCTTTTCTGTAAGTTGCTATATATCTGTACCTAAACGGCTGGCTATCGGGCTTGTATGTAACCAATCATTACCGAAAGGAGATTTTGTTCCCCGCTATAGCCAACTTTGCTAAGCAGATCATGGAGAATGGTTGTATAACGCTAACCGCCCGTGTGTGGGAATGGTTGTTGCAATTGATTTATGGGTTCCCACGAATTTGGAGAAGATTAGAGTTGGCGAGGAGGAGAGTTTTAGTATGACGGATGGGTGTTGCATTTGTCTGGAGAAGCCTGATTCTGTCGGGGCGATTGCCCTGTTCTCGTGGCCAAGAGTGAATTATGCCCCTTGTGCCACCAACCTCACTTCATCCGCTGATTCAATCTACATTACACTTGTCTAATTAGGTAACTTGTTGGGTTACTTTGCTTTGTCGGCCACCAGTTTCTAAACTTAGCTCTACCGTCTTATTTGGTCGGTCTGCTGGATTGTTTCTTTTTCTGAATTATCTTTTGTCATCATACCAGTCTCATTTGTTTTTTTTTTTCTTCTCAAGCTACATAATAATTTGAATTAATTATTGACTACTATTGTTCATGCCTTTTATTTTGCTTGCCTTCTGTTTGAACGTTTAGTAAATCGAGTAGAGTAATGAAAGTAATTTGAATGTTGTGGACTTGTATTATTGCAACTTCCTACCGAATGCAAAAAGCCACTAACAAAATAAGGAGAAACAAAATGAAGCAAAATAAAAATCAAATACAATAAGCATGCATGCATCACATTAATCTTCTAATTCCCTTTTCTTTTCTTTTTTCGTGCGTGTAGAATTCAGATTAATTTATGTCATCCTCTCTTCTAATTAATTATTTTCATGTCATTAATGGTAACTAGTCAAATATTTAATGACGATGCTTATATATATGTGCATAAGAAATTAAATGGCTCTTATTTCTCCGTATTTGGTCTGGTTTTTGTTGAGGAGGAATCTGCTGCAGTGCATGCACATCATGTTATACTCATGACCACGCCTTGAACCAGGTACGTGACCTTGCACCCATGTATGTGACCTTGATTGTAAATATTCGCTTATCTCTAAGATACTCCCCAGTAAAAAGTTATTTTAGTTTGAATTTTGAAGTCAAATTGATCAATTTTAAAATCAAAATTTATCCCACTTTATTTTAAATCTAGGTAAAAATATTACAATCATAAGAAACTACACTTAATTTACTACAACATTCAATTTTTTGAAGTTCAAAAATATAAATAAATTTGCAAATTTATTAATTTTAAAATTAATCAATTTGATCAAAAAAATAAAATAAAACTAATCCAATTTTTGGGGGATAAGGGGAGAACTACATTATTCAGCCTAGCTTGCTAAAATACATTATTAAACGGGAGATAAAATAAAACGTGAGAGTAGCCAAAGGTTCCTACCAAGCTTGCTTGTAAGAATGGGGGCAGCAATATAACTAACCAAAGGTTGTGCCTTTGCACCACTTATTAGCAGATGGTAATGAAAATTCTCTTTGGGCCAAAATTCAAGGCTATAATTGGGTGGGCCAAGGTGCTAACATTTTGTATACAGGCAGTGTTTGGGCCCACTACTCAAGTAAATTATTCTCTTGGGATAAATTCAAAATTAAGGTATTCAAAATAATTAAGCTCATTTAATTAGTTCCAATGACTTCTATTAATGCAGATGCAGCATCAAGTGGCTCAATTAAATGGTGCAACTTTGTTATCAGATTTCTCTCATCTCATGCTATTGATCCTCTACATCATCAGTTCATCACATCTTAAAGCACCTCCGCTGTACAACAAATGCGAGTTAACTAACGTCCAATAGTTAGTTAACATCTGAATTGTTTAATTAGAATTCAAAATTCACACGATGTAAATCTTGAATTTTTCCTGGTTTTGCTTAAAAGTACTACTAAATAATGTTAAGTCCCCCAGTAAACAAATCTTGAATTAAAAGTTAATGAAGATTAATTGTTATTCTTTGTGCCGGTCCATTCATGCTAGCTAATAGTTGCATATATTATAGATGACTTCATTAGGAGGGAAATAATGTGTAGTGTATGTTTGGTTACATAACATTTTGAATGTTTCAAACTTTAAAGTCCAAAAATAATTGAAAATTTTGTTCGTTTAATAATAATTTATTTTTAACGTAACTTCTTTAACTTACATATATAGCGTTTGCGATACAAAAACACGTATAAAAAATAGTACGGTGAGTTTGGAGATTCAGAAACTATGAAGACTACGGCCGTAAATAATGCAAACCCTACTAACCAAGCAAACCGATAGTAATTATGGATGATCTCGACAAACTATTGTCAATAAAATGTGGTAATGATTTCTAGCCATTATAATCTCAACAAATTATCGATCACAATACAATAGGCTACCACAAGAGCCCGCTAGTAATCTTAGCGACTGGGATGTGAATTAGTTGTTTCAAAATATGGAATGACGCTACCAAGTAAAACTCTGAATTCTTCCAGTAGAAATCAGTTTGTATCTAACTAGAAAATTCTTACTTCAAAATTCAAACTAAATACGACTGAGTGAGGGCCTGACGTAGCCCAGTTGATATATAGATAATTTTTTGGTATTATTTAATGTCTCATCACCTACAAAATATTTCCGCCCTCCCTTTTTAATTGATATTTTAAAGTTATGCACATAAATTAAGAATTACAATTAATATTTTGTCTAATTGATTAATTAAACTGAGTATAAAATTATAATATTAATCTTCTAAAATTTATTAAAAAAATAAGAAAAATAAATTAGCCTTTAATCATAAAGTATAATATGAAAAATCAAGTCTTTAATACTTTCTTTAAATCTATTAACGACAAATAAAATGGAACAAAAATCTCTTACTAAAAAAATTTAGCTTGTTCGGCAATATTGAAGTGCTTGGAGCTAACTTATTTTTTGACTTATAAGTATATTTTGAGAATTAACAAATTTTGACTTAATTTGGTAGGTTTAACAGTAGACTTTAAAAAGTTAATTATATTCTCTTACCAAATGGGGGCCTAAACCAGCTAGGTATCCAGAAACATTCTGAAAGAGAGTATGTATATTCTACCATCAACAGATAATTAATTACAAGAACAACAGAAAATTCCCTACAATAATTCCCATAGCATTAGAAAAACTCTACCAGAAACACACAAAACCCTAAAAAGTTTGTGGTTGTACTCTAATGGCAGTATTAGTTTGTTCTCAAAGTAAAACACACCATAAGGAATTTTAAGGCATATATAGCTCTTCAGAGCATCTACCTTTTTTTTTTTTTTTTTTTTTTTGTGTCAAATTGCAAAAAAAAAATAAAATAGTGTAATAATAAAATAAAGATAAAAAAAGAAGCAGCATCTACAAGACGACTGAAACATTGATATTAAGTTAAGTGATGCTTCCATACCAAAAATCAAGTTTAGTTCTGGTATTGACTTTAGTGATGAACATAGCAAGTGAACGATAAAGAAAGAAATTCTAGACTTTATTCACCAATAATTACTCTATACTACTGTTTCTATATTTTTTCACCAACAACATTGAAGAATTAATTAAGTAATTAATTTCTAAACAAACTCTACGTACGTGCCGGCCGTCACATGCAGCGTCAACCAGTTATTTCTGTAAAGTTTTTAGCATTTAATTATTATCTAACTTATGCAGATTAACTCCAAATGGGAAAATAAAAATGAGACTGATGGATCAATCTGTCAGTATAGTGTTGAAACTCAGTAACTAATTTCTAGTTTTAACAAAGAATTAAGTTAGGTAGATTGAAGTTAGGAAGGGACCGAGGGAGCATTATCTGCATCAAATTGGAACAGTTTAAATTCAACCCATTTAATTTTCAAATCAACACACGTTGCTAATTAATGTAAGCATGTAAATTAACAAAAGTAGAAGACATTGAAGCACAGCAAAATGAGCTATTATTCTGCAAAACCGCTAAAACTAGGCACAGCTTAATTTGCTAGGAATCAAGACGGCCTATAAAATGTAGTACATATTAGTATAAGGTTTTGCCTTGATATTATTTTATTTTTGTAATTTTACGTGGAGCGATCATTTTCGAATCCAAGAAAAAGGAATTAGTGGTGCAGTGTTGGATCACACACACACACACACACACACACACACACACACACATATATATATATATATATATATATATATATATATATATATATATATAACTCAATGATAGACAAAAAAAAATCATAATTATAATTGTGCTGAAGTAAGGTACAAAAAGGTGGACATTGAGAAAGTGAAAACTATATGACCCGTTCATTTCATATTATTTGATCATTGTTAATTTTTTTAAGTCAATTCAAAAAATTTTTAAATTCAAAATTAATATATATATATATATATATATATTCATTTTTTTTTAAATTTTAATTAATATAATAATGAATATTGTAAACTATTTAAAAAATATTATTATT
Source organism: Hedera helix (assembly GCA_947179155.2). Taxonomy (NCBI): domain Eukaryota; kingdom Viridiplantae; phylum Streptophyta; class Magnoliopsida; order Apiales; family Araliaceae; genus Hedera; species Hedera helix. The sequence continues at coordinate 40,630,817 of OX359273.1, forward strand.
GTAAGTTTTATTGTCTTATAATTTTTAATAAGTCATCTCAATATATTTTAAATTTAGAAATATCTCAAATTAATTTTAAAAAATCAATAATAATGCCAGAATGTCACTTTTGTCCCTCGAAGTTGTCATGCACTTCCAAAGTCATCCTCGAAGTGCATTTTTTATTAATTTAGTCCTTAAGTGACATTTTTTGTTATTTCAATTCATTTTACCTTATTTCACATAAATCTGATCCAAATTCAACCAGACCCATTTTTCGAAGGGCAAATTTATCTTTTATTGTATTCAGATATATTATATATATTATTAAAATAAGAGAAACTTGGGTAAATTTTGAATTTGAGTAATGTCTTTACCATTATTCATAAGTATTTTCATAATAGTACACAAATTAAAAATTAAAATTCATAAAAGTAAATTCAAATTTAAAAATATAACTAAAATTTTGAAAATTAATTATTATATATATAAACCTTTGAAAAAGAATTATATTATTAGATTAAAAGGGAAAAAAATAAAATAACAAACAAATTGGACAAATATAAACATCTAAATTAAAATACAAACAAATAAACAAGAAAAGGAAAAAAAACCATTTCAAATTTCAAATAAATTACTACAAAAATATAAAATTAAAATACAAAAAAAAAATATATAAAAAGAATGTGTCATGTATATAATGAAATCATTAAATCTCAAGGCTTAAATATAAAATAAAAATATTTTTGAAAAAATTAAAACACTTTAATATATTAAATTGTTAGTTAATTAGAAGAAAAAAAAACTCCATTTATTCTTTCCTTCTCTCTGTAGGAGATCTAGATCTGTGGATCATTCATTAACCATTTGAAACTTTGATTCACCATTACTTGGATAAATTTATTTATACAAAAACAAATTAGCATTTTCTTCATCCCCGATTTGTAGTATAACATCATCTTTACCATTTGACATAAGAGCATAGATTGGAGCCTCAATCAATATAAGAGAGAGAAGCATACATATGAAGATTTTAAATGAGACCCATTTCTTCTCTCATTCTCTCTGTAGCAGATTTAGATCTGTGAACCATTCATTCACCATTACTTAGACAAATTTATTTATACAAAAACAAATTAGCATCTTCTTTATCTTTTATTTACAGTATACCATCATCTTCACCATTTGACATGAGAGAATCTTCACCATTTGACATAAGAGCATAGATCAGAGCTTCAGTCAATATAAGAGAGAGAAGCATATATACTTATGTAATTTTTTAGTGAGACCCATTTTTTCTCTCATTCTCTCTCATCCCCTTATCTCAAAATAATATTTTTCACGGATCTATTTAAATTCTTCAACCATTCACCAGTTTCACAGATCTATTAAAAATGATACTGAATAGAATTTTTAGATTATCTATTAAGAATTTAATCTAGATCTGTGAACTGAATATTCACCATTTTGAAATTTGAATTAGTTCAATTTCCTTTTCTCGTTTATTTGCTTGTATTTTAATTTTAATGTTTAGTTTTATATATTTTAATTTCTAATATTAATAATACTGATGAATACGTGTAAAGACAAATTTGCCCTTGATAAAATGGGTCGAGTTAGAATTGGATCGAATTTAGGTGAAATTCGGATAAAAAGAACGAAAATGACAAAAAAATTACTTTAAAGACTAAATTGTTAAAAAATGTACTCCGGAGATAATTTTGAAAGTGCGTGACAACTTTAAAAGATAAAAGTGATATTTTGACCAATAATAATTATATAATTTAGAAGGGAGGGAGTACTTTCAATTTGTTTAAGGAAACAAATTAGTAACGCAATTATGAGGAAAATTCCTACACACGCAAATCCGTGGACTTGGTCTTCCAATCATACTGCGAAGGCTACAATCATTGTGTGACAAACACTTGTTAACAACTTAAAACAATTCCATCCTTGGACTTGCCGTTATTCAGACGGTTGTTTTGTTGTTGTTATGAGTATTATTAATTCAAAAGAAATTTTGTCATTAAGTCATAAATCACTACAATTCACCATATGTAAATAATCCATTAATTTGGCTTTTAATTTACTTTTCTTTAAGACATCTATAAAATTAATATATAGATTTAAGTGAGTATTTTTCTTTGCATGATTTAAGGAATCTAAGACTCAGCTCCAACACTCCTTTTTTATTAAACTTTCTATTAAATTGGGCTCCAATAGTTGTTAGGATTAAATAAGTATTTCTTATATAGATATGATTTATCATTTGTATTTATCCTTAATTTACAGTAGCTATATAATCTGTAATACCTATGTACTGGAAACACCCTTGAGATAATTAAATTAATTGGTGATTTAAGTGTCTTCAGGCTAATTTTTTAATTCAAGAATCAAGCACTTAAGTGCTCTTTGAAAATTTATTCACCTCAATTATTTTGTAACAAAATCTAAACTCATTTTTTGTTCTTACAATTTACAAAACGGCGGAGTATAATTATAACATATAACAAACAAAAGGCATATAATTGGAGTTACATAGACAATATCGATCCTTAATTTCATATGTTCCACTGTTCGTCAAATCCAAGTGTATGACAAAGTCTAACTAAACACGTATAGTATAAAAACTCAACCCCCCTAACAACAAAGATCACACATAATTAATATACTCTTCCTTCTCCAACAAACACTTAAGGAGCTCTTAATTGCTTTGTGTTTGATCAAAAAAAGGATCAATGGAGGATGCAAAACTTGCAAGATTCTCAAGTTGCCGAGGCGTGGCATTTGAGATTAAACCTCATTCAGATCCATTTGCCATCAAAACATCCCCAATTGATGAGCCCCCACCTCCTAGTGTAAGGTATTGGTTTCCATGGGGAAGCTCCAAAAGAATTGTGCCATCCTCTTGGGGAAGCAAGATACAACGGTCCACAAGCCGAGCCAGTAGCCATTTTTGTGATCTAGACCTTAACGATGATGATCATGATACTTTAGCTGATATTGAAGAAGGTGGCATCGACAAGGAATTAAAGGCAACCCCATTGTCACTAATTCCACCCGCTATAAATAAACATGAAGAACAACCACCGTCCAAAGCGGCCAAACAAAAAGATTCAAGACTATCCGTTATGCTGCTTGATCAAGGCTTGTTCACCGTGTACAAGCGATTGTTTGTAGTTTCCTTGACTATAAACATCACTTGTTTAGTTCTTGCAGCCAGCGGAAACTTCACTTATGCAAGGAAGAAAGCAGCACTTTTCTCCATAGCAAACATTCTTGCTTTGACACTATGCCGGAGTGAGGCCTTTTTGCGGATTGTTTTCTGGCTGGCCGTCAGCCTCTTGGGACGGTCTTGGGTACCTCTACGCCTCAAGACCGCCACCACATCCCTTCTACAAAGTCTTGGAGGGATACATAGTGGCTGTGGAATTTCTTCACTTGCATGGCTCATATATGCATTAGTACTAACAGTAAAAGAGAGAGAAAATACTTCACCAGAAATCATTGGTGTTGCCTCAAGTATTCTCTCTCTTTTATGTTTGTCTTGCATGGCGGCGTTCCCTCTCGTCCGCCATCTCCACCACAATGTGTTTGAAAGAATTCATCGGTTTGCAGGATGGACAAGCCTTGTACTTGTTTGGGTATTTATCACCCTCACAATCACATATAACCCTAAAACTAAATCGTACGAAAACCAATCAAAGTTACTCAAAAATCAAGAATTTTGGTTTACACTAGCCATTACTATTCTCATAATTCTCCCATGGATGACAATTAGACGTGTCCCAGTTAAAGTCTCCGCCCCTTCTAGCCATGCCTCCATAATCAAGTTTCAAGGAGGAATAAAAGCTGGTATATTGGGAAGAATTAGCCCATCACCCTTATCCGAGTGGCACGCATTTGGCATTATTTCTAACGGGAAAAAAGAGCACATGATGCTTGCTGGTGCAGTCGGTGACTTCACCAAGTCCTTGGTGTCGAACCCACCTAGCCATTTATGGGCAAGACAGGTTCATTTTGCGGGCCTGCCTTATTTGGTGAACATGTATGATAGGGTTTTGGTTGTGGCCACAGGGTCAGGTATTTGTGTGTTTTTGTCATTCCTCTTGCAACCATGCTCGGCGGATGTTTGCGTGCTTTGGGTGGCAAAAGGGATTGAACAAAATTTTGGGACAGAAATTAAAGAAATGGTGAGTGGATTTTCCAAAGAGAAGGTGATTGTGCATGATACTGCGGTTCTTGGACGGCCTAATGTGGCACAAATGAGCGTCGATGCGGCTAAGAATTGGGGAGCTCAAGTAGTTATTGTGACTAGTAATCCGGAAGGAAGTAGGGATGTTGTTGATGCATGCAAGGCCTCTGGAATTCCTGCATTTGGTCCTATTTGGGATTCTTAAAAACATTTGCAAAATCTGTTAGAGTTCATGCCCTAGAGGCTAATTATTTGATGTAATTGCTTAACAATTTGATATTATATTTGATTAAATAAATGAATTATTTTATTAGAATTTTATTTACTGCGTTATATGAATATTAATATAATAAAAGTCATTAGAATAGTGATACGAATTTTATAACTTCAAGTATGTGACTTGAACATGAGATTATATAATTAATTAGTATCATTGTTCTTAAATGTCCCTAGTCGAGTATCATTGTTAATGGGGCAACAATGATGCAATGAGACTAGTATGTGGATTGACTGATGGTCAAATCTCATTGGTCATAAATATATAAGATATTGTGTCAATGCATATGTACATGTTAGAAAACAATGTACTGGACAGACCCACCATGAGAATTCTACGTGGAGCATTATGCAAAGTGTCATAAGAAATTCTAATAGTGACAATGATGTAATGATCATTCGACCTGAAATCACTATATTATTGCAAGAGAATTTATGTACTTTGATATTATCAAAAGTCACCTTTAATATGGTGGACAATAAAGGTGATTATTGGGTACATCATGAATTGTGTGAGGAATATGATTGGTCTAGATGGAATTTAACCCTCCTATATATTAGGGGTGATATCCATAGGTCTCTTGATTGAGTAAGACTATGAAATGCATGGTCATGCTCAAATAGTGATTTGTTTCATATAGTCTACTCATTGATCAAGAAAACTCAGATTAAATTATGAAGAGTATGACACATTCTATATCTCGAGTTTAATCTAAGTTGTCAAGGTTAAAATGATTAAATTACATTGAAACATTGGTCATGAAAAGGTTGCATCGAATCACCGATCTTATTATTATTTGGGTAGCAGTGATGCATTACTAAATGCTGCTCTCTGTTTATAATTTTATAATACGATTTTAAAATTATTGCCAATGTAATAATAACCTATAGGGTCACACACTTAGAACGTAATTAAAAGAGAATTAATTTAAATTGTTAGTATTTAAATATGTTAATATGATTGATAGTATTTGAATTATGAATTTAAATTAATATGATTGGTTAATTCCTATTAACTGCTATATATACATGATATATCAGTAGTTTTAAGCACGTAAGGAAAAACTAAAAACCCTAGCCGCTTTTAGAAAGAGGCTAGAGAGAAAAATAGTTCAGAAATCCTGATCTTGGTGGTTAGTACCGCATCTCCCTTTTTGCTGCAGATCGTGTGACAATTCGCGGAGCGTTCGTGTGGATACCATAGAGACGCAGTCGTTGGATTGTGTTGAAGATTCGAAGCGTTCCAGAATTCTTAATCGTCTCCATTCAAGCATGACTTATCGGTAAAACAAATCTAAACCTCTGATTAATATGTTTTCGCATGGATCCTATTTCAGGGTTTCAAATTTTTTATTTTTTTTAAATTTCGCTGCTTTTCGATCCGAAAATCCTACAAAATCTAGCTACATTTTAATCAGAAATGGGTTAGATTAGCTGATTGTGAACTAGTGTGGTATTAATCTGGGGCTTAGATGTTGCCTGCTAGTAATGATTGTTTGTGAATACTTGTTTGAGTGTCGGTTAATCAACTCACTAATAAGTGATAAGAGTACTGGGACTAACAAACGAGTATGTAAGAGTTGTTAAATACGATGAACTTTAGTAAATACATGCACTTGCATGTGAGTATTATCAATGGTATAAGATTTTTTTTATTTATAGAACTTGATGAATCATATAAATTTTAAATTTAAAAATATCACGAATTTACTCTAACAAAACAGCCATTCTAAATAAACCTTATTACAAATATTAACAACAATAGAAATGCTAATTTAATCATGCTATTGTTTCTCTTATCTTGATGCGTTCAGGTATATTAGCTAGTTTATCAAGGAGAGGAAGGTGAGATTGTAGCGTATGTTGTTTTTTTTAGATGTCGTTCCCGCATAATCTATTGCCAACTCTGAAGTGGAGAGACTATTCATGATGTTTGACATAAAAAATCAGAAGACCTTTGTTTCAATTTCCTTTTGGATTTGGATGAAAAAAAAATCCTTTTAACGCTATATTTTATACGATCGCTAACATCATAAAAAAAACAAGCAATTTGCATAATGAACAGGCAAAAGTCACACCAAAAAGCTTGAAGGCTTGGACAGTGAGGAGATAACTTCGGTATAAAAATCAGTACAGGCAAAAAATGTAAACAATGAAGGGTTTAAATTGTTGGTTAATAAAGCATGAACGTAATGAACTAATGGTGTAATTGAGATGTACCATTGACCTCTACTTATGACTGTATTTATAGTTGTTATGCGGCCCGAGACCAATTAGAAAAGAAAGTGGATCCTGATTAGAATCCCCTTATAACTGTAATTCATAACTGATTGAGTCCATAATGGAATAAATCTCCTTATCATTTTAACATCAAGAACCCAATCACATGTAAATAAGGACTTTGACCATTAATTCTAAAATGTCAAATCGTCAAAATATATTATAATGGACTAGCAACTGTACTGGGCCTTAAGTACAATTCTGATGTGGGCCAACACCTTAATCGGGCCCTAAATGTAAGAATAATGTGTACATGCACTTGAACCGGGTCTTGAATAATTTCATCCTAACATTGCTCCCACTCTCCTATTATAAAAAAAACTATAATAGGAAAGTAATAGCGAAAAATTGGTCAATTCACTGTGTTTCGCCAAGATCCCAATCTTGGTCAGAAGACTTGACCCGCCTTATAACGCCATTATATGGCTTAAGGTTAAATGCAAATAAATCCCCTGAACTCTAGGGTTTTTGGACTTTGAGCTTCTTTTTTTGGTCAATGCAAATCGAGTCTTATATTATTTAAAAATTTAGATACTGAGCCCCCAGGTACCATATTTGCGTTGATTGTCTATGTGGCACATGTGACGTGGCATGTTCAACCAAATAAGTGGAAAAAATTGCTTTTAGCATGACTTGAACCCACAACCACAAAATTGAAACTTAGACTGTAGGACCACCCGAGCATCATAGGCGTAGGTACAAAATGAACGTAAGAAATAAATGATATACAAAACAAATTGATTTCACATTAAAACTAAAATATGTTAAGATTAAAATTAAATCAAGTTAAATTGCAATAAATCATATTAAAATTACTGTTGACTTATACTAGTGGACACGGTTGCACCTCTTAAATTGATATTTTAAATAGATGTACGTGGCATCATTTCAAGCACAAGATGATTATTATTATTATTATTATTATTATTAGTATTATTAGTATTATTAGTATTCTTATTAGTATTATTATTATTATTATTAGTATTACAATTATTATTATTATATTATTATTATTACTATTACTATTATTATTATTATTATTATTATTATTATTACTATTGTTATTATAATTATATTACTACTACTACTACTACTACTACTACTACTACTACTATTATTATTATTATTATTCGAGCCATATAAAAGAAAGCGAAAGCTGCAAATTAAGTTGAAGGGGGAGTACAAATGTCTTTTGATCAATATGCTGGGGAAATATGTTGTTACAATATATGATGAATTTATTGTCTAAAATTTGTAGTTAAGCCCATAGTGCTTGGTTGGTTAAACTGTTAATGTTGAGGTTGTTAGTTCGAACTAATATAAAAGCATTTTTTCCCAGTTAAAATCTAAATTGCCACGTCATAAGTGCCACGTGTGCCATGTAGGCAATCAACGCACATGTGGCACCTGGGGGCTCAATATCCAAATTTTTAAATAGTATGGGGCTCGATTTACATTGACCTAAAAAAAGGGGCTCAAAGTAAATTCTAGAGTTCAGGAGACTTATTTGCATTTAACCCTGACCTTATATCACCGTAATATTGATCCCGACCCCTAAGGGTGTCTTTTGACATGAGGTTCTGAAGAACCTTCTGACCTTATATCATCGAAATATTGCTCCTAACCCTTAAGGGAGACTTTTGATTGAGGTTCCGAAAAACCGTTTGACCTTATACCACCGAAATATTACTCTCAACCCCCTAAGGGAGACTTTTGATTAAGATTCTGAATAACCGTTTGACCTTATACCACCGAAATATTGCCCCCAACCTTTAAGGGAAACTTTTGATTGAGGTTTTGAAGAACCGTCCGACTTTATACCACCAAACTATTGTTCCCAACCCCTTAGGAAGGCTTTGTACCGATTCAGAGAGTCAAACCGTCTTATTTATTCACGCCTTATATCACCATGATAGTGCTCCTGATCCCTTAGGGAAGGCTTTATGCGTAGGTTCTAAAGAACCATCTAACCTTATAACGCCATAATAGTGCTCCCGACCCCTGTGGGAAGCTTTTGTCCGACCTTAATTCGCCATAATAGCGCTCCTGATCCCTTAGGGAGGCTTTATATATAGGTTCCGAAGAACTGTCCAACCTTATATTGCCGTAATAGCACTCCCTACCCTTGTAGGAGGCTTTATGATGAGGTTTTAGAAATAGTCGATGGTTATGTAACCGAAAGAGATGGTTGGCTTTTCTTCAATAATAATTAATCCGAGTGTCGAAGTAAAGCACCATAGATCCATAATATGTCGAAGATAATTCCAAGTTGTCGAGGCCAAGGTCGAAGTGTTACTGTTGACTTCACAACGATATTGTAAATTAAAAATTTGTGCAAAGAATCTTGATCTCCAATGAAACTAGAAATGAATGTCGAAGCCAATCAAAATCCAACACTGAGTGCATATGTAGAATTTTCAGTCTTCTTTTGATTATAGTTGTGATGCCCCCAAATCCGGGCCTACACAGCCCAATTTGAGACACCAAAAGACTACAACTAAATTATTACAATCTAGTGCAAAACATAAAAATACAGAATTCAATAATACACAATTAAGTCTTCTCTATTATTGTCACACTATTTACAATATGTGAAGACTACTATAGCTATCTCTTGGACCTTCACTCCATTCCTTGGCTAGACCCAGCTACTCTCTCATCTCCTGTTGAAAAACTATGGAACAAAAGAAAAGGGCGAGCTTAAATAACCAGTAAGAAAATATCATGACTAAGATAATGACAAATAAATTATCATCAGCATTCAACAGTTGAGTTCTTAATTGAATATAATAGACAATAAGCTTTATATCAAGAATTGTAGTTAATTTCTTGAACAAAGTTCAGATCAATGATAGCAGCGGAATGAGCAATCCATTAGAAAAATAATGTAAACTATGATATCCACTCGTTTCTCTTTTTAAGAAAAATGTCATCAACTTTTATCACCTGAAACACCACTGGTCATGTTAATACAATTTCATAGTTTCTGGCCATAATCATGCAAGTCAACAGTTCATCTTTGCACTACGGGCCAAAGATATTCAATATATTACCAACGGTCATGATTATACTAGTATTCAGCCTTTGGTCATAATCATACCAAACAACAGTTCATCTTTGCACTACAGACCAAAGATATTCAAACATATCACCAACGGTTATAATTCTACCAGTATTCAGTTTTTGGTCATAATCATACCAAACAACAGTTCATCTTTGCACTACGGGCCAAAGATATTAAAATATCACAAACGGTTATGATTATACCAGTATTCAACCTTTGGTCATAATCATACCAAACAATAGTTCATCTTTGCACTACGGGCCAAAGATATTAAAATATCACCAACGGTTATGATTATACCAGTATTCAACCTTTGGTCATAATCATACCAAACAACAGTTCATCTTTGCACTACGGGCCAAAGATATTCAAAATATCACCAACGGTCATGATTATACCAGTATTCAGCATTTGGTCATAATCATACTAAACAACAGTTCTTCTTTTCCCTCGGCCAAAGAGAACATTCACCACGTGCCCTAAAAGACACATAACAATTATATCGCCTTTATCCTATCATCTGTGCCCCAGGCCATAGATATTCACAACAACATGATTTTTGATGACTAGAATAACAACAGTGATATAAATGATGAATCAGAAGAAATAGTATGATCAATAAATATCGAAAGTTTATGATTTTACTTTGTGCAGATTCAAATAATGTCCAAATTGTCAACATGATGTGGACTAAAATTCAAGAATGATATTCAAATTTCACAGTTCAGAATAATGGTTAAAGTTCAATAGAAAGATTTAGAAAAATAGAAAGGTTCAATTGAAATGATATTAGATGAAGCACAAACTATTAAGAAACATATAATCATTTCAGTAATTTTTACTGAACAATACTTATCATACTAAATTTAAGAGTATGAAAGGAGTAATACCCCTTACCATAGTAAGTTTGAATAATAGAAGATGAAAAAGATGGTATCCCCTACGAGTATAAAAGAAAATTATATCACTTACGGATATGAAAGAAAAATGATATTACAAACTAATATGGAATAAAAGTGTCATGCGATAATTTGTGTAGACAAATTATTTCCACAAGAGACAAATAAGAAATGAATATGAAGAGTAATTCACCAAACATGCGGTAGTCCGTGTAGTCAGATTATTCTCAGAAATTAATATGGAATGAATACAAAAGGTTATTCACCAAACATGCGGTAGTCCGCGTAGTCAAGTTATTCCCACAAATTAAAACATTAAAATAAATGACATATCTTATGAGTAAGAAAGAAACGATATTATTTTCGAGAATCAAAGAATGATAATTCCTTACCTTGATATTGTGAAACAAATTTATGGCCGAACAAATCCTTCCTTGTTTATCTATGTAGCAGTAAAGAATCTGACTTTTGAGTTTTCTAGAATTTTTAAAATCTCTTTATGTTTTTAAAATAATGTTACTTTTGAAAAGATACACGGCATAGACTCAAGAATCACTCAATTTGAAGTTAATATGAATGAGTTATGAATTTTCAAAACTAAGATTGAAAATAGTGACGAAAATCAGAATAAGTTATGGTTTTTAGCATTTTAAGGCATGAAAATGATTTCAGATGACTTTTCTTCCTTCTTCAAAGTTGTAGAGGACGAAAAATTGAAGAGACGGGCTTTCAATTCATTAATTTCTGACAAATAATGGATTTACTATGATTTTTCGAAAGAGTTGTTGTACATAAGAAAATTCCACTCGAGAATTCAAAGAAGAATGCAAAAGATTTCAAAACCAGGAATGACTTAAAATATAAATATAGCACTCTACCTGATATTTACCAATCCATGAGGTAGCCTAGCATACATAGAGAGAAACTTACACTAAAATTTTTTTTAGAGAGTGGAAGAAAATGTATGTAAGAAAGTTATGAAAAATTTCTTAAGTTAAGGCCTCTCTATTTATAGCCAAAAATCTTATCATAAACCAAGATTTTCTAATTTAATCCAAACCGTATATTTCAAGATAATGTTTAATCCATACAACTCATTTCATCTTTTAAGATTTTATTAATCTAAACCATTCATTTAAAGATCATCTTTAATCTACACCATTCATTTCAAATTATATTATTATTACATTATCTTTAATCTATACCATTCATTTAACTTTATATATAAAACAACTAACTTTATAAATCAACTAACTTTATATAAATCAATTAACTTTATATATAAAAATAAATAACTTTATATAATTTATCATAATAAAATAATCTACTTTACATAATTTATATAAAGTAATTAATTTTATATAAATTATTATAATAAAAACGAATAACTTTATATAATTTATTAGAATAAAAATAAATAATTTTATCAATTCAATTATTCAATAATAATTCACAATTATTCATTATTATGACTAATTGCTATAAATGCAGTGCAATTGGTTTTCTGAGTTATATAAGCAGAAAAATCAATTAATAATAGAATATAACAGTTTAATCGACATCATAAAAGAGATAACAATAATGCTGAAAATAAATAAGAAAATAACACGTTACTGTGTAATGATAATTATTGATTCAGTAATGTGAATTACCATGCATATTCTACTGTGACAATTATCAGCTCAATAATATTAATTATTATGAATGTGATAATTATTGGTTCAATAAAGTCAATATAGTACAATAGCAACTTTATCAGTTCAATAATATGAAACACTATACAATACCGTGTGCTATTGTGAAATACCGTGTGTTACTATACAATACTGTGTGTTACTATGTAATACCATATGTTACTGTGAAACTATGCAATACCGTATTTTACTATTCATTTACCACCGGGTATATTAACAGTTAAGAATGATAATACCGTTGACCATTTTTATTTAAAAAGATTAATGTTGTCGTTTTCTATATCCGACAATAATTCGTTGTGGGGGGTCTACTAATGTTTGGTTATTTCGGCGCCGTCGTTCGAATTAAATATTCCCCGACAGAACGAATATTCTCTGAAAAAACGAATATTCTCTGACAAGATAAAATTTATACAAAATATTTTTAACTTTAACTTTTGTTAATTTATCTATTTACCGTTTCAGGAGAAGAAAAAAAAAAGAGAAATTTTTTAATTGTATTTCATAAAAGTCGGGGTCTTACAATAGTGGTAAAGTCCGCTGCGCAGATCCACTATAACGTATCCATGATGAAATCTCCCTACTTTCTGATATGTGTTGTTAAATGTCACATGATACCGTGAATTAAAAATTGAATTGTGCTTATTTATGCCAAAAAAAATGCCAATTGTATCCCAAGGTTGCAATCTAGAGAACGCTGGCCTTGGTTCTTACAACTATTAGTTTTGTCACCATGTGTCCGTTGTAGGAATTCAGAAAGAAATTGGCCTTGGTTAGAAAGATGGTGATTGTTGAAATCCTCGGAATCGCTATTGTTAAGAGCTCCTTCAAATAACAGTTATCTAATTTGATGTTGATTGAACCAGCTCTATCCCATGATTTGGCGAATTTGAACGAATTAGCGTCTTTTTGGTAGAGATCAATAGCATCTTCGTGTTTAGAGCCCAAAAGTCCTCAACCTTTGATTCTTCTTCTTCGCCTTTTTCCCAAACCCTCAACCACAATTATCAATCAGCAAAACTAAAACCATTAAAAAGAAAAACCCCAAAAATTCCTTATTATGTTCAATTAGGTCCCACTAAACATACTCATTTTCAGGGGCGAAGAATATAGGGGGCTTAGCAGGCTATAGCCTGGCCCCAAATATAATCTATTGAATACTACTACTCTGGAAAGAGGATTTTCTCTCTCCTCCCATTCGAAGAAGAAAAGGCAAAAGATAGAGTAAAAATGGATTCATTTGGGGCCAGATACTACGTGGATAAGAAAGCTGTTAAAGTGGAGAACATATTCCTCAAGAGGTAAAATTCAATTATTTTTTTTTTCACTTTTTTTTGGCTTATGTACGATTAGATTTGAATGTTGTTTATCTGTACAGCTTTTGATTGAATCTGAATTCTCGAGAGCCATATTACGAATCAAAGATAGAGGCTATGACCCCAAACGAATCTAACACCATGTTCATTGATTGTTATACAGTGATTACATTTTATACGTAGTTACATTTTATGGATTATGTGATTGCGTTGTGTACACATTTGATGGTTAATTTTATATTTTTGAATGGTTATTGGTATGCATTAGTAAAAAATTATTTGTTATTTTTGGTTTATAACAAGTACAATTATGTATATATGTAAAAAAAAAAATAGGGCAATTTTATAAAAAAAAATTATTTTTAAAAAAAGGTCATTAGTGACAGACTAATTAGCGATGGCATGGACCTTCGGCAACGACGGACGATACTGTTACAAATGTCTGGCTCAATTTTAAAAAATAAATGTTATTGACGACGAACAATAGTTATTGGCAACGGACAGTAGTCATTGGCGACTAGTAGTCCGTTGCTAAATACCTTTTATTTTTATTTTTATATTATTCATTGGCGACGGACAGATCGTCACTAATGCCGTTGCCAATAAAATCATTGGCGACGGACTGTCCGTCACCCATGTTTCCATCGCTATTAACTCATTATCGACGACAGTCGATGAAAAGTGGGCGACGATCTGTGGGGCGATGGAATTGGCGACGGACATTACCGTCGCTAATGACCTCATTGCCGACGATAGTTAGGTCATTGGCGTCGGTCCTGTCAGACCATTTTTTTGTTGTGTAATTCTCCCATGGATGACAATTAGACGTGTCCTGGTTAAAGTCTCCGCCCCTTGTAGCCATGCCTCCATAACCAAGTTTCAAGGAGGAATAATAGCCGGTATATTGGGAAGAATTAGCCCATTACCCTTATCCGAGTGGCATGCATTTGGCATTATTTCTGACGGGAAAAAAGAGCACATGATGCTTGCTGGTGCAGTCAGTGACTTCACCAAGTCCTTGGTGTCGAACCCACCTAGCCATTTATGGGCAAGACAGGTTCATTTTGCTGGCCTGCCTTATTTGGTGAACATGTATGATAGGGTTTTGGTTGTGGTCACAGGGTCAGGTATTTGTGTGTTTTTGTCATTCCTCTTGCAACCATGCACGGCGGATGTTCACGTACTTTGGGTGGCGAAAGGGATTGAACAAAATTTTGGGACAGAAATTAAAGAAATGGTGAGTGGATTTTCCAAAGATAAGGTGATTGTGCATGATACTGTGGTTCTTGGCCGGCCTAATGTGGCACAAATGAGAGTCGATGCGGCTAAGAATTGGGGAGCTCAAGTAGTTATTGTGACTAGTAATCCGGAAGGAAGTAGGGATGTTGTTTATGCATGCAAGGCCGCTGGAAGTCCTGCATTTGGTCCTATTTGGGATTCTTAAAAAAAATTGCAAAATCTAGCTACATTTTAATCAGAAATAGGTTAGATTAGCTGAACTGATTGTGAACTATTGTGGTGTTAATCTGGCGCTTATATGTTGCATGCTAATAATGATTGTTTGTGAATACTGGTTTGAGCGTCGGTTAATCAAATCGCAAACAAGTGATTATAGTACCGGCCGGGAGTAATAAAGGAGTATGTAAGAGCTGTTAAATATGATGAATTTTAGTCAATACATGCACTTGTGAGTATTCTCAGTGGTATAAGATTTTTTTTTATGGAACTTGATGAATCATGTAAATTTTAAATTTTGAAATGTCTCGAATTTACTCTAACAAAACTGCCATTCTAAATAAACCTTATTACAAATAATAACAACAATTAGCAACTATAGAAATGCTAACTTAATCATGCTACTGTTTCTATTGTCTTGATGCATTCAGGTATATAGCTAGTTTATCAAGGAGAGGAAGGTGAGATCGATTGTAGAGGGGTTTTTTTTGTTGTTTTTTTTTTTATAGATGTCGTTCCTGCATAATCTATTACCAAGTCTAAAATGGAGTGATCTGTTCATGATGTTCGACTTAAAAAATCTGAAGACATTTGTTTCAATTTCCTTTAGGATTTGGATGAAAAAAACTATTGCATGCGTGTTACATTACTCCGATACTTTGCTAGAGTATTTTGGGAATGTTAAAAGAAAATGGAATGAGTTGGTGTTTGGGACATATTCTTTTTTTTTTTATTGCTCATTTGTAATTTTATAACAAAATAAAGAGAAAATACATTTCTAGGGCCATACCCCACGCGATTACATGACAGCAGATTCAGCATCGAAAATTTCGATGATGTCAAAACAAAGCCAAAAAAAAATAAAAAATTCAATTACAATTGCCAGACCTGCAAGGTTTGGGTTGGGACATATTCCCATACAAGCAATTGGACATAACTGTTATTGAGACCTGCAAGGTTTTGTTTCTTTAAGCAATTGCCAGACCTGCAAGGTTTTGTTTCTTTATTTTTTGGTTCAATTATTATTATGTTTCGGGATGGAGGGTGTAAGATGTATTTATAGATTTATTCATTATATATTCCAGCACTTAGAAGGAACTAAATTGAGGAACTGTACAGGCACTAAATTGAGGAACTGTATATGGTCCTTCAAATAAACCTTTAAAAATCCATCTATATGCCGCCTCCGTTAAGTGCAAACCATCCCAATTAACGAACAAAGAAGGCTCCTCACAAACTGTTGATGGCGGTTTGCCGCACTCCACGGATGAGTTGTAATTGTATGGTCCTTTCCCTCCACAGCATGCTGTTACAGCGCCCCGGCTAAATCCTGCCCACAAAATGTAACAAATCAAGAACATATATATTTGGTATTTTTTCTTTATTCCAAAGTATTATGGATAATTATATTATAAATTCTGTGGTTTTAGAGGAGGTTAACACAGATTTTATCTTGGTTTAGAAGATTAAAAATTAAAAACGTATTTATATGAAGTACAACCTGCAAAGTATGACTATTGACTATTTAATTTACAGTTAGGTACTGTTCAACTCATGTGGTCTCCAAATAAATAATAAATTTGAAAACACTTGCAAAAGCGAATCCTAAAAAAACGCAGAATTGTATAAAAGATATGAGATCAGGACTTAGTATATACCGGTACTATTAGCATCAATATATGTTAATTAGCTACTCTACTGATCATTAATTACTAAGGACACGACATATTAACGCAAGTGGTAGTTATATGATGTATTAGGGTTTAAAGGGGTGAAAGTACCGAATTTCTTCGGATCCAGAAATAGTGGCATTGCAGCGTTGTAGTAATCTGCGTAGATAATGTTGGCATGGGGATGAAGAGCTTGAATCCGGGTCAGTTCTGTCTGAAGGACTGTGTTATGGTACTCGGCAAATTTATTCAACCAGATAAGGCAGCCAGTTTGAGGGTCATATTCTTCTTTGTCTGAAGTCATGAAGTATGTTAAATAAGCCGTGGAGCATCCAATTGGTAGGTTTCCTGGGACTATTAGAGTCGAAGCCCCCATATCAAGTAGTTCCTGCACAATATATAATTCTCTTGAAAATTTAAGTATATAAATTTTTTACAAGCTATCAGTTTATGCACCAATAGTACTAAGATCACAACTCAACGAAATACTTATGTTGCAGAAAATTATTCTTATTTGAATAAGGTGTCATGATTTCAACACCATTTCTATATATACTATAGTGTACATAGACATTGTAAGATGGTTGAATGACAATTTTTCCCTCCAAGTTGTCACCAAATATCAAAGCCATCCCTAAAATTCATTTTTCACTCTACCAACTTTTTTAGAGTATTTCTAGGGGGACCAGTCCTAGCGACCGATCCAAATTTACTATTTATTATTCAGTTTTATAAGACTAAATACATCAAATCATTAGCTTATAAATTTAATTGTATAAATTAATCATTTATACTAAGCTGCCATAGTATTGAAAAATAATATTATAACATAACCTCACAATTGATACTATGTCGTACTCCCCGAACACTAAAAGTAAAACTCTTCAATTAAAATAGAGAATTTTTACAAGTGATTAGTTTGCTCTCATTCAGTCGGACTAGGTTTGTTATCATGCTTCACATGTAAAACTTTTACGAAGTTTGAGACTCTTGGTATATCATCAGTTAGAACTTCTCAAATTCTCACTCAATGAATCTAATTAATTCAATTAATAATTTAATTGAACGAATAAGAAAAGTCATATACTTAAAATCAGCACTCTACTACTTTCATCTCTACAGACTGGAATGTACCGACTAATTTTGTTTTCGTTGATTCAAAATTATAGCAATTTAATTATTTTCAAAAGCTCTTTTTAAAACCACAACCTCTTACCGACATAGTGCTTGCAGGGTAATAATTAGGTTCTTACGCTGATTGTTGAGGCAATGGTATCAACAACGGGTGCTACAAATGACTGGATCACTTCTTTGCTTACCCCGGCAAGGAAAGCGTGGTTATAATCGTTGCCTCCGATCTCTCCCACAAGAATTAGACTGCTTTGGAGACAATCTGCATGGGCATCAATTATAGGGCATAGTTACGGTACATATATTTCTTAAGCCTTAAATTTACTTAATGCCGGATGAGTTAACAACTTAACATGTTCGGATCAATTATATGCTCTACATATGGTTGAGAGACTAGGACTGCACAACTAAATTTAGAAATTTTGCTTTCGACGTCTGTTTCATAGCTTTGTGATTTTTGAATGCACGCACATGGTGTTGCTTTGGTGCAAGCATTCATCACTGTCAAATGTGCAAATTTTTCAATAATTAAAATGCTTCATTATCCAAACATGGTGTTGATTTGGTGCGAGCATACATCACTGTTAGATGTACAAAATTTCCAATAATTAAAATGATCCAAACAAATAATTCCCCCGTCTAATATATGGCTTAGGGATTTTTTATTTCTTACAAATATTCTTTTAGTTTCACAAGTTCGACGTACTCTCACACATGAGAAATATCCGATATCTACCTAATCTCACGCTCGTCTGAGAAACATCCCCATCATTTAATTTCTTATCCTAGCTATTTTAGACTCTCCCACTGGCCTCTCTCTCTCGAAAAGTAGGAGGTTTATTTGGCTTTATATCATGTCTTGTTAAATGCCATTAGATATCGAAATTCATAAGTTTTATTTTATTTTATTTTATACATTATCTAGGTATATTATCATTCACAAAAAACAAAAAATCAAGAAAAAAAAAAGTAAAAATCCAATTACACAAGAAACACGACTGACTGCTAAAAAATGTCATCACGGGCCATAATGTTAATATATATATATATATATATAATTCATAAGAAAAAAGAACATGTTAATATAAACATGGGCATCAAGATATATATTTCATAAGCTGACTGTTGACGCTAGAATTTCGTCTACACGTCCTGTTGGTCGTCTGAGAAGAATATCTGCACAAAAGTCATAACGGCTTGGGCCGTCGGTGGACTTCTCCGGTGGGAGTGTTAGTGAAGATTTCAAGATAGGTCAACAATGGAGACTTAATTAGTATTTAGTAGAATAGAATAGTGTAACCCTCACATATATTATTGACTGGGTATTTATAACACTTACCAGTCCTAATAAGAATGTCAATAGGAAAAGTAGTAGTTGAATACGAAGGTAACTATCCTAAGCTACTTAGGACGCATGACTCCTACTATAATCTAATTAAGATTAGATGTAATAAGTATTCATCATCCGAGCAGTCATAATAACCCATTCCAAACCTATCGGATCAAGGAGTCTTCATAAGAGACTGCCAAGCTGATGGTCCTTTGGACCTAACTTAATATAAATTACTAAATCAGGCTTAACAAAATACTCATCCCAACACTAACGATTAAAAATAGTTCACCAGTTTAGAAGACTTTGCTTCAAGGCCATGTATAGGATGGATAAACTTAATAAATAATGAGATGAGGACTTTACTTCCAAGCTATATATTTTGGTTTTGGTGTGACTCTTACTCAAAAGTCGGATTACTTATACCCACAATTGAGATTTGAGAGGGAGAAATGGCATTATTCGGGCCCCACGCACCTACCAACAACCTTGATAATTATTTTTGATTAAAATAAATTCTAAATAATTTAAAAATACTTTCTTTAAGCACAAAGTACAAGTACGATAATTTTTATAATTAAGCAACAATTTCAGTACCTATTTATAAGTTCACGTTAACTTTGAGAAAATAAGAATACTCAATCAATTTCAGTACCTATTTCAGTACCTATTTATAAGTTCACGTTACGTAAGATGTTTGTGTCGTGCGGATGGTTGAAAAAGTTAAATATAACTAAGCTACGCTATCTCGCTCGGACGGTACGAAATGAATTGTAAGACTATTATTTATAGAATCATATATATATATATGAAAAATATTTCATAGCAAATATTTATTATAAAATAAGATAGAATAAATACCATTATTAGCGTCTATTCAATTTTGCTATACGTAATGATCTATATAATAATTCATACAATGATCAATTGTAAAATAATGGGTCCCATAGGATAATTAAAATATGGGTATAACAAAATTCGTGTCTAATATATCAAGCAACGACCAAAATTAATATTACAAGAATATCATCTGTTACTAAAAGTAGCGGATGAAAGAATTAATGTTTTTCAGCTTTCACTACTAATAACAGTGGATGTAAATCATTAGCAATCTTTACTATTAGTAGCGGATGGATTAGTAGCGGACGACGGATTTCAATTTTTTAATATTAGTGGTTGATTTCTATGATGGATGGTATAGATATTATTTGTCTTATCCTGCTTCATATCAAATACTTATTATGGTTTATTATTGGGCCAATTACTTATTAGGGTGAAAAAAGTTACTGACGCTAGATGCTCTAACGGCAGTGTCTTTTCTATAATTAATTAAAGTCACTAATTATTATAATGGACGATATAAAATGTGGTTACTGGAATAGTACTCCCAATAACTGATTGCTTCTCATACACTCACATATATATATATATATATATATATATATATATATATATATATATATATAAAGGTGACGGCTACTACAAGATAGGCATATTTGTTCGCGTTCGCTAATTTGCATGGTCGTTAAAGTCTTAGAGCACAAACAATAAATAAAATATAGCCAACATAAACGACATACTGCAAGAAATGAAGACAAATTCATTTATCATTTAAGAAAAGAAATTGTGAATAAAAAGATATATGAGTTCCAGGCTTCCAGCACAATTTCTTAATTTGAGTTAACTATCCTGAAAAAGATAAGCCAAATTATATTCACGCTTTCTTTTTAGTCCACTTTTATATATATATATATATATATATATATATAGAGAGAGAGAGAGAGAGAGAGAGAGAGAGAGAGAGAGGTCTGATAGGTCCCATTCCCATCCTAAAAAAAGAAGAATAATAAATAGGTACTGCCCTCCTAACTTCACTGGCCTAATAGATTTAATGTTCTTCTGAATGTTGCTAAAATTTCAACCATTTTTTCTTTTTCTTTTTACTTATTTTCAAATAGCTTAGGAGAAATACTTTTATTCTTCTAGCAAACTTGCTTTTAAATAAATGACAAAATATGTTAAATTTGATTAACCATAAATATTTGCTTCATATTATTGTAGTCAGTATTTGTTTCCCTTTGGCTTTCCCGACCAATATACTAACAAATTCTCACTTGAACCAAATATTTATCTTCTCAATTAAATTCCAACCGAAAGTAATAATACATAATTTAACAAATTATAATCTTGAAGTTAGTTAAATATATTAGAATTTCGTCTTGGAAAATGTAGTTTTTAGGATTCTATCAATTGGAGCATCTATCATTTTACACTAATACGAATAAAAAAAAATTATAAAAATAAATGGACTAAAGAAATGAGGTGTGCTTTTAGTTTTACCTGAAGATGCTTGGCAGAAAGACTGCACCATTTCTTTGAACCAACCGAGTTGAATCCCTAGAGAAGCATTTCTGACCGGAATATGGATTCCTTTTTTTTCAAAAAATGGCTTATCCAGTGCTGTTGCTCCGGCCACTGCAAAATTCACACCGGCCTGAAAATTTGTTGCTCTACTTCCATTTTTGACCCCTATATAAGGTGGTAGCAATGGAATTCCAAGATACTGAGCTGCAATACAAGAGATTTATAACATTTGTAACTGCAAAATTTGTAAGTGTAAGAACATTTGTAATTTTGTACATGTTATTTTAAAATTAATATATATGTTTTGTGACATACCAATGAAATCCACGATGAGGCGACCATCGGAGCATCGACCGGTGGGAGCATGGAAGTAAGTTTCACCGTAGGGTGGCATGGCAAAGTGGGGAGGAGGGTCATTGGAGGATGAGAGATGAAGAAGATTTCCGGTATCGGCGAGGGAATCCCCGAAACTTATGATTGATGTGAAACGTTGATCACATGATCCACGGGCAAATTTTAGGGTCGGAGCTAATAATAAAGATACCAAAAGTATTACTAGACTTTTAAAGGAAGAAGAAGAAGAAGAAGAAGAAGCCATGAAAGATGATTTCACGAGTGGCTCGTATATTTCTTTGTCTAATGAATATTTATGCAGGCTATATATATATATATATATATATATATATATATATATATATATATATATATATATCAATTTTGTTATACGTAATAATTCATATAATATTTTTTTTATAAAATAGTGGGTCCCATATTTTAATTCTCTATGGGACCCACCATTTTATAAAAGATCATTGCATGAATTATTATATAGATCATTACGTATAAGAAATCTCTCTCTCTCTCTATATATATGACTTGGCTACTAGCTACCATACAGAATACAACTAATAAAGGATAATAAATTCTCCAATATATATAGGAAACTGATATTTTCACAGTATTTTTTGATATTTTCATATGAAAACTGTTATTATAGGTTTATAATATCAATTTTAACCGTCGTTATAAGTCTATAATAATGATTTTCATTTTAAAATATCAAAAAGTCTATGAAAATATCAATTTCCTATATATGACTTGGCACGTACCATATAGAATACAACTAATATATATACAGAGAAAGAGAGGGGAAACCCTCAATACTAACCGGTTGTTGGGACTACTATTTCAACAACAATATACTAGACTGTCCAAATAAATAATGAATGGCTTATATGAACTAATGCACCAAAACCCCTACCGCTAGAGCCAAAACCGTTAATTGAGATTTTGATGTAATCAAGTAAAAATTATAAATTTAATAAAGATTATAATTATAAAGCTTAATAAATATTATAAATTATGTAAAGATTATAAATTTAATAAAGTTTATAATTTTTTTTTATAACTTATTAGAATTTCATGATAATAAAATTGTAATTAAATTAATAAAATTTATAATTTAAATTTTATAATTTTATAATTTTTTATAAAATTGTAATAATAAGTTAGAAAAAATTTATAAAATTTAAATTAATCTACTACCTATATATGTTAAGTATGAATTATATGACACATGTACAAATTGTATGAAAAAAGTTATATTACTCGTGAATAAATAGTGTACAAAGTGTGTGGATATAAGTTATAAATTAAAAATGAAGTTGCAACTTTTTTATACGGGCTAATTAGCATATTAAGAAGTTTTATTAATAATAATTTTTGAAGAATAAACTGATAAACAAAAACTCAATTGTCAAAATATTGGAGGAAACCAATACTAATATATACTTACTATTACAATTTTATAAAAAAAATTATAAATTTTAAATTATAAATTTTATTAATGCAATTACAATTTTATTACTATTTTGTTGGGTTTGTGCTAATCTAATTGATGAAACTTCTCACCAAATTAGCAAAATATTACTCCTATTTATTCTTTGTTACTGTTATTCTATCACATTCACTACTAAAATGGAGGTTTTTAACTTCAGCTCGCTGAAGACTTTAATAACAACTTAATTTTGGAACTTAATTAGCGATGGATACTAGTAATTAGCGACGGCCAAACCTGATAATAGTGTCCCTATGGACATAGAATTGGCAGTGCATCGATCCCTAGCATCATTGTTCAGGGGGCTCTTAAGAGTGGTACAGTTCAGGTACTTTACTTTAGTCCTAATGTTAATTAGACATTCTTGCTTTCTACTTGAGTTTTACCTTCCCTTCATCTTTATATATTACAAGAAGCCAATATATGTTGGATCCACAGATTCTGAAGAGAATCACTATTAGGCTTTTGTTAGTTGTTAAGTCTAGTGGACTTCCTCTAAAGCCTTTTGTCAGACAATCCTGCCGAAAGTTCTCCGAAATGGCTATTTCGACTGCAATGTGCTTCCCTTTGTTCATCACCTTGTTGCTGATGTCTAAAGCTGCGGTTGTTTACTCAGTTGATTGTACGTATTCCATTAAAAAGTATGATGCATCCAAATGTTATGTTATAATTACTAAGATTTGGAAAAGGCTTGTTTTGACTTATTTGTGGGTTTGCACGGTGATTGTGGGTTGCCTCACATTATTCGTTGTGGTCCTCGTTGCCGTGAGCAGCTTGCATTCTTTAATTGGGTTTTTAGCGAATTTGAACGTGTACTGCGCAATTATAGTGGGGCTTGTCTTCTCAGTCTGTTTAGCAAATGCTATTATAATTTGTGATAGAGAACTGTTATTTTCACACTGAAAAATGTTATTTTTGTATGTGGGTCTCATTTTTATCTTTAGCAACAGTTTTAAAACCGTCGTTATATATTTATGATTACACTTTATACGTTAAAACCGTCACTATAGATCTATTGCAACACTTCCACGTGAAAAGTGTCGCAATAGGTCTATAACAACGGTTTTAAAACCGTAACTATAGATAAAAATGGGGCCCACATGCAAAATAACAAAAAACACTGATATTGTTATTGTCATCTCAATATTGGAGCATGTATCTGGGCCTCAGGCATTAATGAGCTCGAGTGTACTAATTAAGGTCAAGTTGGTCTCTTAATATTTCTTGGTTCTACAATTGGGACGTCATTTGGAGAGGGTTTGTTTGAGCATAATGCAAAGACACTAAGCTATGGAGATTGGTCTTTAAGGTTATGGGAAGGGCCACTTTTGGTGCTTATGTATTCACATGTGGTGCTTATTGATTCCATGATGGTAACATGGCAAATGAGCATGTTGGACGGGATGGAGAACGTGGAGGAAAAGGTGGCGAGAATTGGACTCCCCATCTAGGGAATGATTGACATCTATTTCATGCGACTCTAGTAAAATTGACAAAGTTTTATTGTAAATATTAAAATAGGAGTTTCATTTATTAAAGGGTTATTTGATATGAAAAGTTCTGAATGGTTGAACGAACCGAATAAAACAGAAGTCTGATTAAAATTAAACACTGAATGAAAGGAACTGTTTGGTAACTAATTCGTCTGAAGTAATTAACTGAATGATAATATTTTTCATTTTAACCCAAAATATGTATAAGAAAACATTCTTATTTTTGTAAATATTGAGATGGAAGTATCATTTTAAATTGTTTAGTTTATTTTTTAATATTCATACTTTAAAATATTTTATATCAATTTTTTTTTTCTTCTGTTTATGAGTATTTTTACTTTTATTATATTAAAAAATTAGTAGTAAATTTTTACCTCTCATAGTGGTATAACATATAATGAACAAATAATAGTAGTAGAATGATTTTTTATACATATATATGTATTTAAATAAATAATAAATATGCATTTAAATAAATAATAAAACAAATAAAAATAACGGAATTAGCAGACATATGCATGAATTTAAATAAATAATAAAAAAAACATATAGAATTCAAATATGACTCAAATAAACATATAAACTTTTGAACAATCTTTAACCAGTATACTATTAATAATATAATTTTAGGAATAAAAAATTAAAAATATTAATGATATTTTATCGGTCCATAAAATCAAAACAAAATATTATAACAACATTCATTAAATTGGTTACTAATTTGTTAAAGAAAAATCAAAAATAATTTGTACATAACAAAATTTAGTTGAGAAAATGAAAGTAAAAATATCATTTAGTCACAATATTTTGGTTGAACCGTTCAGACTCATTCAAACGCATTCAGAGTATAAAAAATGTAAAACAAATAGTTTGAATAATTTATTCTATTAAATTCAAATTCATTTAGACGTAAATAAATACCCCCTAAAATAAAAGATTAGTTTTTTTTGTAAATAACTATATATACGTACGTATGATATTAACATGCATGTTGATGAATGAAAATAGGTTTTTGGTATAATTGTATATGCTTTGATACTGAAAACAAATGTTATTTGTATGTGTGTTGATATTTAACAGGTTAAGAAAAGGATTTTAAGTATTTAGAAAAAATATTTTAAAAATAAGCTAATTTGCGACAGATGACAATAATTAGCGACGGAAATGCCCGTCAGTAATAAAGCAATATCTTCATATTTAAATTGGATTAGGCAACGGACTATCCATCGCTAATTTATCTTGTCCATCGCTAAATATGCCAACTTAGCGGTGACAGAGCGACCAGCACTATTTTCCAACATACTTTATGTCACTCATATGCCATTACAAATTACATATTAACGACGGTGAATTAACATGTCTGTCGCTAATGTATTTTCAACTGTGCACGACGCTTGTGACGGACAGTTCCATTACTAATTACACGGCAATTATTTTTAGCGACGGATTTGTCCACCACTAAAGAAACAGATTTTAGTAGTGATTGAAAAGCTCTTAGGATATAGTCGCCCCTTTTGATTTTTATTTTAATAACCCATGAACATCATACATCAAATCTCATAGGAATACTCACGCAAACCAAACCAAGCCAAACGTGAAGCAATCTAGCGTAGTAATTCAGCACTTCACTTAAGTAGTATTAGCGTGTTTCCATACATAGGTATTAGATGATACATATATTTTTGAAAAATTACTCCTTCAATTTCAAAATTAAAAATTCATATTTTTTTTCCCATTGTCATAATAAAAATGATGATAACAGAATAAATATACATTTAACCGTTTCTTATTATATTATAACTATACTTTACGACAATATCATTTTTTCTTTGTCGATATCAAATGTTTTTTTTTTGTTTCAAAATTAACGATACATTTTTATTTTTAAATTATAAAGTGATATAAATTTCTAGCATGTTATGACTTTTATGTTTGGTTGATTGAATGTTACATGCAATATCACCACTACTATATTAGATTTATTTAGAGAGCTAAAATTTTACTGTAAAATTATCATTTTACAATATCTCTAATTTTGATATATTTTATTATATCAAGTCTTTAATCAATATTAGATTTTCTTAGATATTTAAGAACACAATTAACTCGGTGACTTGAATAGAAAAAAATATATATTTAGAAAAGAAAAATAATTATAAATATTGGACTTTAGTAGGAGTCTTGAAATGTTTCGTGTCGAATATATATTACTACAAATTATTTTGATTGGGTTGGGTTTTTAGTCTCACATAAAAGAATAGGTATGCTAATTAATTTGCAAGTATTTAATATTTTTTTTTCTTTTTCCAGTTTTATACATTCTGTAGACCAAACATTGCATAGAAACACTCCTTCATAGCAATACATTCTTCATCGTAAAGGGGTTGAAATTTTGTTAGAACTTAAATACTTTGCCTTCTTATAAAATATATTTATGCAGGGAATATTATTGGCTGGATCACTATGCACAGGAAGTAAGGCATAATAGATATTTTCACCTCAGCAACTCAACCATATACTCATATATTGAAAATAATACAGCGCTGTTACCATTTCAGAGTTCTAATTTCTTCTGAGATCAAGGAAAATCACAATACAACAATGCAAATAACTCCATGTTTCACATTTATTTCCAGCTGCCGACTTCAATTGTCAGATTCATAGTTATATACCCCATAGACTCTAGCAGTGTTATTGCGGATTTGGTGGACGGCTGTTAGCAGCAGAAACTCGGGATCCCCACTCAAGCAGCTCTTTGCTTGTATCATCCTTGTGCACAAAAACTTCGATGAAGCATAATGAATCAATGCGCTCTCCTGTTGCTGTTGCAATTGCTTCTGTCAGCTCATCTTCTGTACGCACCTGTTTTTCGACATATGCCATATATCAGCATGTCAAAGAAATTAAACAAGATAAATGCATCTCTAAGAAAGTTTTAAAGGGGAAGTGGAAAATCATCACTGCTCCAAGCTAGAATACAACTCGGGTATATCCAGTTCAACGACCATAATTGGTCAATAAATTTTAGTGTTAAACAACCACCTAAGTACTTTCTTGATTATTGAAACTTGGCTCTTTATTGTGGATCACTGTCTGCTTGAGAGTGGACCAATCCAATTTAAGGAAGTACCTATAGCAACAAAAGTTGCCAAACTATTAGACATATAAGGTGGGTCTGTCTTACTTAAATTAAGTTAATGTACTATTTGTTTTTTTCCCTTCATGAACTCGGAGTTTAGGATTACTCCGTTTATATCACAATAGAAATGTCAGAAGGCCAGAGCAATTAGTCATGAATGTAGAATAGTAACTTTGATCAATAAAACAATGCCTATTTATAGAAATATGCTTTTTATAGAGACATTAACATTAGACTAATTTGCATTTTGACGGGTTTTATGTGAACTTTCAAAGCACTTCTTGGAGGTTGAAATGAGAGAAGTGTAGCCATGAGTCCTCTCATAATCATTATGACTAATCAGAGGTGGCTATGCGTGCAACAAGAATACAATAAGAAAATATAAATTGATCAGATTTTTGCTCATTGTTTCATTATCTAAATCTATATAAAAGTAATTTAGTTATGCTAACCTTGGTAGTCCAGCATTTTCCTTCCCCATTATGGATAGCATCAACAAGTCCAGTATAATTCCAGTTCTTTATAGCATTGTATGGGCCGTCATGAATCTCAACTTCTATTGTATATCCTCCATTGTTGATTAGGAATATAATTGTACATTGTCCGCATCGAATCATTGTTGAGATATCCTGAGCAGTTAACTGGGGAAAGGGAATTATTTATTGGTCACAAATGACATCAATCATATCGTGATCAAGGTTTAGGTAAATATATGTTCATCAGAAAGTAAGGTATTTTTCCAAAATTTTGTGGGTATAAAAATTCTAGTGAATGACACACTCTTTGCCACTTGACACCTCTTTGACAATTTTTATTAGTGAATACAATTTATTTTCAAAATACTTGGTAAGACAAGAATAAAAATTATTAGCTAATAATTAAACATTCTCAAAAGGGGCCACTGTCTGCTTGTAACAATAGTTTACACAGATTGCATCATTCTTCTCTAGTCATCCAATACATCTTTGATATAAGAAAAGGCTGAGCTTTTCCAAGTTACCAATGTAAAATCTGCTACTAAAACCAGTATTATTACTAACCTGGAAACTCCCATCTCCAATGAAGGCAATCACACGCTTGTCTTTGGCAGCCTGCGCATAACCAAGAGTTGCACCTACTGACCATCCAATGGAACCATATTGCATCTGGAATTCATATCTGAATGAAAACAAACAATTCAAGTTATTAGAAGGAAGCAAATTACAGGGTAACAGAATATGAACATATATTGATGGATGCTGCAGGGAGTAGTTATAGTAGTAGAATAATATGCCATGCTCACTAAAGTGCTTGTTTACCCGCAATTTTTAGGAAGAGAGAGCTTCTGACAATTAAACCACGAGTCCCCCGTTTCTGCAATCACTGCTGTATCTCCATTCAGCATCTCCTGTTAATAAGCTAGTTTCAATCAAATGAAGAAGGCAATGATACAGCTATATGAAAAAATCCACTTAAATAACAGATGCAAAGTGGGACGGATCTTGTGCAATACATTCCATTTCTTAACGTTGGAGTCCTTTAACATCAAATATTTATACGATAACTGAGACATCTTTTACAATTATTGGGCCGAAAGACAAAGATCTCAAGTTGTATTTCTTCCCCTTTAATGCAGAATCGTAAGGTTAGCATCTCAAACTTAAGACACAGGACTAGCTGCAACCGTCTCTTTTTCTTCTTTTATCCTTGTGCTATGCATATGCAGGTATTGTTTTCACATGTTTCTCAGATAAAAAGAGATGGGAGGTAAAATTGAGAGTACCTAGCCAGTGTGGGTCTCATAAATTTCACCAAGACATTCGTCTTTTAAACCATGAGATAGCTCATAGGCATATGTCATTTTGCTTAATGTCAAGTTTAATGTACACAAGAAGGCTCTCCAAAGGAGTAAATGGATATTGTTTTGTATGTGACAAGTATGGCATGTGTGATTATGACTTCATAGAACGTGAAAATGTACAATATAGAAGAGTTCTTTTTTTTTCTCTCTCCCTTTCAAATGAAGCATGATGAACCACCAAAATATATTCGACAGAACGTTGCTAAAAATATTTTGTTGCAAGGAAACTACATCACCTTCTAGATTATTATTACCTGTATGTGCTTGAAGAGAATGTTGACCCTAAGGGGCTCATCTTTCTCGCGCTTCAGAGCAACACCTGAAGGGACAAAGATGCGGCGGTAATTCTCAACTGCTGTACTGTTTTTCTTCAGCTTCTTGGCCAATGCAGTTAAAAAGTCTGCCATGAAAACCCATCCTAAGGAAGGACCATTACCAATAGTCACACGGTTAGGCTGCACTATAATTGCTTTCTCTTTTTTAATCAGTAATGAGTACCCAACTGAGCTGTAATCATTGAAGATAGGGCCAACAAAAACATAGGCATCAGCAGATTCCACTATCTCCCCCACAAAACTGGTGCTAACAGCACCCCAATATGTCCCAATGAAGTGAGGATGGTGCTCTGGAACCAGGCCCTTAGCTGACGGCATGATAGCTACTGGATATCCACTAGCATTGGCAAACTCGTCAAAGGCCTCTTGTGCCTTTGCTACCCTTAGCTTGGGGCCTCCCACAATCACAGGTTTCACAGCCTTGTTCAGAAACTCAGCTGCTGCTTCCACTGCCGCTTCTAATCCTATTTGATTGCTGACCCTGAAGTAAAAGTGAAGGTTGGTGCTTTCCAAATACACGAGGAAGGAGATACAAAATTGAAGCTAAGCACACAAAAAAAAATATAGCAAAACTGAAGATGAAAAAGTATCCCGGAAATGTCAATTAATAAATTTCAGAGGCCGTGTGGAAACTTTGTTCTGAGGCAATGGTACATGAATTGCATATAAAAAATTATAGAGCTAGTCTTTCACCAACGGTCATAGGCATTTCACTCATTAATCATACTTATTTGTTACTCCTTTTCTAATAAAGCACTCGTAAGCAAATCAAAAGCATATAGTAAGAAGTCAACATATTATCATCAAGTACTGGAAAACAATTAAAGGAAACCGTACTTGGGTGCAAGGAAGTATGGCACTGGTTCTCCAGCAAATGTTGGATGAGGAATTCCAGGCAAATTGCAACTTATGCTGATATACACTGGTTTGCTTTCCTTCAAAGCAGTCGAAACTGCATTATCAATCAGCTCATGCGCATCATCCAAGTTGTTAACCACTGCCTGTTACGTTATCAGAAAATCACACTCTTATCCCAACTCTTTAAATATACATTAAAAAGTATTAAAAATCATAACAATAGACAGCGACGCCAACCTTAATAGAAATATTCGTATTATACTACATGGTAGTAGATTCAACTTCAAAAAATTTAGTTTTTAACCACGTGTTTCATTAATGAATAGTTCTTACTGGTCTCCCAAGCCATTGTTTTAGAAATCAGTATGATCTAGAGAAAAGAAAATAGGAAATAATATAATAACGTGCGAATTTATTTTTTTAATTAATATCATCAGTACACTCAGGAGCAATGGCCAAACGGTCTCCACCCCGACCATCAAATATCTTAAAATTCTATTTTGTTCATTGGTAACATGACAATCAATTCCTACATATTTATATGAGGATTTATCCCTCTAATTCTATGTTTTTCAATTAATATCTTTCTAAACTAATAAAACTTAGTAGTCCATTTATCTAACTAATATTTGTAGAAAATGATTAAAATGTTAAATTTTTGTATGTCTTCCACCCCAAGATATAGTCCTAGGTCCACCCTGATTACAGTTATCATACTTAATTAGTACTCTCCCAAGGGAATGGATTAAATTTTTATAATTTTCAAACACTAAAATATCATTAAGACAAACCCAAATATAGAGATCAAATAAAATTAAAAAAAAACTTTGCATAAAATGTCTCCATTTCGTGATCTTGAACTGACCTGAGCACAAGTAACAGTCTGAAAGCAACGGAGCTCCTGACTAAAATCCGGCAACCCAATTGTGTGATGAAGAATTCGATTTGTCCCATAATCATTGGAATTCGGCCCACCCACTATACATATAAGCGGCAAATTCTCACTGTAAGCCCCCGCGATCGCGTTCAATACACTCAGCCCACCCACAGTGAAGGTCACCACACAGGCCCCCACGCCTTTGGCACGTGCGTACCCGTCGGCCGCGTATCCGGCGTTGAGCTCGTTGCAGCAGCCGACGACGTTGAGGCCCGGCTCGTCTACCAGGTGGTCTAGTAGAGTCAGGTTGAAGTCGCCGGGAACTGAGAACACGTCCTTCACGCCGATCTGGACAAGCCGCCGAGCCAGGTGGCGGCCCAAGGTCCCGCTGCATGAACCGGCAGGCGTGATGGGCACCGGCGCCGTGGCCCCAATTTGATTAGCAGGGTACATGTATGTAATTCTTTTTTTTCGGGAGAAATTTGAAGTTGGATTTAAGCTTGTTTTTGTGGGTTTTAATTGAGGTGTTGTTTGTGCATTTATATAGATTACTGCATGTTCAATGGAGGTAATTTTGACACTGTGGGCTGCTGCCTTGCCTTGGTGGGGAAGAAATAGAAATACTACTAGCTAGTACAAATGGTTTATCGCTGAAATGCCTATTATTTATTTATTTGGGCACAAAGGAATCTTTTCAATTATTTAGTATGTTGCATATGACATAATATTCATTGATTAGTTTACTGGCTTCCTTTGAGGTGTCAAAAGCACAAAAAGACCGGGCAGGAATTGAAAAACCAGAGGCTGTCTCAGTTTTAAGTAGTTGGTTTTGATTAGAGGTAAACAACAAATGTCTTCCCTTTTAAATTTCAATTTGGCTGCCCCCAAGGAGAAAAATACTTGTAGTTGATTAGATTGATGGGTTTTGTAACGTACTAAAGGGTTCTTCCTAGAAGACAATGTTTGACTTATGTAATCTTTGATTAGTTAGATGTGTTACTAGGTCTGTTAATTCTTTGTGTAGTTTGTATTATAAGTGCATGGGTTTTGACTGTGTTGTAATAGTTGTTTGGTTTGTTGCTGAGTTTTTTACCTTCGTCATTTATGCCTTTAAAATATATGCCTGTTCTCCACCTGTTCAAGTTAAGTTCTAATTTGATATGTAAGTAATTTTTCTGCAAATTTCATACATAAATAGTATATCATGTGGGTTTTGATTGCTTTGGCTTTATACAGGGCCGGTCCTGAGAGTTTAGAGACCATGTGCAAAAAAAAAAATAGGGGCCCTCTCTCGCATATAATTTTTTTTTTATGAACACTAATATATAAAGCACAATTTATATCAAAATTCATCATTAATTAAAATAACAATATCTTCTTTTTAAAGTATACATATACACAAAAAAATTTCGTATTTTAGTAAAAAAAAAAAAAAAAAAAATTTGTGGGCCTTCTAAATTTGGGGGCCCTGAGCGGTCGCCCCTTCGGCACCCCCTCAGGGCCGGCCCTGGCTTTATATATACTAGTTCTCCAAGCGCACACTTTTTGCCCAGTTTTATATATATATATATATATATATATATATATATATATATATGTTTTTGAACATTGAATTGGTAGTTTAGTACTACTTACAACTTTACGATTTGAGTCTTAAAAGTATTGAAAAGTCCGGGAGTTTGAAAAATCAAAGGTTGTCATAGTTTTGAATTTTCTGTAATAGGAGATAACAAGGAGAAATTTCATAGAATGTTTTATTATGCACATTATTATTTCTTGTCATGCATTTCGTCGTTCGTTTAGATGAGTTAGTTCATTATTGGGTAATTCGCGTAGTCCTGATTGATTATGTTTTTAGTTGTATATATTTTACTTGTGTTCAAAAATATCTATGGAAATTCACACAGAACTAAAAAGAAAAAAGAAGAGTATATAGGAGATGGGCCTAATACTATGAGGCCATAACATGACCTACTCTTCTTTATGATAAACGGTTACAAATTTATTTCATCAAAAATCACAAATGCAATCAGAATCAAACAGAAAAAATGCTGAGAAACTGGTCAATTAATTGTTTGTTTTCATGTGTACCAACATAGGGAGTAATTATTCATTGATTCTGAAATATTTGTCACGTGTTGCCCCACACCATTCACGTGTTGCTATTTTAACACTTAAAATAACCACATGACAGATGTCTCGAAAGCATCTAATAATTTTTCCAACATAAGATGGGAGAAGGAGGAGGAGGAGGCTAAAACGCTGTCATTTTTCATTTGTTTTGGTGTATTATTATTCAGGATGAATCAGGGCCGGCCCAACTTAATAAAAAAAAAAGCCTGCGCTTTAGGCCCCATTTCAAAGAAGGCCCCAAATTTTTTAAACATCATAAATAATTCATATAAAAATGTCTTATAAAAATATAAGCTAAATAATTTTTTAGGGCCCATAATCCAATTCAAATATTAAATAAGTAAAAAAAAAATTAACAGTATAAAAAAAGCCTCATTTAAATAATAATTATTAATACTCCTTCCGTCCCAAAATAAAAGTTCTCTATTGATTTTTGTAGTCAAATTGACCATTTTTAAAATTAACAATTAAACATATATATTTAGATTTTTAAAAAAGTAAACATTTAGATTAGTACTAAATTTTATATAATTTATAATTTTTATAGGCTTTTGACATATATATTAAATAATAATAAGCTATATTTATTCAAAAAATGATCAATTTGACCATAAAAGTCAATGAAAAATGTACCAAACATAGAAGGCCTCATTAAAAATATCGCTTTAGCATTATCCAAAAAAAAAAATATCGCTTTAGGCCTCATATTGTCTTGAGCCACCCCTGGGATGAATCAAACTACAAAGCCAACTTCCAATACAAATAAGTCGATCAGTTTGGTGATCCAAGCCCAATCTGCATTATTATCCTGGTGGCCCAAGCCCGATTTGCAGCATTAACTTGCGTAGAAGGGGGACTATATACATGATAGCATTGGCCAAAGCCATGATATATCAGACAGACAGGCAGGCCATGACCTCTAGATGGAACTTAACAGAATGGAACATGTCTTTAGGATTTCCCCACCTCAGTTATTGTGGACGTACGGACGAAAGAAAGAAAGAAAATGCTATGCACTCAGAAAACCCTTCAAGGACCCCTAGAGAACCAGCCAGCCAGCCAGCCACCAAATACAAAGACTAGTCTAGGTATGAAACAAATTGAGAAGCGTGATTTAGGTGTGGCCGGTTCAGAATTTGTTAGCCTATAATTATTAGATCTTCTAGTAATTTTCATGCTATTCCAATAAACAAAGCTGAAACTTCACCCATCGACCACCACATGCTGCTGCTAATTCACTTCTCCTGCTGCCCTTGCCAATCAATAACCGAGTGGTATTCACTTTTAATTCCCTTGTAATTGGCCATTTGTGTGAAAATATAAATAAATTGCTATATTATATTTGGTACGGAACCTGTTGGGGGGTTTCGGATGCTTAATGAATTTGGGAATCTCATTCATTTTATAAGTATAATTTTTAAAAGCAATAAGACTTGAGATCAACTTTTCAATTAATTAAAAGATCAACTTAGTCGACTCAGTGGTTTTAAATTTTTAGTTAAATAAATTTTTTAATTTTTTTTATTATTAATGATAAATGTGTTGTTAAGATATTCATATCACATCCATATCTGTTCGTTTTTCGAAATTTCACCAATATCTAATCATAAGTTTTATAAAATATAACAAATTTACCCTTAATATAAATAAAAATTTACTATTATTATATGTTTTAACAATTACTATTATTTTTATTGTGCTATTATTTATTACATATTTAATTACAAAATTTTAACTACAAATTTTACATAAAAATTATTAAATTATAAATAAAATTATAAAATAACAACAAAACAAAACCCATGGGTTAATAGACTAGTTTGATATCAAGCTTTCGAACCTCCAAACATGAACCAAATAAGCTAACATCCCAAACAAAAACTTTTAATCTCTCTAGTCTCTACTTA
The DNA here is from genome assembly GCA_947179155.2 of Hedera helix. Lineage (NCBI taxonomy): Eukaryota > Viridiplantae > Streptophyta > Magnoliopsida > Apiales > Araliaceae > Hedera > Hedera helix. Next base: position 40,666,889 of record OX359273.1, read on the forward strand.
ACAACAAATGGATAACTAGTTAATTGGCAACAAAGTAATCAAAACAGCCCCGATAACCCAACTTTAATTAACAGACGTTAAGAGATCAAGAACATGTCAGTCGACTCCTTGTCATCATCACACAAAATAACTAACAAAGCCTGAGCAAGAAAATCAACTAGACTTAATTTCCTCTAGAAATAACCCAAATTAATGAATCAAGTCCATCAACCATTTACCAAACAGTGAAAAGGAAAAATGGAAAATAAAGAATTACATGGAATTGGAGGAGGAATCAATCAATCAATCAATTAGCAGGGTAACTTCTTAGAGAACCACTTCATGATGGAAAAAGGAGCCTTGATCAAAGCAAGTGCTAGCTCTACTATCACAGTCACACACAAG